>JAAGEH010000018.1:35549625-35867975 GCA_011751065.1 Lasiurus cinereus
CATTTCATATAATACTGGTTTGGTATTGATGAACTCCTTTAGTTTTTTCTTCTCTGTGAAGCTCTTTCTCTGCCCTTCAATTCTGAATGATAGCTTTGCTGGGTAGAGTAATCTTGGTTGTAGGTTCTTGCTATTCATCACATTGACTATTTCTCGCCACTCCCGTTTGGCCTGCAAAGTTTCTGTTGAGAAATCAGCTGACAATCGAATGGGTGCTCCCTTGTAGGTAATGAACTGTTTTTCTCTTGCTGCTTTTAATATTCTCTCTTTGTCTTTTGCTCTTGGTGTTTTAATTATGATGTGTCTTGGTATAGTCCTCTTTGGATTCCTTTTATATGGGGTTCTTTGTGCTTCCTGGACTTGTAAGTCTATTTCTTTCACCAGATGTGGGAAGTTTTCAGTCATTATTTCTTCAAATAGGTTTTCAGTATCTTGCTCTCTCTCTTCTTCTGGCACTCTCATAATTCTGATGTTGGTATGTTTGAAGTTGTCCCAGAGGCTCCTTACACTATCTTCACATTTTTTTATTCTTTTTGCTTTTCCAGTTGAGTGTTTTCTGCTTCTTTGTATTTTAAATCTTTGACTTGATTCTTGCTTTCCTCTAGTCTGCTGTTAGGTCTCTGTATAATATTTTTTATATCAGTCAGTGTATATTTAATTTCTAGTTGGTTCTTTTTCATCTCCTCTTGGGTCACTAAATTTATCCATTTTTTCTAGGAAATTCTTAAAAAACCTTATAACCATGGTTTTGAATTCTATATCTAGTCTTTTGTATTCCGAGTTTCGTCTGTGATCTGTTCTTTTCGTCTCTGCATATTTCATTGCTTCTCTGAGTTGGTAGAATAGCTTTGTGTGCTAGATGTCCTATGTGGTCCAGTAGCTCTGCCTTCCCAATTACCTGAGGTGGACTCTCTTGGTGCATCCCTTTGTGAACTGTGTGTGTGTATGTGTGTGTGTATATACGCACATGCATTAGTTTTATGCAATTTTATAACATGTATAGCTTTCTGTAATCACCACAATCAAGATACTTGACTGTTAAATCAGCACCCGAAGTTGATATTACAGCCACAACTTCGAGTTTCTCCCCATCTGCAGCATTTGGCAACCACTAATCTGTTCTCCAACTCTATAATTATGTTATTTCACAAATGTTTTATAAATGGAATCATGCAATATACATTCTTTATGAGTTATTTTGTTCTTTTTTTCAATCTCAGTGCTTTTTACAGCATTTTAATATTAGTGAATTTGCTTACTGATGATAGCACTTTGGTTTAGCAAAGAAAATGCTCACATTTTGTTTTGCCTTATTCAATAGGTTTCACTTGCCAACATGTAAGTCATGCTGTCAGTGTGAATCATGTGAAGAAGGCAATAGCTGAGAATCTATGGTCAGTTTGCTCCGAATGTTTAAAAGAAAGAAGATTCCATGATGGACAGCCTGTACTTTCTTCTGAGATTTGGTTGTGCCTCAAGTGTGGTTTTCAGGTGAGAAAGTTTTTTTTGTTTGTTTGTTTTTGTTTTTATATGGGAGTTTGTCTTAAATATTTTCCTTAATGATTACTTTGAATTGGATTGTCAGTAATGCTTAGAATTTAAGATAAATTTATTCCATGTTTTGATAGAACTCTCCAAGAAATGCCTTAGAAAGGTTTAAGATAAAGTAAAAGGTGTTTTGTTCAGAAAGTAATCATGTGTCCTTTATAAGAACTTGAATAGGAATACAGTTCACTCAAAATAGTTCTCATATCTAGACCTTCTTTTACTTATTTGTATTTTATGATTTTTGAGTTTGAGTATAATTTAAGTTTTGGTTGATTTAGAAACAAATATATATGTAAATCAAAACAGCAATCTGTTCCCCTTTAGGGATGTGGTAAACACTCAGAAAGCCAGCATTCACTGAAGCACTTCAAGAGTTGGAGAACTGAGCTGCACTGTATTATAATTAGTCTGAGCTCATGGATTATATGGTAAGTTAGATTTTGTTAGTACTTATATCCACTACAAAAATATCCTCTTTAGCTTTATGGGTAAAATAATACTAGCTTATGTTTTTTAGCCTGAATACAACCTAGGAAATAATTTAAGAAAATAATTGCTTATGAATATTAAATTTAAATAAAAAAGAAAAAGTTTTTGCAGTCACCTTTTCATAATGAATGTGCTAATACAGAATCCTGAGATCTAGAGGAGGAAGGAGCTAGAAGCAGTCAAGTGTATGGTGTTGCTCTGTGGGTAAAAGGGAATTTCTTAGGGAATCTACTATGAATCCTTACTTGGAAATCAAGTTCAGTTCCCTCACTTTATGCATAAGGGCACTGAATATCATTTACCTTTCTGTGGTTACACAATAAAAATCCAGGCGCTAAAACAAGTTGTGTTTTTTTTTTGTTTTTTTAGTCCCTAGTCTATTCTCAGCATACCACACAGCTTCAGTAGTATAAGTGAACACTGTTGAAATGCTTTCCTTGTATTTTACAACAAAAATGTTCTAAATAGAATTTATAGACTCGTAGGGTTTCTTGAATGAATTTTCAGGAGTTTTCTTTAAAACAAACATATTTTAACTTTGTGTTTTTATTTCAGGGTCCTAAAATTAATATTAGAATATTTTGGTTGGTAGGAGGGATCACCATCTTATAATTTAATTCATCCACAGGGTCAGGTGGTTGCAGCATTTGTGTTTTTGTTGTTGTTGGTTCCAAGCAATAGTATTGGGGAGAATGAGGAAAAAATACTGCCTGGCTTGTGGCTCAGTGATTGAGCATCAACCCATGTACCAAGAGGTCACTGGTTCGATTCCCGGTCAGGGTACATGCCTGAGTTGAGGGCCCTATCCCCAGTAGGGGTATAAAGGAGGCAGCTGATCAATGTTTCTCTCTCACCCATATTTCTATCTCTCCCTCCCCCCTCCTCTCTCTCCAAAATCAATAAAAACGTATTAAAATAAAAGAAGGAAAAAATAAAGGGAATTTAATATATAAATAGTGCATTGGAGCTAGAGGAAGCAGGGGATGATGTCTAGTGTGGCAGCTCAATAAACATTTCTCAGTAGTCTTAAAAGAAGAAATGGTCTCAAACTCTGGGGTGGGCTTGTTAAAATAGATTCTGGGTCCCAGGCCTACAGATTCTGATTTCGTAGTTTTAAGGTAGGGCCTGAAAATTAGCCTTCCTATGTCCCCAGGTGTTGCTAGTGCTCTGATCTGGGATCACATTTGAGGACCATTGAAATGGGAGAAGGTGATGGGAGAATTGAGTGGCATCTGATAGAATAGTCTCATCTCAAGTCAGTCTGTGCCAAAACTTCCATTGTAGCTCTTAGGGTCATAATTGTGGTCCTAAGGGAACTATTTCCCATTTAAAGGAAGAAATTAAAGTTTGTCACATACAGCCATGGAAATTTAAAGGGTGTGACTATTTTTTTTTTTCTCATCTAATTCTTTTTTAATAATACACTAGAGGCCCATTGCAGGAAGATTCCTGCAAGAATAGGGCTTCCTGCAGCAGTCTCTGCTGCCCCACCTGCTTCCCTCCCTTCTCTGCAGCTTTGGTCCCTTCTGCAGTACTTGGCTTCCTTCTATGCTGGCTTCAGTCTTTGCTCTGCACCAGGATATGCAAATCAACCACCATCTTGGTTTGATTAATTTGCATACTCGCTCCTGATTGGCTAGTGGATGTGGCTTGTGGGCATAGCAGAGGTATGATCAATTTGTATGTTTTCTCTTTTATTAGATAGAATTTTTATTGATTATAGAGAAAGGGAGAGGGGGAGAGAGAGAGAGAAACATCAATGATGAGAGGGAATCATTGATTGGCTGCCTCCTTCACACCCCCACAGGAGATCAAGCCTGCAATCTGGGCATGTGCCTTGACCAGGAATTGAATGGTGACTTCCTGGGTCATATAGATTGATGCTCAACCACTGAGGTATGCTGGTCAGGCTCCCATCTAATTATTAAATGTTAAAAAGATTAACAATTTCAATAGAAAATTCACTATTTGGATTAAAGAGAGGCCAGCCTGAACTAGGGAAAAACCTAAGAAACTGAAAAAAGAAAGGAATATTGTAGATTTGATCATTAAATTATGGTTAACAAAGTGTTGCTAGATAGTGGATTTGGTAATGCTTTAATTAATAATAATAATTAACACAGTAGGTTCTTATCTTTGACTTCATGTCAGAGTCACGCACACAAGTAGAATTTTAAAAGCCCAGGGGTGCCAGTGGTCCCCTCTGAAATCAGGGCTTTTGTATCTTTAAGTTCCATAGGTGATTATTATGCCCAAGCAAGAGTCTGATTTAACACTTAAAAGTTAATATATGAATGAGTGCTTTTTAAAGTGTCTCAGTTTGTCATATATAAAAATAAAATCTTATACTTGTGTAAAGCTGTTTATTTTTAAAATGGTAATACTTTTTTGACTGTTGTGAGGAATTAAACCATAAAATACACATAAAGCACTTAGAACAGTGCCTGGCTCATAGTATATGCTCAATTAAAATTTTTTTTGACTTCTTTTTATTTTTTTATATATATTTTATTGATTTTTTTACAGAGAGGAAGGGAGAGGGACAGAGAGCTAGAAACATCGATGAGAGAGAGACATCGATCAGCTGCCTCCTGCACGCCCCACACTGGAGATGTGCCCGCAACCAAGGTACATGCCCTTGACTAGAATTGAACCTGGGACCTTTCAGTCCACAGGCCGACGCTCCATTCATTGAGCCAAACCGATTTTGGCAATTTTTTTGACTTCTAATGGAAATAAGTAGAATTAAGTTATTTTGAACTGTCTTCTTTTCTCCAACTCCACTGCCATTGTGCAGCTTTTATTTACATTTTCTTTTTGTTCTCTTAAAGTTACAGTATATTTTATAACAAGTAAACCAGTGGTTCTCAACCTGTGGGTTGCGACCCCTTTGGGGGTCGAACGACCCTTTCACAGGGGTCGCCTAAGACCATCGGAAAATGCAGATATTTACATCACGATGCATAACAGTAGCAAAATTTCATGGTTGGGGTCACCACCACATGAGGAACTGTATGCAACCTTAGGAAGGTTGAGAACCACTGAAGTAAACATTAAATTGCAATGTCAGTAAAAATTTCTTGACATTTCAACATCTTTAAAATGAGCAATTGTATTTTATTATTTTTGACAATAGTTACATTCATAAATATAGAGCATCTAGCACGTAAACCTGGTAACTGTAATTAAATTGTTTAAATTCTTTATTGAAAAGACATTTGGGAATGTTTTCTGTGACTCATTTCCTTCATGGATTTATCTATTTGTTTGTTTTTGTGTATAAGTGAGAGAGGGGACACTCTGTAAATATTTGACTATTAGTACTATTTAGGAAAGGAACCTAAATCTAATTTACAGCCATTGATCCCAGGACCACTAATAATTATAAGTAAGAAGATTGTGAATATATAAGTTAGTGTTGGTACTTACATTTATCAAATTTTCATTGCTTTCAAACACATGTTTTTATTTGATCTTTGGATCTCATGAAGATAAAGGGAACATGTAATGATAATATATAGAAGAAACCTTTATTAGTACTGTATGCATTAATGAGTAAACTTAGTGGAGGTTGGTTTTCTGAAAATGTCTGCATTTTTGGAAATCATTCCCAAAGCCACTCTTCCCAAATAAACCTCAAACAAAATAAAACACTAATCTCATCCAGTCTTCCCCATCTCTATAAGTGGAACTAAGTATTCAAGTCAGAAGCCTGGCAGTTTTGTTTTCTTCCCTTTTTTTATCTTGTTTTATTTTGTAACTTTTTAACAATAGTAGACAAATGGTAAAATGAATTTTTCCTCAACATCTATCATCCAGCTTTAAATATTACTAACTCACAGCTAGTCTTGTTTTATTTAAACCAGGATTTCTCAGTCTCAGTACTGGTGTCATTTGGGCTGATAATTCTTGGTTGTAAGGGGCCTGTCCTGGACATTATAGGATGTTTAGCAGCATCCCTGGCCTCTCTACCCATGGATGTCAGTAGCAGCTTCCCCCTTGTAACAACCAAAATGGTCTCAAAATATTGCCAAAATGTCCTCTGAGGACAAAATTACTCCTGTTTGAGAATCACTGATGTACCCTCATCCACTTCTCCCTTCTCATGTCTATACCTGGAAATATATAAGATAAATCTGTTCATTGTGTTCAAGATCCACTGATCTGCCTCTATTCCTGATACCCTTTAATTTGATATTAGTCAGAGTGATGTTTTTAAATTTAAAGTGAATAATATCACTTTCCTGCTTGAAAACACCTCACGGCGTTGCATTGCACTTAGGATAAACTACCAAAACTTTAATTGAATAATAAGGCTCTGGATTAACTGTCCACTGCTTATTACTCTTGATTTCCTGGTGCTTCACCCTTTGTACCTATCTCCCTTACTCTCATAATTGAAAGACAAAAGCAGGTAAGTGCCAACTTTATTGAAAATTATTGCAAAATTATTGAAGAAACTTGCAGAATTTGCTTACATGTTATATGTTTTCAGGTGTTACGAGTGTGATGAAAAATTATCAACACATTGTCATAAGAAGGTTTTGGCTCAGATAGTTGATTTTCTCCAGAAACATGTTTCCAAAACGCAAACAAGTAAGTTAAGCAATTGCTAAATAAATTTGTATTAAATTACACTATTTTATATTTCACATAAAGAGTTTGTAAATTCATACAGAGTACTTTAGATTTTACAGTTACCTCTCCGTTCAGGTGCTATGCATTCTCCCATAGCTACCTTGTGTCATATTTATGGTATGTAACCAGTAATGAGAAGCTGATGAGGGTAGTGACTAGATTCTGGGCTTTTGAGTCAGACAGTGCTGAGTCTGAGTTTTGGTTCCACTGTCTCTGTAGCTTTTACTCCTTAGTTTTCTTATTTAAAAAATTAGGATAATATTTCTATCATGTGCAGTTATTGTGAGACTTAGAAATGTTTTCTAAAGATTTAGAAATCGTGTATGTAAAAATACTGGTTTAATGCCTGACACATATTTACAAAATGATATCTGTTACTTGTGATGTAATTATAGTGCAGTCCTGACATTAACTACCTGGAGTTAGACAGATTAAGGGCTCAGTGGCCCCATAAGACACCCTCACTTCACACACCATTATCAAGCTCAGGAGTTATCAAGCCACCCACATTTCTGAACAACTGGCTACAAATTCAGGGGTTTCTACTATCCTCTTAGGTTTAATAATTTACTGCAATGACTCAGAGAACTCAGGAAAGTGCTAACCTTACAATTACAATTTTTTAAAAAATATATTTTATTGATTTTTTTACAGAGAGGAAGGGAGAGGAATAGAGAATTAGAAACATCAATGAGAGGGAGACATCGATCAGCTGCCTCTTGCATGCCCCCTACTGGGCAACCAAGGTACATGCCCTTAACCGAAATCAAACCTGGGACCTTTCAGTCCGCAGACTGACGCTCTGCCCACTGAGCCAAACCGGTTTCGGCTAATTACAGTTTTATTATAGAAAAAAAAAAAAAAGACACAGAGTGGGTTTGGGAAGGTCCCAACCATGCAGCTTCTGTATCTTCTCCCTGTGGAGTCAGGGTGCATCCTCCTCCTGACACACTGATGTGTAACAGTATCGACTATTGTTAACCATGGAAGCTCGCCAGAGCTTTGATGTCCAGAGTTTTTATTAGAATTTCATTGAATAAGTTTTTTTTAAATTAAATCTTTATTATTCAGATTATTACATTGGTGTTTTTTTTCCCTCCATAGCTCCCCTCCACCCAGCTCCCATCCTCCCCTCTACCCTTACCTCCCTCCCATTGACCTCATCCATAAGTATATGATTTTTGTCCAGTCTCTTACCCCTTTCCCCCTGAGAATTATCAGTCCACTCCCTTTCTGTGCTCCTGATTCTATTATATTCACCACTTTATTCTGTTGATCAAATTTTTAATTCATTTAATTTTTAGATTCACTTGTTGATAGATATGTATTTGTTGTTCATAATTTTTTGGCTTTTACCTTTTTCTTCTTTCTTTTCTAAAAGAGTACCTTTCAGCATTTCATATAATACTGGTTTGGAATTGATGAACTCCTTTAGCTTTTTCTTATCTGTTGAAGCTCTTTATCTGCCCTTCAATTCTGAATGATAGCTTTGCTGGATAGATTATTCTTAGTTGTAGGTTCTTGCTATTCATCACGTTGAATATTTCTTGCCACTCCCTCCTGGCCTGCATTGATTCTGTTGAGAAATCAGCTGACAGTCGTATGGCTGCTCCCTTGTAGGTAATGAACTGTTTTTCTCTTGCTGCTTTTAATATTCTCTCTTTGTCTTTTGCTCTTGGTATTTTAATTATGATGTGTCTTGGTGTAGTCCTCTTTGGATTCCTTTTATATGGGGTTCTGTGTGCTTCCTGGACTTGTAAGTCTATTTCTTTGACCAGATATGGGAAGTTTTCAGTCATTATTTCTTTAAATAGGTTTTCAGTATCTTGCTCTCTCTCTTCCTCTGGCACCCCCACAATTCTGATGTTGGTACGCTTGAAACTGTCCCAGAGGGTCCTTACATTATCTTCACATTTTTGGATTCTTTTTTCTTCTTGCTTTTCCAGTTGAGTTTTTTCTGATTCTTTATATTTCAAATTTTTGGCTTGATTCTTGCCTTTCTCTAGTCTGCTGTTAGGTCTCTGTATATTTTTTATTTCAGTCAGTGTATGTTTAATTTCTAGTTGGTCCTTTGTCATCTCTAGTTGGATCTGTTCCATCTCTAGTTGGTTCTTTTTCATCTCCTCTTGGGTCTCGCTAACTTTATCCAACTTTTCTAGGATATTCTTGAACCAGTCGTTTGTTTTCCTCCATTTCTTTTGTTTGTGATCCCTTCCCTTGTCTCAGCATTTTCACTGTGCCGGAAGAACTTCTGTGTTGGATTCAGCCTTATGATACCAGACTTGCAAAACTGCAGAAGCCTCTCTGTTGACCTTGGGATGGGTGGAGTCTCAGGACTTAAGGGACCGCCTTGCCTCCCAGTCGGCCCCACCCTCCACAGCCCCTGAGTCTCACGTGACTGGGTAATCACTGGAGCAGTCCCTGTGGGTGCATGCGCTTTCTCTCACAGTGCCTCTAGGCTGCTAACTTTCTGTCTCCCCTGAGACAGAAAATGAAATTTATGTGAAATTTAAAACAACTAGCTCTGGTACCATATGAGTCTGGGTCCCTTGGGTTTCGCCCAAAACCAGGGTTTAGTGGAGTTAGGAGTGACGCAGTTGGGAGGGTCTGTCTCCCACCCACTCGTGAAAGCCAGCGGCACAATCAGCAGTCGGTCCTCTGTGCACAGTGCTGTGCACGCCATCAGACTTCTGATCTTTTGTGACTCCCCTAAATTTCCGTGCACTTCTCCTTTTTCACAGTCCAGACTCCCCCCATATGAGTTTCGGCTGGATCTTGGGTTTAGTGTCGTAGGATAAGGGGTTTAATGCCGTTGAGATTATCTGTCTCCCTCCCGCCAGAGAAAGCCAGCCAGGTTCTCCGGCACCTGCTCTTTCCATGCGCGCATCTCCGCACCTCAGCTTTTTGCAGCTCCTCTGGGTCTTTGTGAGCCCCTCTCTTTCCTTCTAGTTGTAGAATTTCCACTCAGCCAGCTTTCCTGTGGTTCTGGATAATGTCCGATCTTTTAATTGTAGTTTTGAAATTGTTGTGCGAGGCAGCAGTGTAGGTGTTTACCTATGCCGCCATCTTGGATTCTCTCCTGAATAAGCTTTTGCTACATGATTTAACTCAGTGTCCAGGACACCAACCTTCTAATCACAAGGTTGGCCTTTCTGGCTTACCTGGTTCCCATCCTAAGTCATTTCATTAGCATAAACTGTCTGGGCAACAATGAGTATAAAAGACACCTTGTTAATTTGTTAACATAAACTATCAATTACTCTAGATATCCAAGGATTTAGTGAATACTTCTTAGGAACCTGGGGCAAAGGCAGGCAAGTTCTTTATTATATAATAGTAATGTATTAAATATATGTTTTTATTAATTTCAGAAAGAGAAAAGGGGAGGGAGAGAGAGAGAGAAAAATATCAATGATGAGAGAGAATCATCAATCGACTGCCTCCTGCACAACTCCTAATGGAGATGGAGCCCGTAACCTGGGCATGTTCCCCAATTGGGAATCAAACTGTGACCTTCTGGTTCATAGATTGACACTCAATTACTGAGCAACACCAGCTGGGCAATGTATTATATATTATATACTTTGTTATCTAACATATAAGCAATATATAATACATGTTACTATAAATTAAGAGTAACAGGCAAACAGTTTCTTCATTCAGAAATATAAAGTCCCTGCCACATACTAGGTTTTATATTTTATTTGCTACTGGGGGTCCAGTGCACAAATTTGTGTACCTTGAAAGGAACTGTGGGGCGCAAGGCAGTGGTGGGCACAGGAGCAGGTCTTGGCTCATCCTCCCTGCCTCCACCTGGCCCCTCCTACTACAACCCCCAGTTCCCTGTCTGCTGGCAGCCCCACTCCCACCACCGCTGCCACTCCCATGTGCTGACGGTGCCAGCACAGAGCAATTGTGGCCGGTACCAGCAGCAAGTAGGGCTGGTGCTGTCAGCAGGTGGGAGTGGCAGCTACTGTCCCAATCACTCCTCAGGAGCAGGGGGCAGTGGAGAAGCCCTCAGGAGCGATCGGGGCCTGCAGCCATTGCCCACACCCGCTGATGGTGCCAAGCATTCGGAGCTGGTGCACGCAGCAGGTGTGAGCACGCAGGAGCAAAGAATTTTCAGTAACAACCAGAGGCTCACCCCGATGACAGCAATCAGTGCCCTGCCTTGGTTTGGCACCACCGTTCACCTGCTCCACCATCCCATCGTGGCCGATGCCTGTGGGTAGCTGGCCTAAGTCAACAGTTGGACATCCCTTGAGGGCTCCTGGGATGCCAGAGGAATGTCTGACTGCCAGCTTAGGCCCAATCTCCCAGGGAGCGAGCTAAAGCTAGCAGGTGGACATCCCTCGAGAGGTCCCAGACTGCAAAAGGGTACAGGCCAGATTGAGGGATCCCTCCAAGTGCACAAATTTTCATGCACCAGCCTCTAGTATAAACATATTGTTGTTACCTGCATTTTCTGTAGCCCAGTATATACTGAGTGGCCAGATTATTATAAACTCTGAACGCATAATAATCTGGCCACTCAGTATGTGTGTGTGTGTGTGTGTGTGTGTGTGTGTGTGTGTGTATGAGAGGTCCGGTTCATGAATTTGTGCATGGGTGGGGTCCAGCCAGCCTGGCCAGGTGGAGGGGACATGGGCGGTTGGCTGGCCTGCCTGCTGGTTGAACTCTTGGTAGAGGGGACAATTTGCATATTAGCCTTTTATTATATAGGATATATACTGAGCGGCCAGATTATTATGCTTTCAGAGATCATAATAATCTGGCTGCTCAGTGTATATTGTATTTGTTAACTATTATTGCTCTGAGATCATAATGGTGAAGAAATTAGAGGAGGAACTAGAGAAAGTAAATTCAGATTCCTAGACAGTAGAAGAAATGATTAATTTTATCACATTTATCCAACAAACATTTATTGAAATCTTATTCTGTCATCTCAAAATATGGTATTGGTAGACATTTAATAATTCGGGAACAGAGATGTAGGTCTCGTGCTGTCTCCTGAAAACTGCACATGAAATGTGTTCTGCTGGCCATAATAATATATATGGGGGTATGATGCTAAAGGTGGCAAAATTATGATTGTGGAAATTACTTTTTCTGTATTTTTCACCTAAGAGGTCCTTTAGATTAAGAACAAAGCCATTCTGATTCCATTTAATTTTATACATTTCTTGAATATTTATTGTAAGGGATGTAAGGAAGGGAGATTGGGATAATATGGTAGAAAGCACATGGGCTTTTTAGTCAAGCAGTCTGGCATTCAAATTGGACTCTCTTCAATCACTGGCTATGTGATGTGGCGTAGATTATAATTTGTCTGAGCCTCAGTTTCCTCAGCACTTTTTCCCTCTTTTCCATGGGCCTTAAGAAATAGAGATTGATAAAACAGTTCCTGCCCTAAAGAAGTTTAAGATCTAAAAGAGGTGGTGAGATAAAAAATAGTGATAATGTGGTGTGCAAGAGGCAGCTGATCCATGTTTCTCTCATTCCCTTTCCCTTTCTCTCCCAAAATAAAAATAAAAAATCTTTTTTAAAAAAGTGACGATAATGAAAGCAGAGTATAATTTGTATTTTGGGAGATGTTTAAACAAACTCCTTTAGACATTCAAAGAGGGATGTAACATTCAGTTGAAAGAAATTCAGAAATCTGGGATGAGTTGGCTTTCACGTTGACCTTTAACGGATGAGCTTTGGATGGGTTCACTTAAATAAAAAGTTATTTCAGGTGTGGAAAGGACCCAGGCAACCTTTAATTGTGTTTATGGAACCATGGGTAGCACCTGAAATGATGGGAAACAGGTTCTTGAGGGAATTTGAGAGCTTGTAGAACTTTCAAAACTGGAGAGAGATGTAGTTCTGAATTCAAGGTTTCCAGAAGTTCTCGGGCAAAATGTGGTTATCTTTGCTTTCCAAGCTACAGGAGGATATCTCAGGCAAGTTTGATATAATATAAAATCCCTTGGTATTCTAAAAGTAAGTTTTTTGGGATAGTAATTTTCCATATTCTTTCTTGCATGAAGCTTTAGTAATTTTCTTATAAAAATACTTTAAAAACCAAATGTGAAAGTTGCTATTGAGATTTGTAAGAATGCTGGATATGATTATGCATTATGTAAATTATTGTGAAGACTAGAAATGTAAAAATGTCCATATATGTAATTCAAAAAATAAGAATCTGTATTGTATTTAGGTGGAAGAATAAAAATTATATTTAAATATTTTTTAAAATATATATTACACTAAATAAAAATAACTTTACTGAGAGGAAAGTCCCTACTTGTAGTTTAAACATGTTTTTAAGTTATGCCGTGCCTGAGCGAATGTTTAATATATCTAAATCAGATTCTCTTTACAGAGAATCTAGGCTGGTATCCCATCCATCTCTTAAAAACAACTAGCTCAGTAGACCTTAGCTTTTGGGTTGGTAGCCCATTAGACTCTTAAGATATTATTGAGGACTTAAAAGAGCTTTGGTTAGATAAGTTATAAATCAGTACTTATAATAGTAATTAAAACTAAGAAAACAAAAATATTAATTCACTGAAAATTAGCAATAATTTCATATCATTTGAACACAAATAACATTTTTAAGAAATAACTGTTTTTTCAAAATAATACGAATGTAATAAGTGGCATTGTTTTACATTTTTACAAATCTCTTTAATGGTTGACTTAATAGAAAACAGCTGGATTCTCATACCTACTTGTGCATTCAATGTGCTATCAATGGCATGTAGCCTCTAGAATACTGCATTGCATTTTGTTTTAAATAGATTTCAGAGAGGAAGGGAGAGAGATAGAAACATCAATAGTGAAAGAGAATCATTGATTGGCTGCCTCCTGAACATTCTCTACTGGGGGTGATAGAGCCTGCAACCAGGCACGTGCTGGAATTGAGCCTGGGACCCTGTCATCCTCAGGCTGACACTCTATCCACTGAGCCAAACCAGCTGGGGCGTGCATTGTATTTTTGATATAATTGAGAATGAATGGAAGTAAAAATTTTAAAAAGCAACTAATATCATAGTCTTATAAAGTACTTTTGACCTTATGGACCCCGAAAGGAGGGTGGTGTCTTCAGGAAGTTGGTTTCAGATTCACTTTCATAACTGCTGACTTAGCACATTTCTATTTTCTGTCTTCAGCCTTCTTTGCCCTAAGGCTCAAATCCAACTCCAAGTATATGTGCCCAATCCTTTGTCTTATCTCCTTTCTTCTATGCAGCGTACCTTAGAATGAAATAATACAGGGTTTTGTGGTGTTTACTAGTAGCTTTCATGTGTTTGTATGTCTTATTTATAAAACTGTAAGTTCCTTGAGGATTGTACCCTGGCTTATATTCTTTTTGATGTGCCTAAGCAGTAAATACTTGCTGAATTGAACTGAATTAGCATGCAATCAGTTTATACTGGGGAAGTAGATAGGCTTTGCATTTTTGTCCAAAATAACTGCTGGATATTAATATCAAATTATTTATTCATTCAGTTTTTTTATATACATTTGCACTTGTAGCCAATCATTGTGCTAGCTATTGGACATACAGTAGTGAATGAGACAGATTTATTTCTCAATTCCTGCCATTATTGATCTTTTGGTCCAGTAAGGGGTATTGATACACCTGTTTAAATAGTGCTATGAAGGAGTAAGTGCAGGGGGCTGTGAGAACACTGGGGAGTAGTCTCTAACCTAGATTGGAGGAACATTTTATTTAGAGGAAGACCTTTCTAAGCCAAGAGTGGAAAGATATCTAAAAATCAGCTAGACAAAGAGGCACGGGGTTATGTGTTTTAGGGAGAGGAATAGCTCTTTGATGAGGGAGCTTAAATTTTATAGAGCTGCAAGGTTGAGTTTTGTGTATTAGGGAATGGTGAGAGGTGAGACTCTAAAGATAAGTCGGAAGATATTAAAGGGCCTTGTAAGTGTAGTTTATCCTGTAGGCAGTGAGGAACCACTAATTTTAAGTGGAGATATGGATGATTAGTTTTGTATTTAAAAAATTTTTTTTGTCTACAGTGTGGGGATAGATAGGAATGCCTTTGTATGTATACCTGCCCATTCATGTGGCAGTATCAGTTTAAGACATGATCAAATAAAGATTTCTAATGGTTAATGGAATTTTGAGAATAAGCAGGTAGAATAATTATTGTTTAGTTCCAAGGTAGAGGAGTCGTGGAGCAGCAAGTTTTTCCTTTTTAAAGATTAAACTTCTCTTCAGCTGTAGAAATGAGCAAATTACATTAATACTACATGGCTGGTTTAGGTAATTGCATTAAACAGTTGAGGGAATCCTAGTGCAGGTTCCCAGAAGAATGCTTACAGCTGTGTGGATTTCACAGCTGATGCTACGATTTGCTTAAAAAAAAACACAAAAAAATCCCTCCCAACCCTCCCCTTCAAACACATACCAGAAAACTAAAAACAACCAATAAAACCCTCATATATAACACAGAATTGAAAAAGATCAAGAAAACTTCCTTGTGAGACCCAACCAGAAATATATCTCTGAAAGGCTCGTTTGTCACTTCGATAGTCTTATAAATGCCATGTAAGTATTCTACAAATACCAAAAACAGGAATTCCTGACGAAATAATATTGTTAAATATTGGTTTGCTGTTTGTGAACTAGACAGGTAATTGACAATCTCACATTTTTTTTCCCTAAAGCAATAAATTTGGCCCATAATTTAAATCCTGGTCAGATGCCATTTTCAAAGAGCTTAAAGAGAGAATTAAATATTCCGTTAAATTCATTAAACTTAAGCTTTTGGTATAAAAATAATGACTTATGTTGGTTCTTTTGATTTTATTAAGTTTTTTTGGTTTTATTAAGTTTGCTCTATTTTTTTTTTTAATAAGAAAGTAAGTGGTATATTTGGGATCTGAAACAGTATACCTGAAGATAAATAATGTCCTTTCACAGACAATATGAATGTAATAACTACCTTTAAAAAAATAAAGTAATATATTTTGTTCCGCTTAAAAGTGACAGTTGTGCCCTAACCGGTTTGGCTCAGTGGATTGAGTGTCAGCCTGCAGACAAAGGGTCCCAGGTTCCATTCCGGTCAAGGGCATGTACCTTGGTTGCGGGCACATCTCCAATGGAAGGTGTGCAGGAGGCAGCTGATCAATGTTTCTCTCTTAACAATCTTTCTAACTCTCTATCCCTCTCTCTTCCTCTCTTTAAAAATATCAATAAAATATATTTTTAAAAAGTGTCAGTTGTAAGACTAAGAAATACGCATTTAAAAAAATAAATACTAAAAGTAGTCATTCCCCTTTATAAAAGGCGTTAGGAACAAAAAAGTATCGGACTTTCAAAAAACAACTTATTGTTACCTGTAGGGATTTAAACCTGGGGTTCCTTGTTTGAACTGCAGAGCATAGAGAATTATTTGAGTGACTGTCTTCTCAGTTCTCCCAAAGGTATCCTTAGGTAAGGAGAAGTTAATTGCCTACATTGGGTGCCTAGGGCCATAGTCCGAAAACCATGATTCGCAGGCCACATGTGTCTCTTTGGCCCCTTGAGTGTGGCTCTTCCACAAAATAGTATGGCCTGGGCGAGTCTATTTTGAAGAAGTGGCATTAGAAGAAGTTTCAGTTTAAAAAATTTGGCTCTTAAAAGAAATTCCAATCGTTGTACTGTTGATATTTGGCTCTGTTGACTAAAGAGTTTGCCAACCACTGGCCTAGGGCATTAGGGCTTAATTCTTTTGAGACACTTTTGAAAAGGGCTGCCATAAACTTTAATATAGCTATAAATTCACACACCAAAAATACCCAGTATATTCTGTTTTGCTTAAGAAGTGCCTTTTGCTTTCATATATCATCATTAGAATTTCAGTAGTGTCTTAAATTATCACATATATTAACCTTATCAACCATTATTATACAGAAAAATAGTAGATCATAATGTTTAAGTGTGCGGATTCTGAAGCCAGCCTGCTGGGGTTTGAATCTACTGTATATTACTACTAGCTGATTTCATATCTCTGCATTGGGGACAATTATCAGAGGAGATAATGCTCTCATACTTTTTTTTTTTTAAATAAACAACCAAATAAGTTTACTTTTCCCATGCCTCTTGGGAAGCACCAGTGTTCCCTTTCTGGTTTAACCAAAGTGATGTACAAATATTTATACCTTTGAGAAAAGAGACATTTAATATTACTTGGCTACAAATCCACTATTGTTGTTTTCAATTTTCTTCCATGATAAGAATAAACTGCATCTCTATGTACTTGCTTTCTTATTTCTGTGGGTTAAATTTAGGGGGATTTCTGCTAATTTATAAACATACCTTAAATTTTGATTACTGTTCCTAAACTACCTTCCAGAAAGATTATATAAAAGGTTAAGTTGACAAGACCACCCATTTTTCCTATTTAATTTGTTGATAGTTTTTAGAGGGTTTTGGGTAATAATGAAGTTCTAGGTCCATCAATCTTTCTTTTTTGGGGGTTGGTGTTGCCAGGTCCATCAATCTTTCTTTTTTGGGGGGAGCGGTTGGGAGGTGTTGTACTTCATCCAGTTTTCTCGCAAGACCTGAGTATGGTTTTAACAGGTTACTCAATTAACTAGCAACTCTGAGTACTAAGATTATATATAGGCTTAAAGGTAAACTGCAGAGATATAAAAGAGCTTTAAAATTTTTACCTAGAATGCCTGAAGTTTTCTCTCAATGTTCTTTACATTCTGGTGTCTATGTTACTTGATTACAGACATGCAGTAGCTGATGACAGTGTTGGTAATATAGAGGTGAGATAGTAAATCCCTTTTAATAAAATAATCTTCTGACCTTGAAATTCATTCTAATCATAACTATGTCATACGTTCAAGTAAAACTTGAGAACAAAACAAATGATAATCAGAATTTTGTATAATTAGTTTTTTTTATGTTATTGCTGTTGCAGCTTTGTCTTATTAATTATCCTATACTTTAAAACATTTTGAAGTTCAGTCCTTGGTGCATTTGGTTCTGTGTTAATGAAGAAAGAGTTCTTAAAGTGAGTAAGATTTAGAATCACTGCTAGATTGAGAAAGCTTTGTTGTCTCTCAAAACAAAATGATCAGTAGTCATTCTTTAGTAGAAGTAATAAATTGCTTTTTATTAAAACATACCTGTTTGTATGCCAGATAATTGAGAGACTGATTCTCAGACACCCTAGTTTTAATCTAGAATCTTAAACTTTTAAGTTGACAGTTTCTTAGTGAATAAATGTACATGTATGTTTAGTATCTAAAGTTTAACTAAGATATTCTCATGTGTTTTAAGGCTTACTATCTCTATGCTCTCCACTATGTACCAATTCCTTATACTGTAGCCATAAATCCTAAGCAGTTGAGTATTTATAGATAGTGGTTCAATAGACATTTGTTAAATCAATTGAATTTGAATTGTTACATTTTATAAATATGCTATTTAGTAAAATAAAAAACTTTTACTTTATTTTTTTAAAATTTCTTCATTGATTAAGGTATTACATATGTGTCCTTATCCCCTCATTCCCTCTTACCTCCACCCTCCCCTACCTTCCCTCAGAGGTTTGACAGTTGACTGATGCTTCTCTGTCTCTGGATCTGTTTTTTATTTATAAAACTTGCACTTTAGATAAAACAAATATAAATAGTTATTAGACAATGTCATTTTATTTTCTCTTTAAATTATCTGATCTATTTAATATAGCATAATTAATTTTGAATATGTTCTCACAGACTAATATGTAAAAGTCAACAAATAGATCTTTGCCACTTGTGTGAAGTAGCTATTTAACCACAAAGTAAATATTTTTATTGCCACTGCCCTGTGGATATGTTCTCTCTGGCAGTGCTATCCATATTTGGTGGCCCTGCATGGACAGCCAGGTGGTGCTGAAAAGCATCACACAGTGAAGCGTGGATATATCTAAGTTCAACATTTGTCATCCCTTACTGCTGAAGGGAAGGGTAAAATCTGTTTTTCCATATGTTTATGCTTTTTTTTTTTTGCCTGCAGTTTTGTCCAGATGGTCTTATGAACATTGTTTACTTTAGGATGTTATCCCAGATGTTTTGAAATCTAATGGGTAAATGTAGTACACAGATACATAAGTAATTTGCATGTTACGGTTGAAAAATGTGGTATATTTTTATAAGATTAAAATATAGTTTCTGGAAATATTTTCCCAAGTGAATAAGAAATGTGTGTTAAATATGTAATCTATTTATATGTAGTTAATATAATCTATATTGTTTAGTTCCCCTAATCACTCTGTTTTTATGTTAATAAGCTAAAAAATATAGCAACATTTATTAAGAATGTTAACTAAAGAAAATACTTTTGAAGAGCCATATTTGTTCAGGGTTGCATATACCCAAATATGTAAGAATGTTGCCCTACTATATTTTATAATTCTTTTCATTGTACACAAATCACTGAAAAGAAATTAGGTGGTAAGTGAAAGAGAATTTATAATGAAAAGGTTACCATTATGATTGTGGGCAAATCACTTAACCTGTTGGAGACTGAGTTTTGTAAATGTAAAATCAGAGAACAGTCTCGTGGTGCAAAAAAAAAAAAGGAGTAATGTTTGGATTTAATTACTCTTTCATCTTAAATCTCTTACATATCACTATGAAACCATCTAGTGGCAATAGCTTTGGTGAGAGTCTGAAACCTGCTGATTTCAGCCTCCAGTTGGAATCTCAGATATAACGAAGAGGTGGGCTGCTCTTATTTACAAACCCAGCCAGGGGCACTGTGGGGCTTCTTGTTTGTGTAATACTTCCTAAGCACTGACTGGCACTTTTCACTTGCAAGTTTGAATACTGTCTGGCTTTCTCTTGCTTCCTCTCTTCTCCATGCCTGATCTCTGCATTTCAGTGATCTCCACTAATTGTACCAGCCTTTGCCGCTAAGCTCTGTATTATTAACAGAGTGAAGAATAAGAAAGATCTCTCCCCTTGTCCTTCAGATATTACAATAAGTAATAAGAATTAAATTGAAAGAAAAATATTTTCCATGAAATCATTTTGCTTAATGATAGAAACATCTTAGAAGCTATCAATACATTTTCTCAGTGAGATATTTTCACATATTCAAAAGAAAAACCAAAAAATTACGAAAACTACAAAGTCAATATAAAAGGCAAAACTTGTATTAGCAATTTAGAAAATTCAATTAGAAATAAGAGATAAAGTTGAGGGGAAAAATTCAGAAAATACATGGAACTATTAAAGAGAAGAAAAATGTAAGAGCAGATAAGCAGTAGACATGAAGAATAGCTCTTGAAGATATGGATTCTGGCACAAATAATTTTTGGTGGGCTTTCTGGACTGTTTTTCACACACAACAATGCTTACCATGCCAACTACTTTGCAAATAGAAGCTCATTTAATCCTTATGAAAAGTCCATGAGAAAATGTGGACCTCACGTGATTGATACTAGAGCCCCGTCTATTGAGGTCTTATTTTTTTGAGGGCAAAGTCCAAAAAGTCAAAGGTTCCAAGTCAAGCTTTGTTTGAACCAATAGCACGTGCGTGACATCAGCCTGCCAGCATCTTAAGACTAAAGTTTTTCTTTATGGCGTTTTCTTGCTCCTGTCCTGAGAACAGGGCTACCTCCAACTCATTTCTCCTAATGCTTCTATACAGAGGGCAGGCTGGGGAGCTCATCAGAGACATGGAAGGCTACAAGTCTTCTATATTTGCTGTTTAACCTTGTAGGTTTTCATTTATATTAACTTTTTATTATGTATGTTCTCCCCAATGTCACACCCCTGTGGAAGAAGAAGCATTCATCTGATAATAGATCAAACAGCCAAGCATTTAGCAGTTAATTGGCAATGCAAGGCAGCATGTCAGTAGTAGATGAGTAAAATATTGTATATAAATGTAAAGAATTACACAATCGGAAGGTTGAAAGGGATTTAAAAGAACATTCAGTTGAAACCAAAAGATTTGAGAACCTGGGACTTTGCTGTCAAACTTCAAATAATGATTCAGAAAATAATCTGCTGTTAAATAGGTATAATTGTGTTCATGAGTGTTAGTAATTGTTCTTCATTGTCATATTGTTATTAAACATTATACTATAATTTTCAAATTTGCATTAACTCTACAAGTTAGTAAACCCAAAACATGCACTTACTGTACTATACACTTAGATATTTTAGTTTTCATATTATAATTCTGTTAATTTTTAAAATATATTTTATTGATTTTTCACAAAGAGGAAGGGAAAGAGATAGAAAGCCAGAAACATCGATGAGAGAGAGACATTGATCAGCCGCCTCCTGCATGCCCCCCACTGGGGATGTGCCCGCAACCAATGTACAAGACCTTGACCGGAATTGAACCTGGGACCCTTCAGTCCCCAGGCCAACGCTCTATCCACTGAGCCAAACCGGTTTCAGCAAATTCTGTTAATTTTTAACTTTTTATTTGACATTTTCAAATATAGAAAAGTTGCAAGAATATAAAAAAAATGCCATTGTATAGTGATTTTCTAATTTCACAATTTCTTTTGTTTATTAGTTGGCATTCTCTTGCAAGGAAATTTTCTCCCTTTCATCCCCACTTTAAAATTTTTCAATTCAGAATCATTTTGATTTTATCCAGTGAATAGTAATCTGCTAGAGCCCTTTTTTAGTTTTGTATTCAAATTGCCCCACATTGGACCCATGGGAACCTATTAGAAATGGCACCTGTGTATTTTTACATATTCATCACTTTTTTTGGGAGTACTTCCTTATTTTTTTTACACAACAATAATGTGATAGGCTCATTTGGCCTCTTTGCTGCCCCAGGTTAAGAATCAGCCTTTTCTTTAAGGAGTCTACATTTCTTTTAGTAAGGGATGGTATTTAGAAACCAAGATCTGGATCTTTTGTATGCATTTTTTAACTTTACTCTTTTATATTTAATTTTTCAATTAATCTGGAGTTTACTCTGCAATGCGGTGTGAGGTATAGATGTGTAAATTAATATGAATTAAAATGAAGTGCTTTAGCAGTAAGATACAAAACTCAAGACAGTTATTTGTGTTCCTGTCCTTCAAGAGTACTAATTCCGGGGTTAACAGCTTATTTAATGTCAATAATGTATTTATGTGATATCAAATATATGTACTTAATTTTACACTTCATGTCAGTTATGTTTTCTCTAACTTAGATGCATTTTCTAGAATTATAAAATTTTGTGAAGAAAAACATGAAACAGATGAAAAAAAGAAGGGAAAAAAAGGCAACAGTGTAACATCTGTGAAAGGAATTACGAATTTAGGAAATACTTGCTTTTTTAATGCGGTTATGCAGGTAAGAGGCATCCAAAAGCTTTGTAAAATGTCAAAAATCATTTTAATTCATTTATATTTGTACACTTGTAGCCTGTCAAATGACTATTAAATATATATCTAGAAATTTGTTTTCTTTTTGTTTGAGTTAGGTTATCTTTAGCCATTGTCATACACATACACAAACCTTCCTTTTCCCTTGTGCTTCTTAAATGTTTTCTCTGTATTTTACCATGGCTCTATCAGTAACCAAGACATGAAATGTAAAATAAACTCAATAAATTTTTTTAAGTTAAAAAACGTTTCCTATGCAAGATGAATTTGAAACTTAGAAAGTGTAATTTATTCCATAAAATCAGAGGCATAGTATACTTGAATCAGAAGACTTTACTTTTTTTTTTTTTTTTTAGAACTTGGCACAGTCTTACATTCTTATTGAACTGATGAATGAGATCAAAGAAAATGGTACAATACTCAAGATTTTCCCTTCGTCAGACTCTCAGATGGTAAGAAATGTAATTATCTGGGTAAGAGCTCTTTTGAGATGAATCAGAGTCCTTTCAGAGTGACCCTCAACCAACTGAGCCACACTAGCCAGGGCAAGGAGTTTGACTTTTGTTGAGTAAGATGTCTAGAGCTCCTGTTTTGTAGTTACTGATGCCATTTGCTTAAATATAGCATTTTTGTTCTTTAAAGGTAGATTACTTTTAATAGTGAACACCTAAAGGTTTTTTTGAAGCCTAATCTGATCATAGGTTTTTAAGCTAATGAGGAGGGAAAAAAGCAACCTCTGACATTCAGAAGCTGGCCTGACACCCACAGTTAGGCTGTTATTCAAACAATTTCACAGAATACCAACCCCAGGCTAGGCTGCTTTCAATCTAATAAATGAGGCAAAGTAAGGTCACTTCATGATTTCAAATCACCAGGTTGCTCTGTCACTTAAAAAATTCTAAACAACCTTTCTCTTGGCCAAAATGAGTGCTTCCTTTTCCTTTTTAAAATTTATCTTTATTGCTAAAAGTATTACAAATGTTCCCTTTGTTTTTTTCCCCATTGACCCTTCCACCCTGCATCCCCCTAGGCCTTCTGAGAGCTATTTCTTTATTAGTTATAGCTTTATCTTCATTCTCATCTCCCCCCACACACACCTACAATATAAGATTTATTGAGATACTTAATCATAGAATTACCCCCACTTTCTGACATTATCCAATCAAGAGCAGATCTCTGCTCACTTAGCCTCCCTGATGATTATCCAGCTAGAGCCCCAATCCTATATTGGTTCTTTCAAATACGCTCTTACTAAGTCACCCCATGGTTCTGCATGGTTCGTGTTCTCCCTCAGTGCATCAAGTAGTAAATCCACCTTGTTCAACTGCAGGTGTGTTCTTGGTGGTCTTTGGCTGGAGGGCATTAACATTAGTAATGATTAGAAATTGTGTGTGTGTGTGTGTGTTTTAGAAGAAGAGTGTATGAATAGCTCATGATATGGTTTTCAAAAATACTTAAGAAAGAGTTCTTCTAAAATGTCTTAGTCCACTGTAATAATCTTAGATATTTTTTTCCAAGGAGACGGTTTTGAAAGACAATATTATTGAAAAAGCAGACTATAAATTCATTGCCAGTTCAGCCCCCCTTAACATTTTTTTGGTAGATCCCAATTCCCTCTTCTAAAGTGAGGTGAGCCTGGCCAGTATGGTTCAGTTGGTTGGAGTGTCATCCCTGTCCCCATGCACCAAAAGAGGGTGAGTTTAATTCCAGGTCAGGGCACATATCCAGGTTGCAGTTATCCTAGATGATAACATACTATAATGTTTGAGGATTATATTTGGGATCTGCTTTTTTACGCATTATGCATAAGGAGATAGGTGTTACTGGGGAAAATAACATTTTATAAAACAAAACATGATGGGATAGAAATTCTAGAATAAAGTGCATTGATCCTTCACCAATTTAAGCTACTTTTGCCCAGATTTTTATCTTTTTCCCTTAAAAGAGAGAGAGATAGTATACCACTTTCCCCCCATTTCTTATTTAACAGTAAAATATTGGGGGAAAAGAAGGGTATGGAGTTTGGGTAATATAAATATAATTTATGATTATTTGTGAAAATGTACAAATATCAAGTAAATGAATTTTACTTTAGGAGAGCACATTAAGGGACAGTTATAAGCAAATAAAAATTGGTGATTTCGTTCTTAAGCTAATATTTTTATTAAGTACTAGTAAAGGGCAGGTGTATTGTATGTTTCATTTGCTTGGCAAATACTGTGTTGTTGTTGTTTTTAAGCCTGAGGAACAAAAAGATCCCTGCAAAACACAGAAAAGATCTTGAAAAACACAGAATATCTGTGTTTTTCAAGATAAAGCATTTAATTCTGATTTTCATTTTAAAATTTTTATATATGAGGGACTAAAGTTTCTTAATATAGTTGTGGGAATTTTGTTGTCATCACTGAAACAAAATAGAACTGTTTGATTTAAAATAATATATATTTCTGACATAGAGTTGATCATGTTTTTAAAGGATCCATTAATGGTGGAACTTTCAAGCCCTGGACCATTGACCTCAGCCTTGGTTCTGTTTCTTCACAGCATGAAGGAAACTGACAAAGGATCGCTGTCTCCTAAAGCTCTCTTCAATCAGCTTTGTCAGAAGTGGGTGCATCTACATTGTTAATATAGTAATCATGAGTTACAAAATGCTATTGTGTTTGTACTTAATATGAGTATTTTCAGTCTTACTATAACACTAGAGGCCTGGTGCACAAAATTTGTGCACTGGGGTGGGGGGTGTCCCTCAGCCCACCTTGCACTCTCTCTAATCTGGGACCCCTCGGGGGATCGGGCCTAAACTGACACTCAGACATCCTTCTCACAACCCAGGACTGCTGGCTCCCAACCTGCCTGCCTGCCTGATTGCCCCTAACTACTCTGCCAGCCTGATGGATGCCCAACTGCTCCTTTACCGGCCCGATTGCCCCTGACTGCCCTCCCCTGCCATCCTGGTCACTCCTAACTGTCCTCCCTTACAGGCCTGGTTGCCCCAATTGCTCTCGCCTGCTGGCCCAGTCACCCCTAACTTCCCTTTCTTGACAGCCTGCTCTCCCCTGCAGGCCTGGTTCCCTCCTCCCCCCAACTGTTCTCTCCTGCAGGCCTGGTTGCCCCCAACTACCCTCCTCTGCTGGCCTGGTCACCCCTAACTGCCCTCCTCGCAGGCCTGATCACTTCCAACTGCCCTCCTCTTCTGGCCATCTTGTTGTGGCCATCTTTGACCACATGGGGTGGCCATCTTGTGGGTTGGAGTGATGGTCAATTTGCATATCACATCTTTATTATATAGGATGTAGTCTAAAATATAGAAGGGTGTATTGTATGTTTCATTTGCTTGGCAAATACTGTGTTGTTGTTGTTTTTAAGCCTGAGGAACAAAAAGATCCCTGCAAAGCCTCAAAAACATAGGTGTCTCATAAAATTAAGAAATTTTTAGGGTATATGTACTTTAGAAATTTGTTTTAGACTCTATCCAAAGTAACTTTCTAATTTTATAAAGGTTTATAAATTGTTAATAAATTATTATTAAAGTAATAGATGCTCATAGATAAACATTCAACTTAGTAGTATTTTTATTTTATTTTAAAAGTCATTAAAGACATAGACAAAAATTGTCTGCAAGTTGCTTGTTTTGTTTACTGTGTTTGGTATATCTATATAGAACATGTGGATATAACTGATTTGATTTTACATGTGTGTATACAGGATGGGGTAAAAGTAGGTTTATAGTTGTGAGTATGTGAAACACATATGTGGTTGGTATGTAGTAGTTGCCCAATAAATGATAGCCATATTGTTCTCAGTACACTTAAAGTCTCTTCCTCATTGGAACAGTAATCACATTTTGATATAGTACAAAAAGAAGTACTGAATCTTTGGCTATATGTTATAAAGTAATTTAAATATTAATAATATATTGTTGATGAATTGATCTTTTTTTCTTTCCTGCTTTTTTAAATCATAGGGCACCTCGATTTAAAGATTTTCAGCAACAGGACAGTCAGGAGCTCCTGCATTATCTGTTGGATTCAGTGAGGACTGAAGAAACAAAGGTCAGGTTTCTTTATGTTTATCACATATACTCTTTAAGACGAGGGTAGAGGGTACAAAACTAAAGGATTTCACTTCTACCATAATTTTTATGTGTGGTTAGGAGGTTAACTTGATTCTTCTCTCACTATTCTATTTTTTCCTCCTCCTCCTCCTCCTCCTCTCTCTCCCCCCCCCCCCCACCGCGGCGCCTCCTGCGCCTCCTCCCCCCCCCCCCCCCCCCCCCCCCCCCCCATAAGGTTATTTTCTTTTACTGTCACAACCCCTATTCTTCATTAGTTAATGTTCTTTGGCTATAATGAACAGAAATCAATTAAAACTAGCTTAGATAAGAAAAAGACCTTAAGAATTCAGCTGAAGGGGGATATAGCTGGGATTGTTTACTACATGATGGTTATGAATCATTGTAAATGGAGTTAAATTTATGTCTTTACATTGTTTTTCTCTGTCATTATCACAAATAAAACAACAAAACCTATCCCTATCATTTATTCTATTTCCCGTCTATTACTTGACTAGAGGGCTGGTGCACAAAATTCGTGCATGAGTATAGTCCCTAGGCCTGGCCGGCAATCGAAGCGTGAGTGTCTGGTGTGGAAGGACAGGTCCCACCTGACCTCTGGGCCCTGGGCAGCACCCGGGCCCCTGCTCGCGGCCCCCTTAGCCTGGCGCCGCCTACTCACCTGCTCCACCATCCCACCATTGTCCCGCTGTCATCGGGACTAATCGGAGCCAGCAGTGCCTCCACTTGTCACCCACTGCCAGTGCTGCATCACTGACACCCACCATGTTCTGTGGCACCTGTGGTGGTCAGCGCATGTCACAGTGAGGGGTCAAATGAGTGTAGGAAGGGACAATTTGCATATTAGGCTTATATTTATTTATTTATTTATTAAAATTAAATCTTTATTATTCAGATTATTACATTTGTTTCTCTTTTTTCCCCTCCATAGCACCCCTCCACCCAGCTCCCACCCTTCCCTCTGCCCTTACCTCCCTCCCATTGATCTCATCCATAGGTGTATGATTTTTGTCCAGTCTCTCCCTGAACACCCCTCATCCCTTTCCCACTGAGAATGATCAGTCCACTCCCTTTCTGTGCTCCTGATTCTATTATATTCACCAGTTTATTCTGTTGATCAAATTTTTAATTCACTTAATTTTTAGATTCACTTGTTGATAGATATGTATTTGTTGTTCATAATTTTTTGGCTTTTACCTTTTTCTTCTTCCGCTTCTAAAAGAGTACCTTTCAGCATTTCATATAATACTGGTTTGGAGTTGATGAACTCCTTTAGCTTTTTCTTCTCTGTGAAGCTCTTTATCTGCCCTTCAATTCTGAATGATAGCTTTGCTGGATAGATTATTCTTAGTTGTAGGTTCTTGCTATTCATCACGTTGAATATTTCTTGCCACTCCCGTCTGGCCTGCATCGTTTCTGTTGAGAAACCAGCTGACAGTCGTATGGATGCTCCTTTGTAGGTAATGAACTGTTTTTCTCTTGCTGCTTTTAATATACTCTCTTTGTCTTTTGCTCTTGGTATTTTAATTATGATGTGTCTTGGTGTGGTCCTCTTTGGATTCCTTTTATATGGGGTTCTGTGTGCTTCCTGGACTTGTAAGTCTATTTCTTTTGCCAGATGTGGGAAGTTTTCAGTCATTATTTCTTGAAATAGGTTTTCAGTATCTTGCTCTCTTTCTTCTTCTGGCACCCCCACAATTCTGATGTTGGTACGCTTGAAGCTGTCCCAGAGGGTCCTTACATTATCTTCACATTTTTGGATTCTTTTCTCTTCTTGCTTTTCCAGTTGAATGTTTTCTGCTTCTTTATATTTCAAATTTTTGACTTGATTCTTGCCTTCCTCTGTTCTGCTGTTAGGACTCTGTATAATATTTTTTATTTCAGTCAGTGTCTCTAGTTGTTCCTTTTTCATCTCCTCTTGGGACACGCTAAATTTATCTGTCTTTTCTAGCATATTCTTGAAAAACCTTATAAGTGTGGTTTTGAACTCTATATCCAGTCGTTTTTTTCCTCTATTTCTTTTGTTTGTGATCCCTTCCCTTGTCATGGCATTTTCACTATACCGGGAGAATTTCTGTGTTGGATTCAGCCTTATGATACCAGACTTGAAAAACCGAAGAAGCCTCTGTTGAGTTTGGGATGGGTGGAGTCTCAGGGCTTAAGGGACTGCCTTGCCTTCCATTCGGCCCCGCCCTCCACAGCCCCTGAGTCTCACGTGACTGGGTAATTGCTGGAGTGGTCCTTGTGCACGCGCCCACAGTGCCTCTAGACCGCTGCCTTTCCGGCTTCCCTGCGCTCCAGAACCACACGAGTCTAGGTCCCTAGGGTTTTGCCCGAAACAGGGGCTTAGTGGACTCAGAAGTGGCACAGTTGGGAGGGTCTGTCTTCCGCCCACTGGTGAAATCCAGGGGCACAATCAGCAATCTGTCCTCCGCTTAGTGCCTTGCGCGCCACGAGTCCTCTGAACTTTTGGAACTCCCCTAAATTTCCGTGCACGTCTCCCTTTTCACAGTCCAAACTCCCCCCGTATGAGTTTTGGCTGGATCTAGGGTTTAGTGTCGTAAGATAAGGGGTTCAATGCCGTTGGGAGTCTCCGTTTCCCTCCTGCCAGAGAAAGCCAGCCAGGTACTCTGGCACCCACTCCCTCAGTGCGCGCGTCTCTGTACCTCAGCTTTTTGCAGCTCCTCTGGGTCTCCGTGAGCCCCTCTCTTTCCTTCTAGCTGTAGAATTTCCACTCAGCCAGCTTTCCTGTGGTTCTGGATGATGTCTGTTCTGTCTTTTAGTTGTAGTTTTGAAATTGTTGTGCGAGGCAGCAGTGTAGGTGTTTACCTATGCCGCCATCTTGGATTCTCCTAGGCTTTTATTTAATTTGCAACAAAGAAGGATGGCCTTCTTTGTTGCAAATTAAATTACTGTTTTGTCATAATGATACATTGGGATTCACAGTATCATAAAAACTCAGGCAGTATATCAAGAAACATTGGTTTTTGAAAGCTCTTATCTTTCTTCCTCTCTGAGGGCTTTAGACGGCGTGGCAAAATTAAAATGTCAAGTGTGTGGATCTGCTCAGTCCTGTGAGCAAGGCAGTCCGTTACAGTGGTACCCAGGCAGCAGCTGCATTGTCTGGCCTGGGAACCCACAGCTGCTAGTTGTGTTGCTGTTGTCGTTTGTTGCTGTCATGGGTTTTTAATTGAAGAAAGGCTACACCGTTAGGTCTGCCACCAGAATATTTTAGTAATGATTACAAACTACTTATCTCCTTTCACATTGTTTTATCAAAGTCTTTTTCTTACAACTATAAAGTTCAGGACTATAATATGCTCTTATTGAATGGAGCACTAAAGGGATCATTTGTACAAAATCTCGTAAATTTTTTATGAGCAAATAAAATTAAATTTACTATAAAAACTTTTATAATCAGTCTTTTCAACTTACAAATATATATGCTTCACCTTTTCCCTTTTACTTTGTGCTATCACTAAAGAAATGTTACATTTTTATTATCTTCTCAAAAAGATATTTTAATACATTATTTGGTAGGATTTTTTAAAGGTATAATACTTCAGCTCACCTAAACTGAGTTTTTTTGTATTCTTATTTTTAAAAGAAGTTTAAGATGGAGACTTAGATAGTTGAACTTGAGTAGTGGTAGTTGATTAATGTGCTGCAATTGTTAGTAGCTCCCTGCTCCAACTCTTTTTTTAACCTAAGTGGTTTAAAGCCTGACTTTTAACAAAGAGAGGTTGTAGATGGACCTACACACTCACTTATTTTATTCAAGTTGATGAATTACCTATTAGTTAACTCTTTAACAGTATAGGGCAGAGAATATACATTTATGGCTAGGATACAATAAAAACAAAACAAGTCTAATAGTTTAAAAGTTAATAATTTAATCAACTTAATTTTCTTTTTACTTTTTTATATTTTAAAGAGTAATATAGCTTATGTTTTAAAATGTAGTAAAAACTCATTAAATCATATTGCAATTCATGTCTAAATTAATAAAATGTTCAAATTGGAAAACAAATATACAGACTTCTAATTGAGTTAGAGGTCTATTTCTAATAACTAGAGAGCCTTTTTGCAGTCATAGTAAATAATTACAGGTGAACATTGGTATTTTATTGGAGTCTTTCATTTATATTCATTAAATATTTCTTCTGCATGGACTTCACAACATTCTAATTTATTTTAGTTAAATAAATTATTTTTTCATAGGTAAGTCAACTTTAGCTTAGACAGTATCTGAATTATATTATTTTATACCAGGAAGTCCAGATAAAATAGTAGTTTCACATATGAAAACCTGTGATTAAGACATTACTTAAAAAAAATATTTTGAAAGATAATGAACAAACATTCTTTTCACCCCATTGTTAAAATGTGAATTAGAGAAGATTAAGTATTTCCATTAATTAGGGGCATAATTAGTATAAAAGATGATTCATTAGCTTTAGATACACTTTTATTTTTAGAATATATAGTTTTAATTTATTCTAAAAATTTTCTGTGAAGTTGGATCTTTTCTAAAACATATGGAAAAGATATGGAAACATAAACTTTGAGGATATGAATTGATATTCTGGACTTGAGTCATGTATTTATATAAATAATCTGTGTGGAAGCCAATGTGACCAGTTTAAGAGCTTCTTATATATTAAGGTTTTCTTCATAGACAAGAAATTTCATATGGTTTATTAGTGACATTTTGTCCTGATTAAGGACTACATCATTTTTAGGAACAGAGTGGGACAGAAGGAGGAGAGGGAGACAAATAGAAAAGGGGAAAGAAGGAAAAAGTGGGACAAGTTACTCTAAATCTATAAGAATGATGAGACTAGGCTGCTTGCTTTTTGTAAACTGAAAAAAATACCTTTGAACCCAAGAGAGAACCTAAACATAGGAACTTTGACTATAATCGCATATTCTTCCCCAAATAAGAAAATTGTTCATTCATGGAATTTTAGTACCAGATTTAATTTTTAAAAATTCAGTCATTTTATTTTATAGACTAAGGAACTGAGATCCAATGTACCTTGCTGTTTGAAAGTCCTTCTCTTATTGAGATGAGGCTGGAGTTAACTATTACTAAAACAGATGCTATTTAAAAGAACACAGAGTACTACTTTAAAATAATAGACTTTAATAAATTCTTATTAACTTTGTTTTATAGAGAATACAAGCTAGCATTCTAAAAGCATTTAACAACCCAACAACTAAAACCGCTGATGATGATACTAGGAAAAAAGTCAAAGGTATGTTGACTTACTCACTATTTAAATATTTTCCTATAAAATAAAATTTTAAGTTTCTTTGCAGAGGAAAAAGAACTGAGCATTATATAAAAGAATGCTGTAAAATAGTTGCCTTAAAATGAAGGTATGCTTATTCTAGTAGCTGCAAGATAGTCTAGTCGGTCATAGAAAGAAAATGTTAGAATTTATCCATGTGAATTAAAAAAAATAAAAGCAGTATCATATATACAGATTGACACTATTGCTCTTAATAGGAGGTTCTAAGGGATACTTGTGGTTGAAGGTAGCAGCATCCTTATTTGGAAGTTCACTTCTATCACATTCGACTATGTTGCAGTTGTGTGCTTGAATGAGTGAACTCATGGATATTATCTAACTCTAACTTGACAATGCTTAAGTGCTGCAAAGATTCCTTCAAGGAAACACTTATTGAAGGAATACTGACAGGTCAAGTGCACATGTCTACTTTACTCCTAGTGTTATCTCTTCCTCAGCCAAAATGTGAGGCAAAAACAAGGATTATCTAATCAAAGTGGTTACATAAGTATTTAAGTGTGGGTTTATAGTCTATGTTATTAGTGATTTACCATGTTTTAAATGTATATTCTGCCTTGAGATGTTAACTAATGGTAGTATAAAGTCATCATTTTTGGAAGATACTTAAAATATTATTTGTATTTTATTCATTCACTTTTCTAACTTTATTTTGTAGTATTAAATATACACCCTGTATATCTATATAAACATATACATTGTGATTATATAGGCCAAATTTTATATGCAGTTTTAAGGGCTCAGGTTTTTAAAAAATGTAGATTTTTAAGCATGTTCTTTTGTTTTGAGATAGTGCCATCTAGAGCATGTTTAGAATAATTGCCCAGTTTTTTTTATCTCTTTCTAGTTTCGTAATCTTTTCTATTAACCCCTTGTATAATTTTTCTTAATGAAACATCTTAGTTTACTACAATGTCTCAATTATAATTAATAAATGTTTATTTATATAGCCCAATATGTCTGCTCTGTCATTCATTGCAGAAAGTACAAGGTTTTAGAAGGTAGAGACCAAAAAAAAAAGATAGAAGTGAATAGATTTATTAATATATTTCTCCCACAGTGTTTACTATGGAAAATGTCAAACTTCTATTAAGTGGAGCAAATAGTATATGAAGCTCCATGTATCCATGTACTCATCACCCTACTTACTATATTCAATTCCTGGAGTATTATGTTTCATCTATTTTCTCCCAACCCCAGATTATTTTGAAGCAGATTATAGGCATGATTTCCCATGATATATAAATATTAAAGGCCCACTGCATGAAATTTGTGCAAGAGTAGGCCTTTCTTCCTCTGGTTGCTGGCACCAGCTTCCCTCGCAGCCCTGGCTTCATCCAGAAGGTCGTCTGGTCTAATTAGCATATTATGCTTTTATTATTATAGATTTTTCAAATAGAATAATTCTGACAGTTTTAATATAACTGAGCAGTTATGCATGTAACTGAGTTATTTATTGCCGTATTAATTCTTTTTTATTTTTTAAATTTTTTTATATATATCTCCTTTTTTCCCCATTGACCTTTGCCCGGCTTCCCCTACTCCTGCCCCCCACCCCCTACTCCTGCACATGCCCTCATCCACCATATTAATTCTTTACACCATGCTGTGTTTACTTGTCTTTTATACTCTGTCATTTCCATAGTAGGGGTCCTGGCATTTGTAGCCCTAAAAGTATAATCTCCTTTCCCATCCCTCTACCTCTGGGTCAGACACAGAGGCTTTAAAGGATTTAATGGGAGTAGTTGAGATGTAATATGAGTTGTAGTTACTGCTCCTTTTATTTTACCTCTTATGAACAGTTTGTTATTTCTGGAAGTACTATCATTGCTAGTCACATTTTCTCTACAGAACTGTAAAGGAGAGAGACATTATAATGTCATATAGGAGAATACATTATTAAATGTGGCACTAGACATTTGCCTTAGATTTCTTCTGAATCAATAGAAAAAAAAAACCATGTTACAATGTAAGATTGATGGTTGACATGTTTTTGCATTAAAAAGTATTATCTTTACAGCATATGGAATCGAAGGTGTGAAAATGAACTTCATAGATCGGATCTTTATTGGTGAATTAACTAGCACCCTCATGTGTGAAGAATGTGCAAATGTAGGTACTTTGAAATTCACTTCAGCATGGACTAGATTACAATCCCAGTGTTTTGATTATTTTCTTTCACATATAATCTTCAGCAGTCATTTACTTCTATTTATGACAGATGACTATATAATACTCTTTGAAAATCTTCTTAAAATATATCCTTCACTCTTAGAAAGTAAACATAATCTATAATTTTTAAAAATAAATGTTATTTTATTTTTCCTCCCAAGTAACCTGTGAAGTTCTGTTAGGTCATTTTAATATGTTTGAATGTGTAAGCTACTTGTTTAGATGGAAATAAAATAAAGTTCTGTGATGAGAATAACTATGTTATGTAACTTTATATGCATTGCCCTAAAATGTAATTCTAATGGAAATAATTTTATGTAGTAACACAACCCAGGGTGATCTAGCACATTTTATTTAAAGTTTATTTTTATATGACTTGTTGAAGTTTATTTCATTTTATTAAGTAGACTTGACTCACCTTTGAATTAGTGATACTTTTATTTGGTGGAATGGAATGCCATCTGTCCTTTAACATCAAATTAAAGACATATAAATTTTTATAGGCTTTCAGTTGCTTGATAAGGACTACTTCTGAAAGCGGGTAACTTGGACTATGATGGGTTTACACTTTTGTCAGATTTTCTTGTAAAAGAGAGATTGTGTACATTTTCATGTTCCAGATTATGGAGTATTTTTCTATCTTCTCTAGTCTTATTCTGTCAAAATTATATATTTTATCTTCAATCTGTTGCATTGAAGCACAGACTCTGTCAGAGTATCACTTACTCTGTAGTATATTCTACATAAAAGTTGATTTCTCTCTCACAAGCTAGAGAATATCTTTTAGAATTACCCTAAAGAATCGACAAAACACAAACTTCCTGCCTTTTTCATATTTTATGTTATGGCACTAATTTCACCAAAAATGTTTATATTTTTAGTTAATCATTGTTATTAAACATATTTTATTTAAAAGTTACTTTAAACATTACTGATATTGTGATATTGACAACATAAAATTCAACAGGGTTGCATTTATTAAAGTTTTGGGATATCTTGTTTTGGTTAACAGTACATGCTGTTCTACCCAATTAAATTGCTATTTGTTCCAGTAATGTTTTTTAACTTAAAATTTAAACTTGCCTGGGAAGTCTGATTCCTCTCTAAGCTTTTACAAACTACATTGTCTATATTAGAATTCTACTTGAAGTTCTCAATTTTTTTTTTTTTTAAGATCTCTACGGTGAAAGATCCTTTCATTGATATTTCACTTCCTATAATAGAAGAAAGGGTAAGGAGAAAAAAAACCATATCAGATATCAGAATCATTATTTTTTATATACAATAATTAAATTTGTACAGTTAATATTGGGTTTGTGCATGCACACATAAAGTATAAAATCATTCTTTTTTTATTGTTTAAAGTATTACAAATAGTAGTACATGTCTCCCCCCCCCTATTTACCTCCCCCCAGCCTCCCCTACCCCCCAGTACATTCCCTCACCTGCCTCCCTCCCTCCACCCCCCAGTGTCTTGTATCCATTGGTTATGTTTATATACATGCATACAAGTCCTTTGGTTGATCTCTTACAGCCTCACCCCCTGCCCCCCAACCTCCCCTGCCTTCCTGGTGTAGTTTGACAGTCTGTTCAATGCTCCTTTGCCTCTGTATCTATTCCCCACGCACCCCCCCGCCCACCCGATTCTTTTCTTTAAAAAATCTTGCCTCTGCAGACTAGAAATAAACCTATAAGAACAAATGTTTGAGTCCCAGTTTCAATGTTCAACAGTTCTGAGTCCCAGTTTCAATGTCAAATAGTGCCTTATGTGTACAGTCAGCAATGATATCTGGATGGTGGACAGATGGTGGCAATGTAGGTCCGACCCTCTCTGGTTTGGTCCTAGGCAACCTGTAGCGACGCACAGCTTCTGACTGCTAGCATGGCAAGGTGGCGTCAGTGTCTTCCATCTCTGGACTGTTTCTCCTCTTGTCTTCGTGGTTGGAGCAGACCTGTCAATTCCTCTCTGTTGCAGGAGTCCACATGGTCTTGGAGTTGTTTTCTGAAAGTATATAAACATATTCTCGACCAAAAGTTAATAAAGGAATCTTTTGTATAAAATTGACTTAGGATCCTTTTAGTATAAGATCATTCTTATTCTCAAGGAATTTAAATCCTTATGCTTTATATTTTGAGAGTTAAAGTTAAGGAAATTATATTTCAAGTGAGTTAGAAATTTTAAAGAGTAGTTACATCCAGAATTTATTTCCTAAAGTTTTGTGTTATGTACATGTCATCTGTATAGGTTTCAAAGCCTGTACTTTGGGGAAGAATCAGTAAATATAGAAGTTTACAGGAGACACAGAATGGCCAATATAGTGGCCCCGTTACTATAGGAAATAATCACCAAACTAGAGCCACCAGGAAGCAATTTCCATCTACAGATAAGGTAAGACTATGTGCATTTGTGAGGCATCTGCTTTTTTAAACTTATTATTATGAAAAATTGAAAAGATATACAGAAGTTGAGAAAATAGTATGACAAACTTCCATGTAAGTAGTTCTCAACTTTATAGTTATCAGCTCATGGCTTAACAGATTTTATCTATATCTTATATTCTCCCCACTTCAGATTATTTTGGAATAAATCCCAAATATATATTTTAGTATGTAGATCAAATAGATAACTCTTAAAATACATGATCACATTACCATTATCATACCTAAAATATTAACTTTGTAACAGCACCAATATCTAGTCATTATTTAAATTTCCGCAACTGTCTCATAAATATAGTACTTGTTTCTTGGTTTTGCTTTTTAAAATCTGTTTGAATTCAAGATCTAAAAAAGAGCTATGGAGTGCATTTGATTCTCATGCCTGTTCAATCTCTGTGCTGTTCGCACAAGTCCTCTTCTCCACAAATAGGTTTCTGCTGTTGGTCTCTTGTGTAAAAGTTTATTTTTAAATTAGAACTCTTTGTTAGTATATCTCCTATTGGTTATAGTTTATGTAGATTTAGGAAGGGTTTTAGATATACTAGAAATACTAGAGTATTTAATAATTGTGGAACATTTAATTACTGGCATTTATTTTCAGTAAGGTCACAAGATTCTTTTCTCTAAAAACACTGTCAACTTACAGAATCAGCTAATTCATGGCAGAAAGCGTGCAAGGAAATTTGCATCTGGAGAAGATAAAACCATGGACATGTACCAGAAAAATGGAAACATGGAAGTGAGTGGGGATTCTTCAGAGTTTGCAAGCATCATAAATACTGAATTGAATCTGGCTGAAAACCCTACTGATGGTAGTGAGAAGGAAGCCAGCCGTTGTGAAAGTGGTGTTGATGCTGACAGTGAGGCTTCAGATTCTGAAAGTGCTTCTAAGCAAACTCTGTTACCAAGATCCCGTAGTGGATGCTATGTACACATAAATGGACATTGCCATCCATCAACAAGAGAACTGCCCACGAAGAAGACTGATAGTGGTGATGAAGGAGTGGCTGAAGCTATTTCTGAACTTCATTTAAGCAGCCCTGTAACTGGAGAAAGAGATTTTGATGGAGAAAATCAGCCACTAAGTCTTCCAAATAATTTATATTTTTCAGAGGAGAAGCATATGTCTCACAGTCCCCAAAATGCTTTTCAGACCCTTTCTCAGAGCTATATAACTACTTCTAAAGAATGTTCAATTCAGTCTTGTCTTTACCAGTTTACATCTATGGAGTTATTAATGGGGAATAACAAGCTTCTATGTGAGAATTGTACTGAAAAGAAACAGAAGTACCAAAGAGAAACCAGTTCTGCAGGTAAATATTTAGCTTTATTTTTTATTCAGATTATCTTATAGTCAGTGACTAGTTGGCATTAGATTCCAAAGAGAAGAACCTAAGAACCTGTCTCTCTACTTGAGCTGCTTGAGGGCAGGGATTGTTTTTTCATGTTTGTATATTTATATTTTAGCACTACAGACATTGACTGGGCAGAATGAATGTAAAATTGATTTTTGTTGAAATAAATTAAAGAATAGGAAATATCCATCTCTGCCCAGAAAATACAAATCCACATAATCTTATTTCAGTGGACTAACTACCTGAAATCTTTCCATAAGAAATTTTCCTAAAACTTAAAATTTTATGATGAGTTAATATGCTTCCCAAATCCCATTAATCTATTAGCTTACCTAGTAATAGACAAATATGCTAATTGACCATACCTTTGCGATGCCCACAGCCAATCAGGAGTGAGTATTCAAATGAACCCAACAAAGATGGCAGTTAATTTGCATACCAGGCCACTTTAGGCCTCTGAGCAGCATAGGAAGGTGGAAAAGCAGCTCCGGCTGGAGTGAAAGTGGTGCTGGCAGCCAGGGAAAGGAAGGCCCATTCTGGCACGAATCTTTGTGCATCGGGCTTCTAGTCTATATATAAAACCCTAAGTGACTGTTCAACTCGTAGTTATGATGCACACTGATCACCAGGGGGCAGACACTCCACATACAGGCATGGAAACATGGCACAGACTGATGAATCTCAGAGGGGATGGGGGGAGGGGGAGGGCGGAAGAGATTAACCAAAGATCTTATATGCATATATATAAAAGCCTAAGCAACCATTCAACCAGTAGCTATGATGTGCACTGACCACCAGGGAGCAGACACTCCACACACAGGGTTGGAAACTTGGAACAGACTAAAGAATCTGAGGAAAGAGGGGAGTGGGAGGGTGGGAAGAGATTTACCAAAGATCTTAATATGCATATAGAAGTGCATAAGTTCGTGCACTGGTGGGGTCCCTGGCCTGGTCTGCAGGGATTGGGCCCAAACCAACAATCTTGACATCCCTTAAGGGGTCCCAAATTGTGAGAGGGTGCAGGCCAGGCCGAGGGACTCCGCTGGTGCACAAATCTGTGCACCTGGCTTCTAGTGAAGTCATAATTTATACTAATAAAAGGGTAATATGCTAATTAGATTGAATAGACTGGATGTCTTCCAGACAAAGCCATGGTGGTGGGGGCCAAGGCAGAGGCAGTTAGGGTTGATCAGGCCAGCAGGGGAGCAGTTAGGGGTAATCAGGCAGGCAGAGGCAGATAGGGGCAATCAGGCAGGCTGGCAGAGGCAGTTAGGGGCAATCAGGTTGGCAGGGGAGAAGTTAAGGGCGTTCAGGCAGTCAAGGAAACGGGCAATCAGGCACACAGGCAGAGGGGTTAGGGGTTATCAGGCAGGTAAGCAGGAGCCAGTGGTCCCAGATTGTGAGAGGGATGTCCAACTTCCGGTTTAGGCCCCACAGAGATCTGGCCTAAACCAGCAGTAAGACATCCCCCAAGGGGTCCTGGATGGGAGAGGATGCAGGCCGGGCTGAGCGACACTCCCCCAGCCCCCCCCCACCCGTGCACGAATTTTGTGCACCAGATCTCTAGTAAGATATAAATTTGAAGGGTTTTTTTTTTTAATATATTTTATTGATTTTTTACAGAGAGAAAGGGAGAAGGATAGAGAGAAACATCGATGAGAGAGAGACATCGATCAGCTGCCTCCTGCACGCCTTCTACCGGGGATGTGCCCGCAACCAGGATACATGCCCTTGACTGGAATTGAACCTGGGACCTTTCAGTCCACAGACCGACACTCTATCCACTGAGCCAAACCGGTTTTGGTTTCGGCAAATTTGAAGGTTTTAAATATTATAAAAATAGCAACATACTATCTATATTTAGTTGACTGGGAAAAAGGGATACTTGTCAGGAAATTTTTAGTGTACCTTTAGTCTTGACTAAATGGAGAGAATACTCATTCCTAGTGACTAGTTTCATTCAAAATAAAGATTTTATTTTAATTCAGGAATTGTGAGGCCAACAGATCAGGATATGGTTATCACTGAGGATACTTGTTTCTTACAGTTCCTAAGAAGAGAGGGCACATGGGGAAGCTCCAAGGTTGGACAGGAGGCAGGGACAGCTAGGGGGAAACTAGGACAAGAGATTTTATTGTGTTCTCCAAGGGAAGGAATAGGCAAGGCATGATAAATAGGTTTAAGACTGACTAATTTTGAATAATTTAGTGGGCCCTGGATTATAGGGACTGTCGTTACTTGTCTGGAACTTGGTCATGATATGATTAGAGCAAGTGGGTTGCAGGCTAGGTAAACGAGGTAGTTGGGATGTGTGTTTGGATTGGTTGGTTTGCATATGAAAGGCACACTTAATATTTACTATCTCTAGCAATTAGCTCTGGGAGAGGCCCTCCTTCCAGTGTCAGCAAGGCCCAGTTGTCAAAACATCAGAACAGCCCTGACCAGTTTGACGCGGTGGATAGAGCATTGGCCTGTGGACTGAAGGGTCCCAGGTTCGATTCCTGTCAAGGGCATGTACCTTGATTAGCACATCCTCAATAGAGGGTGTGCAGGAGGCAGCTGATCGATGTTTCCAACTCTATCTCTCTTCCTTCCTCTCTGTAAAAATCAATAAAATAGATTAAACACACATCAGAAAAAAGATGTGTTTAATACACTAGTAATTAAGAAAATATCTAAATGGGATATTTAGGAAGAAATACCAGTTTATATTAACTCAAGTTAAATATGCAATTGGTCATATTCAAATCCTATCACAAGTTCTTTCTAACAACCTCTTATTGAAATGCTCCAGTAGTTCCCATGATATGAGCTCTCCTTTCAAGCAATATGTGTTGAGCCAATTTTATCATCTGCAGGTGTGTTTGTGGTGGTCTTTGGCTGGAGGGCATTGTCTTAAGTCACTACTAGTTCATCTTCTTTCTAGCTTCTAAAATTGTTTTGCAAGTATCACTTCACCTATTCTTTGTTCATAAAAGGGAATGCCTTTTTTAAAAAAAATCTTTCATTTTAGTGTTTTTGGAAAGAATAGAGGTACCCTGTAACCAGAAGTCTGATTTTTATTTCCTTTTTAAAAATCTGGTTTACTGATTTTGCACATAGTATATAATTTGCATACAGTAAAATTTATTTTTAAGTGTACTAGTACAGTTTAATTAGCTTTGCTAACATACTCAGTCCTGTAACTACCACCAAGGTATAAAACATTTTCATTGCCCCAAAATGTTTTCTTGTGCTCCTTTGCAAGTTAATCTCCTCTCCCATTCCCTAATCCCTGCACTCACTAATCTGATTCTTCTCCTTATAGTTTTGCCTTCTCCAGGATATCATAAAAAATGGAATCATATAATATATAGCCTTCTGTCTCTAGCCTCTTTGCCACATAATGATTTGAGATTCATCCCTATAGCTACACATATTAAGTTAATTCTACTCTTTTAATATTTTATTTTATTATTTTTAAAATACATTTTATTGATTTTTTTACAGAGAGAAAGGGAGAAGAATAGAGAGTTAGAAACATCGATGAGAGAGAGACGTCAATCAGTCGCCTCCTACACACCCACTACTGGGGATGTGCCTGCCACCAGGATACATGCCCTTGACCAGAATCGAACCTGGGACTTTCAGTCCGCAGGCCGACGGTCTATCCACTGAGCCAGACCGGTTTCAGCTCTTTTAATATTTCAAATGTGATATGATGCTTCTGTATAAATGTTGACTGTTATGTGGTAGATTCCAGTTAGTATGAAATAGAATCTTACAAATAAATTTATTATATTTTATACAGAAAAGAAAGCAGAAGGGATTTATACTAATGCCAGGAAGCAGTTGCTTATTTCTGCTGTTCCAGTTATCCTAATACTCCACCTTAAAAGATTCCATCAGGTAAAAGTTCCTTTAGTAGCACTAGAGTAATTTCCATGAGATGTTTTATAGAGCCTTAAATCTTATAAAATACTATCAAGGATTAAGCATTAATTTACTGAATTTAAAAAATTGTCATATGGGATTTACTGCTTTTTCAGTAATAATAGTTTACCAGACTTTTCTAATTAAAATTGTTTAATTCACAGTGTTTGAAGATTTAGGTGGTAGGAACCCAAATGGCATGTATGCGTTTGTGTGTGTGTCGATGGAAAATAAGAATTTAAAAAAAACCATGGTTGGGAGAGGAGGAACACTTGGAAGTAAAAAAAAAAATAACAAAGTGCACATACCTTTCTGAGTTTTCTTGATCCCAGTGAGAAGGCTGTGAGGTCTGGCCATGGCTAGGCCTGAATACAAAAGGTTAATACAAGGCAGTTTCCATTACTGTAGGATTTTACAGTGAGAGGGAACCTAAATATTTTTAATGTAGCAGATTTTTCTCCTTTTTTGGTGTGTGTATTTTTTAAAATACATTTTTATTTATTTTAGACAAAGAGGAAGGGAGAAGGAGAGAAAAAGACCTCCATGAGAGAGAAATATCGATTTGCTGCCTCCTACATGCCCCCTGTTGGGAATCAAGCCCACAATTCAGGCATGTACCCTGACCTGGAATGGAACCAATGACCTCTTGGTGCATGGGATAATGCTCAATCCACTGAGGCACACCAGCCAGTCTGTGTGTGTATTTTTAATCCAATGCCTTGACTCGTTTTTTGTGGTTTTTTGTGTTTTTTTTTACATTTGGTAAAATGATTTTAACATTTCTCTGGAAGAATGAATAAGTGAAAATACTAAAACATTTTTGCAAAAGTTAAAGGGGTTTTCAAAATAAAACTATCATAAGTAAAACAGTATGGTCAGAATTGTCAAATAAAACATGAATATAATTTAAAGTTCTTTTGTAATGATAATAAAGTAACCTGAAGTCAGTTGGGAAGGGGGCTGTATTATTAGTAAAGGATTTAGGAAAGAAAAGTAGCTGTTGAAGGAAATAAAAGTTTATAGCTACCCTCTATACCACATATCAATACTATTTTCAGATTATTTTTTTAAATTGTATGAAACAAGTTATGAAAAGACTAAAAGAAAACTTAAATACCAACCTGACCTTTGATAGGGAAGATTTTTCTAAATATAAAACTCAGGAAAGAAATCTCAAGGGAAAAGATTGGAAGCTTTGATCTTGTACTAATATATCTGCAACATTTCAGGTGGGCCACAGATGGGCAGGAAGAGATTTTCCTACACTTTCATCTTATCCAAAGAGGTTAAGCTTTTGATTTTCTGTAGCTAGGATTCTAGAAACTTAACAGAAATGAAATGGCTGTGTAGAGCAGATATATCATGAATCTCTATATCAGAATGCCTTATGGAAGGTGTGTGTCTGCAGTGACTCTGAGTGAGCAAGAGAGGGTCATGCCAGATCTGAGAAGCTAATTGCATGATGTGCCAGTTGTTTAATATATGGACATATATCCCTATTTAGGAACAACTTATAGAAGGAATTCATGCCTTAAAGGGAAATATTTATATGTATGTCTCGGTTGCTTCTTGATCTCAGGCTAAATGTAATGTAAGCAAAGCCATATTCTCATTTCCAGGACTGGGAATTTTAGAGAGCAGACTCTAAACAATGTCTCTGTTTCTAGTATTTTATTGTCTCTGAAAGCCTATTTCTCTGCAGTAACTTCAGAGCTATATATGAAACATCCACAACACTGAAAGGCCAGTCTCAAACAGAAGAGACAGATTTCTCATAAATATGGCAAACGATCAGCATTGTAAATATGTAAATAACTCTTAAAAATCAATAATAAAATATCAAGACCCTAATAGAAAAAATGGTAAAGAACACGAATTGACAATTCATAGAAAAAGAAAAGATTCCAAGATTATATGAAAAAAAAGGTCCATCCTTTCCAGCAAAACAAATGCAAAATAAAATGACAGCAGGATTCTTTTTTTAATCTGTTCAAATTGGCCCAGATATGGTCATGTTAAGGATATAGGCATTTTCTTCTTTTTTTTAAAAAAAAATCTTTATTGCTCAGATTATTACAGTTGTTCCTCTTTTTTCCCCCCATAGCTCCCCTCTACCTGGCTCCCATCTCACCCTCTGCTCTTACCTCCCCCACATTGTTCTCATCCATAGGTGTATGATTTTTGTCCATTCTCTCCCTGCACCCCCCCCCCCCATCCCTCTCCTGAGAATTATCAGTCCATTCCCTTTCTATAACCCTAATTTCTATTCACCAGTTTATTCTGATCATCAGATTTTCAATTCACTTGATTTTTAGATTCACGTGTTGATATATATGTATTTGTTGTTCATAATTTTTACTTTTACTGTTTTCTTCTCTTCTTAAAGAATACCTTTCAACATTTCATATAATACTGGTTTGGTGTTGATGAACTCCTTTAGTTTTTTCTTATCTGTGAAGATCTTTATCTGACCTTCAATTCTGAATGATAACTTTGGTAGGTAGAGTAATCTTGGTTGTAGGTTCTTGCTATTCATCACTTTGAATATTTCTTGCCACTCCCTTCTAGCCTGCATAGTTTCTGTTGAGAAATCAGCTGACAATCATTTGGGTGCTCACTTGTAGGGAATTAACTTTTTTTTCTCTTGCTGCTTTTAATATTCTCTGTCTTTTGCTCTTGGTATTTTAATTATGATGTGTCTTGGTATAGTCCTCTTTGGATTTCTTTTGTTTGGGGTTCTGTGTGCTTCCTGGACTTGTAAGTCTATTTCTTTCACCAGGTGGGGCAAGTTTTCAGTCATTATTTCTTCAAATAGATTTTCAGTGTCTTGCTTTCTCTCTTCTTCTGACATCCCCATAAATCTAATGTTGGTACACTTGAAGTTGTCCCAAACGCTCCTTACACTATCTTCACATTTTTGGATTTTTTTTTCTTTTTTCTTTTCCAGTTGAGTGTTTTCTGCTTCTCTGTATTTCAAATCTTTGACTTGATTCTTGCGTTCCTCTTGTCTGCTGTTAGGTCTCTGTATAATATTTTTTATTTCAGTCAGTGTATGTTTAATTTCTAGTTGGTCCTTTTTCATCTCCTCTTGGGTCTTGCTAAATTTATCCATCTTTTTTAGGAAATTCTTGAAAAACTTTATAACCTTGGTTTTAAACTCTATATCCAATCATTTGTTTTCCTCCATTTATTTCATTTGTGATCTGTTCCTTTGTCGCCACATTTTCACTGCTTCCCGGAGTCGGTATTATCTTTGTGTGCTAGATGTCCTATGTGGCCCAGTAGCTCCGCCTCCCCAGTTACCTGAGGTGGACTCTCTTAGTGCACCCCTTTGTGGACTGTGTGTACAGCCTTGTTGAAGTTAAGTCTTGATTGTTATTGATATCACTGAGGGGAATTGACCTCCAAGCCAATTGGTTGTGAGGTTCAGCTGTGTCTGCGCTGGAAGAACTTCTGTGCTGGAGGCAGCCTTATGATATAAGACTTGCAAAACTGCAAAAGCCTCTGTGCTCAGCTTGGATGGGGCTAAGTCTCAGGGCTGAGCAGACAGCCTTGGCTTCCTATCGGCCCTGCCCTACGTGGCTCCTGGGTCTCAGTGTCCCTCGGTAATTGCTGCAGCCCTTTCTGCCTGCACTTGCGCTCACATGCCTCCAGAACCTTGCCCTTCATGGCTCCCTTGAGTTTTCTGGGAGTTCAGCGCAGTTGGAAGTCTCCCTCTTCCTCCAGCGGCACAATCAGCAGTCAGCCCCCTCTGCATGCACTGGCATGCGCTCTTCCAAACCTCTGCCTTTCATGGCTCCCCTAAGTTTCCATGCACTCCGCCCTTTTCACATCAGTCCATACTCCCCCCATATGAGTCTCTCTCGGAACTGGGGTTCAGTGCAGTTGGGAGTTTCCGTCTTCCACCCGCAAAAGGAAGCCAGCCAGGCACTCTGCCACCTGTCCTCTCCTCGCACATCTCCGTACCTCAGCTTTTTACAGCTTTTCTGAGTCTCTGTGAGCCCCTCTCTTTCCTTTTAGTTGTAGAGTTTCCACTCAGCCAGCTTTCCTGTGGTTCTGGATGATGACCGTTCTTTTAGCTGTAGTTTTGAAATTGTGCGAGGCAGCAATTTAGGTGTTCACCTATGCCTCCATCTTGTTTTTTTCCGTCAAGCTTTTTGTTTTAATGATTGAATAACACTGAATTTAAAACTGAAAAGGATCTAATCTAAACCATTTATACCCATTTTCTGCCTTGATGTACATGCAGTAGCCTAGAGTCAAATTAGGTGTTAAGTCAGGGCAAGGACACCAGATCTCTGAATCTTCAGTTCAGTATCTTTTGAAATAGCTTATGAAATAGCTTAGTTTTTATCACATTGAATTTATTTTAGTGTTGAAAAGCCACAATTTTTTTCTCTCCAAGTATTGAAAAGCCACAGTGAAAGTAATTATTCCCATATTGTTTATAATAAAAATATGCATAAAAGTGTATTTGTGATAACAGTTCATGAAACTTAATTAAAAATTAAAAATTTAGTCATATATCAATTTTGGACTATTCATTAATCATGTTTTTATAGCTATGAAAAAACTTGTAGAGTTCCTAATTTAGTTTTAATTAACAAACAGTAATTTAGATTGAGTTTGTCACATTAAATTTTTTTATCTTTTTGGTCTTTTTAGGCTGGATCAAGTGTTCGCAAAGTAAACAGACATGTAGATTTTCCACTTGTACTTGATTTAGCACCATTCTGTTCAGCTACTTGTAAGGTGCAGTATATTATTAAAATATGTAATTGACTTGCAAATAATATGCTTAAAGTATCCTATGATTGTTTGTTGTGCCATACTTTTTCTTTCTTTTCTAAAAAACTATAACTCCTGTTCATGATTCCTATTAAACAGTCTAGGTTTTGTGGTATATAAGAGAATGCTTATTGAACTTAATATTTTCAATATATTGATCAATCAAAACAAAAATATATTATGATTAGGTAAATCAACAAAAACAAAAATATCTTAAATGTAATTTTTTGGTGAATCCAGTTCATCTGTGGAATATCAGCACTATCTGTTAGTTATTAACACTCATATTAGAACTTGATAATCCTGTTAAAAAATGAGACTTAACAAGCTCTGTATCAAATTTATGAAAAATGTATTTTTGAAAATACCTATTATGGAGAATTTCTAACATATATAGAAATAGACAAGATAGTACAATGAACCTCTCACACCCATCACCTAAGCCTTAAAACCTCAGATACATAGCCAGTCCTGCTCCATCCACAAACTCATCTACCACCCCTATATTATTTTGGAGCATCATTTCATTCATAAATATTTCACTACATATTTCTAAAAGATAAGAATCATTCCTGCGTTTTAATGTAACCACAATACCACTTTCACACTAAACGAAATAAACAATTTCTTCATATCACCTAGAGTCTATATTTCTAATTATATCATAAATGAAAAATCTTAAATGAATTTATATCCAACTAAGGATTACATTGTAATTGGATAATGTCTTTTAGTCTCTTTTAATATACAGCTCCCTCTCACCCATCTCTCTTTCCTTCTCCCCTCTGTAATTTATTTGTTGAAGAAACTAGACCATCTTTCATGTAGTTTCCCATAATTTAGATTTAATGATTATTCCTCTATTCTCTTTATTTTTTTAAATATATATTTTTTTATTTCAGAGTGGAAGGGAGAGGGTGAGAGAGAGAGAAACATCAATTATGAGAGAGAATCATTGATTGGCTGCCTCCTGCATGCTGCCTATGGGGAATCAAGCCTGCATCCCAGGCATGTGCCGTTGACTGGGATCAAACCAGAGACCCTTTAGTCTGCAGGCTGATGCTCTAACCACTGAACCAAACAGGCTAGGGCTATCCTCTTTTTTTGCTACAAGTAGACAATTGGATAGTTGGATCTGGAGAAGCTTGAACAGATTCAGGTTTGATATTCCTTTTTTTTTTGGTAAGTCTATTTCATGGGGAGTGTTTAGTCAGGTGGCCCAGAATGACAATTATCTTTTTGTGATAGTGACCAATGATGTTCAATGTTAGATTCATCAATTCATTAAGAATTAGAGAATGGTGATATTCTAGTTTTCTCATTCCTTCTTCATTTATAAACTAGATAACCTCTATAAAAAGAGGTATTCCTTTCATCTATTTATTCATCTTATGGTATAGTTCTTAGAGAAAAGACAGGGTAAATATTCAGTTCTTTTCCTATCTCCCTTTAAACTAGTTTTCAGAATAATGAATTCACTAGCATTTTCAAACTGTGATCAATTAATTTATCATTATGAGTTCATGGTTTTAAACACATCAGATAAGTTTTAATTTATTACACTTTTCTTTTATTCATGCTCTAATATATATGTCTAATTGTTGGCTACTGAAAGCTACTTCCAATTGGCTTCTCGGTTTTTCTGACCTGACCCTAGTGGTTCCTCTCTGAGTGACTATGCCACCAACTGGATATATTCTTCACTTGCTTAATTGTTTTATTTTGATTTTTAGGGACTGTTTTTGAAATTTAAAATTTTAAAATTTTGGTTTTTAATCACATAAAATATTTACATAGTTCCAAAGTCAAATGTATCAAATGTACAAAACAAATTTAAACAAGTGTAGCTTTTCTCTATCTTTCATCTGTTTCTTCCCTCCCTTTCTAGATGACCATTGTTAAAAATTATAGTTTAGCCGAAACCGGTTTGACTCAATGGATAGAGCGTCGGCCTGTGGACTAAAGGGTCCCAGGTTTGATTCCGGTCAAGGGCATGTATCCTGGTTGCGGGCACATCCCCAGTAGGGGGCGTGCAGGAGGCAGCTGATTGATGTCTCTCTCTCATGGATTGATGTTTCTAACTATCCCTCTCCCTTCCTCTGTAAAAAAATCTATAAAATGTTTTTTTAAAAAAATTATAGTTTATTCTTCTACTAGTTTTTTTAAAAAATGTAAGTAGATATGTATGTATGTATTTCTCCTCTTAAGTAATCATAACTTATAATGTGTATCCTTTTTTTTTTTTAATCTATTCTTATTACATTCTGGGGATTATTTCAAAGCAGTATTTATAGATAGTCTGCATTCCACTTTTTAAGCAGCATAACATTCTGTTAGATGGATGCATCATAGTTTATTCAACCAGTCCCCAATTAATGGACATTTAGGTCTATTCCAATTTTTTGATAATACAAATAATTATGCAATTAGTCATGTGGTGCATATCTTTTTACATTTTGCTTATGTACCTGTGATAGAGAATCTTAGAAACAGGATTGATAAAGCCAAGATAACACATGTATAATTTAGCTTGATAACATTAAGTATGCTAGCATAGGGGCTGGACCCCTTTGCATTCCCACCTACAGGGCGTGTGAGTTCTCTTCCCCACAGCCCTCCCCGTAGAGGATGTTGTGAACCATTTGCATTTTGTCAGTCTAATATGTACAGAAAAGTATCTCAGTGTATTTTTAATGTTATTTTCTTATGTTAAGCAGGATGTACATTGGACTTAATTTTTTTACAATAGCGTTTCACTAAACATTACTAACTTATTTTTGTCTGAAGAACGTAAGTGCGGGAGAGAAAGTTCTTTATGGCCTGTACGGCATAGTGGAACATAGCGGCTCCATGCGAGGAGGCCACTACACTGCGTATGTGAAAGTGAGAACCCCCTCCAAAAAGTTATTGGAACAGATCACTGGAAAGAAAAGTGTACCTGGTATGTTATCCTAAGTTCATTTTATTCTTAAAAACAAATTAATTTATTCTTCCTTTTCTGGAAGAGACAAGTTATTTTATGTGGACTCATGTGGATTAACTTTATTAGTGTTGCGTGAGAAACTATGTAAGAGTACTAGGTAATCTTAAAGAATCTTAAATATACTAAGCTGTGCCCTTCTAGATGATGTAAAGTGGCACAGTTTTTCAAGGTGTTGTCATGTACTGCAGTGAGGTGGTATTTTATTTAATAACTAGTGACCCAATGCATGAAATTTGTGCACGTGGTGAGGGAGGGCAGGAAGGGAGTGGTCCCTCAGCCTGGCCTGCACCTTCTCTAGTCTGGGACCCCTCAGGGAATGTCCAACTGCCGGTTTACGCCCAATCCCACAGGGATCCCTGAAGGATTGGGCCTAAACTGGCAGTCAGACATCCCTCCCACAATCCAGGACCGCTGGCTCCTAACCGCTCATCTGCCTACCTGCCTGATTGCCTCTAACCACTCTGCCTGCTGGCCTGCTTGCCCCCTACTACCTCCCCTGCCAGCCTGGCCACCCCAAGTGCCCCCCCCTCCTTCTGGCCTGATCACCTCCAACTGCCCTCCCCCTGCTGGCCTGGTCACTCCCAACTGTCTCCCCTCCCCTTGCCGGCCTGTTGCTCCTCACGGCCCCCCTGCCAGCCCGGTTGCCCCACACAGCCTGCTATTCAGTCATTTGTCATCCCTCACTAACCCCCCTGCCGGCCTGGTCGCCCCACGCAGCCTGCTTGTATAATCCTTTGGTCGTCCTTCACTAAACCCCCCTGCCGGCCTGTTGCCATGTAGACTGCTTGTTTTGTTGTTTGGTCATCCCTCACTAGCACCCCTGCTGGCCTGGTTGCTCCACACAGCCTGCTTGTTCAGTTGTTTGGTCATCACTCACCCTCCTGCCAGCCTGATCGTAGGCAGCCATCTTGTGAGGGTGTGATGGTCAATTTGCATATTACCTCTTTATTATATAGGATAACAACACTTCTGAAGACACCAGGTCTCAGGATATAGTTAGAGTTGAAATTTTGCTAACTTTGCTTATAGATCAGCAAACTAACTTTGTGGTTTTTTTCTCTTAGTGAAAATGACTTTCCTGAAACAATATTTACAAGGTTATCTAATATTTCACTAGATTTTTCAAGTAAAATGATACTATTATTAATGCTTTAATGAGTCAGTTCATTTAGGAAGAAACAGACTTAGCACGAAATCTAGTTTGTGCTATGTTATTGCTTATAATGTAAAGAAAAAAACACACTTATTGTAAAATTATACTTCTTTCTGTTTTGTTAGGTTTGAAAGAACCGGATAGTGAATCGGCAGGCCAGTGGGTCCATGTCAGTGACACTTGTGTGCAGGAGGTTCCAGAATCAAGAGCACTTAGTGCACAAGCGTACCTTCTTTTTTATGAAAGAATATTTTAACTAGTTGTTAATTATTAAGGTTAATAATTATTTAAATCACTTTTATTTAAGTGCTGCAATGATAGATAGCTATAATATGCAATGTGCCTTTGCAGTTTATTCTCTTCTATTGGAATAGCATGTCCCTCAAATGCTCCTGAACATTTTTACTATTTGGGTGAATCCTTTTAAAGTAACTTAAATTTAGTCAGTGCTTTCAAATTTATATTTTTTAAATGAATGTAAACACATGTTTTAAAATGTTTATCTTAGAACAAAACTAGAATTTACAGTAGTAGAGGAAACTCCTTTATGGTGTGGCCTATTATTACAAACATTCAGAAATGATGCTGACTAAATCAGATCCTTCCTTAAAACTGTTATCCAGCCCTGCTAGGTGCTCAGTGGGCTGGAGCATCATCCCGTATACCAAAAGACTGAGAGTTCAATTCCTGGTCAGGCACATACCTAGGTTGTGAGTTCCATCCCCATTTGGGGTGTGTACCAGAGGCAGCTGGTCAATGTTTATTTCTTTTTCTCTCCCTCTCTCTCTAAAATCAATAAAAAACACATAACAAAAGTGTTACCCAAATGTGAGTCACATACCACCTTTTTTATATATATATGTATCTCTTGTGCCATTATTATAATTTTTAACCTTAGTTTTTAGCTGTAGCCTTGTTTATGTGCTAGTTTTATTTTCTCTAATAAACTTAAATATATAACTATAAAATAAAAATTGTTCATTCATGTAGCAATTCACTCAAAATCATCTCAGAACTATCCAGTGGTATATGTATGCTGCTGTATGGGAAACATTGCTATCACATACATTTACACAGTTGGCATAGTGATCTTGTCATATTTTGTGTGATTTCAGACATAGTAAAAAGGTATCACTGTAACTTCAGTAATATGGATTTACAATCAATATATTGATTAGCTTTACAGCTTTGCTGTTTTGAGAACTAGAAAAATATTGAAATATTTCATCAACATATTTGTAACCTATTAGTGGAGTTGCAAGTGATTATCCAAGGTCAAAGTATAATTATAGATAATTGTCACATTCAGAATTGATAAATAGAAGTTGTTAATCCATATGAGATCATAGGATATTTTTGAAATATAAATTACCTTATTAAATTTGTAAATGATAATTATATTCTTATTATATTTAACAGGGTAGTATGATATATTTATAATTCTGTAGATTGGTAAATATAAATCATGGTATTGGGGTGTTGTGATCACTTTGTATTCAGCAAACATCATTAATAAGTTCAAGTGAGTATAGCTTTTAATGGGGCATGAAGTTGGCATTTCTGATTTTCTTTTTAAATAATTAAGTAATAGTAAAATGATAGTTTTTCCACTAGAATACAAATTAAACTGTCAAAATTTGGCATGAAAATATTACTACTGCTTGGGCTTAAATTTTAAAAAATAATCTCAATTTTGGTATCACTTGATTGAGTCAAAATACATAATTGCATGGTTCAAGCAGCCTAATCATTAGTGCCAACAGATGATACTACAGGAAGGTGCTGGATAATTGCCTACTCCCAGTTAGTTCTCCTTTTGGGAAGTAAGGAAAAGAATAGTGGCTGGAGATCATTGTGGAACTATTTAACCAAGACTTTGGTTCTTTTTAACGTGTGCGTATATAACATTATCAGCATTACCAGTGCTGCCTTTTGATACATGGATGAATGGAATTGTGATAATATACAAAATGCAGGACTTAAAAAAATGTCATGGCACAAATTCTATTTTTAAGCTGTTGCAATTTTAATAGTAGTATTTTTCTTGATTTTTAACAGTAAAATGATGGGAAAATATATCTTTATATTATACCTTAATCTGCAAATTTGGGTTGTTTGATGAAAGGTAGTTTAATCAATGTTTAAATTAGTATTTCTGTTTAATTGTAATCCATTAACATTGAATAAATCAGTAGCAGAGCAGTGAATTTTTTTTGAGAAATACTAGTTAAATCTCTATACATGTCAGCCAACTTGGTAATGACAATTACTATCCACTCCCCCAAATGTAAATATTGTCACCTCATTTTGCTCCTAGAAAAGATACTAAGAGGCATGGACTTTTCATTGGATGGTCACCTGCTTCTTGAATCATTGATAGAAGAAAGAGAGGGAAGAAAGAAGGAAGGGAGGGAAGGGAAAGGAAGAAAGGAGAGGAGAGGAAGGAAGGAGAGAGCATTCTTTTCTGTTGCCCTTAGGCTTATCCCTTACTCAGCTAAAGTCAGAGATGGCGAGTGATAGATAGTTAAGGCCCAGAATCAAGGAAAGTGCCGACTTCCTCCTTTCATTGATAGGATGCCAAACAAATGCATCAGTGTTGTATTTATCAAATGGATATTTTAAGCTTTATTCTGAGTACCAGTGACAACTGATTTTTCATTGAGTGAGTGAAACATTGTAGCTTCAGAACATTACTTCCGTACTGAAGTACTGCAGTAGTTTTTATGCTTAACTTCACATTTATTATGTATATATTTATTGAACATCCACTATGGGTCAGGCACCTTACTGACACTATTTTAACATGTTTTAAAATGGAGAGACCTAAATAGGTTTTAGACATTATCCCATAGGTAACATACAAATAAAATACTTTTATTTCCAATTCCATAATGTTAAATGAGCTAATTCTAAAATTTATGATCTAAAAATTTATGAATGCTTTTCCAAGTCTGTTGATAATGGAATAAATTTAATTTTGAAACCTAAGAATTTTCTAATCATAGCTCTTATAAAAAGATAAAGTATTTTAGTTATACATGGGCCTGCATTAACATTTTTGTTTTTATTTTGAAAATTTCCAAAGCACATTTGTAGGAGTACAAAATTATGAAGCTACTATAATAATGATAGTTTCCAGATGACCTCAAGAAACAGTACAAATAAGTGAGAATGTTTACAGATCTTCAAAATACCAACCATAAGTGCTTGGCCAAATGAATTTAAAAAGTGAAACAAATTTTACTAGCTTTATTTAGAAACTGGTTTAGAAGGTATGTCTAATCCCAGTTTCCCCTATTTTTTCCATATTTAAAATAAAATTTCGATTGTGCCAATTACGTGAATATTTTTGACATAACCATGTATGTGTCTATAAGATTTTGTCATTTAATATTTTCAAACCTGATGTAAAGACCACCTTTTGGGTGACCAAAGGAAGTGGTAGTTGGTGTCAGTTCTAAGTGTAGTTAGCTGATACCTGTTTTATTTTAAATGTGCCAACAGAGCTATTTTGCAATATAATATTTAATAGCTCTTAGCTTGCATGTGATTTTACTCAGTGATTTTATACAATAGCTAAATAAACTTTCCTGAAGAGTAAGCTGTGTAATGTATCACTTTCATCTAATTTTTGTAGTATAAAATAACATTCTGCCTACTTTTCTTAAATTCACATTCATAATTTATTTATCTGCATATTACCTGATATATAAGCCTAAACCAAAAATGTTATGTGCAATAAAATTGAGTATCTATATATAGTGTATAAAGAAAGACTATTTTTAGATATTTAAAATGTTTTGGTTAATGTGAAAATTCATCAATTCAAATCTATTTAAGAAATGGATAACTATATTTTTAATTTTGAGTAGCCTTGGGTAATATATCATTCCTACGGTTTTATCTTTATTTTTTTTTTGCAGTGTTTTTAGAAAATAACTAACTTATTGAGTATTACTTTGATGTTCCTGTATAAATATGCATAATATTAAATTCTTATTTACTTTATAATTAAAGATTGGTCCTGGAGTTTTTTGCAGTGCACATTACTGAGTAGAATATTTCATCTATCAACATATTTACTTAGCTAAATTCAAAATATTCTTTATATTTTAGAAATTCATGGTTTCAGAATAAAATATCTTAAACAGGCCACTCTTATTTAGATTTCATTATCTACCAAAGGTAAGTCTTCATTCTTTCAGAAGTTTCTGGAAATGTTTGAGTTATTTAGGCAGGATAATTCAACAGGTAATATTTTGTTTAACTGTGTTTAACCGGGTCATATAGCTCTTTGAGATTATGAGGAAAATTAGAGTCCATCTTTCATTTGTTTAATAATTTAGTAAGTATTATTGAATACCTGCTGTGTAGTAGGCATTGAGGATACAACACTAAACATAGGAAATTGAAATCTCCAAGAAGGGAGGAAATAGATATCCTAAGAAATGAAGAGTAAGGAAAAGATATATCAAATGGCAAATGACATGGAGAAAATTCAAGCAACATTATCCATAGAGCCATATAGAAATTAAGGTCCTATGAGTGTTGGGGGAAGAGGAGGGTTTTAATTTGGGAGCCCTCTCCTATAGAAGATGGGAAGGAAAATTCTCAGAAAAATATATGCACTAGCCTAACCGGTTTGGCTCCGTGGATAGAGTGTCAGCTTGTGGACTGAAGGGTCCCGGATTTGATTATGGTCAAGGGCATGTACCTTGGTTGCAGGCACATCCCCAGTGGGGGGTGTGCAGGAGGCAGCTGATGTTTCTCTCTCATCAATGTTTCTAACCCTTTATCCCTCTCCCTTCCTCTCTGTAAAAAATCAATAAAACATTTTTTTTTAAAAAAAAGAAAAACATATGCACCAGATTTTCATATGTAATTTTAGAGGTTCATGAATTCCATGAAAAATGTATTTCCATAAGTTTTTAAAGTTGCACTCAGGCAGAAATATCCAAAATGTTTGTATTTCCATTTGTATGTAGATAGGCTGGTTATGCCACAGTAGCAAATAAATATCCCAGTGGCTTAACACAACAAAAGTTTATTTCTCACCCAGGGTCCACTGTGAGTCTTGGCAATTGTAAAGGCAACTATTTTCCAACTCGTGACTGTACTCCAGACTGATTGTAGCTCTTATCATTTCAACACCAGGCCTCACACTATGACAGGGAAAGTGAACATTAAAATGTCTTGCACCTGATGATTAAATTCTTCATCTTGGAGGTGTCTCCAACAACCATTGGCCGGAAGTAGACACATGTCTCTGCCTAATTGCAAGTAGGGATGGGTAGGAAAGAGTAAGTCTTCCATGGGTTCAGGAAAGAAGTATGGGAAGAGTCACTAAATACTCAGCTCTCTCTTCTTTCTACACATGCAGCATGGTGATTCCATTTTTATGGGATACAGCTGATATGCTCAGTGGTTTGACCCATGAACCAAGAGATCACAGGTTCAGATCCTGTACAAGGGGGCATGCAGGAGGCAGCTGAACAGTGATGTTTCTCATTGATGTTTCTGTCTATCCTTTCCCCTTTCTCAAAATCAAAACATTAAACAAAACAAAACAAAAAAAAATGCAAAGTCCCATTCAGGCAGTTTTAATTGCTAAATTCAGGCTCTTTAGGGAAGCTACATCAGTTCTGGATATTGCTCCCACTTGTCTGGAGACCCAGGAACCAAAAGGGTATGCTCTGTTTTCCCATATACTTTCCTGTACAGGAGTGGAATTGGAATCATGACCACAATCAATATTCTCATTCAAATGGGGAAGGAGAATAGAAATACCAGGATCTCTTACTCTGGTTATAGGGAATGTCCATTTTTGTTCACTAAGAATTCCCTTCTCCATTGTTCTGATTCTATACTCCATCTTCTGGAAGGATTTTTTTTATTCTCCTCGACTGTATCTGAATGGTGGTTTGAGGAATATGCCGTCCTAGGGAAATACATAACTTTACTAGTATTTCAGTCTATTCCCTAGATAATTGGAGTTCTTTTGTGTGTGTGTGTGTGTGTGTTTTGTTTTGTTTTGGATTTTTCTTTAAGTTCAAAACAGTCACAAGTTCTTTTAGCCAAGGTTTATAATTTATTTTTCAGTACAACTGTTAAAGTAGGCCTTTTTCTGCTTCCAGTCAGATTTACATACCAATAACCATACCATTTTTTAAAGACAAGTAGCTCTTGGATTGGCTATATTTCTCTGATTTCCTATCTCCATATATCTCTTGACTTTTTGGCAGGTATATTCTGTCTGTAAGTTTTAAAGGGAGAGCCATCCTTTTAACCACATTTTCATCTTAAGGCATTTTTTTTTCCAAGTGAAGAAAAAAGTTAGGGTTTCACATCCTTAATTAATCCATTGAAGTTTTTTTTTCCAAAATAAATATGAAGTCTACACCCTTCATCATGAATTTTTCTGCAAGGCTTTCTGAAGTTTATCTCCTACTGCTTGGAGGTGAAAATCACAACCATATGAGGCTCAGAATTTCTGGTCACTTCTTAGTTTCAGGTTTCACAAATCAACCATTCTTTTTGAGCTCCAGTTTTATAATAAACTTGCCAAATGTGTTCAATAGCACCCCCCACACACTCTTATTTAACTTTTCCCCTTAGTTCAAAACTCACTAGGTACATTTTCTCCCTCCAGGTTCTCGTGGATTAGAGTTATATCAAATCCATTTCGTAATGTGAAGTGCCATGCTTCCAGCCTCTAGCATTAGCTATGTGTCCCAACCAACCTCTAAGCCAATACCACATAGCGTTGGTTCTTTGAGCAGCGCCCAACTTCCATCACCAACATCTGTATTTGTCAGGGGGGGCTAAGCTGATGATGTGTTACCAAGTTACCTCAGAATCTCAGCCACTTCTGTGATCATTGCAGCTTTTTGCTGATTTGGGGCTCTTTCTGGCCAGTATTTTCCATGAAATTACTCAGTGATCCAGACTGAGAGAGACTACAGCAATCTGTAGCTGCATTACATGAAACATATAACCTTGTTTGATGTTACAGTGCCTTAGGTCCAGAAATGACAGTCATCACTAAACCACAGCTTATTGGGCAGCACTAATTCACCAATTCCTCCCTGACTTTAAAGGGGCTTAGAAAAATGCTGGCTTCTGTGAGCTATGTCTATGGAGAATCAGAAATGAGTGAACACTAATAATGTCTTATGACATTATAAAAGTGAATTAAGTACAGAAGTAGTACAGTAGCGTGAACCATAAAAGATTTAAGGTAAGACTGTCAGTGAACATACAGTAGGTTTACCTTACTTTCTCCAGTCTGGGCCAAATGCCTTTTATCAGTGTGGTTCATTGTTAAATATCTGAATTATTATTTTATGTCCTCATACTTATGCCAGATACTACTTTCTAGGAGATGCTTAAGTAACAACAGTACTTAAGAATTACAAGAATTGTAATTTGTAATAATTTGCTTATAGCATATTAGCTTGAAATAATTCTTATCCTCCATTATATGTTTTATTTTGGTAAAAATATATAATAAAATTTACTATTTTAAGCATTTTAAGTATATCATTCAGTGGCATTAAGTACATTCACAATGTTATACAAATATCACCATTTCTAGAATCCTTTCCTAACCCATACAGAAACTCTACCCATTAACTCCCTTTTGCCCTTTTCCTCAACTTGCAGCAACCGTTATTTTACTTTCTGTCTCTATGGAGTTGCCTATCCTAGGTATCTTATGTAAGTGAAATTATACAGTATGTGTCCTTTTGTGTCTGCCTTGTTTCACTTTGCGTAATCTTTTCAAGGTTCATCCGTGTCATAGCATGTATCAGAATTTCATTCCTTTTAAAGCTGAATAATATCCTAGTGCATGTATATACCACAACTTTAAGTAATATTTATTCTTACATTTTTAAAGGGATGTGATATGGAACTTAACACTGTAAAGGTTTAACTCTTGAGAAGCAGGAATAGGTCCTAATTCTTTATCTTCAATATCTCATCTTATTTAACATTTTTCCATTTTACCTTGAGGGAAACTTGCTTCCATAATGCAAAGTAGTAACAACTTGAACATATCTTCCCTTTGAATTTTCTTCTTCAAACACTTTGCAAACAGGAGAAGTTAAGAAATTTAATTTATAAAGTCTGCTGATGGTTGGTCATAAAAGAGAGTGTCAGGCAAGACTGGCAAGATGAGGCTGCTAAGCACTTTCTGGTCAAGGTGCACAATGACCAAAACTGCAGCAGATCATAGACAGGACAGCTGTTCAAACACTTGAACACAAAAGCATTCTGAGAAAGTTTGGTGTTGAAATGCAGAGACATGCCTGATACCTCCTTCAGATCATGCCATTACGGAGAAATCCCAGGTGACAGTGGTGAGGGAAAGGGAAATGGGAGTGTAAAACCACCTCCTGGTCTGGCAAATAGTGATGGCTGAGAGTGTCTCGTGAAACTGGCACAGGCCACAAAATTTAGCAGTAAGTGTCCAAAATGATTGGCCCATATTGGGATTATTGTTCAAAATATTAATCACTGGACAAATGGGGAAAAAAATGTGGCCATGCAGTATATGCTGGCCAGTTGGAAAGCACGGACGAAAAATAAATCTTTCGGAAAATTGCTTCAGCTTTCCTAGGGAACCAAGAAAACAATTGCATGGATGATTACAGGAAGCAGGAACATAGGCAAGTTTCACTAGCAATCAATCAAGCTTTACATTTTCTTATTAGAATGTTTCTCAAAAGTAAACTTGCAAATCAGGGTCTCTCCAAAAAACTTGGGAAATGGAGAAAATCACAGAGCAAAATCAGAGACTAGTAAAGTGATTTTTAAAACGGTCTTCGTCTGTTGCATAGTTTGTGCGTGTGCGCGTGTGTGCGAAGTGTATGTGAATGAGGGGACGGGTGAAGGGGACGCCCCCTCCGGCTGCACCGGCCCTGCCTCCGAGCGTGGGGCCGGCGGCGCGGTCAGCGCGCTTCCTCCCGGGCTGAGGCTGTACCGAGAGCCGCGGGGGTTCGGTCCCGCAGACGGCTAGCTATTGAGGACTTGGTGCTACACCTTACCCCGGAGCCTCTAGGTTCCGCGTGCTTTATCTAGAAAAACTAAATTTTATGTAAACAGCACCTCTATTTACCTTCCTGGACTCCTAACCACGTTATTTCTACTTTTAATTTCCTATTTGTTTTTGCACAACCCTCAGTGGAACAGTTTAGGTACTTGGCGCACTTTCTTCAGTCACACGCACGTTTTCATTCACTCCCCCGCAAGGCGCTTTCCAAGATGTAGCTGAGAAATAACTGTATTTTTGGGAACATTTCTGTTTTCCTTGTAGCTTGTAGACCCTGGCCTGGAGACGGACCCTTTTTTGTTCCTGGACATGGAACCCAGCACGGATTCCATTCGAAGAACTGCCTCGCACCGAGAGCCCTTCCTGGGGGCCATCTTGCAGCTGGGAGAGGGAGGCTGCACTTCCCCGTCACTTTTCCCTGAAGGTCGGGGCCCCCCCCCGCAGGGACGAGACCCCGGGGCTGGCCGGGCGAGGCGCAGGCCGCCAGGGCCTCCGGAAGGGGGCGCGCTGTGCCGAGGTAAACAGAGGGAGTGACCGCGGCGGGGTCAGCTGAGGTCGCCGCCGTCGCTGCCCGGACGGGCCGCCTCGCCCACGCCCGGCCCCTGAGGCGGAGCGCTCGGCGGCTCGGAGAGACCCCACGCCCGCCGTTCCCCGGGAATTCGCACCACTCCGAGGCGGCGGCCGGCCCGCCGCTCCGGGCGCGCCTCCTAGCAACGGGCCGGTCCTTCCGTTTGACCCTCTGGCCCGCCCGTAGTCTGAAACTAGTGCCGCAAACCCAGCCCCCTTTTCCGAAGCTAAAGGGTTCCTCTGGAAGCACATGCCTCCCCTTGGAGGGGGATCACGTTGCTAAAGTAAAAAAAAAAATCGCAGGGCGCACTGTACAGACTACTGAAGTTCTTGGCCAGGGAGGCGCTGGCGACATTAAGGGGAACGTAGAGGAATGTTCATGCACTTCCAAGGCATGTGCCGGAGACCAGGTGGTACTTGCCCGTCACAAAAATGGCGCGGAAACACGTAAGCCGGGTACGGTCAAGCGCTCCAAGACCCGGAGGCAGGGACCCTACGGCTTCAGATGACAGACGGATGTTGTTGCTACTACTTCCGGGTGAGAGCACTCGGGCGCCATCTTGTCTTGTTCGGGAAGAAGTAGAAGCAGCGAAAGGGTTGGAGGTATTAACAGGAACGGTGGCGGCAACCGTATTCCGGAATCACAGTGAGTAAGTGGGGGGAAAACAGTTACGCATGGGGACTTGCCGGGCCGTTATAAACTTCTTGGTTCCTGTGGCGAAGGTAGCGCAATTTAAAACACGTAGGCTGCTTACGCTGCTTGGCGCTACCGCTGGGACCTCATCTCCTTAAAGCCGCGGCGTCTGCCTGACTTGGTGAATCAAATCGATCCTCTCGATAAAAAAAAAAAAATTGTTGCCATGAAAGAGAGTGCGCACCACCCCTGGCTTTTAACTGTGAGAGCTTTTTTTTCCCCGATGAGAAGGGACTAATTCTTGGGCTCCTGACTTGCCGTTAAGCAGTGCGCGTGCGCAGTGGGAACCCTCTGTGGGGAGCGGGTTGCGAGGGGGGCGGAGGCGGCGGAGGACCCGGACCTGGACCTTTTGCGCTGTGCAGCTCCGACTACGCAGGCGCAGCCAAGGGCAAATGCGTCCTGTTAACTATAATTAGCTTCCTTAGTGTGTATTGTTTTATCCAGTGGTGGGCTGTATGTATTAAGTTTCATTAGGGAAAGAGGTAGTGTCCGATATTTCAGTTGTGTTATCCTGTGGTGGGTATGGTCATCCCAACATCTCGGGCACTTGACAAAATTTTGATTATCGGTGGTTAGTTCATAAAAGAGCAAAATAACTTGGAATTTCTGATTTCGGAGTGCAGCAAGGCAAAAAACAATAAAAACAGACCAGAACACTGTGCAAGAATTCACTCGTGTGACTGCTTTGTAAAGCATCCTGGGGTTATACAGAAAGTAACAGCAGTTACTTTCAGTAAGTTCTTTCAGGATGTTCATGAAACTATATTTAATTATTATTATTACTTTTACTAATAGACTTTATTTTTTAGAACAGTTTTTGATTTACAGAGAAAGTGTGCAGATAGTACAGAAGTCCTGAAAAAATCAACCCAAACCCTCATTAGTTTCTCTTGTTATTAACTACAATAAGATGATACATTTGTTGCACAATTAATGGATACATTATTATTAATGGACACAATGTGGACACATTATTAACTAAAGCCCACGTTTATTCATGTTTCCTAAATTTTAATCCGGCGTTCTTTTTTTGTGTCCTAAGGCCCCCATTTAGGATACCATTTTACATTTAGTTATTGCGTGTCTTGAGTCTTCTCTTGGTTGTGACCATTTCTCAGGGTTGTGTGTGTGTGTGTGTGTGTGTGTGTGTGTGTGTTTCAGTGACTGTTACAGGCTGAATTGTATTTCTCCAAAATTCATGTTGAAATTCTAACTTTGGTACCTCAGAATGTGATGCTATCTCACACCCATGTTTCTTTCTCTTTTGTTTCTCCCCCCTTTTTCCACTCTGAAAAGCAATGCATAGAGGTAGTGTCTATAAAGAAATAAAATGAGGTCATTAGAGTAGGTCATAACTATTATGACCAGTCTCCTTACAAGAAAAGAAGATTAAGACAGAGAGAAGAGAATATAAAGATATAAAATAGTAAAAGTAAGGAAAATTCCAGGGTAAGTGGAATAGGGAAACTAAGACAGACAGTTAAATAGCAGTTTGCAGCCACCTAGTGAATCCTATTTTCTCTAAAACATGAGCACTTAAGAGTAAATATATTTCTCTCCAGTCAGGGGGTAAATAGCTTAAATCATCCCACTCAGGGAGACAAATAACAGAATTCCAATTAGTGCAGTTTTCCAACCACACCCAAGAATAGACAAATTAAGGGAATAAATCTCAGTTTGGTATGTATCAGCATAAAGCTGACAAACATTCTATTGATTCTCGCCTAAGACCTCCCCTAAATGTCCATCTTTTAAAAACCCCTGAAAATGAAGGTGGATGGGTGCATTCTCCCTCCGAGGAGCACACTCATTCATTCCCTTCCCCTTACTTCCCCCACAGGCACATATCCCCTAACCTCTAAGAGACCCCATGAAACTTGCAACCAGAAGAGAAATGGTCCTTGTTTCACTGTCTTAAGTATGTTTTTGCTGTAGTCAATAAATTATTGCTTGCTTTTCTATACTTTGTCTCTTGATTGAAACCTTTCTATCAAGAAGACAAGAACCAAGGTCTCATCATCTTTCCAGTAACATGGACATGGGGAGGAGGCATTCATCTACAAACCAAGGATATAGACCTCAGAATGAAATTCACCCTGCTGATATTTTGATCTTGGACTTCTAGCCTCCAAAACTATGAGGAAATAAATTTCTGTTATTCAAGCTACTTAGTTTGTGGCACTTAGTTATAGCAGACCTAGCAAACTAATACAGTGAGTTTGAAGAGTATATTGTAGTCAGGTATATTGTAGGATGCCCTGTTACTGAAATTTGTCTGATGTTTTTCTCATGATAAGATTGGTGTTAGGGCTTTTGGAAAGGAAGATCACAGGCATCCAATCAAGGGTACCTATAACAATAAAATGTAAAATGCTAATAGACCAGACATCCTTCCAGACGAAGCCAAGCTGCAAGGGTAGCCCAGGTCCCAGGGCACTGCCGATGGCCAGAGGGAAGCCCATGCTGGCAGCCAGTGAAGGAAGGCCTACTCTTGCAAAATTTCATGCATCAAGCCTCTAGTATATTATAAAAATAACATCACATTGAGATTTGACTTAAGTCATCTGCTTAAAGTAGTGTTTGTCAAGTTACTCTCCCCTATTCTCTCCTTTCCATACAGTACTTACTAGGACTTTGCACAGTTCATAATTCAGGAGTGTAGAGTATCTACATAATTTATTTGGAATTCTCCATGGGAGATTTGTCTCTTCGCATTTATTCAATCATTTATTTATATCAGCATGAACTCATAGATATTTGTATCAGTACTATTTTATTTTGTTCAAATTTTTTTCAGTTTTGGATTTCAGAAGCTCTTTCAGTTGGCTGTGTACTTCTGACTGTCTTCCTTTTTTTTTTTTAAGCACTTTCTTCCTAGTACTCCAGGCTCATTTTGTATGTCCCCAATCCTAAGAATCAGCTTTACTCTAAGGATCCCTGATTCCTTTTATTGTAGAATGGTATTTGAACCAAGATATATGTTCTTTTGCTACTGGGATGTTGTTACCTTTAGGCTCTTGCTCACTTATTTTTTAGTTATTACTTTTATAACCAAGCGATTCAATTCTCCAATTTTTAAAATAACTCTGCTAAGCTGCAGGCTGCAAAGTATTTTAGTATATATCAAAATGCGTCACATGAAATAGCAAAAAAAAAAAAAAATTGTTTTTACCACATTTCAAAAGATTATAAAGTTAACCTTTACTAGTTCCATTTCCGCCTAACTTGAACAAATTAATTTTTTTGTTTTGACATCAGTCATCTGGGGTGTAGGACTGAAAGGGCAAGGAAGAAGAGGATTATTGTATTTGGTAGTTTCTAAACTTTATATTTGATGTGAGAAATATTTGACCATATGTATCAAAGGATAGATGTGCTTCTATATATCTTTGATTTTGCAATTGATGCTTAAGGCCTTTAAAACATTACATTTTCATCCTGGCCAGTTAGAGCGTTGGCCTGTGTACAGGAGGGTTTCAAGTTTGGTGCACAGGAAGTTTGATTCTGGGTCAAGGGCAAGTAACTGGGTTGCAGATTCGATCCTGGAGTGGGAGGCAACCAGTTTATGTATCTCATACCCATGTTTCTCTCTCCTTTGTCTCTCTCTCTCCCTCCTTTCCACTCTGAAAAACAATGCAAAAATCCTCTAGTGAGGATTAATAACAACAAAATTACATTTTCATTTTCGTTCATCTTATCACACAGTCAGTGATTGTCATTTAAACAGGTATTTTTAAGAACCTCAAAGCACAGTGTTCTAATATATTTTCATCTAAGAAATGGGTAAGATGAATGAAGGTCATTTCTGGTTGTATTAGCTTCTTAGGGATGCTGTAGCAAATTACCACAAACTCAGTGGCCTAAAACAGCAGAAATTTATTTTCACAGTTCTCCAGGCTAGAAGTCTGTAATGTAGGTTTTGGCAGCTCCATTCTGGCTTTCTTGTCTCTGTCTCCTTCTCTTTTTCTTCTTCTCCTTCTCCTCCTCCTCCTCCTCCTCTTTCTCACTCTCTCCCTCTTTTGTAGTTTCTTCTGGTGGTACCCAGCAATCCTTGGCTGTAGATATGTCTGTCCAGTCTCTGCTCCTTTGATTAGTTACATGGTGGTGGTGGTGGTGTGTGTTCTTTTAGGGACACCAGTCATATTGGATTAGGACCCACCTTAATCCAGTAGGACCTCATTTTAACTTGAATACATCTGCAAAGACCCTATTTCCAAATAAGATTACATTCATAGTTTACCGGAGTGGAGCTAGGGACTTCAGCGTATGTCCCAGAGGATCACAGTTCAATCTATAACACTGGACATAACTATAAACTAGGTTTTTACAGCCCAGTGTGATAACTTGGGTGATTTGATGCAAATAGTGGTTATTGATCTTTTTTTCCAAATCCCAGTATTTCCAAGAAAATAGAAATTAATTAAACCTCATAAAGGGGAATTCTTACAGTCTAGCTGGACAAACAAATTCTTACAAACTTGAGAAGTTGAGACTAAGGGTCTTTATATTAAGGCTAAAGGAAAATAATACTATGGGCCAAACGCTATGGATTTTTAAATAATTAGAAGATTTCCTTTGCCCCACCAGAAGATTCTTAAGTGAGCTGAGTCCAAAAAAAAAACAACAACAAAAAAACCCCACATGAAAATTCAATATAAGTTTCTCTATAACAAGTACTCTTTATTTACTTTAACTATTGTGGAAATTTTCAGAGAGTACAAAGGTAGAGGAGAAACCCTAATGTACTTATTATTCATCTTTAACAGTTATTATTTTCCAAATCATTATTAAGCCAATGTGTAAATGTCATTTTTAGTCAATAACATACTCATAACAGGGCTATATTATTTCACTAAGCCATAATGAAATTAAAAGGTATATATTTTTTATTATTGCCAGGTGTGCCTTCATATTCCTTTTGTTTTCCAAATTCTGTATTTGTTGTAGATTTTATGGTGAGAATGAAGGAAGAAAGAGTAGGGCTTTTGTTTTTATTTTTTAAATATATATATTTTTTATTGATTTCAGAGAGGAAGGGAGTGGGAGAGATAGAAACATCAATGATGAGAGAGAATCATTGATACCTGCTTCCTGAATGTGCCACACTGTGGACCTAGCTTGCAACCCAGGCTTGTGCCCTGATCAGGAATCAAACCATGACCTGTTGGTTCATAGGTCAAAGCTCAACCACTGAAAGATAATGGCCAGACAAGAGTAGGGCCTTTAAATCCTTGCCATCAAATCACAATTTTTTTCTTGAGTTAAGAATAATTAATGAAACTCTAGCAAGCATTGTTCAAGATGTTGAAACATAAGTACAAGTTTATATTAAATATTCAAGTATACCAAATCTTTTCTTAAAACCTGTTACTTTACAGAATTGAGCATAACTCTAAATTTTGTTCTTATAATCAGAGGTACCTTTTTTGGACTAGATAACAAAAGATTACTCCAAAACCTTCATAAGAAAATGACACAGAGGTAATTTGCCCAAAATCTCACATTTACATGACTTGTGTAATTGTTATTGCTTATACCAGTCATTATGGACTGTCCTGATCAACTTTCTTTGATTCTTCATATCTTAAAAAATCTGTAGTTTTCTCTTTAATTGTTTGAAAGTGGACAGAAAGATGAAGCTACAGATTATTTATTTGTTTGGTGTTTATTGATTGCTATGTGGAGAAAGCTGCCCCTGTACCTTAGGGAAGATAAAAGATGAATAGATTTGTCTTCCTATCAACTTTTGAAAAGCTGTGATCCTAATAGGGAAGAATCTGATTGAGGGACAGACTATTCTCACCTTACTACTGTTAACTTTAAACTTAAAATTCCATAGAAAAATCTGAATTAATGCATTCTATTGCTTTTCTTGCACCACTTAAGCTAATGCCAGGTGGATGAGACCTTCTTTTTCAAATGTTTGTTCCTTTTTTCTCAGCATACTTGACAATCTCTAAATGGTTTGATACTGTTTTGTTATTGTTAATAAATAAAAGATATTTTATTGTAAATAAAAAAATATATTCTGAAAGAAAAAATGTTAAAAAGTGTTGCCTACCCATTTCTGATGTACCTGTTTCCCTAAACCTTATAATGGTAAATACTTTCTCATTATAGTTAATAAAAGAAAAAGTTCCAAAATAATTTGGAGATGATCACATTTTCATGTTACATCTCTAAAGTATCTTTTTATTCTAATTTTTCCTAATCTAAGAGCAAACTTATACTCTTTTTTTTTTTTTCAGGGCATAAGTAATTTTGCTGCTATGCTTCCAAGCTGTAGTCTGAATCTGTCTAAATTTTAAACAGAAGGTGAATCTCTAAGGTCAGTCAAAATATCAGTTGATATTTCTTTTGGGTATTTCCTTCTTTATTTGTTAACTTTTAATTCAAGTTATAAATGAAGTTACTTTTCAAGGGCTGTCATGAGTCATTCAGTTTTTAAAGGGCTTTAAAGGTATAGTTGGAAAAGAAGAAAGGGTGGGAAATAGGGAGAAGAATGAAAATCTCAAGAGAGATTAGAAAAGTATATTTAACCAGTTCAGTTGTTGGCTCCAACTGGAGTGCTATGTAGTGCCTCTTTAACCATATGCTAATGATGCCTTTATTATAGACTATATTCATGCAACCAGAAGATAAGTGCACTTAATTCTTAAGTCAAGGTAACAAACGAATGCATCTTCCCTAATTCACAGTGCTTTTCAATTGAGAAGTCAGCATCTGCCATTGATAGAATTCTACAAATGCTACAAAGACTAGAGTTGCAAACTCTTAAGAGCCTGAGTTATAATAGCCAACTGTCTCATTTGAGTTGGTGTGTCTTACTTCTTTATCTGGCTTCTCTATTTTTTTTTTTTTTAATCCTGCAATATTAAGGCTTTTGCCTTGTTTTTAGAGGAAATGGTCAGTCTAGAAGGATTTGTTTAGTAAACATTTATTTAATGCCTATTTCATGCTAAGCCCTAAGGTACAAAATTGAAGAAATATGCTGCTTACCATGTGTGTCATTGGTTCTTGAAGAGAGTTGTACAGTATATCAGTGTTGGGTAAAGTACAAAGATATTAGACTTGTAGCAATTTAAACTTTGTGTTATGAAAGTTTTCAAGCTAGTTTACAGAAAGGTAAACTAGTGTGATGACTCTCTCCCCCATATCCATTATCTAGATTTAGTAGTTGTTAACATGCTTTCTCTTCCCCAGTCTTTTTCATGGTGTTTACATGTTAAGAAACCTGGTCCAGTAACTACCCCACTCTCTGAATTTATCTGATTGTTTCTTTGATACTGTTTGTCTCATTCCTTTGTCCCCTTATAGTTCCTTTACATTAGAAGTAAGATAGAAAAGCTCAGTTGGATTCAATTAAACATTTTTGGTGGAAGTATTTATTTAAATTGATTCTGGGGACATAATATCATATCTGGCTTCTCTATTTTTTTTTAAGGAGGCACTATTACAGATTATTAAATCTTTAGGGTGGTATTTTGGCAGCTTTTCAATTTGTGATTTCCCATTGCTTCTAAGATTGTCTGAATCAGTTGTTCTATTAGGTTTGGCAATATGGCAGTTTTTTAAATTGATTTTACCTTAAGCATTCGCTAGCCATAGTTATTTATAAGGGAGAATTCTTCTTCATTGTTAAGAGTTATTTGGTTACTCTCTTCAAGGAATCTTGGTTGGGGGAGATGAAATCACTTTTTTTTCTTATTATTTTCAAGATAATTATATTTCAAGAGATTTATATTGGGAAAAATTGGTATTTTCCTTTTTGAGCTAAATTGATTTGAGCTCTGTCTACCACCAAATTCTGACACCAGTATTAACATGAAATTTTCTATTTCTGCTTGCCAACCTAAAAATTCCAGTTGCCTCTGGCAACCTATTGACCAGAATTTTAGAGCTCTGATCACATAAATGTATTATAATATAATAATTTCTGTGTGAGCTTTTAAAATTAAAGAACTCTTATTCTCATTTTTAAACTATGTTCATCTTGTTGAAGATAGAAAATCAAATATATTTTTAAAGTCAGGATGTGGGATCAAGGAGGACAGCCTTGGCAGCAATGGCCATTGAACCAACAACAGTGGATGCAGTCATTCCAGCACCAGCAGGATCCAAGTAAGGAAATAAACCGAATTTGGAGGGTGGGTGAGGAGAGAGATATGGAAGAGTGGGAAATAATTCTATGGGATTCAGGATGATAGAATTGGAATTGGTTTATTGGATCATTTTGTGTTCAGTATTTAATCTTTAAAACTGATTTAGGTTTTTTTTTCTAAGAAAGTAGAAATCTTTCTTAAACTTGTAATTTAAGTAAAGCATACTTCTCTTAATTCTGAATTTTATAATTCAGTGTAAAGCATAGTCAGCTGACAGTATGCTAAATCATTTCTCTTTATTATGGAACATTTCAAGCATATACAGATGTAGAAAAAAGTATAGGGAACCCCCATTTGTTACTTAGCTTTAATAGTTACTGACTCATGGCTAATTTTGTTTCATTGATATGATCCTTTCCAGTGCCCTGCCTTTATTAGGTTTATCTGAATTTGTTTTTTCAGTAGCTACATAGCATTCTATTATAGGAATATACTGTAATTTAATTGATCCATTTTTGGTTGATTGATTGATTATTATTTTTATTATTTAAAATATATTTTTATTGATTTCAGAGAGAGATAGAAACATCAGTGATGAGAGAGAATCATTGAGTGGCTACCTCCTGCACAGCATGTACTGGGGATCGATCCTATAACCTATGTATGTGCCCTAACTTGGGAATTGAACTGTAACTTTCTGGTTCATGGGTCGATGCTCCACCATTGAGCTGCACAGGCTGGGCTATAGTTTTTTACTTTTAAAAATAATTATAATTTTGTATACATATCTTTATTCATGTTTCCAATTATTTTTATTTTTCTTAGTAAAAACATCAAGATCACAGTTGCATATTTGGAAAGTTTTTAGGTAGACACTGCCAGGTTTGACTTCATGAGGATTATGCCAATTTATGTTTCCATCAAAATCTATGAGAATAAGCCCAGCAATGTGGCTCAGTGATTGAGCATCAACTTACGAACCAGGAGGTCACAGTTAGATTCCCAATCAGAGCTCATGCCCATGTTGTGGGCTCTGTCCCCAGAAGGGGTCAGCCAATCAACGATTCTCTCTCTCATCGATGTTTTTATCTCTCACTCTCCTTTCTTCTCTGAGATCAATAAAAATAATATTTAAAAATAATTTGTGAGCCGAAACCGGTTTGGCTCAGTGGATAGAGCTCTGGCCTGCGGACTGAAGGGTCCCAGGTTCAATTCCGATCAAGGGCATGTACCTTGGTTGCGGTCACATCCCCAGTGGGGAAGGGGCTGCAGGAAGCAGCTGATCGATGTCTCTCTCTCATCAATGTTTCTAGCTCTCTATCCCTCTCCCTTCCTCTCTGTAAAAAAATCAATAAAATATATTTTAAAAAAATAATGTATGAGAATACCTTTTTAATCTTGACTAAATAGATGTGAAAAATTAATCTTATTTTACTTTGTTTCCTTTATTAATAATATTAGATCTTAAAACGTTAAATATAGATATTTGAGAAATAAAGGAGGACCTTAAATTAGTGGTGACAATAAATTTGAGTAAAGAATGACTGATACGTTGTTAATAAAGGTATTTTGACTGAAGCAGGGAGCTGAAACTAAAGAAGGGTGACTGTTAGGAAGAATAGGGATAGTTATACTTATCTGAGATCTATAGGATCCAGTGTAGGCCTGAAATTTGAGGAAGAAATGAGTGAGTTTGATTATTTGTTAAAAAAAGAAAAAAAGAAAAAAGACTTAAAAAAACTCAGTAAACTACCTTGCCTGATGTGGCTCACTTAGTTGAGCATTGTCCCATGCACCAACCAAAAGGTCGCTGGTCCGGGTCAAGACACATGCCTGGGTTTCGGGCTTAATCCAGTAAGGGGGTCTGTAAGAGGCAGCTGATTCATGTTTCTCTCCCTTCCTCTTTCTAAAATCAAATAAACTAAAGTGCAGAAGATAAATTTCTCATGACTTAATATGGTTAAAAGAGTGTTTTTATGGAATCCTTTTCAGAAAGTCTTAAGTAGTTTGTTTTTATTTTGTAGCCTGAATATAGGTTATCTGAGCATCTTTTCAGTCTTAACATTTGGTAATATTTAAAATCTCCAGTAGGAAATTACTGAGATGCTTATTTTACTTAGAGGCACTGTTCTTTTAACTTCTACATTCTGAATACTCAATTCTGCTATGTTAAATTATATTAGGCCAGATTGATTGGGCTGCATTGGCTCAAGCTTGGATTGCCCAAAGAGAAGCTTCAGGACAGCAAAGCATGGTAGAACAACCACCAGGAATGATGCCAAATGGACAAGATATGTCTACAATGGAATCTGGTCCAAACAATCATGGGAATTTTCAAGGGGATTCAAACTTTAACAGGATGTGGCAACCAGGTTTGTTGTTTATGTTTTCCAAATTTTAGGATTGTTTTTAAAATACAAGGATTAAATTGTTTAATTTGCTTATTTAGTTTTACGACTTCTTGAAATCAATGCTTGAAGAATAGGCAGTTTAAATTAGATTTGACCTTGAAATTTTGTGGTTAAAATTATTCTGTACTCAGTCTGCTAGCACTGTGGCACTCAGTTTGATTCTTTTCTTGGTTCTTCATTCCTAGGCTGACAGGGGCTGGGAACACTGGAAACCTCACTTGGCATCTAGGGAAGAGAGCATTCTATGATCTCTCTCTCTTGCAACCTCTGGCCTTTCAGAAGCAGGACTGGCAGAGCAAAACATGTCTAGTTTCTAAAGAAAAATTGTGTCACTATGTGACAGACTAGTCTGTCAAATATACTCTGCCCCTACCATCCACCCATATTTACTTCCCTGTTTTTCAGATAGTGAAGATCTTCCATGAGTTTTTATCTGTTTTGTTTGTTTGCTTGCTTGTTTTTTTTTACTTCACAGCATGATTTAGATTCCTTGATGCTAGTTTAGTTTTTCAAAACTTGTGCTATTAATTATTTTTAATAGTCACTTTATTTATAGAGGAATCTTATACTTAAGTGCGCTGATGGTGAAGTCATCTCTTTTCCCTATTAGTAGTTATTTTTGTTTTTCAATATAAGAATGGAAAACTCAGAAAGCAATCCTCTAACATCATATTTAAAAGGATAATGAATATTCTAATATTTGATACTGTGATGTAGTTCATTTATAGTTTTCTTGAAGCTATGCTAAACTAAACTTTCTCAAGTTTGAAAATGTTTTAGTTCTCAAGTTTAAATTTATAAATGACTCACCCTAGCATCATCTACTTCCCCATCTTTGCTCTACTGGTTTTCTTTGTGACTCTGGCAAGTGATTTATTTCTGTGTGCCCAATTTCCTGTCCTGAAATTGGAAAAAAAAAAACCCAAATACCTGATTTCCCCCTACCTCACAGGGATGTTGTGAGGATAAATGTGTTCATGGAAGAAAGAAATTATATAAAAATCCCTAGGCATTATTTTTATGGTGGTGTTACTGAACAGAAAGAAAACTTCAACAACAAAAATTGCTTTGAGTTGTGTTACATTTATTAAAAATAATTTGGGGCATTTGTTTTCATTTATTTAGGATATGAATTGAGTGGAGTTAGCGTATTTGAGTGATTTATTAATTCATTGCTTATTTTTAAGATAAAAGTAATTTGACCAAGTAGTCATAAATTTTACATTTATTTCTTTACTAAAAAAATCTAGCTTTCTTGAGAGCTTAAAAATTTGTGTTGATTTTGTTATAACTCCCTGTTGAATGTTTTTATGCCTAAATTCTAAATAGAATGGGGAATGCATCAGCAACCCCTACATCCCCCTCCAGATCAGCCATGGATGCCACCAACACCAGGCCCAATGGACATTGTTCCTCCTTCCGAAGACAGCAACAGTCAGGACAGTGGGGAATTTGCCCCTGACAACAGGCATATATTTAACCAGAACAATCACAACTTTGGTGGACCACCCGATAATTTTGCAGTGGGCCCAGTGAACCAGTTTGACTATCAGGTGAAAGATATTTTGTTGCTTTAATACTGTAGATGTGCACATAATCCATTCTTTGGAAGTTTGTCTCATCAAGAGTACCTGAGATATGTGTTTCACTTTTCAGTTTTATACAGATAAGTGCCTATTATGTCTCAGAAAAGTTATCAGTTTTTGAGAATTAAAATATTAAGCGTTTTCTGATTTGCTTAGGAAAATGGCATAAAGGATTGTTAGGGGAAAATTTACATAAAATGAAAAATGTGTAAGTGAAATAGTTATATGATGTTTTGTTTTCTAATTTATAATTTCAAAATGGAATATTTAAATGTTCAATAAAGTGTAGGAAATGCACAGTAGTAGAATACATTATTTATCAATAATAGATTATGGTTAAGATTTGAAGATATAGATCTCCTAAATGCATTTCCTTCTCTGTAATGTTAGGACTTTTTCTAGTGTTGTCTTTTTTATTCCATTCTGACATGACATGTTTGTTAATAGAATTATACATAATTTCTTCTATAGCATCTAATTCATTCCTAGGGACATAGAACTCTATGGGGAGTAGTGTCATTGTTTTTTTCTAACCACTTGTCAAGGTCCACTCTTAAATTATAATATTAGGAGTCATTTTGAAATAACTGATTGCAGTTGTTACCTTATAAACTAAGCTATCATAATTTAAAATTTTGAAAAGACATACATTATATCACTAATTATATAGGTAATAGACAAATGTAAACAATATTCACCTTGAGGTAGTAATCTTATTCATATATATTCAGATACTTGTTGCATACTCATACTTGGTATTGAGATATAATAGTTTTTTGTGGCAGGAAGCTTCTACTTCTACCACATTTGCCTGGTAGATCCCCTTGCTAACAAGACAAAGAGGTTGGCAAATGGCTTAAAAACGCCTCTGAAATGGTAAAATTACAAAAAAAAAGTTTAATGATTCAGTAACTTTTATCTTTGCTTAAAATATTTATTTCTTGCAAAGTTTTAGAAACAACTTATATTCACAAGAAATAAAAAGTTGGAGTTGACTAAAAATTTTTTGTTTGTATTTTCTGGTTATAGAAAAATGGACATTTGGTTTCTTGGTAGTGAAAGGATTAGTTTATAAATGGATTCAGAATGGAAAAGTTCATATATATTATTTTCTTTATTTGAAAATAGTGTATCAGAAGGATTTTAGATGGCTTTCGCATATATGTAGGCAGAAAATCTTTTTCTTAAGAAAAGTAAGCTTAGGTTCTTGGGGCTACCGAAATATCGGTGGATATTAGAACCATGGAGTTCTTGGATTTGCTGCACACATGGATTTCTACTGTCCCAGTTCATAACACACGTGTATCCCAGAGTGTATATTGTATTAATGTGAAGAAAAATAAACTGCAATACTCTTTCAGCATGGGGCTGCTTTTGGTCCACCGCAAGGTGGATTTCATCCTCCTTATTGGCAACCAGGACCTCCAGGACCTCCAGCACCTCCCCAGAATCGAAGAGAAAGGCCATCATCATTTAGGGATCGGCAGCGTTCACCTATTGCACTTCCTGTGAAGCAGGAGCCTCCACAAATTGGTAGTTATTTAAGTTTAGTGAACTACATTAGCATGATTTCTTGATCAGATAAGGATGTCTTAACTTTCTTAAATTGTTCTACTACCTCTGACATATTAGGAATTGACACTTTAAAACCCTATTATTTTATAGTCATAAAAATTTAAAATTTCAAAGAGATTTTTATCTAAAATATTAAAATCTGAATAATTTTCTTTAAAACAAAACTTTACCTTAAACATAGATTTTGTGATGAGATAAAGTTATGGCTATAGAATTTTGATTTTTTTCAATGTTGACAGTTTGATACATTATACTGATATATGAGCATTTTCTGCTTTTAAAGCCTCTAGTTTTTCTCTCTGGATTCTTTCAACTCTCAGTTCATCTGATACACTGCTGTAAGATTAATTTTCCTTTCATTATTTCACTTTCTGTAAGTATTTTGCAGAACATTTCAATTCTTAAATAACAGGACTAATGTATTCCCAATGAAAAATTTGTATTTATGCTTTTATATATCAGGAAATCCAAATCCAGCACTTAATAGACCAAAACATTTAAGTCTTTTTTTTTTTCTTATCACAAAGTAGACATTTTAGGACAATTATTGCTTCTTTTATAACTTAAGGAATAAATTAAAAAGTATCCCAGATGGAATACTTGTTTAAGTGAATTTTCAGTGTGAAATGGACTTGTGTTTGTCTCTCTTTTGCCTTCATATTTTAAGAAGTAATATAATATAAGTTTGGCTCTGAAGTAGCCCATATCATTGCTTACTGGCTTTGTAGCCTTGAGCACATTTCTTACTATTTGAGTTTCAGTTTTCTCATTTGCAAAAGAGATCAAGTAACAGTGAACATTTAGGGCCTTTTTTAGGATTGAGATAATGATGGTTTAAATATGCTTTCTTAGTGCCTTGGAACACTGTAAATATTAATACAATGTTTATGCTACTATTTAAAAGTGTTGATTTTTTTTAAAGCGTGATGTTTAATGGGTTGTTTTTATTAGCACTGTCTTGCTGGAAAATGAGAGTATTTATTATAAAGGCTAAAATGGTACCAGTATTCTTTTTCCAAAAACTTCACAAGTTAGAAATTCAGGAATAAAAAACTCATGTGTTTAGATTTTTACTTAACTGACTTACAAATTTTCTTTTTTTCTTGTGAAACAGATGCAGTAAAACGCAGGACTCTTCCAGCTTGGATTCGGGAAGGTCTTGAAAAAATGGAACGTGAAAAGCAAAAGAAGTTGGAGAAAGAAAGAATGGAACAACAGCGTTCACAGTTGTCCAAAAAAGAAAAGAAGACTACAGAAGATGCTGAAGGAGGTGATGGCCCTCGTTTACCTCAGAGAAGTAAATTTGTGAGTATAATCCCTTGACCTGAAACTCTATTTGGTATCTATGTGAAAAGGTTATTGAAGTAAGTTTAGCTTATAGAAAAGTATTAATTTTTCTCAGATTACCTTCAGTAGTATATTGGGCATTAATTTTTTTTATATTATAGATGTGTTATTGAGGGCAGGGTAAGGAGAAAGTGTACAGTGAGTTTATAAAACATTTTGTTATGGAGAGAAATTATTCAGTGGATTGCAAGATAGGTCTTACATTGACAGACACTTGTATTTTATTGTAGTTATAGTTAACTTCCCAGTGGTGGCCTATAAATTAAAACTTAGTTAAACAGCTCTAGAGAAAGAAATCTATCCCTTTTTTTGAACATTTAAGTGTATATTTGTAACAGAGGATATAATAACTTCTATAGTTTTTGACATGAGCACTAAAGGAAACATTGTTTTAAATACTTAAATCTTCATCATGTAGGTGGCATAGGAGGTGACCTTTCAGTTCGTAGGCCGGCGCTCTATCCACTGAGCCAAACCGGCTAGGACAAGATATTCTGTTTAGATATTGAAAACCTTAAACCTACACAGTGACAGAAACAACTATTGGCATTTCTTCCATCTTAAATAGGCCTAATTTCTCACCTATCTGTCCATTAAATAGCTAAAAAGCAAATTTCACTACATTTCAGGGCCAGCCAACATCTGGAAACTGACTACAGATTTTTCATTTTAAGTCACATGATTTGGGGTAAATAGCTTATATTTATAGTTGTAAAACTAACACTGAATAATCTGATTGTGGTTCATTTACTGGTAATTCTACAAGCCACTCAATTCCAGCCATCAGAAATATTGGATATTAAGTTAGTCAATCTCTGGGTATGATGTGCTTTGGTTATTTATAAAGAAAGGTCAAAATTGACTAAGGCTGGGTGGCTAAGTTGTTGGAGCATCGTCCCATGAACCAAAAAGTTGTGGGTTTGATCCCCTTTTGGGGTGCATACAGGAGGCAACTGATTGATGTCTTTATCTCTCACATTGATGTTTCTCTCTCTTCTCTCTTCCTCTCTCTCTCAAATCATATCCTCAGGTGAGGATTTAAAAAAAAAAAATTGTCCAACTGGTATGGTTCAGTGGTTGAACATCAACACATCCATTACTGGTAAAGGCATATGCCCGGGTTGCTGGCTCAGTCACTACTAATAGAGAGTGTGCAGGAGGCAATTGACTGATGTTTCTCTCTCATTGATGTTTCTCTCTATCCTTCCCCTTCCTGTTTCCCTAAAATCAATAAAAAATTGGACTAAGAAAGAGGAAGCAAATTTAATAAAATAATTAAAATAATTTTAAACCATCTTATAATCACATTTCCTTTCAGGTAACACTAAATTACCAAATTAAATTTATCATGCAAAAATATAATTTAGAGAGAAATTTCATTTTCATATATCTCTTTCATACACTTTTTTTTGGGTTAATCTTCACCACAGAATTTTTTTTTCCCATTAATTTTGTGTGTGTGTGTGTGTGTGTGTGTGTGTGTGTGTGTGTGTCTGTCAGGCGGGGGGTTGGGGGGAGAGGAGTGTGAAAGGACAGGGGAGAAACAGAGAAACATCAATGTGAGAGACACGTTAATTGGTTGCCTACTGCATGCGCCCTGATCAGGCTGGGGATCGAACCTACAACCAAGGTATATGCCCTTGATCAGAATCAAACCTGGGACCCTTCATTTCATGGGCTGATGCTCTATCCACTGAGCCAACTAGGGCTCATACACTTTTTTTAAGGATATGAACCAAGGATATTTTTTCCATTAAGTTTTAGAGAGAGGGGAGGGGGAATATATACAGAGAAATATTGATGTGAGAGGGTGACATCTACTGGTTGCCTCCTGTACAGACCTCGACCCAGGGGATCGAGTCTGCAAACAAGGTACATGCCCTTGACTGGGAATAGAATCTGAGACCCTTTGGTCCACAGACCAATGCTCTAACCATCAAGAAAACTGGCTAGGGCTATCTTATACACTTCTTTAACTTAGGGTTTTAAAATAGAATATTCAAGATAATGATTGATTATAAGCATGAATTTGGGCTACCCATAGTATTACTTTTTTAGGATAGTGATGAGGAAGAAGAAGATGCTGAAAATGTTGAGGCTGCAAGCAGTGGAAAAGTCACCAGAAGTCCATCTCCAGTTCCTCAAGAAGAGCAAAGTGAACCAGAGATGACTGAAGAAGAGAAAGAGTATCAAATGGTAAAAATGTGAATTTATTTTTTTTATTAAAATTGTTTTTGAGATATAATTGATTGTAACATATTACAGGATTTACTTTGTTTACCAGGTGTACCAGTTAATTGGATTTTTTTCAATAGATGGAATTACACATATGTTGATATACATGGGATTTGATATTTATGCTTTTTTGTTGTATTGACAGCAAGCTTCAAAACTTCATATGCCAAATTTGCTAAAGGTGTTAACATCATAGATATTTTTATGCTTACAAATGTCAAATTCTGTGCCCCAAAAAAGCATTTTCGGGAAGTTTTAATTCATTAATTTTGGAGAAAAAGTTGTATTTTGGGAAGCTTATGGTGAACATGCTCCATCTCAAGATACTTGTGAATGCTGGTTTAAATGCTTTAAAAGCAATGATTTCTATGTGGAAGACAAAGAACATCCAGGTCAACCGAAAAAGTTTGAAGACCAACAATTACAAGCATTATTAGATGCATGTCAAAATCAAAAACAACTTGCAGAAAGATTAAAGGTTGCTCAACAATTTCCGATAATTTACAAGCAATGGGAAAGATTTTTAAAGGAAGGAAAATGGGTGCCACATCAACTGAATGAAAGACAAATGAAAAACAGAAAACTCATCAATAAAATGTTGCTTCAACAGCACGAAAGAAAGTCTGTTTTGTATCAAATTGTGACTGGAGATGAAAAGTGGATTTATTTTGAGAATCCTAAATGCACAAAATCATGGATTGACCCAGGTCAACCATCAACATCGACTGTAAGGCTAAATTGCTTCAGAAAGAAGACTGCTCTGCGTTTGGTGGGATCAGGAAGGTGTGGTGTATTATGAGCCTCTAAAACCAGGTGAAACTGTTAATACTGATTGCTACTGACAACAAATAATGAATTTGAACCATGCTTTGATCGTGAAACAACCAGAATGGGCCAGAAGACATGGCAAAATAATTTTGCTTCATGATGACACACCATCACACACTTTAAAACCAGTTAAAAGATCTTGCCTGGCTAATATTAACCCACCCGCTGTATTCACCAGACCTTGCTCCTTCAGATTACCACTTGTTCTGATGGATGGCACATGCACTTTCTGAGCAGCACTTCAAAATGTACAAAGAATTGGAAAATTGGGTCTCTGAATGGTTTGCCTCAAAACAAAAGTTCTATTGGGACAGTATCGACAAATTACCTGAAAGATGGGGGAAAGATGTAGCTAGCGATGGACATTACTTTGAATAAAGCACTTTGGAAGTTTCTCTTGAAGTCATCGTGTTTTCTTTGATTACAAAATCCACATTATTAACCCGTACACCTGGTATAATTTTTGAAAACCACTGATTGGTATCTTAAAACATTTAAATTGAGAACTCATGAAACAAGTATGAAATATGTATTGATAAATAAGTATCCTGGGCAATAATGTCTGCAAAATTCAGTAACACCTAGTACAAAAATTACAACTTACAAAGCAATTACTAAGCACATTTCCTTATGCCAATATTGTAGTTAAACAATATTTTACTATTGGGGGTGATATGTCTGTTTTTCTCTAAAATGTGTGTTGTTTTAATATATGTATATTTTTATTGATTTTAGGAAGGGAGAGGGAGAGAGAAAGAGAAACATCAATGATATCATTAATTGGCTGCCTCCTGCATACCTTCCACTGGAGATCAAGCCTGCAACCCAGGCATATGCCCTGACTGGGAATCCCAAACTGTGACCTCCTGGTTCACAAGTTGATGCTCGACCATTGAGCTATGCTGGTTGGGCTAAAGTGTGTTTTTCGAATAATGGGGAAAATTAAAAGACTTCATAGAATAAGTTTAGGAAGCACTGGGGTGGAAAAACAGGTAAACGCATTGCTTCATTGTAAGAATTCTCAAAGCCTTTAATATCTGTGTTTATTCCTTTTCTGAGATTAGGACTATAAACTGCTGTTTTTTTCATATTGAAAGACCTGTGATCTTTGGAATGTGTTTAGAAGATGCTGATTCAGTGCACTCTCATTTCAGGAGATTAGTACTGTTATCTGGAGCCCAGAGAGGCAAAGGGACAAATAGTCTACATTTGAAGGAGCTGTTGATAGCCAAACCATTGCTAGAATCCAGCTCTATTTCAAGTTTATTGTACTGTATATTACAGCACTCAAGAAAAAAAGGACTTCATTTGACAAAATGAAATAACTGCCTTTTCCTTATTTTCTCTCCTCAAATTTTACCTTGAGCTAAGGGTTAAGTTCCTAAGAGACTTAAGAAGCTAGTATTGTGTTGCTTACTAATAGTATTAAATGAAAGGATGTGTCTTTCAACTAAAAACACCAATAGAAATTTTTATTAATAGGGACTTTTTAAATGTTTTGTCTCTAGAGTTAGAATTCAGTGTCTATAGAAATAAACTCATATATTTCTTTAATCCATATGATTTTGAAATTATTTTAAGTTCTTAGAATTATTTTCAAGATACTCTGTTCCTTGGAATGACTGATTTGAAATGATGTATAAAATAAAAGCTTTGCTTTTTTTTTTTTCACTAGTACAGGCTAATTTTTATTTCTTTATTGATTAAGGTATTACATATGTGTCCTTATCCTCTCCTCCCATTGCCTCCCATCCCCTAAAGCTTTGGCTTTTTTTTTTTAATATATATTTTATTGATTTTTTACAGATAGGAAAGGAGAGGGAAAGAGAGTTAGAAACATCGATGAAAGAGAAACATCAATCAGCTGCCTCCTGGGGATGTGCCCGCAGCCAGGATACATGCCCTTGACCGGAATCGAACCCCGGACTTTTCAGTCTGCAGGCCGACGTTCTTTCTACTGAGCCAAACCAGTTTCGGCTAAAGCTTTGACTTTTAATTTTTTAAAAATGTCAGACTGTATTATTAGTAACTATAATAATTTAATTAGAAACAATATTTATTCCTTAGATGTTATTGACAAAAATGCTTTTGACTGAAATTCTACTGGATGTCACAGATGAAGAAATTTATTATGTAGCCAAAGATGCACACCGGAAAGCAACAAAAGGTATATTGTGGGTGTTCTTGGCTTTGTTTTTCTGGGGGTGTTATGATTTTGGTGGCTATTTTGGACTTTTTTTTTGTTGTCCTTGTTGAAATAGTAGCAGATACTCGAATATTCTCTTCTTGCATGTTTTACTCTTTTGGAAAGTTCAGATTTATAGATACCATATTAAAACAATACAGATATTTTTGTTTTGTCCTATCTCTCTGAGCACAAAGTCATAATTACACGGTTTTTCTATAAACTGTATTTTGGAAAATTCTTGATGATGTTCAATTTATTTCACCTGATTTTTTTTTTATAGATACCATGGTATTGGCGTTTGATTTCTAATGCAATTTAGTTTTACTAATGAATTGAGTTAATGAATCTTCAGAGTTTTCACCGTTTATCACTTACAATTCTTACAGAGCTAGTTAGTGATTTTCCCACCTAGTCCCATATATTTAGCAACACTTAAAAAAAAATACTGAAAGCAAATTTAAATTGTGGGCCATACCTCAAAAATAAAAATACCAATATGCTGTCAACATTTTTCCTCATTATAAACCAATTTCAACTCACATCAGAATTATACTTTCAAGGCCAGACATGCTACTGGTTTAAAATGAATGTTATGTTTTTAATGTTTCTTCTCTCCCCAAGAAGCAGCAATAGTAGTAGATTTAACAATACCATAGACTCTCATGACTATGAAATCGTGGCTATTTGTGTTAACATGTTGTTCCTGTTGTTGATGTGATACAAAGCTCCTGCAAAACAGCTGGCACAGTCCAGTGCACTGGCTTCCCTCACTGGACTCGGTAAGTGTTCTCCTTATTTGTAAGAGGGCCTTAAAGGGAAAAAATCACACTTACCTTGTCTCTCTACCTGTTATATTTTGAAACTGTACTATTCCTACTCAGTTTATAAAACCTGAGATCTTAGGGTTATATCAGTCTCTAAAAGGTTTGCCTTTTTTTTTTTTTTTTTACTAAAGCATTCACAGTGGGATTATTGTAAATGTGGTGACTAATTCATAGTTAATGAGGCAAGTTGTAAAAGTTATAATTTAGTCATGCTAGTATTTAAACTCACTTTCAAAATTGTTGCCTTAGAGAGGAACCTATCCATTAATGGTTTAAGGACCTTTATTTTGGTTGTGTTGCAGCAAGTTAGGTTTACCATAGAGGAAAGAGTTTATCTTATATTACCATAGTAGTGATGTGTTCATAGTTTTCTATTTGCATGTTATATTATCAAATATATAAAAGCTTGAATTTTCCTTTTCCACGTTATTTCAAAAATTAATCTTTGTGAGGATCAACAAAAATGGCTAGAACTAAATGCCCATATGATTTTGTTATTACTATTTAGATCACTTCAGGGTGGGGAGTAGTTTTAGCATCATACCATTTCTGCACAGTCAGAATTACAGTATTCTAATTTTTTTAGGTGAAAAATACTTAGCATACTACCTGGGGATTTCTAAGCTTTGAACAATGAGAAAGTTAATTGTAGAACTATTTTTAGGATCATCATAAATTTTAAGGTAGTTGAATTGATTTTGCTTTAGTGAGACTTTATTACTACCCTACTAAATGGTTTTATTGGTTAGCGTAGACAGTAAAATCCATTATCACGATTCATTTATGGTAACAAATATATGAAATATTCCAGAAAGAATAAGATACAAAGTATCAATTTTCATGAGGGTTCTTATGAACTTCTTAAGCATTGGAATTTATACTTCTCCCCACCCCGAATAAATAGATTCTTCCGACAAAATGCAATGTAAAAAAGAAATGAGCTTTCTTCTTGGACCTTAAAAAGTTTTTAGTGCACAGAATAATTTTTCCATATGATGGACTGGGCTTTATGCACACAGGTGGACTGGGTGGTTATGGATCAGGAGACAGTGAAGATGAAAGGAGTGACAGAGGCTCTGAGTCATCTGACACTGACGATGAGGAATTACGGCACCGAATCCGGCAAAAACAGGAAGCTTTTTGGAGAAAAGAAAAAGAACAGCAGCTGTTACATGATAAACAGATGGAAGGTACAACTTTTACATTCACCTAATTTTGTTCAATTTTGTTTGTGTTTCTTTACATTTTTCAAACAACCTAAAGTCTCAAAGGATGGAATTGAGGCTACATTATAAATAAGAAATGAGTCATAACAGAAACTAAGGATTTGGCTTATTTGTAATTTTTATCAAATGTAAACTCAAAGTTAATTGTAGTATTGAAAATACATAGTTTAGGAAAAGTAAACTTTTATCTGGGGAGAGATTAATATCAGTGATTATACGTTAAGCTATTTCAGTGTATTTTTATTTCTTGTTAAAGTTCTTTAAAAAAGTTTTGAAATGGGGAAAATATTTGTAAAACTGTTGAAAAATAATTTGTAGCTAGGATAATAGAAGACTTTTTAGAAGTTTTTTGTATAAATTACTGTAATGAGTACAATTATTAACAGTTTACATAATGATACTAGGAATAATAGAGAATTTATTTTTGGAATATTCTTATTTGGACAATTTGAAAGGTAATTGTTAAGAATTTGCAGCCAAAAATTCCATATAAATGACTTATTACCTGATTACCTTTATTGGACAAAAGGGAAATTTTTCATATATACCTCTGTACCTTGGTACTCTGTGGCTATACTCTCTAGGAGGTTAACTAACCCAAGTTGAGATGTGCTGTATGTATTAAATATGCACTAAGTTACAAAGACTTTTAATGAAAAAAATATATTTCCATATTTATTTTAATTGATTACATGTTGAAATGATAATATTTTTTTGTTGTATTGGGTTTATGAAATAAAATTTTAATTGTTTATTTTTACTTTTTTAATGTAGTACTAGAAAATTTGGCATTGCTTCTGTGGCTTGCTCTATTATAGTCTGGTAACATGGGAGTTTTTCATTGTACATTTGACTTAATATTTTGTCTTTTTTCTATTTCAGAAGAAAAGCAACAAACTGAAAGGGTTACAAAAGAGATGAATGAATTTATCCATAAAGAGCAAAATAGTTTATCATTATTAGAAGCAAGAGAAACAGACGGTGATGTGGTTAATGAAAAGAAAAGAACTCCAAATGAAACTACATTAGTTTTAGAACCAAAAAAAGATCATAAAGAAAAAGAGAAACAAGGAAGGAGCAGATCAGAAAGTTCTAGTAGTGGTAGTTCTAGTAGCAATAGCAGAAGTAGTAGTACTAGTAGTACTGTCTCTAGTTCTTCATACAGTTCTAGCTCAGGTAGTAGTCGCACATCTTCTCGATCTTCTTCTCCTAAAAGGAAAAAGAGACATAGTAGGAGTAGATCTCCAACAATTAAAGCTAGACGTAGTAGGAGTAGAAGTTACTCTCGCAGAATTAAAATAGACAGCAATAGGGCTAGGGTAAAGATTAGAGATAGGAGAAGATCTAATAGAAATAGCATTGAAAGAGAAAGACGAAAAAATCGGAGTCCTTCCCGAGAGAGACGTAGAAGTAGAAGTCGCTCAAGGGATAGGCGAACCAATCGGTCCAGCCGCAGTAGAAGTCGAGATAGACGTAAAATTGATGACCAACGTGGAAATCTTAGTGGGAGCAGTCATAAACATAAAGGTGAGGCTAAAGAACAAGAGAGGAAAAAAGAAAGAAGTCGAAGTATAGATAAAGATAGGAAAAAGAAAGATAAAGAAAGAGAGCGTGAACAGGATAAAAGAAAAGAGAAACAAAAAAGGGAAGAAAAAGATTTTAAGTTCAGTGGTCAGGATGATAGGTTAAAAAGGAAACGAGAAAGTGAAAGAACGTTCTCTAGGAGTGGTTCTATATCTGTTAAAATCATCAGACATGATTCTAGACAGGATAGTAAGAAAAGTACTACCAAAGATAGTAAAAAACATTCAGGCTCTGATTCTAGTGGAAGGAGCAGTTCTGAATCTCCAGGAAGTAGCAAAGAAAAGAAGGCTAAGAAGCCTAAACATAGTCGATCGCGATCCATGGAGAAATCTCAAAGGTCTGGTAAGAAGGCAAGCCGCAAACACAAGTCTAAGTCCCGATCAAGGTAGTATACTTTTTAAAGTATTTTGTCTGATTTTTTTAAAAATTTGAATTTATTCAAAGTTGAAAGTGTCCTTTCTCTCTCTCTTTAATAAACTCAGATTGGTACTTGATAAATGATCATAGTCTTAAATAATTTTAGAAATATAATATTAGTTATTTAAAAATTACAGATTCTTTAGTTTAAAATACATTTTCATTTTTAAATTTTGTCTTTCCCTTTTTTTTCAGATCAACAACCCCTCTCCGTCGTAAACGCTGAGGAATGATGTGGCAAGAATGCCATGATGTTTAAAAAATTCCATGAGTTATAAGGGCTTGTCTCATTATAGAGGCACATTGTGGCTGTGTAGGTGAAACCAGAATTTTTTTTTTTAAATCTGTAAATAGATGTACTTTTTTCAAATGCTGCTCCGTTAATAGGATTTCTTTGTATTACTTTTTTTCCCCAAAAAAATAGTGCACAATAAGACTATAAACATGCCATTCTCTTTCAGCTGTAATATTCTTAAAATTATTCTTGAATGTACTGTGATGTCAATAAAGCTCTTTAGTTCATTTTTGTTAACCTCTTGCACCTTAATTTTATGATTTTAATCTAAGGAACGTACTTTTATAAAAAGGCAGCTGGAACTTTGTATTACAAGTTTTAAAGGTACTTCCACCCATATCCCCCAAAGAAAATGGTTTTATCTCCATAGTCTGTCAAAGTTTGTAAATTTGTACCCATGGATTTTTGTCAAATTCCAACTTTAAGGATGTGGAAGAGGGTCAGAAACAGACATTTACTTTTTATTTGGAATCATTAGACAGCTTTCTAAACTTTTCCTATTTAGGGGATTTTCAAGTAATATATTCTCTCTGTGTTTAAAGTATGGTTCACTCCTGTAAAATGAAATTGCTGGATTCAGTCAAGCCAGTGTACCTATTAGAGTTATTATAAGGAATGATTGTGTTTGACTCTATTAGTCAAGTCTGGAACTATATTCTGCAGTTACCCACTTCTGTTTTAGAAGTGTATTTGAAACACTTGGGGTTATTACAGAAATAAAACTTACAATTCAATATATTTATTTATATATTTTTTAAGTATATGACCAGCTCAGTGGAGAAATGTTGTATTATGCAGGCTGTGTCAGTCTCATAATTTGAAATGGTTTTATTTTGTTAGTTTCTTAAAATTAGGCTCAGTAAGTGGTCTAGCAATTTAAGGCAGTTACAACTTATGAGTAAAATGAAGACTCTACAGGCATTTTAATGCTCAGCTGCTTTCACAGTTCATTTTTATGTGATTATTCACTTATGCCACAATAATCAGATAAGTCTAAAAACAAATGCTTTTAAATTTTAATTTAAAAAAAGCAGGTGCAGGTCACAAAAATGTTTTAAAGTATGCCTTTTTACCAGCAATAGTTAATTTTAAAATAAGCCAGAATTTTGCCAAGATCAGTATTTCCTCAAAAAGAAGATAGAAATAGATTTGTATAGTGTGCTCTTGTTACCTCTACATAGTTCTTAAATAATTTTGAGCAGTTATGCATTTATCTAGAGGAAATAAATCAACTGTGAATAAATGCATGTTTACCAAAATGGTTGTTTTACAGTGCATTCAGTTCTGATATTTATAAAGTTGACATTTCGCAGAATAACTTTTAAATAGTTTAGAATTCTATATAGTTTAGACATCAGTCACATCTGGAGACAAAATAAAGGAAAGTGTGCAATATTTTTTATGTAGGTGAGCTAAACATGGTATACCTAATTGTAGAATTACTCAATTAATTTGTAATAGATAAGTTGTATAACATTTTCATATCTTCAAATGTTTTTTAGATCAAACTTCAAGTGAAATAATATTTTCAAAATAAAATTCTACAGAAAAGTTCTGCTGGCTATGATATGCACATTTTTGGGCAAGATATGAACTAGAGCCAAAAGCAGTATTTGTTGAAAACTTTATTTACTCTGCCATAATATGCAAGCCTCTTATTAAATCTGTAGATATTTTTAAAGACATAGTCATGATGTGTGTGATTATTAGTAGATACATTAGTGTTATAAATATTTGGTTTTTTTTTTTATGGATAATTTAGATAATTCATCATTTCATTGACATGTAATGAAGTATGTTTACCTTGAATGGTAAGATTTTATAAAATAGATCTTCCATGATTTGGGATGTGAATGCTAAAACTTACACATAAGTTCATTAAATGTATAATTTAATTATGAAATCATCAAAATGATACCACCAGAAAATTAATAGATACAGCTTTTGAGACAATCATTGGTCTGGATTAGTTAATAAAAACTGTCTTAAGAATTAAGAAAAAACACACATTTCTAGTGTATTCATCATATTTGTTCTTATGGAATGGGGTGAACCACACCATTAAGAGCATAAAATGTAATTTGGAAGAAGTAATTATAAGATTTGTTTTAGGCCCCAAAATATAAATAAAAATTGGTGTGGAATCTCAGTGTATGTTTTCTGCCATTGTAAAATTTTATTTAACATCTTTCTAACAATAGGTAAATTTTACAAATATAGTTTCTTTTTTACATAGGAATTATGTAAGTTCTAAAGTTCCTATAATATTGTCTTCTGGAAATCTTTTCATTTAAACTGAGTTTTTCTTCTGTTACATATATTAAAATTTATTTTAATTTACCGAAGTTTCTAAAATGGTCTACCAAGAATGGTTTAATGGAAATAGCGATATATTGGATTGTCCTAGCTCTAATACTTGATGTATTTCAGGCAAATCACTTAATCATATGGGCCTTAATTTCTTCAACTATATAAGGGTGGAATTAGATTATTTCCAAGATCTTTAACACTTAAAGCCCTTAAGTTCTTCAATATTGAAGTAGAATTTGGATGTAAAGTCTAAACCTAAATGAGAAAATGGGCTTTTTATTAACCCTAAAATAACTCATGATGTATTATGTATTGTATCAGTTTAACATGGCATTTATTTTTAATTTTTTAAAATCCTTACCCAAGGATACTTTTTCCATTGATTTTCAGACAGAGTGGGAGGGAGGGGGAAGAGAGGAGAACAGAGAGATAAAAAAAGTCAACATTGATTATTTTTCTGAATGGGCCGGACTGGGATTGAACCCACAACGGAGGTACATACCCTTCCTTGACCAGGGGCATGCCTCAAGACCCTTTTGAGACCCTTCCATGTGTAGGCTGAAGTTCTATCCATTGAAATACACAGCCAGGGCTAACATGGCATGTCTAAAATTTATACCATAAAGGTTTATTAGATATAGAGTTCTCTAAACACACATATAAGTCTGCCACATTTTGATTATGGTAAGTTGAAGTTATTCTAATTCTAGTTAACCAATTTAGTGAAATTTTGTGAAAATTTACCAGTTAAACTCTGAGTAGATATAGTAGTATATCATTTTAAAGGAATAAAAGCTGTAAGAGAGCACATTAGCCTTAATTTGAAGAGAGTTTATATAAAATTGAATTTCAAAATTATTAAAGATTTTTAGTTTTATAGTAAAATTGTAGACTAGTTGACGACACATTTATGGGCGATACCATAGCTCCAAAAATGACTATATACCAAATAACAACTGCAAAATCCTTTCAGAACAACTCAGGTTTAGGTGTCTGGGAAAGCCTTTTGCATTGGTAGAGAAAAACAGTATGAGTTTTGCTTATTTGAATCAAACTAGTGGATATTCAAGAAGCTTTTGATAGACAAATTACTGATTGCCTTTGTTGAACTGAAAATGTGGGAAGGCTCTGAAGCTCAGTGAGGTGGTATATTAAAAGCAAGCACATTTAAATAAAACTCTTAAAACTACTTATTTATGCACTTTGCTTTTTTTCTTGGGTCTGTTACTCCAGCAAATATTTAATACATGCTAAAGGATCTTTTATGCAGAGCTCTGCCATCTTGAGAGAGGAGCTGTGAAGAGAGGGCTGAGGTCCACAACCACTCTTAGAATGAGGTCAATATTTTACTTCGAAGCCATAAGTGAAAAGCCATTACTGAGCTATATAAAATTCACTAATTCAAAAAGCCTTTTGAAAATGTACAATGATTCTTTTTTTACCTTTAATGCTGGGAATTTATTTTTCTTACCCAAGGAAAGGCTTTTATGTATTTAGAGGTAAAATGTTACAAATCACCATTCTTAATGAAGTTTGCCAGCCTGGGTAATTAACAGTCTCCTGCTATATAATGTATGCCCTTGTCCAGAGTATTATCAGGTCACTTGCAGAAAATAATTTAGACTTGGCCCTCTGACATTAACCTTGACAGTTCTTTAGAGAAATGTTTCCATACTTTTATGATTCTAAGAGTGTCTAACAGGAGTATAAATCCCCCAGAAGACATCTGTTAAATATGAAATAGAGCTACCGGAGTAAAAGAAAAGCTAGGACGTAGCAGGAAGCAGTAACATGATTGATGGCTACTTTGGCTGTGATGTCATATAGGGACAGGCCAACTAGAAGGATCTTTAAGTTCGTTTATGATAATAGAAACATTCTATAGTTTAATGGCATACACAATTTGACACGTTGAGGGTGAATAACTATATATGTGTGCAACCATGATTAGATGGGCTCCTGACTGCGCGAGAGTGGGTCTCGGAACCTTCCTGTTGGGGATCTTTTAGCGGAGGGACCAGAAAAGACGTGGAACCTCTGTCGCGATGTGGGTAGTCCGCAAGCTGAGCTGCTGCGGGAGTCGTTCTTTAGGAGCGTTTAAACCTAGGTGCCGGGGTACACAGGCCGACCCTTCTCGCTTAACCCCATCGGCGGGTGAGTAGGTGCCAAGGTCCGTCCCCCACACGCGCGCACCGGGCGGACCCGCTGTTGTGCGCAGGCGCGGAGAGCGCGGCAGGCGGTCGCTGGGCTCCGCGGGCTCCGGAAGAGACCCTTGCCTGCCGCCCGGCCGCGCTGTCCGCGGAATGGCCGGCCCGGCAGTCGCCCTTCCCTTCCCAGAGGCCTGGAAGAACAGCGGAGGGCTCGCCCTGGCCAGGGGCGCGCAGCCGCGGGCCTCCGCCGTAGACGCAGCGGCTTTTGTCTCCTGTGGGTTGTGTGTGTGTGTGAGTCCTTAGGAGCCGGCGCTGCCCGCGCGCCCGAGTCTCAAGGTCGTTGTGTGCTTTCTTCCTTCGCCCCGCGGGAAGGGACGCGGCTGCTGACTCAGTTATACAGACACATAATGTATTGTGTCTTGTTTGCACTGACCTTGCCAGTCTTCAGGAATTATTTAAGGCAGCTATACCACTTTTTGATTAATAGGTTAATTCAACAGACTATTGGCAGAGATTAAGAAAATAATGAACTGTACTTGATGTCTGTAGAAAACAGATTATTTGCTCCTAGTGTTAACCAGAAAGTTAAATTCATTCTTTAATGAAGCTCATTTAGTAAATACTGTATGCCAGGCACTGGGAATTTTAAAATGAATGATAGCTCAAGGGCCTCTAAAAATGTTAGGATACAATGATTAGGATATAATGAACAAAAAAAGGAAACTTAAAGTTTCATACAGTGAAAACTAGTCTAGCCAACAAAAAGGGTGATTGAGCCCTGGCACAGTGGCTTGATTGAAGTCTAGTCCCATCCCCAAAAGGATTGCCTGTTGGTCAGGGCCCATACCTAAATTTTGGGTTCACTCCCTAGTTGGGGCATCTACTGGAGGTAACCAATGGACCTCTCTCTCTCTCTCTTTTGCCCCCCCTTCCTCTCTCAAATCAATCCTATATAATAAAACCCTAATATACAAATTGACTGAATGGGATGTCCTGTGGCTATGATTTGCATTGATCAAGGCCCAGAAGCTCAACACAGGAGCTGCCCCTGGTGGTCAGTGCTCTCCTACAGTGGGAGTGCTGCTCAGCTAGAAGCTGGGTTTATGGCTGGTGAGCGCAGCGGGAGCCTGGCTGGCGAGTGCAGTGGTGGTGGTGGGAGTCTCCTGCCTATGCTGCAGGTTAGTGGTAAGGAGCGAGGGGTCCCAGACTGTGAGAAGGTGCAGGCTGGGCGGAGGGACACCCCCCTCCAGTGCACGAATTTTGTGTACCAGGCCTCTAGTAAAAGCATATTCTTGGGTGAGGATTAAAAAACAAAAAGGAATGATTTAAATCAATTTGTATCCATCTGGAAAAATAATTAGGATGTAGTGTTCAGAAAGTGTTATAAATGAGTGTGTATTATGAACTTAAAGCTATATAGATGAAGATAGAAAATAGAGATACATAAAAATTTTAGTAGTGACTATCTGTGGTGGAGTTGGTGATCTATCATTTAATCATATACTTATTGGAATTTTTTTCAGTAAACTTGTTTTTTATCATCAGAATTTAGAAAAAAATACAATATAACTATTTCCAAATATTGGGAGTGAACATAGGAGCACCTAATACATATTTGGGATCAAGTAATCGAGTTGGCCAATTTTAGAAGCAGGTAGAGTGGCCAAAGGCACCAGCTTGAATATCTCTGAGGAGGTTTCTGGGAAATGGCCAAGTGTTCCTTGAAAAGTAATGTAGATGGAGGGCTGCAAATGAAGGCAGAGGGTGACAAGGGATGAAAGAGGAGACTTTGTAAGCTATGATAAGTCCTGAAAGGCCAGGTGTACCCCCGGTGGTTGACTTTTGAGGACAGTGTGAAATGACGGAAGAAGCAACATAATCAGGCTTGTTTTTAAGAAATAACACTTGGGAGAAACCAAGGTGGCAGCATAGGTGAATACCTAAACTGCTGCCTTGCACAACAATTTCAAAACTACAACGAAAAGACAGAACGGACATCATCCAGAACCACAGGAAAGCTGGCTGAGTGGTAATTCTACACTAGAAGGAAAGAGAGAGGCTCATGGAGACTCAGAGGAGTTGGAAAAAGCTGAGGTACAGAGAGGACAGGTGGTGGAGTGCCTGGCTGGCTTCCTCTAGCGGGAGAGAAACAAACTTTTGACTGCACTGAATCCCAGTTCCAACTGAACTGAACCCCAGTTCTGGGTGAGATTCATATTGGGGAGTCTGGACTGTTGTGAAAAGGGGGGAGTGCAGGGAAACTTAGGGGAGCCACGAAAGACAGAGACCTGGAGGCGCACAAGAATGAGTGCGCACAGGGAAGGCTGCAATGATTAACAAGGGACACTGAGATCCAGGGGCTTCAAAGGGCAGGGCTGAAGGGAAGCCAAGGCTGTCTGCTAAGCCCTGAGATTCCGCCTCATCCAAGTTGAACACAGAGGCTTTTGCAATCTTGCAAAATCTTGTATTATAAGGATGACTACAGCACAGAAGTTCTCCTAGTGTAGACAAAGCTGATCCACACAACCAATTGGCTTGGAGGTCAATCCCCCCCCAGTAATACCAACAACAATCAAGACTTAACTATAACAAGGCTGTACACACAGTCCACAAATGGGTGCACCAAGAGAGTCCACCTCAGTAACTGGAAGGCGGAGCTACCGGGCCATATAGGACACCTAGCACACAAAGCTACTCTACCAATTCAAGGAAGCAGCGAAAATGTGGAGACAAAGGAACAGATCACAAATGAAATAAATGGAGGACAACAAATGACTGGATATAGAGTTCAAAACCATGGTTATAAGGTTTTTTAAGAATTATCTAGAAAAGATGGATAAATTTAGCAAAACCCAAGAGATGAAAAAGGACCAACTAGAAATTAAACATACACTGACTGAAATAAAAAATATTATACAGAGACCTAACAGCAGACTAGAGGATTGCCGGAATCAAGTCAAAGATTTGAAATACAAAGAAGCAGAAAACATTAAACTGGAAAAGAAAAAAGAATCCAAAAATGTGAAGATAGAGTAAGGAGCCTCTGGGACAACTTTAAGCTTACCAACATCAAAATTATGTGGGTGCCGAGACCGGTTTGGCTCAGTGGATAGAGCGTCGGCCTGCGGACTGAAAAGTCCCAGGTTCGATTCTGGTCGGGGGCATGTACCTTGCTTGCGGGCACATCTCCAGTGTGGGGCGTGCAGGAGGCGACTGATCGATGTTTCTCTCTCATTGATGTTTCTGACTTGCTATCCCTCTCCCTTCCTCTCTGTAAAAAATCAATAAAATATATTTTAAAAATAAAATAAAATAAAATATATTTTTAAAAAAATTATGTGGGTGCCAGAAGAAGAGAGAGAGCAAGATACTGAAAACCTATTTGAAGAAATAATGACTGAAAACTTACCCCACCTGGTGAAAGAAATAGACATACAAGTCCAGGAAGCACTCAGAACCCCAAACAAAAGGAATCCAAAGAGGACTACACCAAGACACATCATAATTAAAATACCAAGAGCAAAAGACAAAGAGAGAATCTTAAAAGCAGCAAGAGAAAAACAGTTAATTACCTACAAGGGAGCACCCATACAATTGTCAGCTGATTTCTCAACCGAAACTATGCAGGCCAGAAGGAAGTGGCAAGAAATATTGAAAGTGATGAATAGGCAGAACCTACAACCAAGATTACTCTACCCAGCAACACTATCATTCAAAATTGAAGGGCAGATAAAGAGCTTCACAGATAAGAAAAAACTAAAGGAGTTCATCAACACCAAACCAGTATTATATGAAATGTTGAATGGTACTCTTTAAGAAGAGGAAGAAGAAGAAAAAGTTAAAGATAAAAATTATGAACAACAAATACATATCTATCAACAAGTGAATTTAAAAATCAAGTGAATTAAAAATCTGATGAACAGAATAAACTGGTGAATATAAGAGAATCAGGGGCATAGAAAGGGGGAAAAGGATGAGGGGAGTGCAGGGAGAGACTGGACAAAAATCGTGCACCTATGAATGAGGACAATGAAGTGGGGGGAAATGAAGGTAGAGGGTGGGGTGGGAGCCGGGTGGAGGGGAGCTATGGGGAGAAAAAAGAGGAACAATTGTAATAATCTGAACAATAAAGATTTATTTAAAAAAGGAAAAATGACAATTGGCCTGGCTGGTGTGGCTCAGTGGTTGAATGTTGACTTATGAACCAGGAGGTCACAGATCAACCCCTGTTCAGGGCACATGCCCGGGTTGCAAACTTGATCTCCAGTGGGGACTGTGCAGGAGGCAGCCAATTGATGATTCTCTCCCATTATTGATGTTTCTATCTCTTCCTTTTCCTTCCTCTCTGGAATCAATAAAATATATATATATTTTTAAATTAAGAACTAACCCTTGGCAGTTGTATGGAAAGTGGCACAGAGGTAGGCAAGACTAGGCTTCATGAGGCCTTAGAGTAGTCCAGATAATAAATGATGATTGTGGCCTAAGATATTGGCAGAGTATGGGTTTTGTTCACTATTAATATCTTACAGGGGCTGGATACATGACTTTTGAAGTAAATGAAATTTCCTTCCATTACTTTAAAATCTCAAATACAAGAATAACCACAGATTTTGGGAGAGAAGGAATTGTTAGCATCCTATTTATTAATACATTTCTCTCAATTATGGTTAGGTGTTTTTTAAAGCCCTTGAGAATTCTGGCAGTACTAATTACTGAGGGACTAATTTGCCAGATATGAGGGAGGTAAGAGGGGAGGTTAGAGAGAGATAGAGGTCATGACTGAGTAGAGAGCAAGAAGGCTCTAAGGCTTAGTTTCATAATACCTTATTCCTTACCTATATGTTACAGTTTACATAATTATCTAATATCTCATTTACCTACCTAAAGTCATAAAGGAGGTCATATTTGAACTGGGTCTTTAAAAGTAGTCAGATAGGTATGTAATACAGATAAAGACAAGACATGAAATATATAAATAACAACGATTTGTCTTAGAATTGCTATAATAAAATACTACAGGCTGGCTGACTTATCAATTACAGATTTTTAAAAAAATATATATAGTTCTGAAGACTGGGAAACCCAAGATTCTGTGTCTGGTGAGAGCTCACTTCCTGGTTCAGAGATGGAACCTTCTTTCTCTGTCCTCTGGGATCTCTTTTATAAGGCCACCAAACCAATTATGAGGGTTCCACCCTCATGAGCTAATCACTTGCAAAGGCCCCATCAAATGCCATCACCTTGGGAGTTACAATATGAATTTTGAGGGGCGGGTTAAGACACAAACATTCAGCCAAAACTGCAGGTCCCAGGTTTGATTCCGGTCAAGGGCATGTACCTTGGTTGTGGGCACATCCCCAGTGGGAGGTGTGCAGGAGGCAGCTGATTGATGTCTCTCTTACATCCATGTTTCTAGCCCTCAATCCCTCTCCTTTCCTCTCTGTAAAAAAATCAATAAAATGTGTTTTTTTTTAAAAAGACACATTCAGATCATCACACCATTTTATGTACTTAAGACACAAACTCATGATAAATTAGCACTGCTTGGAGACAACATTTTCATCTATTAGATTAGCAAAAATAAAAAGATTTGATAATACATTTCATAGTGACTATCCATGTGTTATCACTGTGGGGAAACCAACATTAGAAATTCTCATCTATTATCCATGGGTTTAAACATCTCAGTGGCAATTACTAATGAGTAAGTTCACTTGCCATTTGACACAATTCCTGAGATTTTATCTACAGGTATTTTCAAACATGCATACATATATGAAATTACTTATGTAATTTCATCTTATGTTTTTGGAATAGCAAGAAATTAGAAATAACCTAAACAAATGTCCATTAATAGGGGCTGTGCAGGTAAATTATTTTGAAATAATTTAAGACAACAAGTTGCAAAGATAGTAGAGAAATTTCCATATGCCCTTCACCAATTCCTTAGTGATAGCATCTTAACCTAACTATAATACATTGTCAAAACAACAATTGACATTAATATAAAACTAAAGTACAGACCTAGTTTGGATTTTGCCACATTTACATTTGTGTGTGTGTGTGTGTGTGTGTGTTTGTGTGTGACCACATGTAGAAATTTTTGTATCAACTACCATAATCAGGATACAGAGCTGTTCAATAATCACAAAGAAATTTTGAGGTACCACTCCTTTACAGTCAGACCCTAACCCCAACCTTAACCTTTGGCAATCGCTGATCTGTTCTTTATTACTAGAATTTTGTCATTTCAACAGTGGTATGTAAATGGAATTGTACAATATGTATCTTTTTAAAAAATATATTTTATTGATTTTAGAGAGGAAGGGAGAGGGACAGAAAGATGGAAACATCAATGATGAGAGAGAACCATTGATTGGCTGCCTCCTGTACATCCATACTGGGGATCAAGCCCAAAACCCCAAGCATGTGCCTTGACCAGAATCGAACCTGGGACCCTTTAGTCCACAGGCCAATGCTCTATCCACTGAGCCAAACCAGCTAAGGCATTAATATCTACTTTTATCATTATTTTCTTTTGTCTGCTTGCTTTGGGTTTATTTTACTTTTCTTTTTCTAGTTTGTTTGAGGTGGTAATTTAAATTGACTTGAGACCTTTCCTTTTTTCTAATATGCATATTTAGTGCTATAAGTTTCCCTTTAAATACTTCTTTATGTCTATAGATTTTTTTTGTATTGTGTCTTTTCATTTATTTCAGTTTTGTTTCCCTAAGACTTTGTCTTGACTCACAGATTGTTTAGAATTGTGTTGTTTAATTCCTAAGTGTTTTGTCCTTTTCATGTTATCTTTCTGTTATTTATTTCTAGTTTGAGTCCACTACAGTCAGAGAACATAGTTTATATGATTTCACTTAAAGTTGTGAAGGTTTCTTTTATATCCCAGGATATGGTCTATCGTTATGAATGCTCCATACATACTTGAAAGAGTGTACATTTTATTTTTGTTTGGGTGGAATGTTTTATAAATTTCAATTAGATTATGCCCTGGCTGAGTGGCTCAGTTGATTGGAGTTTCATCCCATACATCCAAAAGATTGCGAGTTTGATTTCTGGTCAGGGCACATACCAAAGTTTTGAGTTCGATTCCTAGTTGTGGTGTGTACCAATCAATGTTTCTCCCTCCTCAGCACCACTCCCTCCCCTTGTCCCTCCCTCCCCGCCCCCCCCCCCACTTCTGTTCTCTGAAATCAATAAACATATCCTCAGGTAAGAATTTAAAAACATTCAATTAGATCTTATTGGTTGATAGTGTTACTCAGTTCTGTATCCTTATTGATTTTCTGTCTAGTGGTACTATCAATTACTGAGAAAGGGGTGTTGAAGTTTCCAAATATATATTATAGATTTATTTCTCCTCTTAGTTCTATTTTTGCTTCACATGTTTTGAAAGCCTTGTTTGGCACTTACATATTTAGGATTGGTTTATTTTCTTAGTGGATTGTCCTTCTTATAATGTAATGAGCATGGTAATATTCTTTGCTATAAGGTGTACTTTGTCTAAATGCTTTTGAACAGTTGAATGTTCTATAGCAGAGTAAGTAGCTCATAAAGCTGGTTCCTACGGAAGTTTGAATATACAGACTAGATGTGTGCTATTTTAAAATGTTTTATACAACAGTTTTTTTCTTCTTTAAGGGGTATTGAGCATATATATATATATATATATATATATATATATATGTATATATATATATGTCCATTTTATGTAACTAACATGGAAGTGACAAAATTTGAACTAGTTTTGACATATAATCCCAGAATCACTATTATCCTAGTTCAAAAGGTAATGTAGTTTTTTTTACTCTGTTTAATAGTTGACATTAATACAGATGTCCTCATTTCTCCCCTTAATAGGTAATATAGTTTTAATTTGAATATCACTTTTTATAATTTTGTGAAGCGTAATGTGGATACATAAACTAATGATGTGAAAAGACTTTTACATATGCCTACGTATGTCTGATTAGAGTTAGATGGTGGAATGCAAGACCTTTATTTTATATTTTAGAATAAAATCCAAAATTAAAAAAAGTTTTAGTTTCTTCAAGTACATATATTTAAAGGATTCATACTGTGCCTTCTCTAAACATTTAATTTTTTTTCCCCAATTTATCTAGAGAATCAGCTCAGTTGGACTCTACAAATTAAACCATGGGTTTTCAGTAAATACAGGATCATGTGGTTCAAATCCTATAGAATGACTTTTGCCTGCTTGAATACAATGAAAGGTTACAAGTAAGTTTATTCATTACTGTGGCAAATGTTTATATAATTATATAAATAAGAGTTTTGTACTGATTGTGTTTAATAACCTAGTCAGTATTTAATAGCTCAAATGATTTGATTAAGGTATTTTTATTTATCTACATATTTTTTTAAAATAAATCTTTATTATTCAGATTATTACAGTTGTTCCTCTATTTTCCCACCATAGCTTCCCTCCATCTGGTTCCCACCCCATGCCATGCTCTTACCCATCCTCACTGTCCTCATCCACAGGTGTAAGATTTTGTCCAATCTCTTCCTGCACCCACCACACCCCCTTTCCCCCGAGAATTGTCGGTCCACTCCCTTTCTATGCCCTTGATTCTATTATATTCACTAGTTTATTCTGTTCTTCAGATTTTTTTATTCACTTGATTTTTAGATTCATTTGTTGATAGATATGTATTTCTTGTCACTCTGTTGTTCATAATTTTTATATTTACCTTTTTCTTCCTCTTCTTAGAGAATACCATTCAGTATTTCATATAATACTGATTTGGTGATGATGAACTCCTTTAGTTTTTTCTTGTCTATGAAGCTCTTTATCTAACCTCCAATTCTGAATGATAGTTTTGCTGGGTAGAGTAATCTTGGTTGTAGGTTCTTGCTATTCATCACTTTGAATATTTCTTGCCACTCCCTTCTGGCCTGCATAGTTTCTGTTGAAAAATCAGGTGACAATCGTATGGGTACTCCCTTGTAGGTAACTAACTTTTTTTCTTGCTGCTTTTAAGATTCTCTCTGTCTTTTGCCCTTGGCATTTTAATTATGATGTATCTGGTGTGGTCCTCTTTAGATTCCTCTTGTTTAGGGTTCTGTGTGCTTCCTGGACTTGGAAGTCTATTTCACCAGGTGGGAGAAGTTTTCTGTTATTATTTCTTTAGATAGGTTTTCAATATCTTGCTCTCTTTCTTCTTCTGGCACCCCTATAATTCTGATGTTTGTACGCTTGAAGTTGTCCCAGAGGCTCCTTACACTATCTTCATACTCTTGGATTCTTTTTTCTTTTTTCGTTTCCAGTTGGTTGTTTTGCTTCTTCTTATTTCAAATCTTTGACTTAATACTTGGGATCCTCTAGTCTGCTGTTGGATCTCTGTATATTATTCTTTATTTCAGTCAGTGTATGCTTGATTTCTGATTGGTCCTTTTTCATATCCTTGAGGGTCTCACTACATTTCTTGGAAGTTTCTAGAAGATTCTTGAGTAACCTTATAACCATGGTTAATCCTTGATTGCTGTTGGTATCACTGGGAGGAATTGACCCCCAGGCCAATTGGCTGTATGACCAGCTGTGTCTACACTGGAAGATCTGTTGCAAGGGAGACACCCTTATGGGACAGGACTTTCTTCAGTTGGGCTTTGGTGCTCACTGAGCCTGCCCTTTGAGTGTGTCTCTTGTGGATGTGAAGAGTTGTAATCTGGTGTGGTCTCATTCTAACCATTGGGTACACTGGCTCTTAGAATCTCTGGGGCTCTCTGACCCAGCTGCAGTTTTTTTTTAGGTGAAAGGACAGGCCATTCATATGCAAAAGCCAATGCACACAGCTTGGATGGAGTTGTAAATTGGGTGGGGCGGTGTTTCTGGGAATCAGCAGGGCAGAGCAAACAGCAATGGCTGCTCTGAACGGAGAAGTCCCAGGTTCTCTGCCTCCCGTGCCCCTCTGCAGGAACAATGATTGCTGTGAGCATCTCTCAGAGTAAGCTGCCTTGTGTTCCTATTCCGATGCCAGACAGTCCACCGAATATGTTCCTGAGTCCCCCAGAGTCTCACCTGGAACTGGAATTCAGAGCAAGTGGGAGCTTTTATCTCCCGGTTTAAAGAGCAGCACATCTAGGTGCCAGCAATTTCCGTGCCTTCGCACCTCTTATCAGTCTTAATATGCTTTCTTCAGAAGGCCAAATTTTGTGGTTTCATTTTCAGTGTAACTTACTTCAAAAGCAAATTAATTGTTTCATCTGTGAATAAAATGTGTTTTAAGCAGTGTGATTATAAGGAAACTTGTTTTGAAGCATAAAAATGAGTAATACATGTATTGATAATCTAATAAATTATAAATTAGATTATCTTTGTACGTACTATACTCATGTTACATTTTTAAAACCAGCAGTTTTTGTCTGGCTCTTCATTTTGACCTCTTAGATACCCTTGGACAAGACTGTACAGTACTCAAACCACTGTAGACAGCAGAGAGATGAAAACCTTCCTGGCCCTGGCTCACAGGTGGTGGGATGAGCAAGGAGTATATGCACCTCTTCATTCTATGAATGACCTGAGGGTGCCATTTATTAGGTAACGTTACAGAAATTCTAAGTCTTTTTAACATGCAAATCATTTTAATAGTTCATCTTTTCTTGGTTTATTCCTAGGTTCAAAAATGCTGTATTTTAAGTTCACTTTAGAAATTAGGGAGATTCTCTTCAAGTCCATTGTTTGAAACCATTAATTTTTTAATAACATCCAAGTTCTAGGCTGCTTTTGTAAATTTACTTGAAGCATGTTTGGACATTATCTGGTTAATTAGAATTTAATCCTCATGAAAAGAAACTAAGGTCCTATGGCATCAAGATAATTTTACAACAACTTTGACCTTTAATCAGTTCTGATAAAGGGAATACTACTGCGATAGTTCAATTCAACAAATATTTATTAAGAACTTAACTTTGTGTAGAGCTTGGAGGCTAGACCTATAAAAGCTACTAAGACATTCATCATTTGAAATATAGTCCATGTACTTCAGGAACTTACAGTTTGCTGTCAGAGGTAAAGGCCAGGTCATTCTTATGTTTATTCATTTATTTGTTCATTAAACATTTTTGAGCAGCCGAGATGGGCATGACACTGTGATAGATACAGAATGTCAGACTCACTGCCCTCAGTGACTTGATTGTTTTTTGCTGGTTCATCATTGCAGCACAAAGGAAAATGTGGGCATCTTTTTTTTTATTACTGAAGTTTTGGGAACACTAAGGCAGGGAGAAGCAAAATGTCGTTCTTTAGGTTAGATCAGAGGTTCTCAAAAGTGTAGGCCCTGGACTAGAAACATCAGTATCACTTGGGAACTTATTAGTAAAGCAAAATTCTCACCCTGAGAATTTTTTTAAGCCCTGTAAATAACCTATTTGTTGCAGACATGAAATGGATGTAGCAAGAATTGACAATGTTGTTAATAGGTAACATGGACCTATTGCTTTGGTTGCAGAGGTGGGTCAGATAATTTTCATATATTCTCAGTTTGAGAACTACTGTAGTCAGACTACTATAAAACCATTATATAGACCATTTTAAAAAAGATCACCCAGGGTAGTGAAAGTTATGGTTAGAAGTTTAGATTTTATTCTGAGCATAATTAGAAGCCATCAAAGGGGAATGATATGATTAAAATTATAGTGTAAGGTAGTCATTTTGGGTGATGTGTGAAGAATGGATTGGATTTCATTTGAAATGGGTCATTTCAATATGTTATAACATTCTGAAGTTATCTATTTGACCATTGTCAAGGTTATTCTTAAGAGTCAATTAATTTTAATAGCAATAACAGATATCCTAAAGTATCTTGATTATGTATAACACAACTTAAAAGTTTAGTTTTCAATACTGTTAGGTATATATCTATCAGTGTGAGTGTGTGTGTGCGAGTGTGTGCATGTGCTTATGTTTGCATATGTGGTGAAGTATGACTAAGTATGATAATAAAAGTATTACTATGGTGATCTTAGAATTAAGTTTATCTGATTTGGATGCCTATTTATATGATCATGAAAACATCATTAAGTTAGAAGATTAAAAGAGACTCAATTTAGAAGGGAATATAGGCCAATTCTGAAAATATAAATTTCCAATATGCTTTTTCTAAGTCCTGTAAATAACCTATTTGTTGCAGACATGAAATGGATGTAGCAAGTGCTGACAATGTAATTAATAGGTGACATGATATCTCAAGCAAACAAATTAGGTTAATCTAAACTAAATTATTTTAGAAGTTTTTCTTTAGGTCATGACTAAACTAACAATTAAGTCATAATTATTGCTATACTAGGGCTCCAGTGCATGAAATACCTGTGGCTGCCGGCCAGGGTTATCTTCCTTCCCCCCGGGCTAGCCCTGCCCCCTGGTCAAACTTCCAGACAACTCCCGGTCAAGGGGACAATTTGTATATTATGCTTTTATTATATAGATTATTTTAAGAATTTTACTTCAAACCTCCTGCTTTTGATTATTAAAAGTATCTTATAAATTAGCTCGACCAATGAACCAAGAGGTCCCCAGTTTGATTCCTGGTCAGGGCACTTGCCTGGATTGCAGGCTCTAGCTCTGGGCAGGGAGGGTGGAAGGGGGATGGAGGGGGCATGTAGGAGGCAGCCAATCAATGTCTCTCTTATCAAAGTTTTATCTCTCTATCCCTCTTCCTTCCTCTCTTAAAAAAAATTCAATAAAGATGTATTAAAACAAAAACAAAAATATGTTGTAAATTAAAATTATTTAATTCTGAAAATAAAAGACCTGTTTACCCCAAAAATGAATAATTAATTTAAAAATGAGAATTTAATATTTAATTGAAAAAATGTACACTTTTAAGATTTAATTGATAAAAATCAATAATTTTTATGTTTTGAATTTTTTTAAAAGAGACAATCTTTTAAAAACAATTGCTAATCACCAGCCAGGAAAACCTTTGTCTGGGATGAAGATTCTTGATGTTGGCTGTGGTGGTGGATTGTTAACTGAAGTAAGTGATTCACAAAGTTTTCTTTAAAAGTATAAAAATTTCAGAAAATTATTGTGAGGATCTTTTTTTTCTTTTTACAGATTAGCTTTGGAAATTATGGTGTCTCTTCTATCCCAAGAGATTAGCATTTTCCACTGTTTGGGTGCTATGATAAGCCGTCCTTTGCCTTTGCTTCCATATTAAAACCTAACAGAGTTTTGCCTGCTTGTCAGGCTCTTCCCTTCTTGCGTGCTTTAGAGTACTTGGAAGAATACTCATTCTCTCTGTGAAGATTTGCTTTAGCTTACAATAAATTTACACACTATATTCTCCTATCAATGCTGCATCATAATCTGATCTCTGAAAGATATTTTAAGCAACAGTATAGGATATAAATTTAAGTGAAGAATCAATGGGATGTGGTCTGTCGAGGTCCTTAACAGCAAGTTGAGAGTGAGCCTGACAGAGGCCTTTGATGCATAGCTAAGTTCCACATGCATACAAAACATGTTCTTCATGTGGCAGTGGGTTGGTCTCTCTGACATCAATTATAAAATTTCAGGAAATGTAAAATATGTGAAAATATATCCCTTAAACTCAAGAATAAATGGTATATCAAGTTATAAATTAGTTATATGTGTTCTACAATCTTCTCTGTGTTAGTACAGATCTTATGTCTCTAAAGATAAAATAATTTGATTTATACTTTTAACTTATTGACTAAAGAGTTGTAAAAGCTATATAAGTTTCGATCCATATTAAGGCTGTGTTTAAAGTGAGCATTTCATGGGAAGTGATTGAATATAAAAATTGAAAGAAGACTTAGCTATGAAGAATAATTTCTAGTCAGTCACGGAAAAAAGCTATTAAAAATTTTTTTTTCTTAGGTAGTTTGAATATCAGACAGTTTTGCTGTTTTTTTGTTTTTTTCTAGCATGTCTAAAGAAGAGGTTTATTCCACACTCAAGTTTTGCTGTTTTTGTTACATATATCAGTACTATACTGTGTGCATATTAAATGTACCTAGAAAATACAGATGATTTTTTTCACTATTTAAAAGTAGTTCTTCATGAGTTTTATGTTGTGATTATTGTTCTCATGTTTAAGCTTTTTATTATGGAAATTTTCAAATGTGTACAAACTAGAGAAAACAGTATAATGAATTTCCATGTTCCCATAAAAAATCTTCAATATTGTCTCCTTCGTGGTTAATCTTGTCTTTTTGATAAGCTTTTTATTGCTAACATTGTTCAGTTTTCTTCCTGAGGATAACTTTTTTTTATACCATCAGCCTCTAGGGCGGCTTGGGGCTTCAGTTATTGGAATTGATCCTGTGGATGAGAACATTAAAACTGCACAGCGCCATAAATCATTTGATCCAGTCCTGGATCAGAGGGTAGAATACAGAGTGTGTTCCCTGGAAGAAATTGTGGAAGAGACTGCAGAAACATTTGATGCTGTCATAGCTTCTGAAGTTGTAGAGCATGTGCTTGACCTAGAAACATTTATACAGTGCTGCTATCAAGTGTTAAAAGTAAGACTTGCGGAGTTTGTTTGATTTTACTTTTCAGTGTGTATAAAACAGCCATAGCAATAAGTGCTTCATAATACTGGAAACCAGGAAACCAAAGCAAGGGGCAGTATATTTGTTGGAGATTACTTCTGCCTCTCAGCCTGCCCTCAATATCAGGGTTTTTCAGATCCAGTGTCTTGATGTTCAGGGAGCTTGAACAATGTTGGTGCTGAACATTATAATACAACCAATAGATTTATAGTGATATTTTTCCATTGATATAATCTAGTTAAATACCTAATAGACATTGAATGACAATTACTAAAAAATTTATTTGGATTAACATTTAAAATCAATAAAAATCATTATCAGCATAAATTGACTTAGCGTTTGTTAAGCACTCTATATGTGATATGTTTAAGTTTTCAGCTTCTAAAAGAATCTTCATGCATATGACCTCATTTGATCTGACCTACAACTAAGTTAGGAAGGTAAGGCAGGCATTGATATGACCTCCTTTGACCAGTGAAGATCAGGATTTGGGAGATGTCAAAGGTCACTTGGTCTTTAAGTCAAAGGTCACTAGGTACTGAAGTGCAGTTTAAAGCTACATCTTTTGATTCCAAATCTGTTTTTTCCCATTACATTATTATTGTTCTATAATTCTCCACAGCCTTAGTCCTTTGAAAATGATTTCAAATTTTCTTTTAATAAATTTCTTTAAAATATATTATTATTATTATTATTATTATTATTATTATTATTATATTGACTCTGTTATATATGTATTCAGGAGGTAACACCCTGATGTCAAAAGCTAAAAGAATGCAATGCTTAGTTTTAGCCCTTATCTAAATAGAGCTTTTTAAAAATATATATATATTTTATTGATTTTTTACAGAGAGGAAGGGAGAGGGATAGAGAGTTAGAAACATCAATGAGTGAAACCAGTTTAGCTCAGTGGATAGAGCGTTAGCCTGCGGACTGAAAGGTCCCAGGTTTGATTCCAGGCAAGGGCATGTACCTTGGTTGCGGGCACATGTAGTTAATAGGTGTGCAGGAGGCAGTTGATCAATGTTTCTAATTCTCTATGTAAAAATCAATAAAATAATTTTTTTAAAAAAGAAAAGAAATAAACATTAATGAGAGACATCGATCAGCTGCCTCCTGAACGACCCCTGCTGGGGATGTGCCCGCAACCAAGGTACATGCCCTTGACCGGAATCGAACCTGGGACTTTTCAGTCCACAGGCCAACGCTCTATCCACTGAGCCAAACCGGGGCTTTTTAAAAATGGTTTTTCTTTTGAATAATTTTATAGAAGAGTTGCAAAAATAGTAAAGTGTTCCCATATACATTTTACCCAGTTTTCCTTATTTTCAGCAATTTGCTCCACAGCTCTATTAAGATATAATCAACATATAAGTCTTGCTTCTTAAGAATGTTTTAAAATACTGGAGTTTTACAGAGAAGAGTTACAATATGTGATGAAATAGTGTTTGGTATTTCAGTTTTTCAATATTACAGGGCCTTTTTTCTATTTTTTGGTTTGGGGTGGTATTTAAGATATATTTTCGTTCTTCCTCTTATACATGTACATGAGGTAGGGCAAAAGTGGATTTACAGTTGTGAGTTTGCAAAACACGGTTTATTATTGTATTATTATTTGTTAATCATTGGTATTATTTTTCACATATCAACAACTGTAAACCTACCTTTGCCCCACCCTGTATATAGTTATAAGATTATTTTGGAGAGACTCTTTGGCATTTTATCCTCACCAGGCTAATGAGAATGCATAAAAGAGGAAGGAGATGGTAATGTCTTTGTTGTTCATGGGGATAAATATAGGAAACACTATTAATATAGTCACTAAAATATGGCAGACTGAACAGTTTCATAAATGGCTTGTATTTATCTGAAGTACTTATCTTGATCTCTTCATATTCTTTATACCAGCAATTTTTAACCTTTTTTTTTTATCTCGTGGCACACATAAACTAATTATTAAGATTTATGGTACACCAAAGAATATATTTTTTTGCTGATCTGACAAAAACAAAAAAGGCATAATTTGGATTAATTCATACCATATGGCTCTTGTTGGGTTAGTCAGCTGTTGTCATTTTTCTATTTGATAGTCTAAGAGGGAAAAGAGGTCAGTCCCCCTGACTACATAGTCAGGAATTGCGTGTTTTAAAAATTCTTGCAGCACACCAGTTGAAAATCACTGCCTAATCCTAATGAAAGAAAATAAAAATAAAAAAAATTTCAAGCCTTAATCATTAATGTTCTTTTCAAAGAACAGTTACTGGCATTGCTTGCCTGCACAAGATGTGGAGCTGTCCGCTGTACCAAACAAGTTAGACAATCCGCACCTGGAAAGAAAGCAGTATTGACACGTTAAAACATAAATGTGGACATGTAACAGGAAGAGCAGCCTGATTTCATTTATATATTTTTATTATTAAGTAGTTGATATACACAAAGCAATGTAAATAATATAAACATAAATCATAGTAATGTATGATTTTAACAGTTATAATCACTGTTGCATAAACTCAGTGGCTGTATTGGCAGTGGACTGCCTCTATTAATGAATTTCCCAAGGGGAAAAATACTATTTTAGTAAATTATATTCTATTCATACTTATGTATCTTAATTCCATTTAAATTATTTGGAAGGGCCCTGGCCAGCTTGGCTCAGTGGTTAGGGTGTTGGCCTGCTCACTGAACCAATCAAGGGCACATACTTGCGTTGCAGGTTTGATCCAAATGGGGGAGGCAACCAGTCCATATGTCTCTCTCACATTGATGTTTCTCTCTCTCCTTCCCTCCCTTCCTTTCTCTCTGAAAAGCAAAGGAAAAAATAACCTCAGATGAGGATTAACAACAACAACAGCAAATTACTATTTGGATAAAAGGAAGAGGTTGGGGGAAGAGAAGCCTTTACTTAACTGATATTCCCGACATTTAAAATTTTACTTCTCTCTTTCTCTCTATTGTTTAGCCTGGTGGTTCTTTATTTATTACTACAATCAACAAAACACAGCTATCCTATGCCTTGGGAATTGTTTTTGCAGAGCAAGTTGCAGGTATTGTACCAAAAGGCACTCATACGTGGGAGAAGTTTGTTTCACCTGAAAAGCTAGAGAGCATTCTGGAATCAAGTAAGTATTAAGAATTTTTCCAATTAAGAATTTCCAAGGCCTAGGTAAATGTTTAGTGTACTTATAATTAATAATAACATAACCTAGTACTTAAATAGGCCACAGTTCTTTGGATGTTGGTTTCATCTCCTCAACTAGATCATAAACTCCTCAAAGTTAGGATTAAGTATTAGATACCATTTTCTCTCACCTGGGGCACCTAACCCCAAGCCACACAAATCATAGGTGATCAGTGAATACCTTTTGGCTGTTTAGTCCTCACGTGTTTAAGGATGAGGTACAGTTGTCTGTTATTTACACATCCTCAATTTGTCCTGATGAGGTCCTCCTTATTATACGTATTATTTTTCCTCATTCCGCCATATATATTTTTTTTATTGATTTCAGAGAGGAAGGAAAGGGAGAGAGAGAGAGAAACATCAGTGATGAGAGAGATCCATTGATTGGCTGCCTCCTGCATGCCCCCTACATTAGGGATCAAGCCCACAACCTGAGCATGTGCCCTGACTAGGAATCGAACCAGTGATCTCCTGACTCATAGGTCAATGCTCAACCACTGAGCGACACTGGCTAAGCACTCAGATATATTTTGAACTTCCTTGTCAAGTTTTATGTATTTTATGTTTTTTATAGCATGCCTTATATTATACTTATTTTGGTGTTTTTATGCCCCTTCTGGCCTGTAAGGTCCTTGAAATCAAACTAGGTCTTTTATTCTTTTTTTTTAAAACTATGTCTATTTTTTGTACTCTGCAATGCCTAGCGTTGCTTTACTCATCATGAACGTTGGACTTATGTGTTAGATTCCTGTTAAGTAATAATGTTTATCAGTTCACTTATTTGGCAGTTGATATTCCTGTCCAGTACTTAGACTCATGTATATCTTATGTTTTTTGTTCATAAACAATATATCAATAAACTTCATTTTACTTGGAATATTATCTGTCCAATGCAATGTAGTAAGTTCTAAAGATTTCTGCAAGTAATTTTGTTGAAAACAGAGTATTAAAAGTATTCTAAAGATGCTTTATAGAAACAATCACTTGTTGGCAGGTATGTATTTTCTAAAAACAGTTAATGTTTGAATACTTACCAAATTCCAAACGCTGTGCTACTTTATATACATATCTCATCTAATTCTGATAACTCTGGTTATATGTCCTGTCCATGGGAGAAAACTGACATTGAGAAAGGTAAAATGAGTTACCCAAGATCATCTGTTAGGTGCCAGAGCTAGGATGTGAGGCCAGGCAGTCGGCTTTGGAGTTTATGTTCTGTGCTGCAGTAAAGAGTGATCGGCACATGGTGACCAAGTGTTTTTGCCTGTTGAGTTAGATGTCCTTGTTTTAACATGGAGAGTTGCATGAGACTCGGCTCTTGAAAGGTAAATACAGTGGTACCTCGAGATACGAGTGCCCTAACATACGAGATTTTTGAGATACGAGCTGTTTTTGCTTTGAAAGCGAGCAACATTTGGGATATGAGTAATTGCACGGATCGGCCGGCTACACACGACCCACCAGTTTACCGCGACTCGAGCGTCTCATAGTTTCCCACGCGTCAAGGTTAAGGAACGAATTAAACTCGTATCTCGAGGTAGCACTGTACTTATTAAATCTACTCTTTGTGATATGTTTTTCAGATGGTCTGTCAGTTCAGATTGTGGCAGGAATGATCTACAACCCCTTCTCAGGCTGTTGGCATTGGAGTGGAAATACCAGCCTTAACTATGCCGCTCACGCTGTGAAGCAGGAGCACCTAGTGCCCGCTGAGCTTGTTTTAAAGGGGGATGCAGAAAAGCTCTGAGCTGATGCTGTCACCAACCCAGCTGTGCACGATGAGCTGAAGAGATGAATGTGTCCAAGGTTCTTAGGAACATGGCTGAAAACCTGATGTTTATAAAAACAACAGATCTAGAGGGGTTATGCAGAGAAGAAAATCAATAAAAACGGCTAAAACCTTGGAAAACAGTGTTTGTTGTTTCATCTAACAGCTATTTTCAAGAAATTATTCTATGAATAAAAAAGTTTTATCCTGGTATTGTGTTCTTTAGGAGTTTAGGTTCCTCAGCCTTTCTTTAATAAATAGGGTAGGCATATTTGTTAAATAAATAGGATAGGCATATTTATAGGAAGTCACTCCATCTTACAGATTATATATATATGTGTGTGTGTGTGTGTGTGTGTGTGTGTGTGTGTGTGTATCTCGAGGTACCACTGTGTATGTGTATATATATATATATACACATACACAGTGGTACCTCGAGATACGAGTGCCTAACATACGAGATTTTTTGAGATACGAGCCATCGAGCGAGCGATTTTTGCTTTGAAATACGAGCAACATTTGAGATAGGAGTAATCGCGTGGATCGGGCGGCTGCACATGACCCACCAGTTTACCGCGACTCAAGTGTCTCATAGTTTCCTATGCCTCAAGGTTACGGAACGAATTAAACTCGTATCTCGAGGTACCACTGTATATATATACTAGAGGATGGGGAGGGGGTTTCCCTTCAGCCCAGTCTGCACCCTCTCCAATCCAGGATCCCTCGGGGGGATGTCCGACTGCCTCTTGCAATCCGGGACTGCTGGCTCCTAACTGCTCATCTGCCTACCTGCCTGATCGCCCCTAACCACCTCTGCCTTGCCCCACACCTTGGACCCAGGATTCCCTCCTCTGGCTGATCGCAGGCACTCAGGATCCGGGCTTCCCTCCCTCTGGTTGGCCACAGGCACCCAGGACCCGGGCCAGCTTCACCTGGGCCAGTCACAGCCGCAGGGGACCGTGGGTGGGCAGCTTTGCCTGGGCCACAGGGCAGGTGGCTTGAATCAAACCGGGCTTCAGGTGCAGACACAGCTGCTGGTGCCTGGGACCTCAGGGCAGGCGGCTTGTCCCTCTCCCAGGCCACAGCCTGGCTGGTTCCCATTGCTCTCTTGAGAGCTCATTTGTGCGTGGCTGGTTCCCATTCCTCTCTCCCCAGTGTTGAATGTCTGAGCAGTTACAGTGTGAAGGCATGATGACCATTTGCATATTAGCTCTATTATATAGGATGTTTTCCAGCATGTGTGTACCTACATATGTGCTATAATGTTTTAATTTAATGGAATCTGTATTTGTGATGTTTGGATTTGTTTTTGGTTTTGATTTTAGTTGAAGGCAGTTATACTTTCATAAAAACCAAGTATAGTTTTGTACCATATATTTAAGAAGATAATATATTTTTCCCTTTAAATTTTAGTTTGTTGGAAAGCAAATGGACTGTTAAGTATATGCTTAAGGATTTGGATTTAAACATTAAAATCCAGAAGTTCACATTGTACTGGACATACTTTTGTATATTTTTCCATAAATGTTTTAAAAAAAAATAGAAAGGATTTTTTAACTCAATTTAAAAATTCAGTTATGGAAATTTCCTTTTTCAATTAGTTTTTATAATTAAAGGGATGAACTTAAAATATATATTTTTTCCTCTTGATATATCTCGGCTTTTTCTGAAGTCCATTGCTGGATAAGGACTTTCATAGAGGATGTTGGCTGAATGTGACAAACATGGATTGAATGCATTGGACCCATGTGGAAAGGCAGCTTTTATTTTTGAGCCTTTTTTTACTCTTAAGCTCATCTATTTTCCATATTCCTTTGTCAGTGTTTGTTGGATAGGGCTTCTTGGGCAAACACTTCAACCATCTTAGCTTATTTTCTTGTTCTCAGTGGCATTTCAAGGGAGGAAACTAAACTTTAAAGGATTAAGATAGAAATTTTAACTTTATTTACTAATGTCTAATTAGGGCACTAAAAATTAAGAGCTCTCATTGGCCTGCTTTTAAAAGTTTGATTCTGAGCCTGAATTCTTATAGTTTTATTATGGGGCAGGGGCTGGGGGGGGGGGGAAGAGGAGGAAACTCCCTGATTCTGACTGTTGGGGAAAAAAATGTTGGTATTAAAGATTAATCTAAGAAACATGTAATGGATTGATTAAATTCAAACAAAGTGCATTTATTTTAGAAAGAAAGCTCTAACTTACAGCTATTAAAAGTGTGTATTAAATCCTGAAAGTTGCCAAAACCGGTTTGGCTCAGTGGATAGAGCATCGGCTTGTGGACCAAAAGGTCCTAGGGGGCGTGCAGGAGGCAGCTGATCGATATCTCTCTCTCATCAATGTTTCTAACTCTCTATCCCTCTCCTTCCCTCTCTGTAAAAAATCAATAAAATATATTTAAAAAATACAAACTCACTCTTCAGGTGAAGATTTAAAAAAAATTTTAAATCCTGAAAATTCAGGATGACCCAGTAATAGCTACTTCTGTGTTTCACTTGACTTCCGATGGAATGAGCTTATGAATATTTTGTGCCTCTGTTTATAATCTTTCAGGCCAATTTTAGCCAAATTCCAGGGGAAATAGGCTCAAAAAAATGCTATACATTTTTGAAAGTGCATATTTGTAGAGTAAGAATTGCTCAGCTGGAAAATTGTAATTTTGAGAACCACCTGCTTTTGAAAAATAGTAATATAACAATTAGGGCAATGGTGGGGAGTTTAATCTGTAAACTTTCTCTCAGGAATTCTGAGTTCATGAGAATCCCTGGCAAGAAATAATGAAGGAAACTTTGTGACTGATAGTCCAGCAAAAAAAGACTGCATACCTGCCTCAGAATGGAAAACAAGGCTGGAGAGAGCAAGAAGGGGAATTTACCCAGGATCTTGGTTTGGATTGAGAGGAACAGCTGTAGGAAGCTGGGCAATGACCTGGACCACCTAGTGCTTGTGAAGGGAGTCAGATTGGCCAGTCAGTTAGAATGATAAAAACTGCTACACATTTGAGGTTGGCTCAGAGGGCTCTGAGTGTGAGGACAGGAAAGCTTTCAGCACTTACAAGTAGCAATAAATGATGGAAGAGATCACATGGCAAGGCAGGTGATGACAAGAGAGAAGTCAAGTGGTGTAGCTTTTCCCGTAACTTCCATAAGGAGCAATAGGGCCCCACACTCAGCACATAAAAGCAAACCTCCCATAGAACCTGGAAGAGTCTCCTGGAAGCAGGATTATAGAAACTAACCTGGTTAGGAGGCTAGAATAGAAAGCATTTGGAGTTGTTACTGAAGCTCTGATTTTTCCCAAAGTTGCTATATTCTGATAAAAATATGTTATGCAGGCATGTAAAATATTGCTATATTTGTGTGTTCTATACTTTTTCTGAAGACAAAACATCACCCCCCAAAATTATCTTAATTATTTTATATCTAGAAGTTTGCACAAGGTGCTAGAAATGTCACATTCTTTATCCCCTAAATCATGCCTGAGTGTTCTCATGAAAATGTCAATATCTTTGCAACTGTGATCTTAGGACACTTCCTACATTTTGTTGATAATGTTTGGATTTAAAAAATGGGTGCCATTTGGATAGTAAGAGTCGACATTTTGTTTTATTTGATTATGATTTGTTAACATTTTTATGGCTAAGCTTGAGACTCCACAAAGAATCATTCTTTGTAATTGTACTGCTTTAGATAATTTGTTAAAGATGTTCCTATTGTTACCGTAGCCAGTGTGGCTTAGTTATTTGGAGTATCGTCCCATGCACCTAAGGGTAACAGGTTTGATTCCTGGTCAGGGCACATGCCCAGGTTGGGGGTTTGATCCACAGTCAGGGCATGTGCAGGAGGCAACCAATTGATGTCTCTCTTGCATCAATGTTTTTCTCTCTCCCTCCCCCTTCCTCTCTCTTTAAAATCATTTTTTTAAAAGGTAAATTTAAAACATCCTTTAAAAAAAAGTTTTTTCTATTGTTATGATTGATGTCACAGTGGAAAATTGGAAAGCTTATAGAATGAAATATGTCCTATCTTCTCCCCAACACAGCTTCAGGAAGTCTGGAGTATGGGCTGTTTGCCTCAGTTCTCTTAGAGTGTCATTGCCCTTCTATGTTTAAAACTACTACATGCTACTCATTGCAACTTAATGCTTTAAACATCCTGAATAAAATTATACTCTTACTTTCTGTTATAGTTGTAGTTTATAATATTGTATTAATGATAAATTGAAGAAAAGTATTGAGTTAAAATACTACATCAAAAATATCTCAGGCAAGCAAAATAGTAAAGAAAAAATGTTGGTAGTATTTGAAATGTCATTTAGTTGTGTGTTAGGGACACTTACAAGTCTTCTGAGCCACCCTGATCTGGAATACAAAGAGCATTAAGAGCATTAAGTAGAGATGTACTGCTCAGTAACCAGGGTCAAGCCATGCTCACTGGAAGTTTTTAAAATTTGGACTGGTGAGGTGTCTGCAATTCCATAAAATATTTGCATCATTATAGGCTTATAGAAGTAGGTCTGAAAATCTAAGAATCCTAAGAAAATGTCGATGAAGAAATAATGATGGAAACAAGACTAAATAAGAGAAAGTAGTACAGTTACACAATTGCTTTTAACTTAAAATGTGACTTTATTAGAAAGGAGATATTCCAGACTTCCTGCCCATATTTCTGACTTCCTGTGTTGTGGAGGAGAAAGATAGGACACACTTCATTCTATAAGCTTTCCAATTTTCCACTGTGGCATCAACCATAACAATAGAAAAACCTTTTTTTTAAAGGATGTTTTAAATTTACCTTTTAAAAAATGATTTTAAAGAGAGAGGAAGGGGGAGGGAGAGAGAAAAACATTGATGCGAGAGAGACATCAATTGGTTGCCTCCTGCACATGCCCTGACTGTGGATCAAACCCCCAACCTGGGCATGTGCCTTACCTGGATCGGGCCTAAATGGGCACTCAGACATCCTGTCAGGGTTCTCAGATTGGAGAGGGAGCAGGCTGGGCTGAAGGACCCCCACCCCCACCCCCTATGCATGAATTTTGTGCACCGGGCCTCTAGTTATTAGTAAGATGCAAATTGCATGCAAGCCTTCTCTGTGTCAAAAAAACACACACACAAGAAAAAACAAAAAAACATCCTGACATTAATGCTTTGCATGAAATTGAAGCAAAGAAATTTACTGTGAGATCAAGAAACTTCTTGCATTCCCGCAAGAAAGGGATGCAATGATAATAATAAATGATCCATTGTCTAGAAGCTAAAAGGGCCAGTAGGACCCAAAGAAAAGGATATGTTCTCAAGATGATGTGGGCAGAACTGAGAGTGTGGGTGGAGAGTTACAACCTAAATATGGATAGCAGATGTTTCCACTTTGCTAGCTTTGAGTCCTTGTTTCTGGTTGATGGACAGGATCTAATGGACATAGAACTCATAGAATGACAACACAAGATCTCCACTGGTCTTTCCTAACTAAAGCAGACTCTGTACCTGGGGTGCACAGAAAGGCTTCCAAGGTACCAGGACTCCTTCACCCAAATAAGAAAAATTGTGTGTATTTTTTACTGAGAATGTCCCATAGCTTTTAAAAACACATATATTTTTTTTTGATTTCAGAGAGGAAGGGAAAGGGAGAGAGATAGAAGCATCATTGATGAGAGAGAATCATTGATCAGCTGCTTCCTGCATGCCTCACACTGGGGGTCCAGCCCACAACCCGGGCATGTGCCCTTACTGGGATTCGAACCATGACCTGGTTCATGGGTGGACACTCAACCACTGAGCCATACTGGCAAGGCTGTTCCATAGCTTTAATGACCCCCAGCCATCTCAGTCCCAGGCCCATATCTCATCTAACTCACATTCTCAGTTGCCACTGGGCATCTCCACCTGGGCATTGTATAGGCTGTCTACTATGGGCTGAATTGTGTCTCACTAAAACGCATATTTTGAAGTCCTAATTCCCAGTACCTCAATATGTTACTTTACTTGGAGATAAGGCCTTCAAAAAGCTAATCAAGGTAAATTGAGATCATTAGGATGGCCCTTAATCAATATGATAAGTGTAGTGTCTTTATAAGAAGAGGAGATTAGGACACAGATGAAAAACATGTGAAGAAACAGGAAAAAATATCCATGAAGAAACCAAGGAAAGATGCCCCAGAAGAAATCACCCCTACTAACACCTTGATCTTAGATTTCTGACTTCCAAATGGTGAGGAAATTTCTGTTAAGTCACCCAGGAGGTGGTACTTTGTTATGGCAGTGCAAGCAAATGAATACACTACAGAAGCTCAAAATGTCAAATTGTTACCTATCTTCTCAATTGCCCCTCACTCATCTGAGTCTGATTATTATTTGCATATCTTTTCTTAGCCTCAAGTCAGCCTTGTAGGAAATGTTTACTGAGAGTTATATAATGATTTATAAAATGCCCAGGTTCAGTTCAGAAAGTAGATAGGCAAAGTCACCTTCTGGATTCATAATTAGGATTCAGGATACTTGGAGAGGGAAATATTAGATCTCTTCTCCATAAGTCAAGTCAAGAAAGCAGAAACTTTATAATATAATTCAGGGTAACATTACCAAGTACATTGTTTATTTTTAAAATATTGAGATCTACACTAATAAAAGAGAAACATGAAAATTGACTGTACATCTGCTATGCCCACAAGCCAATCAGGAGCAAGTATGCAAATTAACTCAATCAAGATGGCGTTGGCCATGAAGCTGAAGTGAGCAGGAGGCTTGGGTTGCCCTGGCAATGGAGGAAGCCAAGCTTCCTGCTTGCCTTGGTTGGCCCTGGTCTTTGCTACAAAGGTTTCAATTATAGAAGATAAATAAATCCCAGATACCTGCTTCCAGCCAGCCCTGGCCTCCACTCAAGGAGGTGCTGGAAAAAAAAAAAAAAGGAGGGGCTGGGAGCTTGGGTTGTCAGGGGGTGATGAGGTCAGGATGGGATGACAGTTGTGGGTGATCAGGCTGGTGGGGGGCGGGGCTGTTGGGGGTAAGCAGACCAGCAGGGAGGTCCAAGCAGGGGGTGAGCAGGCCAGCAGTGGATGTCAATTGGAGGTGATCAGGACAACGGAGGGGAAGCAGTTTGGAGTGAGTAGGCTAGCAGGAGGGCAGCCGGGGGTGAGCAGGCCAGTGGGGAGGGAAGGTGAGGGCAAGCAGGCCAGCAATGGGGGGCAGTTAGGGGTGAGCAGGCCAGCAGGCAGAGTGGTTAGGGGCAATCAGGCAGGCAGGCAGGCAAGTGAGCAGTCCTGGATTGTGAGAGGGATGTCTGACTGCTGGTTTAGGCCTGATCCCTGTAAACCAGCAGTAGGACATCCTTTGAGGAGTCCCAGATTAGAGATGGTGCAGGCCGGGCTGAGGAATGCCCCCCCTCCAATGCACAAATTTCATTCACTGGGCCACTAGCATTTTAATAAAATGGCATCTTAAATTTCATTATATAAAACAAGCAATAGTGCCAACATCACATCCACTTATTACCACAGCATCAAGGACTTAAAACTCTTAAGCTATATTTTGAAACATGAAGACATTCTTGTGAAAAATGTTTTTCCAAGATCAATTAAATTTATAAAGCAGTGTTATTTATTTATGTTCTTTGTGTTGGCATCTGGAAAAGATGCCATGATATTACTAATTCCTTAGGATTCTATGTCTTTTCTACTCTCCTTTACTACCTCCCTCCCCCCCACACAAACACACACCATCTTCCTTTCCTCTCTCAGCTCCTATCATTGGAACTGGACCTCTCAGAAGTGATGTGCATTACTATTATAATTGCTCTTCTTGAGTCTCATTAATTTTCTTTCCACATCTGATTCTATTACTGAGGCAACGTTTTCATCTGTCTGTTGTCTAAACTCATAAGAACCATGACTTGATTATGTTAAGAACCATCTAACATGTGGGGTCCCTATGGGTAGTCTTTGATTCTCCTCATAAGCCAGTGGTATAGACTGTTGTCAATCAAAGTGTGGTCTGGTCTCACCTGGAAGCTTGTTAGAAATGCAGAATCTCAGATCCCATCCCAGAACTATGGAGTCAGAATTTGCACCTTGTGGTTAACATGCACCGTAATGTTTGAGAAGCACAATCTAATTGTCCATTGTTTGAGCATCATAGCAGAGCCCTAGAGTTGATACCTATACTCTTTAAAGTTTGGGAAGCACTGAGTTAGTGTTTCTTGTTATATTGTCATGACCAGGCTGCATAGTCACATGGTACAGGCATAGCAATATTTGTATGAGGAAATATCTGAATCTACGTTTCTCAAAAGGTGACAGAATAACTGGTAGGCATTTGAGGCTTTGTAGTCATTGGATTTTGCACAGTTCAAAATGTGTAAAGAAGGAATGGTGTAAAGAAGGAATACCATGGACAGCGCTCCAGCACAAGTAACTTGGTGTAAGAACTATCTTAGCTGCAAAGGCTGGTGGCATGAGACACACAGGGTTTGAATCCTGGCTCTATCATTATGTAGCTCTAGGAAGGAAACTTGCTAATTTACCTCTCTGAGCCTCAGTTTCCTCACTTGTAAAATGGAGTTGACAATATTGCTTATTTAATATAGATTGTTTTTGAAAAGTTACTGAAGAAAAATCACTGGACAGGACTCCCATTTTCTTTTAACACCTCAATTAAAGTTAGTAAAACAAAGTCATTGAAAAATAAAAAATGAAAAGATGCCTCTAGCTTCGAGGTAATGTTATGACACCAAGGCCACCAGAATTGGTGGCGGTGGTGGGAGGGTGCAGTAGGGAGTAAAGATCCTCTGGATCCCAAGGTCCTCATTCCATCTCACTAGCTGTGGGTTCCCAGGAGGAGGAGCTGAATAATAGACACACTCAGCTCCCTACCCTTCTCCCTGCAGCGCAGGGTCCTGCACAGCCATTATACAGGAACCCAGGGGATTTGGCCTGGGATCTGACTCTACATGGGGTTCTAAGGAGCCAATTCTTTGAACCTCTGCTAACCCACTTCTGTTGAGTTTCCGTCCGGCTATTAATTACACCACCAACACTGGCCTGGTGCTGAGTCCCCGCACCGGAGCCGGAGCCGCAGCCTTCCTCCTTTCTGTGGCTGGATTGTACCTTTTTGTGGAGCAGCTGCTCCAGGTAGGGCTCAGTCCGGCCTTTCACAGAGTTGGTAGGGCTTGCATCACACTGCTTTGCCTTCACAGCGGTAGCTGCTTTCTTTGTTATTTAAATTTTGTTCTGACATTTCTCATAGCAAACTTTCGGCCAACTCGTAGGTCTTCTCGGGCTCTTCTTCTTCCTTTCACCTTTCTACAAGCCCAAGTTCTAATAATCTCCTCTATTCTATGCCGTGGATATAAAAGCTAAATGTTCATCTGCATCAGATTGCTGAAGACTATACTTGAACTTCTCTTATGGGAGTTTATTTTACCTACACTTGCATCTTACGGGCATTCACTTTTGGGTGTCTCTGAAAATGGAAATCATAATTGAGCCAAACACCAGGGACTGCTCCAAGATGATCTGATACTTTCAGGATGCAGCAGTGGGCCCTGGGCCTCCATGGGTGGGTGGGGCAGGTCTGCCTCCCAGAGCAGCTGTAAGAGTCTAGTGCATCCAGGGGCTCTCTGGGATTAAAGCATCAACCTTCCTCTGGTTTCCAACTTGTTTCCTGGGCATAGGGTTTGCCACTATGGATTCTCTCTTTGGCCTTCTATGTTCCTCGAAGTCTAGAGGAACAAGGGCATTTATGCCCATTCCCAGGACTGGACATAGACACTCGGGCAAATGATTTGGTACCAAATAGCAAACGGATATTCTATCAATATTGGCTCAGCATTTAAGGAGAGCAAAGGCTGAGTGCTATGTGAGAGGCACAAAGAAGAATGGAGAAACACTGGTGCCTGCAATCTTCATCCCCACTCAGCACAGAGCATTTCTGCTCTCATCCCCAACTTGTCCATTCTGCCTCTGGTGGACAGGCCTTTGTAGCCTCCTTGGTAGACCCTTGGGTTCCACTCCTTGCCACTGCCCACGGAAGGTTCGCTTCCAGCCATACACGGCTCATTCCCCAGAGGCCACACACACACACACACACACACACACACACACACACAGTGTGTTAGGGACCCCGGTGAGCTGGCACTTGGGTACCGGCCTGGCTAGCCCCTCCCTTTATCACGTTGGGGCTGGCAATAAGCCCACTCTTAACAATATGACCCCACCTGCTGCCCGTCCTAAGGGCTGGCGTGGTAGGGGAAGTAGAAAGGAAAGGGACTCTCTTCACCACCATCTCTGCTCTCTCTCATGAAAAGCCTGGAGGCTATATCCCTCCTTTCTCCTTACTTGAGAGATAAATCCCCTACTGGATTTTTTTTTCCAGTTCCTCCAAACAATTTCAAATCACCCGTGCTCTTGCTAAAAGGTGCGGGTACATCTTAAACTTCCACGAAACACGATTCTATTATTTGTACTCACAAGCCTTTAAAAAATGAAGTTAAAAGGAAAGACTTGAACATCCGCACAACTTGACAGATTTTCTCTGGGGTGCATTTTTCTTATTTGTTGCACCAGACCTCTCTCCAGGGGCACAGGGACAAGACCTAAGTCACTGTGTAACGTAACGAGAGTGTTCTTACAAACCGGGCACGTTCCCAGCGCTCCGACGACCGCCAGAACAATCGAATTCCCGACCCTGATCCGGCGGGTTTCGGTGCCCAGCCGCACGGGGTGGCGGCGGGGGGCGTTCCCGCTCCGCGCGGCCCCAGGTGAGTCCCGGGCGCGCCCCACCCTCCGGCTCGCGGGCGGGGCTGGAGCGCCGGCGGAGGCGCGCGCGTGGAGGGGGTCGGAGGTCCGGGCTCGGCCTGCAGCCTCCTCCGGGCGGAGCCGCGTCTGCAGCCACCCCCGCAGCGCTGCCCGAGCGCGCGGAGCCTCTCCAGGCCGTGGCGCCGGCGCGCGGAGCCGGCCGGGCGCGCCTCAGCCCTGCAGCTCGGGCCAGGGTGGAGGCCGCCGGACCGCGGAGATGCGGGGCGGGGGCAGGGCGCGGGGTAGGTGACTTTATCCCGCCTGTTTCCCTGCCCGGGGGAGCAATGACATCACGCGGCCTTCTCCAGGCGCCGACACAAAGAGAGGCTCGGAGAGGCCGCCGCGGGGGGACCCGGCGGCCGCCCGGGGCCTTGCGGTGCCGCCGGTCAGGACCGCTTTGCGCGGCCAGAACCCTTTCAACTCCTCCTCCTCCTCCTCTGCAGCCGCCGCCTCGGTCGTCGCCGCCCGCGCCCGCAGCCCGCAGCTGAGCCCGCGCCCGGCCGCGCCGGCCCCTTCCCATGCGGGCGGCGCGGGCCCTGGGAGGGGCGCCCGCAGCCAGCCGCGCAGCATGCACTGGGGGGTTGGCTTGGCCTCGTCCCGGCCGTGCGTGGTGGATCTGAGCTGGAACCAGAGCGTCTCCTTCTTCGGCTGGTGGGCCGGGTCCGAGGAGCCCTTCTCCTTTTATGGGGACATCATCGCTTTCCCTTTGCAGGATTACGGTGGGATCATGGCAGGGCTGGGCTCCGATCCCTGGTGGAAGAAAACACTTTACTTGACCGGGGGAGCTTTGCTGGCCGCAGCTGCGTATCTGCTCCACGAACTCCTGGTCATTAGGTGAGCCGGAGAGAGGGCCCCCGCACGGGCGCCGCAGGGGCACCGGGCCTGGGCAGGGCTGGCGCGAGGGGGGACCCGCCGTCACGCCGCTCCAATGCCCAGGGGACCATGGCCTTGAGGGGGCAGTTTAGAGTTGGCAGAGTGAAACTGGTATTGGGAGGGAAAAACATCGGTCTCCCAGTTTTTCGGTGCTGAAAAGCGAAGAATCTTTGGCAAGATCCTAAGTGCATTGTTTTACAACAACAGAATTAGGCCCTGTAGAAAGACTAAGTTACACTTTTATGGAAGAACTTGTTTATTTATAGATCATAATGCTGGAACACTAACCTCTAACCTTATATTTTACTTAAAGATTCTTCATTCTACACCCCTCTCCGCTGGTCCTCCCTCCCTCTTCTTTCTCCTCCCTCCCCGGTTCCGCCCCGATGTTAACATCCTGAAAAGGCTGGAATTGCAAAGGGTCCAGAGACCTCAGGGCTCCTGTTAAGGCTGCAGGGCCAGGTATAGTGCTGTGCAGTTTTGATGCAACCTTCACCTGGTTCTCGGCTAATCTGTTATTTAAAGCGAAGCACCATCTTTCGGGTTTGCCTGCTATTGTTGTGTGAGCCCTAGGAGATACAGGACTAGCACATGGGCGTGTTCGACACGAACGCGAGAGTCACCCAGTGCCACAAACAGTTGCATGGCTGCCTGCCTGCCGCAGAATGTTGATAGGATTCACTTGGAAATAGCAGAAAATGGAGGCCCTGCTGTTGGCACATCCAGCCCCACACGAGATCTTTGAGTAGGATAATAACCATAGACTGCTGATGATGGTCGTTTGGCTAATTGCTCCATTAATTTACCTTTAAAATTTCGCTGTGTTGGACCCTCTGTCACTGAGATGACCTGAGGCAAGCAGTTTTCAGTAGCTTAGAATGTCCCTCTTGGCCAATATCTTTTAAACACTGAGAAATGTGCCCTGGCTGCCTTTTTCCAGTGGGGGGGGGGGGGCGAGTCCGGCACAGTAGGTTGTAAACAAAGACAGTGGCAGCGACCTTTAATAGGCCTGCAGGCATTCCAAGAGGACACTGTGACAGACCAACTCAGGTATTGTGACTATGTCTAGTCTCTGAGAGGGTGGGACATCATTTAGGCCTGGGGAAATGTATGTTCGTATCATTTAGTCATAATTGAGAAGTTTTATTTCCATCTTACACTTTGACTTTGCTCTCAGCACAGTGTTTGAGTCTAGTCTAGTTGAAATAAAAAAAATGTAAAGTGAAATGATCTCTAAGTTATTTTATGTTTTTGCTACTTTTAGAACTCTATTTCAAGTTAGGGTTTCAAGCTATATGAAAAACTGAAACATTTGTGCAGTAATTTAAACGGTAACCCTATTGTTTCTCAGTTATATTCCAGCCCTCTTTTCAGACTCCCAAACCATGTGGTATCTCACCAGTTGTTTACTTTGTGAAGGGAGTGAAGGCTCTCTTCACAGGACTGAGTCTTACCCTTGCTTAAATGACATTGTAGAAATAGCCAGGAGCTCAGAGCTCACCCTGGGAGCAGGCCACACCCTGGTGGGTGTGGTCGCTGGACAAAGAAGAGGCTCTGGACAGAACTGTGTCCTTTCCCTTACTCAGGAAACTGCTTGGATACTTACTTAGTTGAGGCATGCTTAATCCTTGGTTGATTCACTTTTGTTTCTTGGCAGATACTTAAATTGCGTTGGAAAATCCTGTTCTAATGCAAGTAATAAAAGTGGCTGCCCATTTTTGAGTCCTTAGTAGGGTCTCTGCGTAGCAGACTTTACTTGTGTGATTGGATTTACTCCTCACAACTAACATTGGATGTTTGATCCCCATTTTATAGGTAAGGAAATTGTGGCCCAGGATGGGTAAGCAACTTGCCCAGGATCACATAGTAAGAGTAGTAGGATCCAGATTCGAATCTGGGAATGTGTGTGGGCTGAGCCTGAACTTTTTTACCACTGCCTCCTGGAGAGTACCAATGGTGAAGTAGAGTTTGATGGGAGGAGAGGAAGAGAAATGTAGAGAATTGGGGCATAGCTCAGGGAAGACAGATCGGTGGAAGGATCCAAATTTTTGACAGTCTCTAGGGGCATGGAGGAATAGTGGGAAAAAAACTGAGGTCTGGGACTGAGGTTCAGAGGTTACATGATAGATACCTCTGCTTAAAGGGAAATCGTCAGTTGTCTGTGTATTTTAGGGAAAACACTAAACAATATGAAATATGCAAACATACCTTGAAATGGTTATACTGTCTGAGTTCACTGGCAATCATATAGGTGTCACCACCTGCTTGGTTTTGCTGCTGCATATGCTTAACATTAATCCATGGCTATGTCTCCAGAGCAGAAAGTAAAGTTGAAGGGTGAGAATTATTTACAAAGTTTCATTAATGAGTATAATCCAAGTAGGTATTTTGGATTTTTCCCCACCACAATATTTTTAAACAAATATAGTCCCAACCCTGTGCTTTTTTTTCTCCCAGTGGAGGTAGCCCAGCAGCTATCTTTTTTTAAAAAAATATATTTTATTGATTTTTTACAGGGAGGAAGGGAGAGGGATAGAGAGTTAGAAACATCAATGAGAGAGAAACATTGATCAGCTGCCTCCTACACACCTCCTACTGGGAATGTGCCCTGCACCAAGGTACATGCCCTTGACCGGGATTGAACCTGGGACCTTTCAGGTTGCAGGCTGATGCTCCATCCACTGAGCCAAAATGGCTAGGGCAGCAGCTATCTTAAACTCAATGTGGCATTTGGAAATGTATTGTTTGTAAGTTGAGCAACTAAATAATGACTGTTATTGGTAGCTCATTTGCATTTAAAGCCCACTCAGCCTTTTTAGGAAACTTAGGCAATCAGCAGCCCATGGGTTGTCTGACCTCCTAAAGAGCTCATCAGCCATTCACAGAGCATGTTCACTGTGGTATCTTTCACTGTGAGAGTAGGGGCCAGTCTTGCTGCTGTACAAGTGTTCTCTGATATAACCTTCCTCATAAGGGCACTTTATAAAATATAGCTTCTGGGAAACAGGTCACCTGCTTCTCTGATCCTGTTAGAGAGAGGTTCCTGATGTGTGGAGGGAGGGTTTTGGGGCCTGATTGGGTTCAGATTTACTCTGTTTTTAATCAGTCATGGGACCTTGGATTAGAGAGTAGGCTTTTTGGCTACTGGGTTTTCTCATCTGTAAATAGGGATGATGACAGTAGCCTTCTTCCTAGAGTTGATGAAGTGAGTTAGCATATGTTTGACATACAGTGAGCAGACAGTAAAAGTTGGACATTAGTTGTTACTAACTTTCACCAGAAAGTTAGGCTTGAGTGGGCTGTTTCATATCACTAAGTGAGGAATTGTTCATTTTGGTATAGTTGAAGTGCTTAAGAACTTGGGAACTGGAGCTGTTAACAATTTGATCCCAAGTTGGAAGTCCTTTGGCATGTTATTAACCTCTTTGAGCTTCAGCTTTGCTGTCTGCTATAAAATATAAATATCGTATAATATACTAAATTTAAACTGTAGCAATATCCACTTTTTAGTGTTACTGAAATCATGTAATATACATGTATACAAAGTCATTGGCATATATGCTTGTCACATAGTTCACATCCATTCTTCTATGACATGGCCCAAGTTAACCGTTAAAATTAGATTGTTCTGGCCAGTGGGCTCAGGGGATTTTATTTTATTTATTTATTTTTTAAAAATATATTTTATTGATTTTTTACAGAGAGGAAGGGAGAGAGATAGAAAGTCAGAAACATCGATGAGAGAGACATCGATCAGCTGCCTCCTGCATGCCCCACAGTGGAGATGTGCCCGCAAGCAAGGTACATGCCTTGACCGGAATCGAACCTGGGACCTTTCAGTCCGCAAGCCGACGCTCTATCCACTGAGCCAAACCGGCCTCAGCAAGGGGATTTTATATTTACCTCTTAACCTATCAGTCTTTATATTTTTGCCTGGCTAATTTACATAAAAATACCACTCTGTGATTTGAATTATTTGAGTGGGCAAAATCAATTAGTTGTCAAATCTGCATTTTGCACTTTCTAGGAATATAATCTAAATAGCTCCTTAATTTTGATATCTGACCTCCCAAACATTTCATCTAAATGAAAACCTTTGTTTCATAGCAAATATTGCCAGAAAGCAGCAAATATTTTTATTCATTTGACCAGTGTTTTAAAAAGGAGCCATTCTTACCTTTCTAACTGGAATGGGCACTTCAGTGGTAAACGTTTCCAAAAGTGTTGCTATCTTGAGCGGAGATGCTGCAGTAGGTGACCATCTGTGTGATGATGCTACAGAGCTTGTCCTTGCCTGCTTAGGTAGATAGATGTACTTGAAGGATTCAGCTAGGGATGATGCGAGGGAACCGGAGCTCAGGGAAGACCAAGGGGAAGAGTGGGAAGTGGTTAGGTAGCGTAAAAGATGGAAATTGCAGAAGATTCCTGTGGTATATGAGGGAAACTGTGGAATGATGAGGTTTTGTAGTATAAGGGGATAGGACCATCTCTCTTTTTAAAGTCCCTCTTTCCTACATATGCTTGATAGCTCACCAAATATTTATAGATATTAGTTCATTTAATTCTCAGGATAATTAATACAGAATAGGTACTCTCCTCACTATCTCTGTGAGAGAGGAGAAGAGGGCGAGGCAAGCAGAAAGCAGGATGCGGACTTGACCCCACGTGTCCAGACTTAGAATCCAGTATCTGTTTCACTTCATGGCGGCTATTGAAAAACTGTGCCAGGGAAGTCCTCCTCACCCAACAAAGTAGCCAAAGAAAAGATAGGTGATGTGTGGCTGAGACAGAAGAAGGGGCAGAGGTAGGGGCGCTGAGATACGTGCTGTGTGGTGAAAGTAGGGATCCTGGGAAGGTGGAGAGCAGGAGAGAGCCCAGAAGCCAGTCCCTCTGCTCCGCAGGTGAAAGGCCAGGTGAGAGGCAGGTAGTTGGGAAGAAGGACCAGAGCATCTCTCCCTGCAGACGTGGGTCAGGGCCGAGGAAATTTGCATTTTATCCAGGGTCCTGTGGAAGAAGAACCTCAAGAACACAGGCTCTGACTACCTGGTTCAGTCTAGCTTCTGCCAAAGTGATGTGACTTCGGGCAAGGTCATTCTCTATGCCTCAGTTTCCTCATCCATAAAACATGGATCACAAGAGCATCTACTTTATAGGGTGATTGTGAAGATTAAAGGAGATCATGCCTGTGAAGTCCTCAGAACCATGCCTGACAGATAATAAGCCCAGAATATAATTTCAATCTATGCATCGTGTCCCTGGCAGTTAAAGATAGCTAGTAAAGGGGAAGGGGGACCTGTCCCCAAAAGTACTCTTCCTGTCCATAAGCTACAGGGACCGGAAGGAGGTTGATAGGTAGTTAACTTTTCTGGGCCCAGGAGGTCGTGGTAAAATAGGAGCTTGTAAGGTTCTTCTGTGATCCAGCAAGCTTCCACTTACTCCCTGCCTCTGGGTGAGGTAAGCCCCAAGACAAACATCTGCTTGATCTTAAGGAGCAACAGCCCAGCCAGGGGTCTCTGAGGAACTAAGAGAACTGAGTGTATAACATGTGGATTGCTCTTTATTTCTGTTTTGGTTTTAACAGGAAACAGCAAGAGATTGACTCCAAAGATGCTATTATTTTGCATCAGTTTGCAAGACCTAACAATGGTGTCCCCAGTTTATCTCCTTTCTGTTTGAAAATGGAAACTTATTTAAGGATGGCTGATTTACCCTACCAGGTACTTGTGTGCAAATACGTTTTATTCCCATAATAGCAAAATCTGTTAGACGCGGTCCCTAATCTCACGCTGTGGGAAGGGCTGGCACTCTTTGCTAGAGGGGGTGAGCGTGACTTTTTGTAGGATTCAGGGCCATGTTATTTTTTCCTGAATAGAGTATAATTTGGTTAATAGTTTGGATAGGCTGCTAATACAGGTGGGTGTACCATTCATTGCCTGATGTGGTTTTATCCTTCAGGTTTCTATTTATTGACAGCATTAAATTTTGTCTCATGAATCCTGGGGGCAGAGCACCCAGCGGGCACCAGAGAAATGAATTTCTTCACAGTTTCCATGTTTTGTTTGGGTGACTTTCAGGGAAACACTGCCTCATTTCAGCACTGGAGAGTGAACATCGGTGTGTATTTAAGGGCATACTTTGTTCTCTGAGTGATGCTTGAGCTGTGCCTCACAGATTTTACAGGTTGTGTTTTCATTGTCATTCAATTCTATGTATTTTAAAAAAATTCCCTGATGTTTTTCCTTTTCACCTAAGGTCTAGCCAAATGCAACTTTTTTAAGATTTTGACTTTTGTTACTGTTTTTCAATTTTATGGTCAGAGCAGATAGTTTTAGTGATATTAATTCCATGGAATTTACTGACTCTTTAGCCTAGTGTATGGCTACTTTAAAAAAATATTTTTATTGATTTTAGAAATGAAGGGGAAGAGAGAGAGATATAAACATCAATGATGAGAGAGAATCATTGATCTGCTGCCTCCTCTGTGCCCCAGATGGGGGATTGAGCCCGAAACCTGGGCGTGTGCCCAGACCGGGAATTGAATCATGACCTCCTGGTTCATGGTTCATGGTTCATAGGTCGACCTTCAACCACTGAGCCACGTCAGTTGGGCTGTTAAGACTTATTTCCAACATCTTATTTTTTAATACTTGTCTCCTTACTATTACTTTGTTTTTACTTTTTCTCATTTCCTGCTTTTAATTGGATAGTTAAAAAATTTTTTTTCTTGTCATTTAAAACAAATTCTATTTTTGTTGGTAGAGTGTTGCTCTTAAGATTCTAATTTGTGTCTGTTTATCCTATTCATTTCTTAAATGTATCCCATTGTATTTGCCCTCTACTGATACAGGTGTGTTAGCAGGTTCACATGAACCTTGGGTCTCTTCCTTTCCAGCCCTCATCCCATCTGTGTTAACTGTTGTATAATATGCTACTTCTGGAATTTTTGAAATATTATCTCTTCTTTTTGTTTGTTTGTTTTGGTCCTTTTATAAACAGCAAGCCTGACTAAGTTATTTGACTAGCCTAATTTCCCATCTCTGATCCTGCAGGATTTATCTTTTTATTGGAGTACTTCCTTGATGAGTATTTTCAGAGTGAGCGCTTAGTGGTAATCTGTGGCTTTGCATGCCTGAGAGCTTCATTATGGATAATTCTGTGATCAAAGTTTTTTTCCTTCAGTGGTTTAAAGATTATATTTTCTTTTTTATATAAAAATTTGACAATATAACTCAGCTGCTTTTTTTTTTTTTTTTTGCATTGGTGTTGCTATTGAAAAATCTGAGGTTAACCTGACTTGTTTTCATTTTTTCTCTGGAAACTTTTAGAGTATTTGTTTAATCTTGACATTCTTAAATTTCACTATAATGTGCCTTGGTGTGGGTCTTTAGTATCTTGTTTGATCCTTTATAAATATTTAATTTGAAGTCTTTAATCATTTTAATTCTGGGGAATTACTAGTTTTCTAGTATTTCTTTTTGTTGTTGTTTTCCCTTTCTCCTTTCCTGTTCTGTGTTTTCTGAATACTGAAGGCTCTGCTTTTATTTTCTGCATCTCAGAATATATTCCTTCATTCTTTTCTGCTTCCATTGCTCTATTCTCACCTTGAATTGATCGTGCTATTTCTCTCATCTATTGTGTTCAACTTTTACATTTTTTCTTCTTAATAGTTCCCCTTGGTTTGTATTATTAATCTCTTTCATTATCTCTTAGAGGACATTTATTAGGCTAATTAAAATTTTTTGGTCTGTCCCGATAAGTCTTTCTCACGTAGTAGATATCCAGTCTGTTGCCCTTCTCGCACCGTGATTGTACTCCTCTGGTGCCCAGTTATGTTGGTTTGAGATCTCCTTTCACTGGGGATGTCAGCTTCCCTGCCTGGGAAGTTATACTGAGCAATGGTTAAAGCTCAGGCTGCAGGTTGTGTACCTTGGAGGGGGTTGCAGAAAGGGAAGGAGGTGAGCCCCAGGCATTCTCCAAACCAGGGTGGTCCCTCTGGTTTGCTGCCATTTCTCCAAATGGGTCCCACAGATCAGGGATTCACCTTTAAGCTCTTACAAGGTAGCAGCATGGAGAGGAGGTGGTCTCCTTGAATGAAAGCAGACCAGCAGAGAGGTTGGAGGGAGAGCTCACCCAGCCAAGCTATTGGTTGCCCTGATAATGATATTTCCCCGCCACCTCCTGACTCCCCATGGCCTGTGCTTTCTGAGCCAATTTCTCTACAGAAGAGGGGATGGGGATCCTTCTTAGCTGCACTGGGATGAGATGGAGTGTCATGCTCTCAGGTTGGTGGTGCTGTTTTGGAGGTTCCCTGAGAGTATGGTGGAGTGGCACCGAATCTGGACTCTGAGGGATCTAGGAGGGCATGGGGTTTTTATGAATGGGGGTGGAAAGCAAGGGTGAGTTTGGAGAGAGGCAGGGAGAAAAATCACTAAGAATTTTCTAAGCCAGCGATGGAATTGAAAATAGCCATAGAAACAGCCCAGGCTTGGATTCTCTAAATGCAGCGGATCAAGTTTGAAGGTCGCTGTTCAGTGTGGTGTTGGCAGTTGGCACTAAAGATGTATGTCACGGAGGGGTGCTGATGGGAGGAGAATGCTATCTGACAGCTGCCTGTCTCTGTTCCATCATCACTCTAGACAAGCTTCCCCCTTTAGCCATGGCAGGTTTGGGACAGTGAGGGTCCGAACCTGAATCTTGTGCTTTGAGTTTCTGGCTGCTTCCAAGAGCATGTGGGTCTTCCCCTTATGAAGTGATGCTGCTGTTGGATCCATGTCTCAGAGGATCAGTTACTGCCGGGCTGGCTGCCCTTTCTTTCCTGCCTCTGCCCCATCTTTACTAGCAGCCTACCTACTTACCTTTGTTCATTTTATGGAGCTTCTGCTTTTTAGTTCGTATATTGGAAACAGCAGGACACACGCCTCACTGTGAAGCCTGGAGCTCTTACCGAGGCCTTTGAGAAGGGCCACGCTTACCTCCTTCCAAAATTATTGTTTCTTGTTCAGTATAGATACATTTTTTTAAAAGACATGATAGAGGAGTGCTTTTTCTTCCATGAGGTCTCTCTGGGAAATAAATGGAGGGGTTTTCAGCATGGGGCAGAGATCTGGGTGGAAGGAAAGTGGTTCTGTGGTTTAGAAGGAAGGGGGTGTGCCTACCTGAGTGCCTTGAGGCCCAAGGGCCATCAGATAGGGTTTGTGATGCACGTGGTGCCTGGAAAGTAATGGTGGGAAGTGTCCATGTCTCAGAGGATCAGTAGAGAGGTTTGTCCTATTCCCAGGGGCTCCATCCTCGGCCCCTTTTCTGCCCTATGCCTTTTTAAAACATATGAAGATGCCATGTTCCTAAGAGCATGACTTCATATTTGAAACTTTTCTATTTTTTAACCTAAGTGAGACTAGAATAAAAATTTGATGACCATCAGTAGGCACTCACAAAGCTTTTTTTAAAAAAAACTTGATGTGTTGGTCATAGTTATTATCTTTTTAAAATCAAGATATAAATATCAATAGGTCAATTTAAAAAAGTGTTCATTTTTTAATAATTAAAGATTCATGGGAAGTTACAAAACATGTTGTATAGGGAGATTCCACAGATATGAGTAATAAAAGAAAGAAAACAGCTTTAGTATTTTTTCTGATTACATGTATTTGACATACAATGGTGCTTATAGGGATTTCAAACAGTACAAAAAAGTATAAGTGGCAAAGGAAATTCTCCTGCCATCCTACTAGTTGTCACTGATATTTTTGACCATCCTTCCATTCATTTCTCTAGACATACATGAAAATACCTACATCATTTGACATAACTGATTGTATATGAAGCATGTATTTCACAAAATGATTCTTTTTAAATAGATCATGACGTCTTTGGAACTCACTGCTCTGGCTCTCAGTTTTAACTTTTGATGTTCTGTTTATTTGCTGATCTTGCCTTTTTTTCTCCCATCCGTCCGTCCGTCCATCCATCCATCCATCCTTACCTTTTTTAAATTGAAAATATTGGGGTAGCATCCCAAATCTTAAAAAATTTCTAAGCTACAGACAAGTTAAAAGAATAATAGAGTGAACACCCATATGCCCTTCACCTGGATTCACAGTTGTTGACATGCTGCTTTTTTTGCTTTATTTCTCTTTATATATACCTTATGGACAACTTTTTTTAATTTGTCTGTATTTGCTACAGTCTTTTAAAACAAAACGTGACTTAAGCACTACATTTCTAACTTGCTCTGAGTTACTTTCAAACGGCTTTACAACATCCCTAGGTTGGCCTATGATTTGGCCACACTAAACAATACTTTTCTTTGGAGACAAGCCCTATGCATACTCTCGTCAAGTTGGTCAGCTTAGCATACTGATTTCTAGAGGCCGTGCATGCAGATAGTAACTGCAGGGCATGTTAAGCTTAAAAAGTAGATCCTAGGGAATGAAAGTTGCTTTAAGCATGTATTTCAGAGCACTTTAGCAACAAAAGATTTGGTCTACTTAGTAATCCACTTGAGAGATAAACACATTAGACCAGCAGTCACCAACCGGTGGTCCGTGGACCCCTGGTGGTCAGTGAGGTCCAAAAGATTGGTGACCGCTGCTTTAGACCACAAAGCTAACAGACATTAGCCTACATGTATCGTACAACAAACATAACCTCATTCTGTTAAAACATACTTTTATGGACAATATTTTTAATGAACCATTTGAGAATAGGCAGCAGAAATCATAACACTTCATCCCTCACTATTTTATCTCCAAAAAAATGAGGACATTTTGCTAAAAACTATAATAGATATTACATTATTGTATAACATATAATATAATAATAGCTGCATGGATTTTTTTCAGTGAGTTATAACCCACAAAAGTTGCTCAAGTTACTTCAAATTTAGTTGATGGAAGACCTTTTAAGATAGTTGCAAAGCTTCAGGGAATATAATAGAATAGAGACCCAGTGCATGAAAGTCATGCACAGGTAGGGTCCTAGCAGTTGCTGGCAGCTGGCTGGGGCCTCCTTTCATTCCATGCCACCCCCTGGGGGTCAGCACACATCATAGCAAGGGATCTAACTCGTTATCTCGAACTCCTGAGAAGACAATTTGCATATTAGGCTTTTATATATATATATATATATAGCTGAAAATTTGGGGCATCATGACTGTGTAGCAAATCAGAATGCCAAAACTTGGGGATTTCTTTTAATTTTTTTAAAAAAATATATTTTATTGATTTTTTACAGAGACGAAGGGAGAGAGATAGAAAGTCAGAAACATCGATGAGAGAGAGACATCGATAAGCCACCTTCTGCACGCCCACAGTGGGGATGTGCCTGCAAGTAAGGTACATGCCCCTGACCAGAATCGAACCTGGGACCTTTCAGTCCGCAAGCCAACGCTCTATCCACTGAGCCAAACCGGTCTCGGCGGGGATTTCTTTTAAGGTCTGAAGTTCTCCATCACAGAATGGTGATGGTGATATTAGTCCTTATAATGAAGGCACTTAGACACTTTATGTGCATTTGGTTCTAGCAACTGTTATTATATTGTCCTCATTCTTTAGAGGAGGAAATTGAGGCCCAGGGAGGATTAGGGAGATTCAGGGAGGTCCAAGGTCACACATTGAATAAATGATGGAGCCACATTTTTATGCCAAAGCCTATAGCTTTCACTGCTGTGCTAATAATGCAGTGTGAATGTAGATCTATTAATCTCACCAGGGACAGACTTGCAGGGGAAACATCAGCTTGAGAAAAATATAGAGAGTTTACCTCTTCATCTTTCTTCCCAAAATTACTTCCAGAAACTATCCTCAGTGGGTCAGTCCTACTCCAATTGCTTAAATAAAAGTAGGCCAGGAGTTCTTTAACATATTTATGGAAGTTAAGGAAAAAATATATATATTTAAAAGTAGTATAATCACATTTAGAAATTTGAAATGCATGGAAAAGACCACCTGCATCTACCCATAGTCTTGCAGGTTGTTCACTGCACAGCAGTGCTTGGCAAAGGAGTGGGGACATGGAGGACTTGCCAGGCTGTGAACCCTGGCATAGTCTGTATCCACCAGAGGAGGTTCTGGTTCCTAGTTGCCCAAAAGCAATATGGCTATCAGCAGCTCCATTAACTCCCCCCTTTTCTAGGCTGGACCCAGAATGGATTTCTTTAGAATAAGCAATGAGATAAAGTATTGATACCAAGAGATGGAGACCAGTTAAAGTTTCCAATACGTTCCATTAAAGCTAGCAGTAAGCAGCATTAGCTAGCACCTGCTCTGGTTTTTAACTCTCCACGTAGGTGATATTTCCTCAGAGATCTGAGAAGCCTGGGACTCTCAAACATAGTTCAAGCCCAGTCCTTGTGGGCACAAATGGACAACTGCCTTTAAGGATCATGATTTCTAGCCAGAACCCTGTTATCTCACTGGAGGCTGATGCAATGGTCATACATACCCACACAGCATACAAGCATAATTCTTAGACACGGAGAGACTTGACTTAGAAATTTTGTAACATTCTATATTTTTTATCCCTTTTGGTGAGATGTGCTGTTTGGTTTTTGGGAAAGCCACACACACATCTTGGGGTGATTTAGATAAGAACAATTAGAGCAATAATCATCTTCATTAATCCCGATAATTCCTCACACACAAAAAAAACCCTCAAATGCTAATTTTTTTTCTTGGAAAATGTTGATTTCTAGTCTAATATTTGACTGGGGTCTCCTAGAAGAAGTCTCTCATAGAGTTTGCTGTCATCAAGCATCTGTACAAGGAAGGATCTTCTTGTGCGGGATTTGATGGGTGCGGTTATGTAGGTTTAATTCTAGGAGGTAATGAGGGTATGTGGATACTCCTAAAGCAGAGGTGGACAGGCTGCAGGTCTGTGGGCCAAAGTCAAAGGAGGTAGAATATTTTGTATTTCATTACATTCACATTTCAGTGAACAACTTTTTATTGCTACTCATATTCATTTATGTGTTGTCTATGGCTGCTTTTGAGCTACGACTGCATTGTTGAGTTGTGACAGAGACCATATGAGCCGCCTAAAATTAACTATCTGCCCCTTTACAGAAAAAGTTTACTGACTTCCTACTTTAGAGAAACAGTTTAAAGATGTGGAGTCTGATATATTTAAAATTTACCCAATGCAACATTTAAAAATAAACAAACAACATTATCCTATATAATAAAAGCCTAATATGCTATGTGTCCAGTTAGCCATTCAACCAATCAAAGTGTAATATGCTAATGATATGCTAAGGCTGCTTAACCACTTGCTGTGAGGTGCACTGACAACCAGGGGGAAGAAGCTGTGACCGATAGGTGAGCTTGCTACTGGGGTCTGGCCATTCAGGACTGAGTGAGATAGGCCGGACATGCCCTGGAGACCTGTGTTCCCTCCCCCACTGGCCAACCTCCTGTGTCCCTCCCCAGGCCCAATCATGCACCAGTGGGGTCTCTTGACCTGGTCTGCACCCTCTCACAATCTGGGACCCTTCGGGGGATGGTGGAGAGCCCATTTTGACCCAATCCCACAGACCAGGCCAAGGGACCCCACTGGTGCACAAATTTGTGCACTGAGCATCTAGTTGAAATATAATTGGCATGCTATAATTTGCACATTTTTAAAATGTATAATTTGGTAAATTTTGGCATATGTAAATATTCATGAAAACTCACCATAATCAAGATAGTGATGTATCCATTACCCACAAAATTTCTTTGTGCCTTATTGTAATCCTGTTGTCCTATCACTTCCTGTCCCCTATCCTCCTGAGTAAACACTGATCAGCTTTCTGTCACTATAGATCAGTGTGAATTCTCTATAGAGTGTTATCAAATGGAATCCTACAGTAAGTACTCTTTTTTTGATCTGACTTCTTTCACTTAGCAGCATTATTTTGATATTTACCCGTATTAAGTATATATCAGTAGTTCATTCCTTTTTATTGTAAGGTTATACTGGAATTTGCTTATTCATTTACCTCTTGATGAGCTTTTTCTTTTCCCCCTGTATTTGACAGTTGCAAATAAAGCTTCTATGAACATTTGTGTACAAGCCTTTGCATGGATATATGCTTTATTTTCTTTTGGCTCTCTCTCTCAACAATAAGCTAGAGCCCATGATAAAATTAATTGGAGAAAAAGTAATGCAGATGTGCAGTAAATCTTGTGTGTGTTTTTCCCCCAAGAGTAACCATTTATTTTCTTGAAGATTTTATGTGCTGAGTACAATCACTTGAGTAGTCTAGTCACTATCAAATATACAGTTGAGATGTTTGTTTCTGTTAATCACACAGTGAAATTTAAATAAAACATTGCTTTTCTCTTTTTAAACTTTACTCTGCGTAGAATTATTTTGGTGGAAAACTCTCTGCTCAAGGGAAAATGCCTTGGATTGAATATAATCATGAAAAAGTTTCTGGCACAGAATTCATCATTGACTTTCTGGAGGAGAAGCTTGGAGTGAACTTAAACAAGAACCTGGGGCCTCAGGAGAGAGCCATCTCTAGGGCGGTGACCAAGATGGTGGAGGAGCACTTCTACTGGTGAGTGCCCTGTGCTGGTGGTGCCCAGCCTGTCCCCACCCTTTCAGTAAGCCAAGTTCTCTGTCACTTTTCAGATACTCCCCAAACCATTCCTTTTGAAAAGGAACTTTGCAAAAGTTTTCTGCATTCTGGCTGACTTAGGGGTCAAACTTATGACTGTTAAGTTTCTAGAACATTTTTTGTAGATGCTCAGCTAGTATCTATCTTAGGCTTTGTATGCCATATGTCTCTGTAGAAACTACAGTTGACCTTTGAACAACTTGGGGATTAGGGACACCAACGCCCTACAAAGTTGCAAATCCACATGTAACTTTTGACTCCCTCAAAATTTAACTACAACTACTAGCCTACTGTTGACCGGAAGCCTTACCGATAACATGAACAGCCAATTAACACATATTTTATATATTATATACTACATTTTTACAATAAAGTAAGCTAGAGAAAAGAAAGTGTATTGAGAAAATCATAAGGGGGAGAAAATATGTTTATAGAATTGTACATATTTATTGAAAAAAAATCCATGTATAAGTGAACCCATGCAGTTCAAACCCATGTTGTTCAAGGGTCAACTGTACTGAACTGTGCCCTGATCTTGGAGTGGAAAAAGTGGCCATAGATCAGTGGTTCTCAACCTTCCTAAGGCCACGACCCTTACATACAGTTCCTCATGTGGTGGTGATCCCCAACCATGAAATTTTGCTACTGTTATGCATTGTGATGTAAATATCTGCATTTTCCGATGGTCTTATGCGACCCCTGTGAAAGGGTCGTTCGACCCCCAAAGGGGTCGTGACCCACAGGTTGAGAACTGCTGCCATAGATGATATGCAAATGAATAAGCATGACTCTGTCTCAGTAAAAGCACTGAAATTTGAATTTCATTTAATGCAAAATATTATCTTTTTGATTTTTTTTTTTGCCTCCACTATTTTAAAATATAAATTTGTTAGCCTATGGGCTATAGTTGTCTGACCCCTGGTCTAGATTGGTATTCACTAAGGTGAGAGAGATATTTTAATAGACTGGGCTCTTCACTAATACAAACTGCTGCATTAAAATAACATTCATCAGATACCCAGAGCAGGGAACAGAAAATGAAGTCAGGATATAAGTCTTAGGTGAAATAAATTACACAAGCTTTGTAGGGTTGTTGTCAGTTTTCCTTAGAGGACAAGAGTCTCTCTGTGTTCAGTAGGAAAGCATGCTACTGCTCCCTGCCCCAACTCCCTGACTGCTAGCTTGTGTTGCCCGAGTCAGGAGCATCACACACACTGTGCTGTGTGCTGGCTTGTTCTGCACATGGCCTTGTGTTGCCTGTGACACTGAGAGAATTAAACAGACCCAGTTCTTCTTCCTTTATTGCCATCTGGGTTTTTAAAAAATTCTTTTTCTTTCATCCATTTTTTGGAAGTCGGAGCACCTTTCCCTACCCCAGTAGATAAGTTTTCTCTTTGATTTCTGCCAACGTTATCTTGTTCCAAAGATTTAATTAAGAATTGTTAAGCCCACTTTTTGGCATTAGTTGTTATTCCTGGGCCAGTGGCTCACCCAGTAGCTTTTCCCTCCTGCACTGGGAGATATACTCAGTGTGGAATTGACTCTGGAAGGCTCTTCCTCATCACCTTCCTATTTCATCTATTCAGTTCTCTTTCTAACTAGAAAACTTGTTCTATCTCTTGGATTTGAAGTGCCCTTCTATTTTTCTTTTCCTCTTTCTACTCTCAGTTCCTGCCCAGTTTATGGCAGGGCTGACCTGAAGCCCTACTTCAGAAGGGGTGGGAGCAAGAAGGGAGGCAGCAGCGGTGCAGGTCGGTGTGGGAGTAATCACAGGCTGGGTTCCAGAATGAACCCAGGCCTTTCCTTAGAGGTACCTGTCCAGAACTGCTGGACTTCCCACTTCAGAGTGCAGGGTTCTGCAGTTAGGACCAAAACGCATGCCATGCTTGGACTCAGGGAATAGCCTGTAGGACAGAGCCTGTCTTACCCGCTTGCCAGGTTCCAGTCCCTACTTTGTGGCATTAAAGTAAATGAAGAACCAGCACAGGGCCACCCTGGCCCCTCTGCATTCCTTTGATGTGGCCCTCCCAAGCCTACTTCATTTGACTGATGGGCCCAGGAAGAGCTAGCACTTTGTTAGCTGCCTGAAAAGAAACTACCAACATTGGTTGGTAGTTTTGTTATAATTCCTTGATTTCTGTAGTGGTTCATAAAATTTATATGAAATTTTTCGGTTAGAAGATATATATAGTTTCGTTAATATTCACCTGAGGATATTTTTTCCATTAATTTTTTTTTTTTTAGAGAGTGGAAAGGAGGGAGGAAAGAGGAGTGGGGGGGGGAGAGAGACAAAGGCAGAGAGAGAGAAACATTGATGTGAGAGAGACACATCAGTTGGTTGCCTTTTGCACAGCCTCATCTGGGCTGAAGAATCTAACCTGCAACCCAGGTAGGTTCGTGCCCTTGACTGGGCATTGAACCTATGACCCTTTGGTGTGCAGGCTGACCCTCAATCCACTGAGCCATGCTGGCGAGGGTTAGAAAGGCTTTTATCCAGAAAGATTCCCAAGTACCACTTATCACTGCTTCTTACTATGGGTGTATGGATGTTTTGTACATATTTACTTCATGGTAGAAATTTATCTTCTGCTCTTCCCTCCCCCTCTCTCTCTACAAGGGCCCCTGCTAACACTGCTGGGAGTGGAGTGTGGAGGAGGAGGGAAGGGTGCTTGTGGGATGGGTGGGAGGACGAGATAGGAAGTGCTATCCTGATAAGAAACTACCTTAATTTTACTGACCACAAACTTCCAAATGCTTGAATCATACATAGACTCTTTTTTTACTTAGAAAAATACTTTTTTGAGTTAGCCAATATTTCTCACTTGTGTCTCCTAAAGAGTTAATTTGAGGAAGAAATAGTTAAGGTGGAAGGCCATGTCTTGATTGAGATGCAAATATACAGTGAATTTTCAAAAAGGAAAATACTAATTCCTCCAATTCCCTTAAGTCCCTAGTAGCCGAAGGAAAAACAGACCTTCCTCTGTTTTATAAGCTTTCCAGACCTGTAGCCAACTTCTTGCTTTGGGAGATGTTGAGCAGCTTTTCCTGAAAGTTCTAAATCCCAGTGGAGAAAAGACCCTGTCCCTACTCACGATGAGAAAATGTGTGACACAGAGAATCCATGGATTCTGTACTGTTGGGCTCCTCTCCTCCTTCCCATTTTGTAGTCTCAGAGGCAAAACACCAAACATGCACCTGTAGAAACTGGGGCCAGCATAGGGGAGAACTAGTATGTAGGAAAGCAGTGTAAGTATGGGCTTTCCATGAGAGCCTGTTCAATTCTAGCAGTCCATAAGCTCCCAGGTTGTGTCTGCACTTACAGTGGTGGAAGAGGTGGAACCAGTTGTTTGACTAATGTGATTCAATTATTTGGGGTTTTTAGATATGTTTACTTTGGTCTGAAGCTTTAAAAATACTCCAGGTATGGTTTTCTGAAGAGCAAGGACAGTGGAAAGCTGTTATTGTTATGTGACATCACATAATTCTGAAGCTCTGTTTTAGGTCTGCTCAAATAAGCATGTTCAGCTATAAAGTGTTTTTTTTTTTTCCTTGCACTTGAAAAAAAACACCCATATCATTATGTCCCACTGGCTTTATAAAAACTATTAAGGAAGATGAAGAAGACAGGTTTTTATCTCCTTTGTTCCACTGAATGCTTAAGTCAGGTCCAATTCCATATAAGGGGAAGTCTGGGAGACACAGGGTCAAATTGCAGGAATGAAATTGATTTTTGGTAACAGGCATACTGTGACATACTGCCTCCTTTTGGACACCACTAAGTGTCTTAAGAGTCTTTCTACCCCACAGGGAAGTGTGTAGGGTACGGTTATCAAAACTATCTAATCATAACATTATCAACTATAAATACTGGTATATAGGGCATTAGAACAGGGAATTTAATTTCGACTCTAGGTTGGCCATAACTTTACAGTTTTGCGTTTGTAAATGAATGGGTGTGTGTGTGTGTGGGGAGAAGCTTTAATCAAATGACTTATCACTAGGATCTTATCTCTAAAAGCCAGCGATTCTCTCTTCCTGATTACACCTCGATCGATGTGTTCTCTGATATCCTCCCTCCCAGTTTTAGATATAGCGAGGATCTTGTTTGGAGGAGCTAATCTCATGCCTGTGACTTAGTGAAAACACAGAAGCTTATCTTATACTCCTGCACCCATGAGCATTTAGGGTACAAGCAAACTGCTGAAAAGAGAGCACAGCATGGAGAAGGCATTCTCATGGTACGGAAGGCCATGCCAAGGACTCCTCATTAAACAGTGGTTTGCAGTTTCCCACATATTGATATTTGTTTCTGCTATGGGCCAGGTTTCATGTTCAGTTTTAACAAGAGAAATCTTCATTTAATCAACCAGGGTCAGTTTTTCCCCCCTGTCTTCTTGCTTCTTTTAAAAATGTTTGAGTTGAGTTTATTCTTCAGTTCTAAGATAACCATTTTTTTAAGGACACACCTCTTTGACTCCATTTTGCAGAACAGATCAGTTGCACTAAAAAACATGAGTATCAACTTCCTGAAAGAGGCGCTGAAAATGATAAATTATTTTAATTGCTTAGCCCACATGCGACTCTTTGGCCCCTTGAGTGTGGCTCTTCCACAAAATACCATGGGCGGGTGCGCATCTACAGTGCGATTGAAACTTCGTGGCCCATGTTCAGAAGTCGGTTTTCAGCCTGAGCATTAGAACACTCAAGGTGTCAAAGAGCTGCATGTGGCTCAAGAGCCGCACTTTGCCGACCATTGGCTTAGCCTAGTCTACTTTGCAGATTGGCCGTCCTTGGCCTCTCCAGTTAAGAATTCATGACTCTCTGTGGAGAGTGACACAGATCTCAGCAGAGAACAATGGCAGCCTCTTCTTCATCCTCCATAGGCTCTGCAGCTCTTTCCATTTTTCTGCTTAAATACTGTCATCCCTTAGAAACACCGCTGAGCAGTGGCTGGCTCAGAAGCGAAGCCTTTTTCCATCCAGTGGCCAGGCATTATGCCAGATGAGGGAAAGCGAGGTGGTGAGATGCTATCTCTGTCCTCCAGTGGCTCCCAGGCTGGTGGGTGACATGGAGCCTTTGTGATGGTCAGTGCTGGGGAAGAGTTTGAAGAACCAAGCAAGGAAAGGTAGCCAGCACCTGTTGGGGGGATGAAAGGAAGGCTTCCCAGAGGAGCCGGTGTCACAACAGAATTTAGGGACAATTAGAGTGGCAGGTGAAAGGTCTGGATGGTAGGGAAAGATTAGGATATTCGGGTAGAGGGAACAGCCTCTGTAAAAGTTTAGAAGCACAAAAAAGGGGTTTGGGAGCCACATGTATGGTGGCACATGGGAGGCAATGCAGGGGATGGGTCAGACTGTGGGAGGGGGCTGGTGTGTAAGCAAAAGAGCTATGGGGAGTTAATGAATGACTCTGAGAAGCATTGTCATTCTAATGCATGGCCAGATTTGTGTTTTAGGAAGCTCTTGGTGGTAAAGGGATTTCTGGAAGACCTTGAGGGGATATCAGGAGACCTGCTAGGAGGCTTCTGTCCTCAGGGTTGAGAATGATGAAGGGCTGAACTCTAGTGTTGACTGAGTTGGAGGAAAGGGCTAATTCCCAGGGTGACTGGCTGAAGGGAATGAGGGATGGGAACAGTGAGGAATAGCTCCAGAGCTTCTTTCTGACTCAGGTGAGGAGAAGCAGGTTGGAAGGGAAGGAAGATGACGAGTCCAGTGTGGAAGTGTTGTTCCTGAGGATCCCTCATGAGGGTCCCTGGATCTCAGGACAGAAGTCTGGGCTGGATATGGAGTTGGGAGTCCTCAGTTTGAAATCGTAGGTGGGAGGTAGATCACGCCATGAGTGAGAAAGATAGGAGTAAAGGTAAAATCTTGGGAACATGTAGGAGGTGGGAAGAAAAGCAGTGGAGACATAGGTTAAGGAAGAATTCTAAGAAATATGCCAATATTGTTGGATCTATAGAGAATTAAAGAAAAATAAATATGGAAGGAAGTTGATTTGGATTTTGCAATAAGGAGAGATTGTGGACTTGGGCAGGGTGGTTTCAGTGGAGTGTAAGGGTCAGGAGCCCTGCCATGTGGATAGAGTTTCCAGGCAGCATGGTTGTAAGAGGAGGTGGATTCGTGGTTGCAGTGGTATGGAAGCATGTGCCAATGATGTTTTGGACCTGTAGTAACTGATTTAGGAATCCATGAAATTAAAGTTCATATACACTTTACAGACCCTGAAAGAGTCTTCCTGGTCCTCATTGCCTTCTCTTCCCTAACACACATCTATAATGTGGGACTCTGGAAAAGAAAGAGAGGAAAGAAATCAAGAATAGGGCAGGAAAGAGAATGGAGAAAGGCCAGACAGTTTCTGAAGTTACTTTTAACTGCAAAATTCTGAATCAACCCAGTGTTCCTTCTTCTGTCCCCTGCATTCAACTTGCTAATGCAGACAGGGAACCTTACAGTCTTCCTTGCATTGGTGGAGCTCCTGCCTGCCCAGCTGTGCGGCCCAGACAGGTGCCTGTCCCACCCCCACCTGCTGCTCAACCCATTGGTCTTCAAAAACTCTTTCCCCATTGCTGCACCCTCATCTTCTGCATCTGCCCTCCTCTCCTGCTCAACAAAGGAGATGAAAGTCATCAGTAAGGAGCCTTGAACCTCTCTGCAGCTCCTCATCTCTTGCAAGCAATGTCCCTACTTCTTGGAGAAAGCGGTGCTCCTGCTTCTCTCCAGCCTGGCCCTTCCAGCTCGGCTGTCTCCTCTTCTAACTTGCCCTTGAATTGCAATTTCCCCACTCCTTACTCTGGAAACTTCCTTAGGCAACCTCATCTCCTCTCACAGCCTTAAACTGCCACCAATGACCCTGCCCACAGATTCTCTAAACCTGTGTCCTGAGTTCTCAACCTGCTGGACTCCTCACTCAGGGCGTTCCATGAAAATTTCAGGTGCAACAAGTTAACTTATCTTTCATCAACGAAGTCTATTCCACCTCATGTATTGCTAGTATTGGCTAATAGCAATATCATCCACTAAAACCATCAGCCTGGGAGAAAAGGCCTAGTTTCACCTTATACCTCATCCTGTATACCCATTGGCCTTTTTCTCATACCTCAGCATTTTTTCCTATGTGTGCCCTGTTCACCATCCCTTTGCCATTGTCTTAGTTCAGTACATCATTTCATGTCTGGTCTTGCCGTGGTCTTCTAGCCAGCCTTCCTCTGCCAATTTCTCTTCCTTCACCATCAATATGATCATGTTTCTTGTCTACTTAAAACCTTTTAAGTGTTTAAACTTTCGCTTTCAAAATCAAGTTTAGCCTCTTTGCTTCAGATCCATCCTGATCTGATCCTTGCCCACCCTTCTAGCCCCCAAACACTTAAAAGCTTCCTCAGGCATCCCATGCCCCAACCCCCATCCTGAAGTTCTTGACACTCATCCACCAGCCAATGCTCTTGTTGCACTTACCTTCTCCCTCTGCTCTACTTGGGAGCTTCTGCTCATCCTTCAGGATCAGTTATGCTTATGACAAAACCTATGTAATTTGCCTCTAAAGAATGTATTTCCCCCCCCCCCCTCCTACGTCAACCTATCAGCTTAGAGTCACAGTCTTCCTCATTTTGACACTTTAGATGTTTCCTGGTTGCTATTATTACCTGGCCATACTTAATTTAGGATAATATAGTTTTATTCTCAGCTCACTGACTTCCAAAATAATGAAGGATGATATAGCCCATTTATTTAGGTCCAGTACAATTAGAATGAATATGCCGAATTATTTTAAGAGAATGTGAACATTGACACCTTAATTACTTAATTGCAGGTGTAAAAAAAAAAGCAAATACAAAAGCATTTAGCTGGAATAGTTTTAAAGAATTTACTAGAATAAATGTGAGCTCTTTCATACCAAAAGCTCCATTGATTCCTCTGACTGTGCTCGTTGATTAGACACCATTGCCATATCCCTTTTCCTTTTCTCACCAAAATCCATTGTTTGACTCCTCAATAGTTTATTTTGAGAGACTTTTTAAGATGAGGTACACAAACGCTCCTACCAAGATTTTAAAATATTCCTTTAAAATGGTAATAAAGCCCTAGCCAGTTGAGCTCAGTGGATAGAGTGTTGTTCTGTAGAAGGAAGGGACCCAAGTTTGATTCTGGTTAAGGGCATGTACCTGTGTTGCAGGCTCCTTCCCGGCCTGTGCAGGAGGCAACCAGTTGATGAGTTTCTCTCACATTGATATTTCTCTCTGTCTTTCCCTCTCTCTTCCACTCCTTCTAAAAATATCCTTGGGTGAGGATTAAAAAATAAAAATAAATAACTCAATAAATTGGTTAATAAATGGTTGCAGTACAGAGACTATGTTGAAATTGGTTGTAGGACCTTTCAGTAAAGATCAGGAATACTTAAACATTTTTAGAAAAATCTTTTGCTTTTATCCCCTCTCCCTCCAGCCCCCCCCCCCCCTAAAAAGAACAATATAAAATCAGAATTTCAGGACTTATTTTCAGGTAGCTACGATTTACTGTCATCCCTTGTGTTCTCTCTGGAAAAATATTTTTTACTCTTCTAATTATTTTGAAGTAATAATTACTACTATATCAACCAACATAGGAGTAGGGATGACTGCTAATGCATCTTTTATTGCTCATTATGAGGAAGAACTAAATATCTTATAACTGTAGCCCACAGCTACATTTTTCTGTCTTCAGTAGGAAACCCTTTAATTTCTTTAAAAAAAAAACACAACAAAACCCAACAACAAAAACCTCCCACATATAGTTAAATTGATTTCAGAGAGAGGAAGGGAGAGGAGAGAGAGAAACATCAATGATGAGAGAGAAACATCAATGATGAGAGAGAAACATCAATGATGAGAGAGAATCATTGATTGGCATCCCACACTGGGGAGCGAGCCCACAACCCAGCCCTGTACCCTGACCAGGAATCGGACCATAATCTCCTAGTTCATGGAAATCTTTAATTTCTGTCTACCAACACTGTTAACCGTGAAGACATTCCTGCACAAGTACAGAGAACAAGATCAGCAAGGGCCTGGGTATCAGCCAGTATAACTCAGGAACAGTGAATAGCCACCTGTTACATAGGAACACACGGGTAGGTGGGAAACACCAAGTTCCTTTGATGTTTGTATCCACATCAGAGTCCTACAGACTGAAGTAGAATTGATTTTTTGGAGAAAGAATTGTTAATGTAATACTTATAATTTATATAGTTTATTATAAATATGAACAGGTTTACCTACTCCCTTTACAAAAGGTTTCTTAAAAAAAGCTTTGTTATCATGAAATATAAAGTACATACACAAGTATATAAAACAAAAATGTGCAGCTTGATTAATTAACTGAGCATAACCCATGTAACCATTGCTTTGATCAAGAAAGAGAATGAAGCCAGCACCCCAGTCATTGCTGCCTCCTCCCATTGCTGACTAGAAACCTTTTAAAGTGGGTTTCTATTTGTTTTCCGTGGGGTTGCCTAAGAGAAAGCAGAAGCATGGCCTTGCAGGTGGGCAAGGGGGACGGTCTGCTGGTGGGTGGCAGGAGGGGTTTGGTGGAATGGCAGCATGGCATTGTTATCTGAGTTTGTTACTGTGTCTCCCTACGTGCCCCAAGTCCAAGCATCCACTAGGGCCTGTGTAACACCTGCCATGCTTTCTAAGAAAAGCTGCAATGATTCGGTTCCTCCAGAGTATGCCAAACCCTGACCCACGCGTGGGGAGTTGACCCATGGAGCTGCTATGTATCTAATGCACAGTAGTAACTTGTTTCCACACACTTCCAGGACGTTAGCTTATTGCCAGTGGGTGGACAATCTCAATGAGACCCGGAAGCTGCTCTCTCTTAGTGGTGGTGGTCCCTTCAGCAACCTGCTGAGGTGGGTCGTGTGCCACATAACGAAAGGAATTGTGAAACGCGAGATGCACGGCCACGGCATTGGCCGCTTCTCAGAGGAAGAGATTTACATGCTGATGGAGAAGGACATGCGGTCTTTAGCAGGGCTTTTGGGTAACGTACCACACCTTCTATTCCATATTTTCAATCCTTAATTTTTGCATGATTAGTAAAGCACTGTTAGTTTACTGATTTAAAATTTGATTTTGGTTGGTTTCTTTGCTTTCACGTCCCACCATGGGCTTAATTGTGCTGGGGAAGTTCCTCCAGGAAAAGCGAAGAAGAGCAGTGTGTGTCTAAGAGTGGGGGAGGATGCTGAGAGTAGAGTGACACACTCTCACCTGTTGGCTGCAGGTGGCTGGACTGATGTATTCTGTTCTGGGCAGAACTTGAGTCTTAGCTATAATGATTCATAAATATGATTTGAACTTAGGAGCTTCTATGTGTGAAATGATGGCCTTCCCAGAGGACAACTCATGTATAGGGAGCCAAGCTCTCTATGTGACTAGTCGTACAACCTAGTCCTTTGGGCTACTACTGATTTTGTTTGGGGAAGGTAGGGTTCACTGGCCCTCTCTCAGCACCCTCATCTCCATTCTGGACCAACTTAGAGACTTCACCTCTAGAAAGTGGGGTTTGGAATTTGTTTTGTTGAAACCCTCCTGGTGCCCTAGGAACTGGGCGCTGTGCTGGGTGTAATCTGCCCTCTGCAGAGTGACCCACTCTGGCGCTTTCCTGCTCCACATTCCAGATGCTTATTGGACCTGGAATCCTCCCCTGAGCCCCAGCTTGCAGGGGGAGATCCCAAAGGTTCATTCAGCCCTCAAATTGGTTCTTGGCAGCTTTGTTACATGGTGGCTGGGCTCCTACTCTAAACAGCCATTCAAAAGCACTGCCTGGCTTGAAGATTGACACTGTCTAGACCTTCTGGTGTTTTTCCTCCCTGAGTCAGGAGGCCTCCCTAATGGTAGATATGAGTGGAATTAGTCTCTAGCTTGTCCTATTCCATTGGAATGTTAAACTGGATGCCCAGCCTCACAGAGCAGGTGTGCCTAGGGCCATTTCCTCTTTAGCAATGGTTCTGTCCACTCCTGGATTCCTCCCTCACCAGCTCACACTTTGGGGAGCCCCAGCAAGCTAGGCCTGGAGCTCTTGAAGTTAAGATCGAGATTATGCCAGTGACATGCTGCTCATCTCTCACAATGTAACAGTGGTGTTCCTTAACCAGAGAGGGGTGGTCATGACCTTTCTGGAGCATTTATGGTTGGGAGAACCAGGGGACAGGGTGCTAGCCGTAATAGTGATGACTGTCAATGTTTCTTTGGCATGTATGACTTGGAAATGTTTTCTCCCCAATTGTGGTGAGATGGGAGGTGAATGAATTGCTAATAGCGAGGCTGAATACTTGGCAAGTATTCAAGATGGCATCAACAATCTAGATGATTTTCTGCAAAGAGAAACAGTGGGTGCTCAGAAGCTGAGTGAGCTGGAGTTAGGTGCTATATGGGGCCTCATTGAACTCTCCCACAGAAGCACTTTTTTTCTGCATTGGGAAGGGAGGGGCTCTTTGGCTGAACATCATGGTTTTTCTTACTAAATGAGGCAAAAATCATTTACTTCCCCCTATACCCAGGAACAGAGATTACTTTTAATGCCCAATGCCTAAGAGACTCAAAATGCAAAATGACTTTTTGTTGGGATTGTTCAAGAGTTGGGGAAATTGCCCAGCTGGCATAGCTCAGTAGTTGAGTGTTGACCTATAAATCAGGAGGTCACAGTTCAATTCCTGGTCAGGACACATGGTTATGGTCTCAGTCCCCAGTGTGGGGCGTGCAGGAGGTAGCCAATCAGTGATTCTCTGTCATTATTGATGTTTCTATCTCTTTCTCTCTGAAATCAATAATACGTGCACACACACACACACACACACATATATATGTATATATGTATATGTATTTTTTTAAAAAGTTGGGGTAATTGTTCATGGATTTGTTTTTTAAAAAATATATATTTTATTGATTTTTTACAGAGAGGAAAGAAGAGGGATAGAGAGTTAGAAACATCAGTGAGAGACATCGATCAGCTGCCTCTTGCACGCCCCCTAATGGGGTTGTGTCCTCAACCAAGATACATGCCCTTGACTGGAATCAAACCTGGGACCTTTCAGTTCGCAGGCCAATGCTCTATCCACTGTGCCAAACCGGGTTTGGCTGTTCATGGATATGTTTAATCCATCAGGATAAATTAGATAGTGATGTTTCAGTTTAATTGACATCAATGATTTGAACACCTCTATGTTCAGGAGCTGGGGAAAACAAAGATGAATTAGAGTTTGTCCCTGCTCTCAGGGAGCTTACAGTCCAGTGGGAGAGATGAAACTTTAAAGTGTGAATAGGAATGGATGGCTCTGAAATGGTGATCCATTTTCTTTTGTTTGGTTTTATGGCCTATGAGTTAAAAATGGCTTTTACATTATTAAATTACACGGACAATAATGCAATTGAGATTACTTGTAGTCCGGGAATCCTAAAATGTTTACCCTCTGACCCTCCAGAGAAATTCGCTCTTCCCTGCCCTAGAGGAGGAGCCATGCACAAGGTGGGCTGTGCAGGTCGCATGATGGAGCTCTCTGCCTTTGGGGTTTCATACCGCTGCTCTGGGGACACAGCAGAAGCAGGATGGAATGTGGGGAGTAATTGGGAGGCCACACAAGAGGTGGCTGTCGTGCTGGCCCAAGAAAGTAAACAGCCATCCTAGTGAAGAAAATAAGGAAGGATCTTCCAGGCAAATAATGAGAAAGAGACCCATGAACGAGTGGCATTTTAGGATCAAAATAGTTGTCATTGATTTAGATTTCCTGGGCTTTGTGAGTCGAGTTCATACCCTTCCTTAGGAGGCTGGCTTCCCAACAAAGAGATATTAAAAATTCAGGCTGACATGCATAAATACTTGAGGAGAAATGATCTCTTTTTGGAGCTGCTATTGAATGAGCCAAGTAATAAAGTGGAATTTGTTAATGGAAGTCAGAAAAAACAAGCTGATTGCCAGCCAACTATACTTGACTAATGAAAAATAGAAAACACCTTTCTTCCCTGCCCAGCCTGAAGCCTTTTATTAAGACATATAGATGGCTTGGGGAGTCTCTATTTTTCAGAGTCCTTATTGACATTGGTTTAGCACATGTCAAGGATCCAAATCTCTTGGTTATTTTATTTTATTTTATTAAAAAAAACATATTTTATTGATATTTCACAGAGAGGAAGGGAAAGGGACAGAAAGCCAGAAACATGGATGAGAGAGAGAGACATCGATCAGTTGCCTCCTGCACACCCCACACTGGGGATATGCCTGCAACCAAGGTACATGCCCTTGACCGGAATCGAACCTGTGACCTTTCAGTCCCCAGGCCGATGCTCTATCCACTGAGCCAAACCGGTTTCGGCTCTCTTGGTTATTTTAATAAACAGTAGTTTATTAAACTACTGTTCTCAACGATTTAATAAAGGCCAAGTGGTGCTTCCTTCCAAAGGCAGTAAATGAGTCACCTGTCATGCATGCTTCATGGCCACCCTTTTCAGCATGTATAGTTACAATGTGGTTTAGCTTTCAGGATGGATTAAAAAAATAAAGTAGTTTTTAGGTACATAGATATTTGATTGGTCACTTCATTCTTAGCTAAATAATAATAGAAAAGATGAACAGAAGCTTTTGTGATTAGTAATAGAAAAGTTCTAACCCATTCTTAACCAAAAAGGGTTTCATACCTCCAGCCTGGGAAGCCTCACTATGGCACAAAAGTGGTGCTATGGCTCAGGAAGTAGGTGGACTGAGGTAGAGTGAGGGGACTCAGGGGAAGGTGTGTGCCAAGGAAAAGGTAAAGAGAGTATGGCTGCAATTATGCTGGAAGTCTAGGCCAGAAATCTTTGAAAGGCAGGATGCCACTTTGTAGAACTCCTTAGCCCTCTGGCATGCCAGGGAAAGGGAGAGACAATCTCAGTGAGCCAGGAAGCTGGGGTCTAGGAAGAAACAAATTAGGGAAGGGAATGTGGTCACAATAGTAAGGGAGTTGCCCTCTTTAGGGAGTGTGCCTTTCTTGTGTTCTTTTGACCCCTAGAACGCCCTCTTTAGGGAGTGTGCCTTTCTTGTGTTCTTTTGACCCCTAGAACTCAGGCTAGGGTAACAATCCAGAATGAGGGGGGGAAGTGTTTGTGCTAGTTCAGATTGTTACAAAGGAGCCATAAGGAAACTGTGCATTTATCTGATGGCAATAAGTCAGTACAGACTACTAAAATTGAAAGTTACTTTGCTTTTAATTGAACTGTTATAGACCGTATGGGGTGACACAGTAGTTATCTGTGGGAAAACCAAAAGCATGATTGGTAAGTAAAATTGGTTTGGGAGAGATAGTCATATAGGGGGAGAATAATAAAAATATGGTTTCAGTCATGAAGCTCAGCTGTGTACCATTGATGAATAATAAATATGTGTTAGATGAAGGAAAGAGCTAACGAATGTCAGGGTGCATTTAGCCAATCTGGACTGCAGCATCTGTGGACCTGGGAGTACTTTCTGAGCAAAAAAATGGAAATTTGTAAATGCATTTAAGAGGTGGAATCGGAAATAGTGATGGGGTCTTCAAGTGGCACCTGCAATTTCCTATAGAAGAATGTACTTTTCAATCATGGCTAGAGACTTAGGAGGCAGAATACCCTATATAATAAAAGGCTAATATGCAAATTGACCAAATGGCAGAATGACCAGTTGCTATGATGTACACTGACCACTAAGGGGCAGATATTCAATGCAGGAGCTGCCCCCTGGTGGTCAGTGCGCTCCCACAGGGGGAGCACTGCTCAGCCAGAAGCTGGGTTCACGGTGAGCCCAGTGACCGTGGTGGGAGCCTCTCCCACCTCCGTGGCAGTGCTAAGGATGTCTGACTGATGGCTTAGGCCTGCTCCCCATGGGGAGAGGACTTAAGCTGTCAGTTGGACATCCTCCAAGGGCTCCCAGACTGCAAGATAGCATAGGCCAGGCTGAGGGGACCACCCCCCCCGCCAAGTGCGCACATTTCATGCACTGGGCCTCTAGTACTTGTAATACTGTAATTCGAATTCAGACAGAAGGGCGATGCCTTTGACTGAGGGCTGTGTGAGTCTGGCTATGTGGTCAAACAACAAAGGTGTGCAGGGCTCTTGGTGGGGGCTGATGAGACAGCAGTGAACAAGTTGAGAGACTACAGCTGTCACCTGACAGAGGATGCTTAAAGAGCTAAGCAGTGAGCTGTGGGGTCAGGAGGTTAGAATCCAGTGGGATACCTAAAGGTTTTTTTAAGGGTATAAAGTTAAGTGACAGCAAGGAGAAAGTCAAGACACTTAACTCATAGTTTGCTTCCAGAAAAGTAAGAATTGAAATACAAACTAGATTAGAAGGTCACAGGAGAGCACTTTAATATTTGTAAATAACTAATGGATTAATAAGCATACTAATTATTTAAATACTATTTTTGTATTAGTTATAGACCAGGTGCTATGCTAGGCTCTTGGAAAACAAAGATGAGTGAGCATGGTCTCTATCTTCAAGGAGCTTATAATCAAGTCCTAGGATGTGAAAAGTGTCCTAATGATCTATTAAGATATGAAAAATTTCCCATGTGATCTTGGAACTCTGATTGTAGTCTTTCAGAAATGGGAGGAATAGGGAAAATGTCAGAAAATGGAGATAAGAAATTATTCCATTTCTAAAAGAGGAGGGTAAAGTAGAATCCCATAGTGAAATAAAATACTAGAATGAATTATTAAGTAGATAAGTTTTCGTGAAGGACTATCATTGGTTCATTATGAATAAAGCACTGTCTCTTCCTGACCTGCTGGACTTACTAGTTGGATGGACCATCTCTTGATTTCTTTAAACCATAGGACACCATCTCTCCTGATATTTTTGTGGGCAAGATGGCTGCTTTTTCAAAGGGGGCTTTATGGATGTGTGGTGACATCGAGGTTTGTTGAGTGCTCTGGTGGGGAGGAGAGGGATTTCACCTGGAGCAGCATTTTCCTAAAGAGATTTACAAAGTGACAGTAAAAGATTGAGGCATGAGTTTGAAGGATCATCCCTCAGTAACAGGTCTTATTACTGAAAAATATGCATTGAAAACTGTTTTCTTATGGTTATGCTTATTTTCTGATTCTTTACTCACTTGTAAGAAACATTCCCCTCCCGCCCCCCTTTGGATTTTTTCTATGTTTCTTATATGAATTGGTTCTCCAATCCTTTGTCCATTTTTCTATCTAATTTTTTTAAAATAGAATTGATCTATTTATATCTCACATATATAGTCTACAAGTGACGTTTGAGGCAATATTTTCTCTGTCTTACTTGGAATCTTAAAAGGTTTTTGTGACTCATGGTCATCCTCTTCCATCCACTGTAGGCATTCACAGTGCTTGTGTGGACCTTTTGGCCAACACCTCAGAGCCTTGAACCCTGTCCCTGCAGTGAACTCTGCTCCTGCTATTGTCTTGCCTTCTGCCAAAGGCCAGCTCCAGGCTCAGACAACATCTGGGTTGTCTGACATCTGATCAGGACTCAGAACTTGCCAGCATGCTCCCTCTTACACCACCCAGTTTGCTTTTTAGTTCCATTAGAGTGGTTCATCTAAATGCACATGAGACCTGTAAGCTCTCAATCATTTTAGACTAAAATCTAAATTCCTTTTCTTCACAATCTGAATTCTACTCACATATCTCTCCTTATTTTCTCCTTCTCCTTACATGGAAACTTGATTCCCAATGCACCAAGTTATCCTTGGATCCTTAAGCCCACTGTGCTGTTTTTCAGCTTCCTGTCTTCTCATAGGTTCCTCTTGCCTTGCTTAATTTAACCAATTCTCAAGACTTACTTCCACTTGCTTAAAAACTTCTGACTGTTCTCCTCAACCTTCTCCAACCTCATGGGGCTCCTACATTGGGTGTTTCTCTCCTCTCCTGCTTCATTCTCGGCATACTTCCATCATGGAAGTACTGCATTATGTACTACATTGTACTTCTCCCAGGCTCTTCCTGTGCTTCTCCCCTCCTTCTGGCTATCCCCCAACCTGGCCTGTGGACATTGTCATTTTGAAGGAATTGGCTCTAACCCTGGTATCTAACAGGAAGCCTGATAAATAATAGGCAGTCAATAACTGTTTGCTGAATGAATACTAACTTCCAAAAGGAATTTGAGGCAATCCACATATAAGACAGGGAAATATATTTAACATCAATACAAAACTTTTAGGAACCAATTTAGAAAAAAAATTGTTTTCTTAGAATATTTCTGTAATTGGGCACAATTTAACTTTGAGTGTTTTGGTTACCAAGATGAAATGCTAAATATAAGGGGCAGATTTGCATTTATTTTCTAGGAAAAGAAAACACACAGGTTTTTTTCAATTGGGACAATTTTTTTTAATCCTAATTCTAGGAAGAAATTCTTCAATGGATGTTATTTAAGGGAGGTTGGATTTCCTTAAATACAGTGCTTTTGTTTTTTCTTTTTGGATAGTGCTTTTGAATATTAACATTTATAAAAATTTTCTTAATGAAAGCTCCAGGTTTAACATTGAATTGCAGCTCCAAAGGCATTTGTTTGGGGACCTACTTTAATATAATTTCAATTTTTTTCTGATATAATCTACATTATAAAAGGCCAAAGGCCATCATGACTTAAATGACCAGATGGATGACTGATCACCAGGATGTGCCTGGAGCACCTCTCGGTCCCTCCCCCACAGCCCACAAGCTCTTATCACAGCAAGGCTGGCAGCTGGGGGTGGGGTGACGAGATGGGTGGGGCTCAGCGGCAGCTGCGGATCAGGCCTGGAGAGAGGCCCAGAGAGAGGAGCAGGGCTTGATCTGCAGCTGCCATGGCTGCTGAGGAGGCTTGGGGAGAGAGAGAGAGAGAGAGAGAGAGAGAGAGAGAGAGAGAGAGAGAGAGAGAGAGAGAGAGAGAGAGGCAGGGGGAGGGAGAGAGAGAGGAAGAAAGAGAGAGACTGATCAGCAGCCACCATGGCTGCTGGCAAGGCCCAGAGATAGAGAGGGAAGACCTGATCTGCAGCTGCTGTGGTGGCGGCTACAGATCAGGCCTGGGGATAAGCCCAGAGACACTGACTGGCATAGAAACCAACCAATCAGGACCAAATCTGGGTGAACTATGAAGAGCCAATGGCTGCCTAGGAGGCCAAGCTTTTGACTCTGACTGGCATAGAAATGGACCAGTCAGAACCTAATCTGGGTGAACTGTGAAGGTAGAACCTAAGGTGAGGGCTATTTTAAGCACTACAGCTGTTTGGTGTAAGGTGTAAGAAAGTGGTTCAATTTTTTAATGACTGGTTTGGCAATATAGTGCATATGGCTGGCTATCAGTCCAGATATAGGGATTATGTATTTTTGTCTGCCAAGAACATCTCCTCCTGATGAAGAGGCTCTCCACCCCTTGATTTAAGCAATTCTACCCTATATAATCTATACTAATAAAAGGTTAATATGCTAATTAGACCGGATCAACCAGCAATTTTCCGGACGTCTGAGTTCCTTCTGGATAAAACCATAGTGCTGGGTGCTAGACAGAAGCATTTAGGAGTGATCAGGCTGGCAGGGGAGGGCAGTTGGGGGCAAGTCAGGCTGGCAGGGAGTTAGGAGTAATCAGGCCGGCAGGGGAGGACAGTTGGGGGCAACTAGACCTGCAGGGGAAGGCAGTTGGGACCGAGATCAGGCCGACAGGGGAGGGCTGTTGTGAGTGACCAGGTCATCAGGGGAGAGCAGTTGGGGGCATCCAGGCCATCAGGGGAGGGCAGTTAGGGGCAACCAGGCTGGCAGGGAAGGGCAGTTAGGGGCGATCAGGTCAGCAGGGGAGCAATTAAGGATGATCAGGCCAGCAGGGGAGTAGTTAGGGGTTATCAGGCATGTAGGCAGAGGTGATTAGGGGCAATCAGGCAGGCAGATAAAGGGGTTAGAGGCAATCAGGCAGGCAGACAGAGTGATTGGGGTGATCAGGCAGGCAGCCAGGTGAGTGACTAGGAACCAGCAGTCCCAGATTGCGAGAGGGATGTTGACTGCTGGTTTAGGCCCGATGTGGGATCTGGCCTAAGCCGGCAGTTGGACATCCCCCAAGGGGTCCTCCATTGAAGAGGGTTCAGGCTGGGCTGAGGGAATTTCCCCATGCATGAATTTCATGCACTGAGCCTTTAGTTTATTATAAAGGTGGATCTTAGAGAACCTAGAGGTTTTGGTAACTTACTTTACAACTATTGCATAGGGTACCTCTTAGATCCACTTTCTAATGTTATTTTTTGCAAGAAGGGGTTGAAGGCAATCTTTGGCTGGTCCTGAGTCAGCTATTTTATGTTTAATTTCTTAGTGACTACCAGAGGTATACTCTTACATGTTGTTGGGTCAAGAAAGTTCTTTTTGCATTAGATGGTCCAGCCTTGGACATTCTCTCAGGAGAATTTAAGGGCTCACTTGCTATGCTGCCTGGTTAGAAGGCCATGTTGGCTTTATGGAAGGTGAGCTATAGCAGTATGGAGCAAGGTCAAACTAGTTCTTCATGAACTATTTGCTCAAATACCTATAGAAGCCCTTGGGTTCCCCCAAATTCTGCATCCTAGAGTCCTATATTATCAAGTATTTGGAGGGATAAGTTTAGTCTAAACAATTTAAGGGCAAGATATTATAGTATAGTTGCCATTCACTGAAAAATATATTTATTGAGTACTTACTATGTGCTGGGCACTAGAATGGGTACTGGGGGGTCCAGTTTTAGCTCTCAAGTGGTGATTTATAGTGTGATTTCTTTCACTGATTTTATAATTTAGACAAAAATCACAAGAGAACCACTCTGATGAGACTGTCAGGGCATCCAGGTAGCAATAAATCTCTAAATAGCTAAGTTCATTCACCTGTTAAAAGAAGGTCACTCAGCCTTGTTCATTTAAATATTGGGGAATGGCTGCCAAATGTTATAATTAAGGCTGACCCATTATTAGTGAACAAGATCCATTTTTTTTTCCTTGACCCATTATTAGTGAACAAGATCCATTGGTTTAGATTTTTTAAATGAATTTTTTTTCAAACATACAGTGGAAGAGGGGTCCAGTGAATAGCTTTTATAAGCATCACCTTGATTTAATAGCTATTAACGTTTTGTCACAATTTTTTCAATAATTTTTTGGGTGTGCATGTGTGGATGTATTTTACAGAAAATTCAATTATGATGATGTTGAACCTCCAAATACTTTTGAGTGTAGCTCTGATGTTTTCCTCCTGCAGCGGGCAACCTTTGAGATGACCACCAATGATCCCATTGAGATGACCACCAATGATCCCATCTCCCAGGGTTCTTTCCCTTGTGTAATCCCCTCTCTTGGATTTGTTGACTTGCTTCGACAGATAGAATATGGCAGAAGCAATAGGATGTCCCTTCCAAGATTAGGTGACAAAAAGACAATAACTTGCATCTCAGGCATCCTCTCTCCTGCTCTTGCTGGCTCACTGGAAGTGAGCTCTTTTGTAAGTTGCTCAATGGAAAGGTCCACCAGGCAAGGACTAATATCTTTGGCCAAGAACCAGTGAGGACTGAAGCCTGTATCACCCGTCTGAATGAGTGTGGAAACAGGTGAATCAGGCCTTGAGTGACATCTTGATTGCAGCCTGTGAAAGACCCTGGCCCAGAGGCACCAGGCTAAGGCTGTATAAATTCTTGACCCACAGAAACTGTGAGGTAATAAGTGTTTGTTGTTTTAAGCTGCTAAGGTTTGGGATAATTTATTATTCAGTTAGCAATAACTAATGTACCTACATAGCTCCAATCCCAGTAGGTACCTCCTGGAGCAGCTTTTGTGTTTGAAGAGTAAAGCCATGCTGTCAGTGGAGAATTTTTTCTGCCAACATGGGTGGTGGGTACCAGATCTTACTTGCCTCAAGTTATTTAAATGAAAGGTTTTACATTACTTAAAAGTAGAATCTTATCTTTCAATCTCTCCAGAGACAAATATTACTACCTTTTTCAATTATAGCAGGAGTATTCTCAGTTTAGCTGTGAAAAAACTTAAATCTATTAAAGATTGTGGAGCTTGGCACCCAAGTTTTCTGTTTCTGGGTTCACTAATCTGAGGAAGCAGTCTGCTCTGGGGAGAGTTATAGGGAACATTCTTGACCACTTAGTAGTCAGATACTTGGATAATAACTTTCAGTAGGGAAATAAGGCCTCCTATAGTAGATGATAAAAAGAAAAGTCCTACACTTGAAGCATCATACAGAATTTTGATTTGATGCCCAGTATACTCATGAGTATATCATTTGAGAAAGTGAAGGACTTCCATTTTAAGTAAAGAGCTCGATAGTAATTTGATTTCTCGATAGTAATTTTTCTAAATAAGTAAGGTCCTCCACTCTGGGCAGGTCCTAAACAGTTTTGAGGGTTAGAGATCTTTACTGGTTTTTTAAAAAATAGATTTTTTATTGATTTCAGAGAGGAAGAGAGAGAAACATCAATGATAAAAGAATCATTGCTTCCTGTACACCCCCAACTGGGGATAGAGACTGCAACCTGGGCATCATTGCCTTCTGCATGCCCTCTACTGATCCTTGACCGAAAATGAACCTGGGATCCACAGGATGCTCTATCCATTGAGCCAAACCTGCGTTCTTTACCAGGTTTTGATAACTGCTCAGAAATTTGAAAGTGGATGAGGATCCTGGGATCCATAAAATAAAGAAAAATCCTTTGGAAATGTGGAGTCTATTTGCATGACCCTGATGGCCAAATCCCACACCTTCCATTACAATATATTACTATTAAGCTTTCTTAAAGGAAGGATATGTTTCTTATAAAAGGATTTGAACTTAAATTTTAACATGACATTGAGTTCTGTCTGTGAGTTGTTTTATGAACTATACCAGACTTTGGGGGACTACCAGATAGTCTTTATTGGATAAAGAGAGAGAATAGCTGATTGCCCAAATACAGGATAGCCAAGACAGAAATGAGATTAAGGGAAACATTTCTCCTGGCATGTAGTTTGAGTTGAGTGCTCTGTATTCTTTATTCTCAGGAGGTGTATTTGGGAAAGTGAAACTGGGGAGCCCTATATAACTTTTGTTGTTGCTAATCTTCACCTGAGAATATTTTTTCATTGATTTTTAGAGAGCATGGAAGGAAGAGGGTAAGACAGAGAGAGACACACATTGATTAATTGCCTCTGGCATGCTCAGGACACCAGGGATCAAGCCTGCAACTGAGGTGCATGCCCTTCACTGGAATTGAACCCATGACCTTTTAGTCCTTGGGCCAGATGCTCTATTCAATGAGCCCCCATATAACTTTTATACCCTTAAATCTCACCATTTCAGTCAAATATGTAGTCAGACACAGAAATAACAATATTGCATCAACTTAAAGAAGAGTGACAAATAGCTGTGGCCAGCTCACAGTTGGTTGAGAACAAAAGATTGCTGAATTGAATCCCAGGCAGGACACATGCCTGGGTTGCATGCTCAATCTCTGCTGGGGGTATGATGTTTCTCTCTCCCTCTCTTTCTAAAAATAAAAAATAAAAAACTTAAAAAAAATAAGAAGGAGATTTATGGAGGAGAAACCAAGATGGCAGCATAGGTGAACACCTAAACTGCTCCCTCGCACAACACTTTCAAAACGACAAATAAAAGAACGGACATCTTATAGAACAACAGGAAAGCTGGCTGAGTGGAAATTCCACAACTAAAAGGAAAGAGGGGGGCTCACGGAGACTCAGAGGAGCTATAAAAAGCTGAGGTACAGAGACGCATGTGGAGAGGATGGGCGGCGGAGTGCCTGGCTGGCTTCCTCTTGGGGGAGAGAGATTGAAACTCCCAACTGCACTGAAACCCATATCTGAATGCACTGAACCCCAGTTCCGGGCGAAACTCATTTGGGGGGAGTATGGACTGTCGTGAAAAGGGAGGAGTGCACGGAAACTTAGGGGAGCCACGAAAGACAAAGGTCTGGAGGCATGCGAGTGCAAGTGCGTACACAAAAGGCTGACTGCTGATTGTTCTGCTGGCTTTCTCTAGCAGGAAGGAGACAGAACCTCCCAACTATGCTGAAATCCACTTCCGACTGCACTGAACCCCAGTTTTGGGTGAGAGCCTGGGACCCAGACTCATACGGATCCCCAGAGTGCCGGGAAACTCAGGGGAGCCGGAAAGGCAGAGGTCTGGAGGTGCAGGAGCTTGCGTGCACAGAGAGGGCTGCAGCGATTACTGAGGGACACTGAGACTCAGGGCCCTCATAGGGCAGGGGTGATGGGAAGCCAAGGCTGTCTGCTCAGCCCTGCGATTCCTCCCCATCCAAGCTGAACACAAAGGCTTTTGCAGTTTTGCAAGTCTTGTATCATAAGGCTGACTCCAGCACAAATGTTCTCCTGGTGTAGACACAGCTGATCCTCACAACCAATTGGCTTGGAGGTCACTTCCCCCAGTAATACCAACAACAATCAAGACTTAACTACAACAAGGCTGTACAAACAGCCCACAAAAAGGTGTACCAAGAGAGTCCACCTCAGGTCACTGGGGAGGCGGATCTACTGGGCCATATAGGACACCTATCACACAAAGCTACTCTACCAACTCAAGGAAGCAGTGAAAATGTGGAGACAAAGAAACATGTCACGAATGAAAGAAATGGAGGAAAGCAAATGACTGGATATAGAGTTTAAAACCACAGTTATAGGATTTTTCAAGAATTTCCTCAAAAAGATGGATAAATTCAGTGAGACCCAAGAGGAAATGAAAAAGGACCAACGAGAAATTAAACATATACTGACTGAAATAAAAAAATATTATACAGAAACCTAACAGTAGACTAGAGGAACGCAAGAATTAAGCCAAAGATCTGAAATATAAAGAAGCAGAAAACACTCAACTGGGAAAGCAAGAAGAAAAAAGAATCCAAAAATGTGAAGATAATGTAAGGAGCCTTTGCGACAACTTCAGGCATACCAACATCAGAATTATGAGGGTGCCAGAAGAAGAGAGAGAGCAAGATACTGAAAACCTATTTAAAGAAATAATGACTGAAAACTTACCCGACCTGATGAAAGACATAGACTTACAAGTCCAGGAAGTGCACAGAACCCCAAACAAGAGAAATCCAAAGAGGACCACACCAAGACACATCATAATTAAAATACCAAGAGCAAAAGACAAAGAGAGAATATTAAAAGCAGCAAGAGAAAAACAGTTCATTACCTACAAGGGAGCACCCATACAACTATCAGCTGATTTCTCAACAGAAACGATGCAGGCCAGACGGGAGTGCCAAGAAATATTCAAAGTGATGAATAGCAAGAACCTACAACCAAGAATAATCTATCCAGCAAAGCTATCATTCAGAATTGAAGGGCAGATAAAGAGCTTCACAGATAAGAAAAAGCTAAAGGAGTTCATCAACTCCAAACCAGTATTATATGAAATGCTGAAAGGTACTCTTTTAGAAGAGGAAGAAGAAAAAGGTAAAAGCCAAAAAATTATGAACAACAAATACATATCTATCAACAAGTGAATCTAAAAATTAAGTGAATTAAAATTTTGATGAACAGAATAAACTGGTGAATATAATAGAATCAGGCATAGAAAGGAAGTGGGCTGACAATTCTCAGGAGGAAAGGGGTGAGAAGGGACAGAAATCATACACCTATGGGTGAGGACAATGAGGGGGGAGGTAAAGGCAGAGGGACGAGTGGGAGCCGGGTGGATGAGAGCTATGGGAGGGAATAAGAAGAATAATTGTAATAATCTGAACAATAAAGATTTTTTTTAATTAAATCTTTATTGTTCAGATTATTACATTTGTTTTTCTCTTTTCCCCTCCATAGCTCCCCTCCACCCGGCTCCCACCCCTCCCTCTACCCTTACTTCCCTCCTGTTGACCTCATCCATAGGTGTATGATTTTTGTCCAGTCTCTCCCTCTATACCCCTCACCCCTTTCCCCCTGAGAATTATCAGTCCACTCCCTTTCTGTGCTCCTGATTCTATTATATTCACCAGTTTATTCTGTTCATCAAAATTTTAATTCACTTAATTTTTAGATCCACTTGTTGATAGATATGTATTTGTTCATAATTTTTTGGCTTTTACCTTTTATCTTCCTCTTCTTAAGAGTACCTTTCAGCATTTCATATAATACTGGTTTGGAGTTGATGAACTCCTTTAGCTTTTTCTTCTATGTGAAGCTCTTTATCTGCTATTTAATTCTGAATGATAGCTTTGCTGGATAGAGTATTCTTGGTTGTAGGTTCTTGCTGTTCATCACGTTGAATATTTCTTGCCACTCCCATCTGGCCTGCATAGTTTCTGTTGAGAAATCAGCTGACATTCATATGTGTGCTCCCTTGTAGGTAATGAACTGTTTTTCTCTTGCTGCTTTTAATATTCTTTGTCTTTTGCTCTTGGTATTTTAATTATGGTGTGTCTTGGTGTAGTCCTCTTTGGATTCCTTTTATATGGAATTCTGTGTGCTTCCTGGACTTGTGAATCTATTTCTTTCACCAGATGTGGGAAGCTTTCAGTCATTATTTCTTTAAATAGGTTTTCAGTATCTTGCTCTCTCTCTTCTTCTGGCACCCCCACAATTCTGATGTTGGTACGCATGAAGCTGTCCCAGAGGCTCCTTACATTATCTTCACATTTTTGGATTCTTTTCTTGCTTTTCCAGTTGAGTGTTTTTTGATTCTTTATATTTTTAATTTTTGACTTGATTTTTGCCTTTCTCTAGTCTGCTGTTAGGTCTCTGTATAATATTTTTTATTTCAGTCAGTGTATGTTTAATTTCTAGTTGGTCCTTTTTCATCTCTAGTTGGATCTTTTCCATCTCTAGTTGGTCATTTTTCATTTCTAGTTGGTCCTTTTTCATCTCCTCTTGGGTCTCGCTAACTTGATCCAACTTTTCTAGGATATTCTTGAAAAACCTTATAAGCGTGGTTTTGAACTCTATATCCAGTCGTTTGTTTTCCTCCATTTCTTTTGTTTGTGATCTCTTCCCTTGTCTCAGCATTTTCACTATGCCAGGAGAACTTCTGTGTTGGATTCAGCTTTATGATACCAGACTTGAAAAACTGCAAAAGCCTCTCTGTTGAGCTTGGGAGGGGTGGAGTCTCAGGGCTTAAGGGACCGCCTTGCCTTCAAGTCGGCCCCGCCCTCCACGGCCCCTGAGTCTCACGTGACTGGGTAATCACTGGAGCAGTCCCTGTGTCCGCGTCCACACGCGCTCTCTTGCAGTGCCTCTCGTCTGCTGCTCCTCTGGCTCCCCTGTGCTCCGGGACCACACAAGTCTGGGTCCCCAGTGTTTTGCCTGAAACTGGGGTTTAGTGGAGTTAGAATTGGCACAGTTGGGAGGGTCTGTCTCCTGTCCACTCGTGAAAGCCAGCGGCACAATCAGCAGTCTGTCCTCTGTGCGCAGTGCTGTGTGTGCCACCAGACTTTTTATCTTTTGCGACTCCCCTAAATTTCCATGCACTTCTCCCTTTTCACAGTCCACACTCCCCCCATATGAGTTTTGGCTGGATCTGGGGTTTAGTGTCATAGGATAAGGAGTTCAATGTCTTTGAGAGTTTCCCTCTCCCTCCCGCTAGAGAAAGCCAGCCAGGTTCTCCGGCACCCACTCTCTCCACATGGCTGTCTCCGTACCTCAGCTTTTTCCAGCTCCTCTGGGTCTCTGTGAGCCCCTCTCTTTTTTTTCAGTTGTAGAATTTCCACTCAGCCAGCTTTCCTGTGGTTCTGGATGATGTCTGCTCTGTCTTTTAATTGTAATTTTGAAATTGTTGTGTGAGGCAGCAGTGTAGATGTTTACCTATGCCACCATCTTGGATTCTCCCCCAATAAAGATTTATTAAATAAAAAAAAATAAAAAAATATGAAAGAGTCAATGATCAGTAATACTGCGTCATCGTTAGACATGTTCTCTAAGACTGCCAGGAACTGTTGTTTAATGTTATTAAATTATATTAATAAGGGAGTCTGAGCAGGCATTTTCCTCCTCCTGAGAAATACTTTCCTAATCTAGATTTCCTGTGTGCAGTTTTTCACAACTTGGTGCAAAATTATCTAAAATTATAATATAGGCCCATAGAGCAGCGATTCTCAACCTGTGGGTCGCAAACAGCTAGCAGGGTCTCCTAAGATCATCAGAAAACACAGATATTTAAGATTCATAACAGTAGCAAATTACAGTTAGGAAGTAGCGACAAAAATAATTTTATGGTTGGGGATCACCACAACATAAAGGACTGTATTAAAGGGTTGCAGCATTAGGAAGGTTGAGAACCACTGCCATAGAGGCTTTGAGTGGAGTTCAGGAGGTGCTGACTGAAGTACAGAGAAGCAAGAGCAATCTGTTCCTTGTAGTGGGGAATGTACATATTTCTAAGTTTCATCATGGGGGGTTTTAAGAGCCAGGATGTCAAAGAGAAGACTGGGAGGAAGAGGTGAGATGATTGGTTTTGATCATCAGTGGGAAATGGATCAGGATAGTTCATACAAATTGAAAAAAAAATATCTCTTATGTGTTCTTTCAGGGAATCTTATAGGAAGTTGCAGGAATATCTAATTGCATCCATAGTGAGCTCTGAGGAGAGATTAAATTTAGGGGCTTCTTGTGTTATCCCCATCACCCACTTTTATCTTTTCCCAGAGTGTGAGCCAATTGGTGCAATTAGTAGATGGCAGGAAGTGGTCAAAATTGATGATTTTAATTCTGAGATTTATTCATAGGACCATGAATAACCTCACATAAAATACCACCTCCCATCACCATCGCCCTCCACCCCCCACTCAGCTGAAAGAATGACATAGTGATTTTAGACTATGCTGGGAATATGAACTCTTTAAAGGAAGTGGCCAGTCATATTATTTATGACAAAGAGAGTTTGATCAGGAGTATAAGAGAAAACAGAAAGTAGGTTTTATTTTCTTTGTATCTTTGGGAGAGTCACACGTAGAATAAGAGCTTAATGAATGAGTGTGTTCTTTGAAGGTTGGCTGGCAAGATTGCTGTGCCTTCTGCTGTCCTTGGGGGAAATACTTAAAATCTTTGTTTCTCAATTTTTCTTAAATTCCCAGTTAATTAGAGGAAAAATTAAAAATATGAATGGTGTCCACATTAACTTTACTGAAATTATCTGTTTAAAAATTGTATCCATGCTCTAGTATAGTGGACTCTATGTAGGTGAAAGACACAATTACTCTTTGTTTCTTAGACTAACAGAAAATGAGTGCTTGAAAATATGACTATTCACTTTAATTTCTCTCTTGAACTTATATTTTCTAGCAAAGCCAGTCTTTTATCTTTTATATGCACAGAACTTGAAAATTTAGCTAAATGATGTAAGTGGAGCTGATAGTGACCATTAGCTGATGGTGACTAATTCTAGGAACAGGATTCATAATGGAGGAAGCAGATGCGATGCAGAGGTTCATTTCTATAGCAATTTTCAGTGTTTGGAAAGAAACTTCTTACCCACTATTCCACAGTGATATATGTGAAAACAAGTAATCAACTTTTACTTAGAGCTATGTTAGTAGAGATTTACTTTAGTAGGAATAGGAAATATGGCCATACATTCTTTGTGTGATTCCAAAGGAAATAACCGGAATCAATGGTGGAAGTTCTAAGGAGACACGTTTTGTTTCAGTATCAGGAGCTATCTAACCATAGAATAGTTTGCCCTGCCCACAAAGTGATGGAAATGTTCCTAGTGGACTGGAGTTGAGGAATGTGGATAGGGAAGTGGGAAAAGGGATTTCTACAGTGTGAGAGATGTTACACTGCTTTTGTCCACAGGCGGTACTTGTTCTGATTATGGGTGATGAGTATAAAATAATTCTGTAAGTTAGAATAGCACCTTCTAGCCTGTAAAATGCTTTCACATTTTCACGTTATTATGTATACTAGAGGCCAGATGCAAGAAATTTGTTTTGTGATGGCCTGCCTCGGCCCTCATAGCTGCAGTGGCTTGCCTCAGCCCGGCTTCATCTGGAAGGACATCTGGGAGGTCATTTGGCTGCTCGGTCTAATTAGCATATTATGCTTTTATTATTATTATAGATTGGATGAAATTTGTGCCAAGGGCTCGGCCCTTGCAGCCCTGGCTGCCTCAGCCAGTCCTTGCAGCCCCAACTGGCCCTCACAGCCCCGGCTTTGTCCCAAAGATCATCTCGACGATTGTTCTGCTGTTCAGTCTAATTAGCAGGACTAGTGGCCCGGTACATGAAATTTATGCACGGGGGTTGGGGGAAAGTGTTCCTCAGCTCGGCCTACACCCTCTCCAATATGGGACTCCTCGAAGGGTGTTCTACTGCTGGTTTACAGGGATCGGGTCTAAACCGGCAGTTGTATATCCCTCTTACAATCTGGGACTGCTGGCTTCAGCCGCTCACCTGCCTGCCTGCCTGCCTGATTGCCCCTAACCATTCTGCCTGCTGGCTTGTTTGCCCCTAACTGCCCTCCACTGTCTTCCTGCTTGCCCCCAAATGCCCCCTGCCAGCCAGATCACCCCTAACTGCCCCCCATGCCAGCCTTCTCACCTCCAACTGCCCCCCTTCTGGCCTGCTCATTCCAGACTTTCCCCCACCCCCACTGTCCTGATTACCTCTAACTGACCTGAACTGATGTCCTGCTCACCCCCAGTTGGCCCCTCTGCTGGTCTGCTTCCATCCAACGGCCCCTGCATTCCCATCCTGGCCTGATCATCCCTCGGCGACCCAAGGTCCCAGCCCCTCCTTTTTTTCTTTTCTTTTTTATTTCAATGCCTCCTTGAGCAGAGGCCAGGGTCAGTTGGAAGCAAGTATCTAGTATTTATTTATCTTCTATAATTGAGACTTTGTAGCCTTGAGTGGAGGTCAGGGCCGGCGAGGGTGGGAAGCTTGGTTTCCTCCATTGCCAGGGCAACCCTAGCCTCCTGCTTGCTCCAGCTCTTTGGCCAGCCGCCATCTTAGTTGGGTTAATTTGCATCCTCACTCCTGATTGGCTGGTGGGTGTGGCTTGTGAGTGTAGTGGAGTGATGCTTACTTTGCATTTTTTTTTAAATTAGTGTAGATATTTAAATCCTCACCCAAGGATGTTTCTTGATTTTGGAGAGAGAGATTGATGTGAGTGATAAACATCGATTGGTTTCCCCTCCCCCCACATGCACCCCAGCCCCAATAGGAGATCAAATCTACAACCTCGTATGTGTCTTGTCTGGGAATTGAATGGGAAATCTTTGGGTGCATGAGATGATCCTCAACCAATGAGCCACACTAGCCAGGGCTCTAGTAGGACTTTTAAGGCCCACATTGCTCTTTGCTTTTCTCCTCTTCTTCCCTTAGTTCTCCTGCTTACCAAACCCAGCTTGTATCAACTCTGTACCTTGCTTGTTCTCTCATTTGGGCTTGAATCTTCAGCCATCCCTCAGGAAGTCTGATGTATTCTGAGTCCCTCATCTCCCAGTGTTTCTGGTATACTCAGCCTTCATTTGCCCTCACCAGAGATTCCAGTCCACACTTCCAACCTGGAGACTGACAGGGAGTTAAAGGTACTCACATTTTCTTCAGGTACTTCTGTTCATCCCTACAGAAGCCAGTGGGTGGTTCAGCTACTGCTCTTAGGAAAAGGAAATATGGCCATGCATTCTTTGACTTTCCTCTTTCTTCAGAACCCTTCAGAAGTGCCCTTAATGCTTTGGTTTTGCTAAAACCCTCAGATTACGAGATCTGGGACCACTGGGAAGAGCTGGAGTGCTCAGACTTAAGACTTCAGCTTAGATTGGCTATCTCTAAGAAGTCAAATCTAAATGCAGGTTTCCACTTAAAAACACTTCCCGCCAAGGTCCAGAAGGCCAAAGCTGGAACAATTTGAGCAACAAAATAAATAATGAGAGTACTAGATTATGAGCCACAGAATAAAATAATTATCCATAAGTGCATACTTAACATAAATAAATAATTGAATACATTAGTAAATGAGGGATGAAATGGACAGTAGACATTTAATCAATACCTGTAGAAGGAATGAGATAAATAGAAAATCTTGATTAGGCAAACACTACGGAAGTAATTGTTTCAGATAACATCCATCAATGGGTGTTAAAACATCAAAGGACCAAAGTTTGTGGATAAACAGGAGATTTATACAGTCTCAAAATATCTCCCCTAAGATTATTAATCGCAAAAGGAAAAATAGGACCATGACAGTAAAGAAACCTCACAGACACTGTATCTCATGGTCAAGGTTAACATCTACAGTGACAAGACATGGACATTATGGACCCTCTGATTTGAGGCTCTGAGAAGGTGTATTAGGGTTTCCAGAGAAACAAACCAATAGATTATATGAAAAAAAATTAGTATAAAGATTTAGTATAAGGAGTTGGCTCATGCAATTATGGAAGCTGACAGTCAAAGGTCTGCAGGGTGAGTTGGCAAGCATGGATCCAGGATAGCTGATGGTGTGGTTTGAGTCTGAAGGCAGGAAAAAGCCCATGTCCCAGTTGGAAAGTAGTCAGGAAGGAGGGGTTCTTTCTTACATGGAAGAGAGTCAGCCTTTTTGTTCTAGTAAGACCTTCAACTAATCAGACAAGGCCCACCTACATTAGAAGGAAATCTGTTTTACTCAGTCTACCACTTAAATGTTCATCTTATCCAAGATACCCTCACAAAAGCACCCAGAATAATGTTTGACCAAAGAATGGAGCACTTCATAGCCTAGTCAAGTTGACAAAAAAAATTAACCACTACAGAAGGGGACAGTAATACTTCTTTGGTATCTCCCCAAAATTACATGACCTATGGGGGGTAATGAAGATTAGGGGAAGGTCAATGGAGAAAAAAAGGAGACATATGTACAACTATTTGTAATACTTTAAACAATAAAAAAATAATGACTTAATCCTATCTAATAAAAAGAAAATATGCTAATTGACCCTCACACTGGCACAAAGATGGTGACATTCACAGCCAATAAGGAGGGAATTTGCTAATTGACTCCCTGCCCTCAAAGATGGCAGCACCCACAGCCAATAAAGAGAGAATATGCTAATTGACTGCCATGCCCTCAAAGATGGCGGTGCCCAATCCCCTCAGCCCTGCTGAGGTGGCAGTTGCCCCCAAGCAGGCTGGGCCACTCCGAGGACCTGCCTCCAGAATCCCCCAGCCACCCAGGGCTGGCCCTAGGTGCAGGCAAGCCTTGGACGGTGGCTACCCGGCCACCCAGGGTTGCCTGAGGCTCAGGTGACCAGGGCCAGTTGAGGTTTGCATGGCAGTGGCAGCAGCAGAGGTATGATGGGGCGTCACCTTCCCCTGATTGCCGGGTCACCTCCTGCCCCCGAGGGGCAGGCTGGGCTGAGGGACCCCCCCTCCAGTGCATGAATTTTTATGCACCGGGCCTCTAGTCTAATCATAAAAAGCCTGAGACAAACCCAGATTGATGAACATTTTTACAGAAGAACTGACCAGTATTCTTTAAAAGTTCAAGGTTATGAAAGAGAAGGGAAGACAGAGCAATTTCACAGGTCGAGGAGAAAGGAGGCATGACCACCAAATATAATGTGAGCTCATGGACTGGATCCCGGAATGGAAAAGAACATTAGTTGAAAAACTAATAAAATTTGAATGATGTCTATAGTACAGTTAATAGTGTTGTATTAATGTAAATTTCCTAGTTTTGATAAATGTACTGTGGTTATATAAAATGTTAATACTAGCAGAAGGTGGTTGAAGAGTATACAGCAACTCGGCTATTTTTATAACTTTTCTGTGAGTCTAAAATTATTTAAAAATAAAATGTTTTTAAAATGCTACCTGCCATTGGGTACTCTAAGGACTTTTTAGTAACAGGATATTTTTATATTCTTTAAATTTATAAATATTGTATGTGTATACACATTTTCTACCTACCATTCATTATTTCCACAAATGATAAATTTCATCAGTTTGGTTTGCTAGCACCTTTAAAAAAATATTTTTATTGATCAAAGAGGAATGGAGAGGGAGGAGAGAGAGAAACATCAATGATGAGAGCGAATCACTGATTGACTGCTTTCTGCATGCCCCACACTGGGGATGGAGCCTGCAATCCGGGCATATGACCTGACTGGGAATCGAACTGTGACCGTCTGGTTCATAGGTCGATGCTCAACCGCTGGCCAGGCATATACTTGGCTTTTCTTTGTTCTTTTAGCCTGGGTAGTATTTTTTTTTGTATTCCCAGTATTTGGGTAGTAGGTTTAGATCCCAGGTAAAGACTTAAATGTTGGATAAGTTGGTTGACAATGGAAAACACCTAAGGGCTCTAGCATGGACAACTTGCTTGTCCTCACAGAAAAGACAATTCGGTAGGTTCAGCATGTTGTACTAGTGTAGGTTATTCCCTGGTCCCTGTGGAAAGTAGAGTAGAAATAAATTTTTAAAAAATTGCCTCTAGCTCCTTGTTGTAGGTTTTTTTGAGATTGAGATATAATTGATGTATATATAATATTGTGTATGTTAGGCCATATGCCTAGTTGATTTGATATATGTATCTATTGCAATATAAGTAACACCGGAGTGTTCACCAACACCTTTATAACAGCATCGATCTGTTAGCTGCATTCCCCTCCTAGCTTCCCTGTGTGTTGTCATCAGGCATTTAATTTTCTCAGCTTGTCACTCAGGAACAGAGAAGCAGGCAGATAATTGTAGAGTACAGCATGTAGAACCATGCCTGACATGTAGGAAACACCGTATTAGAGTTTGCTAAGTAAAAATAAGAAATTACCCTTACTTTCAGAGAGCTCACCATTTAGTTGGAAAGATAAAATGAACAAATGAAAAAACAACCAATATACGTTTTGAGAAATTGAGTTTAATTGGTATTAAATGACTTAAAATTCTATAAGGTTGTTTGTGTAAAAGTGAGATGTGAACACAGGGCTGTCTAAACACTAAAAGCTACTGTTGCCACCAGATAAAGTGAACACAGAAAGCTTTGAAGCTGAACCTCGTAAGATGATAGTCTTTATCATATGGAGGGAAGTGGGGCGCACATAGGCTTTGGGGAAGCAGAAAAGGGGTAAGTGCAGCATGAGCAGTAGGAAGCATAAAGTGTTCTGGGTTCTGTTCCTTAGATTTTACTAGAGAAAGGGAGGAATGTGGACTGAAACGGGAACATGGGTTGGAGGCAAAGTATAATGAGCTTGAATTCATAGTTAAGTTTAGACTTTTACTTTATAACCCATTTTGTAAACCATTAAAGGTATTTGTGAAAGGGAAGGATATGATGAAAGAGTGTCTTAGAGAGTTAGGTTCAAGGTTATGGGATGAACTGGAGATCTGAGCTAATGTTTACTGAGTCACCCAGATATGGTGCTATGTGCTCTACATGCATTATGCCATTTACTCCTCACAGCAGCTCTAAGAAATGGGCACTGTTAATATTATCTCCATTTCCCAGGTGGGAAAACTGAGGCTTTAAGAGGTTAAAGACCAGGCTCCCACAGTGAATGAGGTGGATCACGTCCACCTGTGCTGCCTCTATATGCTACAGCACCTGACGGTGGCCCAGAAGACAAACTAGGCCAGATGTGATAGTCACAGTGACAAGGCCTGAACTAGGTCAGGGGTGGTGGAAAAGGAGATATGGGAGCAGCAGTGTGAAATGTGCTGATCCTGTAATTTTCTAGCTTTTCTTTATGTAGTGTTTCCCTTGGAGCTGGTGGGTAGTGGTGAGAACTTTGCCAAGACCAAGGAGGCATCATGGAAAACCTTGCCTCCAAACTTCTTAACTAACTTAGGCCTCTCGTTTTTCCCAAGGAAATGTATTGAATTAATAAAGTGCGTGATGAGTTTGGTGTGCTTAGCTTGGGTTAGTTTTGAGATAGTTTAAGCAAACTTCTAGGTGTTCTCAAGCTTCAGTCACTAGAGTTGGAGACGAAGAGGTACCTCCAGGTCTGTGAGAGATCTGTTGTCTCTTTTTTCCATGAACCTCCTCCCTTATCTGTTTATCTTGACATCTTCCCAGTTACTTCCCTGCTTTGCAATTTTATGGGTTAATAGGTCACAGAATTGTTCAATTCATTTCTCATTTTTTGAAAGAAAGAGGGGTGCATGCATTTTGACTCTGCAAAGCTTTTGACTCACAGTTAAATGAGCACACAATGCAAGTGTGCTGAGTGCCATGTGACCGTGCGGGGCAGCACAGGCCAGCAGTGACCTCTCTGTTTTGTCTGCTGCAGGTGATAAGAAGTACATCATGGGGCCCAAGTTCTCCACACTCGACGCCACTGTCTTTGGACACTTGGCACAGGCAATGTGGACCTTACCCGGGACGAGACCTGAGCGGTTGATCAAAGGCAAGCACTATGAACCTCTTCAGGTTTTGAGAGTTGCTGGATGGGTGCAGGGTAGGAGTAACACAATGGGGAATTCTAGGCTGATGTCTGGGAGCTTGATGGAGACACCAGGCGTGGCATCCAGGGCCAGGGTGTTTTCTGTGATCAGGATATGTATGGGTAGAGGAGACACTGGGCTTCTCACCTGCCATGTTGTTCATGTTGTGTTCTGGCAAAGCTGACACAAATTTTGCATGTCTACACTGGGGCTTTTCTTCCAGCTCCTTAGGTAGGGATTTAACACTTGTTGCTGAAATAGGGCTTGAATTCTGCCTAGTGCCCTTGCTTTGTTGGTCTTCATTATTTGCCTTGGGATGGTGGTAGTTTACCACTTTCTGGTGTGTCTGTTGCTGCAGTAAGCACAGTGGGCTGATGGACTCTGCTCCTTTTGTCTCACCTGATCCTAGATTTTCCACATGTAGGTGAAAGTACACTATTCTGTGTCATTTGAGTTCAGAGTACTCCTTTCTATTTCAGTAGTGTTGTAGATCAGACAGACAATGAGGAAAGTGTCAATAAATGTTTGTAAGTCTGGTGCTATGCAAAGTTTTATATTAATACTAGAGGCTCTGTGCATGAATTTGTGCATGGGTGTGGGAGGAACCAGGGGAAGTTGGCCAGCAGCGGGGGAAGGACCTGGGGAGGTTGGCTGCTGGCCCTGAGGAGGGAGCTGGCCCTTGACCTCCCTGCCCCCTGGGAAAGAGGCCATATCTACTGTTATCCATCCCCCGTTTCCTGTCTCAGCTCAGCCCGAAGGCCTGACGGGGTCGGAGAGGAGGCTATGGTCTGTGGGCGTGGAAGGAATGGACACAGGACACCGATGTCACTGTCAATATCCTGCCACCACGTGGTTCCCTGCCTCCCCCTCCTCCTCCTTCCCTTGCCACTCCGCCACCACTGTGGCAGGTGGGTGGCCTCCGGGGAAGGGAGAGGACAGGAGCGAGACAAACCCTTGTGTTGAAGGCTGACTTTCAATAGATTGCAGCAAGGGAGCTGCTCTGTTACATATGAAACCCTGACCCAGAAGCAGGTCTCTGTGAATGGTTTAGTGCCAGGGGCTGATGGGGCTGGCCAGCCAGGGAGAGGAGCTGCAAAAGGTTGGCTGTGAGTGCGCACTGACCACCAGGAGGCAGCTCCTGTGTTTAGCGTCTGCCTTCTGGTGGTCAGTGTGTGTCATAGTGACTGGTTGACCAGTCATTCCGGTCATTCGGTCATAACAGTCGCTTAGGCTTTTATATTTGTAGATTATTATGTGTACGTTTTGACCAAAGAAAGTGTTTTTGTGGTGTGATCTTGGCTGTAATACCTGTCAGAATTACAATTCTAGACTGGAGGGGTAGAAGTAGGGATGAGTGGAACCTGAGCTAGAGATGAACATACATACTTGTGGGGGTGAGGGTGGGGGTGGACTTGGTAGCCAGGAGTAAAATACATGTTGGCAAGGGTGCAAGGAGCATCAGCTTACTTGGGTTGATGCCAAGGAACCAGATTTTGGCATGTGTGTGTATGTGTGTTTGTGCATGTGGCTTGTGTGTGGTGGAATGGGGTGATGAGCTAAACAAGGTAATGGGGGCCTCTGGAATAGGCTTCCCTTGCTTTGCTGAGTGGGAAATGATTAGAGCATCTCCAGTTTGAAGCAGTGCCTAAACAAGTGCCTGAGGGCTGGGGATTGAGGTTCAATATTTACGTTTGGAGAAGGAGGTTGACAAGAGTTAATCAAGGTGTTTATGTTCCAACTGACCAGGCTGGGCATGTAGATGAGATCACCAGTGAGTAGCATATAGAATGCTCTCAATTATTTTTGGATGGGTGGAAGGATGGAAGGTACCAAGTAAGGCACAATTGTACATGAACCTGAGGCAGGCCAGCAGCCATGTGTGGTGATCATGAGTTGGGTGGGTGGGGAGATTGGCTGGTGAAGGCTGTAGCTCTGTGTGTGTGTGTACTCATGCACTCATGTGCACGCCCAGAAGTTCAGACCATGCTATTGGTAATAGGAGTCACTCTCCGGATCCTGCTATTGGTGAGGTTGGGGCTCCAGGTACATGACAAGGCTTGGTTGGAATGGTTCAACCATTGATTGAAGATCTTCTGGATTTCAGCTGAGTGGAGCTAGGGATAGTATGGATTGATATGGAATTTCCTAAATGATCAGTGTAGCTGGTCCTTATCTTGTGATGTGTTGGAACTTATCTAATTTGAATGTCATCATATTGGTGATATTTATAGCTGTTAAAATATTAGTTTCTCTTTTTTAATCAGGATTTCCACAGTGGTCTAAAATGTATTGATTCCTTTTAGTTCATTTAGGAGTGTGTTTTACTAGTATATTTACTCTCCTTTCTTGTTACTTTCCACTCCCTCCCTCTGATTCTCTACCACAGCTCCCACATCTACTTACTTCTATACACACATACCCCATACACACTCACTTGTACACATACTAGTACACTTACACTTCTAGCCAAGCATATTTGCACATGCACACACCTTCTGCATACACACATGCACATCTGTTGTGGTGACCTGTTATTTAGTCAGAAGCATTCAGGAATCCATCATCAGTGGAATTCTCAGATCCTGTAGTATCTATCCCTTCTTGTAGAAATTAAGCATCTTTTGTGATTTATTTATGACTTGGCCCTTTCCTCTATTACTTTCTGGAAGGACTGAGGCATTTAGTGTTCTTTTTAGAGGATTGTTCAGCCTTTTTGGAGGATTGATTTTGAGTCCTACCCTGAGACACACACATTTGGGGGAATCTTACACCAAATTCTGCAGGGGACTTCTGGCATACAGCTGCATGCACTTTGATTATTAAAACAAGTTAGTAGCTTTCAGCTCTCCCCAGGGATAAGGTGTAGCATGAATTATTCAAGTGCAGAGAGTTTGTTTCCAAATCCCATTTTAGTCATTAGATTTAGGTCCCTTCCAAACTTTTGGATCCAAGCTACTAACATGCAGGCACATTGCTAATTTGGTCTCAACTTCTTTTTCTGCCTACCTCCCCCCATCCCTCCACCCCTTTTTTTAAAATCTGTGATGGAGAGTTTCCCAAGAAGTAATTAGAGAAAAGAGATATAGAAACAGTTGACCCTAGATAATTTAGAACTCGCTCAAACTCAGGAATGGCTTGGGTCAAACAGTGTTCTGCCTTAGCTTTGAAAAACCCATTTGTGTGAGTGTATACATATTAACTTTTTGGTTTTAGATATTATTGACAATATCTAGCCATAAAAGCTATTTCTGGAACCTAATGAGAAATGTTTCTTAACTTAGGTGAGTAAAGGGACAGACTATGAATATTCAACAATTCTTAAAATATTTACGTATTTGTTTATATAGTTAGATCTCTATAGATATAAAAATATGAATTTTTTTTTTACTGGAGAAAATTTAGACAAAATAGAAAAGTTAAAAAGATAAAAAAACAACTTGTGACCTTATCACTCACAGAGAATTGCTATTAATGCTGTAGTATATATTTTCATATTATATCAAGTACATGTATGTCTATATTTTTAAAAATTGAGATCATAATATCCATATAATTATAACCTGCAGTTTTTAAATTATCTATGTAAATTGTCATTACATATTCTTCAACACAACATATTTAGTAGTTGTATAATACCCTATCCTATGACTACATTGTAGTGTATGTGATTAATCTTTTTTGTGGACTTGTGGCTTATTTAAAATAATTTTTTACTAATATCCTATAGTGAATATTGTATAAATATATACTTCTGCTTATCACTGCCTATTTCCTTAGACTTCAAGTTGGGGAATTACTGTCTCAAATCTGTTGGAATAAGCTGTTGGTCTATATGGTTAAGATTGCTTTCTAGAAAGACTTCAGCAGTTTATATTCTCACAAATGTTTGAAAACACTTCAAATTTTGTTCCTCAATTGGGGTTGCATATAATTTATTTTTAAATTTCTGCCATTTTTATAGTCAAAAAAGAATTCTCAGTTTTATTATCAGCAACACTCTTAATGAGGGGTCACATTTGATATATTGATCAGAGTATACTTATTAGAGAATTCCATGTGGACTCGGGCCCTGTTTAAACATACACAGAGACTGGAGAGCCACCCAAGAAAGTGAAAGGGAAGCAACAGAGGGAATGGGTTTTGCGTTGCCTCTGCTCACCCTGCAGAGCCATATCCAAACCTCACAGCCTACTGTTGCTTTTCTGAATTTGTAAGAAATACAACTCTGTGTTCTAAAAAAAGCCTTGATCAGCAACTCTTTTGCCAACAGTTATTTATTGCACTTGGACTTTATTTTTTGCTTATTATCTGACAGGTGAAAAGGTAGAAAAAATTATGGATATGCTTGAAAAACAAAGGAGTCCATACTCTTGCTGAGCTCCATCCGGAAGTGTTCAGGAAAGGTGTGGGGCATTCAGGGCCCAGCAAAGGGCTGGACTTTGTGTGAGTCTTTGGATTTTGAAATATATGAGTTTGTGCCCTTTTGCTTCACGGAGAGGAGGCAAGGGGCTGTCCTCATTCCGGAGTGTCCTCATTGGGGCATTCAAGTTTGCTAAGGACTTTTCTTGGAGGCTCTCTCAGTGCTCTTCCTGCCCATGAGACAGAACGCTAAGGGGAGCAACCAAGAGCACAGCCAGCACCTTGCCCAGGTGTGGATGGAGTGATGCTGAGCAAATACCTGGAGACCAGCTGAGTGTGTGTGGGCACTGGATACACTTTTTCCAAATATTTGCTAGTGAGTGACCAAGGGCTGGGCAGGTGGTGCTGGGAGACGCTGGCAGGCTTCTCCTTCCTCGCTCTCCTGCCATGGAGGGTTGGCAGCCTGGAGAAACTGAGGCCTGGGTTCTGAGTGTGGTTGCCAATCTCTTCAGTGTCAAATTGGACAGATTGTTTCTGAATATTAGAGAAATTGGAGTGACACGGGAAAATAAAAGGAGTCGCTTTTTTTCAAAAAATGGTGGGAGATAGTTCCGTTTGAGAAACTCCCAGAGAAGAGCTCTTTACTCTGTCAGGGAGTGTGCTCTGGTTAGAGGGCCATTTGACTTTCTGCTGAATATCCGGTCTAGGTGTTTGGGAGTATCACTGATCACTCATTAGTATTTTACTAATTTATTTTATTCATTTTAAAATTAGAAATGTAATACACGATTGTCACAATACATTAAAAAATACAGGTATATTTTCAAAGATTTTTGACCTTCCCTCATCCATATGCAATACTATTTCCACCCCCATCCTCCGCCCCCCCACCCCCCACCCCCAGGGATAACCAGCATTATGGATTTGGAGTCAATCCTCTGTGTCTTTCTTTCTTTTCTTTTCTTTTTTTTTTAAATGTATTTTATTGATTTTTCACAGAGAGGAAGGGAGAGGGATAGAAAGTCAGAAACATCGATGAGAGAGAGACATCGATCAGCCGCCTCCTGCACATCCCACACTGGAGATGTGCCCGCAAGCAAGGTACATGCCCTTGACTGGAATCGAACCTGGGACCTTTCAGTCCGCAGGCCAACGCTCTATCCACTGAGCCAAACCGGTCTCGGCTCTTTCTTTTCTTTAATCTACAAACTTATATACATGTATAGAGCTGTTTTGATTTCTTTTTTACTATTTAAAAAAAAACAATGAAATTACATTGCACATATTTATAACTTGATTTTTTAACTTAATACACTATCATCTCTTTTTAACATTTGTACATTCTATAGAATTTATTTATTTAATTTATTATTATTATTATTATTATTATTTTTACTTAATAAACCTTTATTGTTCAGAATATTACATTTGTTTCTCTTTTTTCCCCTCATAGCTTCCCTCCACCCGGCCGCCATCCCTTCCTTTACCCTTACCTCCCCCCGCATTGTCCTCATCCATAGGTGTATGATTTTTGTCCAGTCTCTCCCAGTACACCCCTTACCCCTTTCCCCCTGAGAATTATCAGTTCACTCCCTTTCTGTGCTCCTGATTCTATTATATTCACCAGTCTATTCTATTGATCAAATTTTTAATTCACTTAATTTTTAGATTCATTTGTTGATAGATATGTATTTGTTGTTCATAATTTTTTTTTATCTTTTATCTTTTTCTTCTTCCTCTTCTAAAAGAGTACCTTTCAGCATTTCATATAATACTGGTTTGGTGTTGAACTCTTTTAGCTTTTTCTTATCTGTGAAGCTCTTTATCTGCCCTTCAATTCTGAATGATAGCTTTGCTGGATAGAGTATTCTTGGTTATAGGTTCTTGCTATTCATCACGTTGAATATTTCTTGCCACTCCTTTCTGGCCTGCATAGTTTCTGTTGAGAAATCAGCTGACAGTCATATGGGTGCTCCCTTGTAGGTAATGAACTGTTTTTCTCTGGCTGCTTTTAATATTCTCTCTTTGTCTTTTACTCTTGGTATTTTAATTATGATGTGTCTTGGTGTAGTCCTCTTTGGATTCCTTTTCTTTGGGGTTCTGTGCATGCACTTCTTGGACTTGTAAATATATTTCTTTCACCAGATGTGGGAAGTTTTCAGTCATTATTTCTTCAAATAGGTTTTCAGTATCTTCCTCTCTCTCTTCTTCTGGCATCCCCATAATTCTGATGTTGGTATACTTGAAGTTGTCCCAGAGGCTCCTTACACTGTCTTCACAGTTCTGGATTCTTTTTTTCTTCTTACTTTTCCAGTTGAGTGTTTTCTGCTTCTTTATATTTCAAATCTTTTATTTGGTTCTTGTGTTCCTGTAGTCTGCTGTTAGGTCTCTGTATAATATTTTTTATTTCAGTCAGTGTGTGTTTAATTTCTTTTTTTTTAAAACATTTTTTAAAATATATTTTTTATTGATTTCTTACAGAGAGGAAGGGAGAGGGATAGAGAGCTAGAAACATCGATTGGAGAAACATCGATCAGCTGCCTCCTGCATGCCCCCTACTGGGGATGTGCCCACAACTAAGGTACATGCCCTTGACCGGAATCGAACCTGGGACCCTTCATTCCGCAGGCAGACGCTCTGTCCACTGAGCCAAACTGGTTTCGGCTGTTTAATTTCTTGTCGGTCCTTTTTCATCTCCTCTTGGGTCTCACTAAATTTATCCATCTTTTCTAGGAAATTCTTGAAAAACCTTATAACTGTGGTTTTGAACTCTATATCCAGTCATTTGCTTTCCTTCATATTTTTCGTTTGTGATCTCTGCATTTTCACTATGCTGGGAGAATTTCTGTGTTGGAATCAGCCTTATGATACAAGATTTGGAAAACTGCAAAAGCCTCTCTGTTGAGTTTGGGTGGGGTGGAGTCTCAGGGCTTAGCAGACTGCCTTGGCTTCCAGTCATCCCCGCTCTATGCGGCCCCTGAATCTCAAGTGTCTCTCGGTAATTGTTGTAGCCTCTCTGTGCGCACGTGTGCACGTGCCTCTAGACCTCTGCCTTTCTGGCTCCCTGTGCTCCAGGACCCATATGAGTCTGGGTCCCCAGGGTCTTGCCCAAAACTGGGGTTCAGTGCAGTTAGAAGTGGCACAGTTAGGATGCTCTGTCTCCTGCTCACTAGAGAAAGCCAACAGCACAGTCAGCAGTCTGTCATCTGCACGCAGTGGTGTGTGCGCCCATAGACCTCTGCCCTTTTGCGGCTCCCCTAAATTTCCATGCACTCCTTCTTTTTCACAGTCCAGACTCTCCCCGTATGAGTCTCGCTTGGAACTAGGGTTCAGTGCTGTAGGATAAGGGGTTCAGTGCAGTTGGGAGTCTTTGTCTCCCTTCCACCAGAGAAAGCCAGCCAGGCACTCCAGTGCCCGCTCTCTCCACACACGTGTCTCTGTACCTCAGCTTTTTGCAGCTCCTCTGAGTCTCTGTGAGCCCCACTCTTTCTTTCTAGTTGTAGAATTTCCATTCAGCCAACTTTCTTGTGGTTCTGGATGATGTCCGTTCTGTCTTTTAGTTGTAGTTTTGAAATTGTTGTGCGAGGCAGCTGTTTAGGTGTTCACCTATGCCGCCATCTTGGTTTCTCTCTATTCTATAGAATATATACACCACACTTTACCTATCAATTCCTATTGATGAAAACTCAAACTCTTTTCATCTTTCTTTTTTTATTGACATAATTCTGTATTCAATATCCATATACGGGTAGCATTACATACTGATGCTCTTATTTTAGTAGAATAGAGTACTAAAGGTGGTCTGCTAAGTACATTTAAAGTTTCAACAGACAGCCTCAGATTACATTCCAAAAATGGTTTTGGCAATTAGACTTCCACCAGCCATGTAGTACAGTGCTTGACCTCTACATTGATGTTCAGACTTTAATTTTTACCAGTGGATGAAATTGTTAACTGATTATTGGGTACACTTTGAAAATGTACTTTTCCTATTGTCTCACAAAGTTTACATCTTCATTATAGGCATTTATGTTAAGTAATCCCTCCCTCCCTCCCTTCCACACACACTATACACAACCTGTTTTTACTGCCAAATTTTTCTATTCTTTTGGCTGGTGGGCATGTTGACTGGATCTGCTGATGGAAATTCTGGCCACAGGAAGGATTGGCAAAGAGAGATCAAGGTAGAACTTAATTATAGGTTTTCACTCTTTTTATCAGGATGGGTCTGTGAGCTCCCAGTCCTTGCTTATCAAAGTAAACCCTTTCTTAACTTCATGATAGAATAATAGTTTCCTTCATGACAAGTCATTTTGAAGGCAGCAGCTCATAATTCTTTGAGACCTCAGAAAGAATTACAGAAAAATATTCTGTGACAGATGGTGCAAAGCTGTTAATTCTCAGACCAGGCTGTCAGCTCCCCAGTAGAGGGGCAGAGTCGAGTCATAGTGAAAGGCTCAAGCGAGTTTGAATCCTGGCTCTGCCACTATCTAGAACTTGACTTTAGTCAAGCTAATTAACCCCTCTGTTGCAGTTTTCCCATTACAGAGAGGGATAATAATGCTTCCTGCCTCCTACAGCATTTTTGCAAGGACTAAGAGAGTCAGTGTGACTTCAACAAATGAAAAAATCACATCAAACAGTGTCTGATACACAGTAAGGACTATATATGTATTTGCTATTTTTTTTTTAAAATATATTTTATTGATTTTTTACAGAGAGGAAGGGAGAGAGATAGAAAGCCAGAAACATCGATGAGAGAGAGACATCGACCAGCTGCCTCCTGCATGCCCCACAGTGGAGATGTGCCCGCAAGCAAGGTACATGCACCCAACCGGAATCAAACCCGGGACCTTTCAGTCCGCAGGCCGACGCTCTATCCACTGAGCCAAACCGGTCTCGGCTGTATTTGCTATTTTTATTAACTTTTATTATTGCACAGTCATGAAGGGGGCAGGTCTTGGGAAGGAAGGTAAAGAAACAGGCGGTAGAAATAATAGCCACAAAGAAGTAGACAGACTCATGGCTGGTGTAGATTTTGTGGCTCTTGTAACCAGATTATGACTTTCTCGCTACTAGGGAATAAGCGACTGTAAATTATTTGTGATGTCTTCCCACCACCTCCTTGCTGATGCTTTCCCATATTTATCCATCCTTTGGTTACCTGTGACTGGCAGCAATACCTGGTGAGGTGTGTCTGAGGATTGCTTCTTTAAGGGAGAAAACAGGTGAAGGTTTTGCATGTCTTTCCAAAGGGGACAATGAGATTGGCTTTTCTGCTTCTGGCTCCTTGGTGCATAAAAATCTTTGAGTAGGGAGCAATTTGAATGGACTCTTACATAGTGTGAATTGAGCTATTATGATCTAATAGGACTGAAAATGGTGCCCTGGAACCAATACAAGAACATCCTATATAATAAAAGCCTAATATGTAAATCAACCAAACGGTGGAATAAGTGGTGAAATCCTTGGTTGCTATGATGCGTACTGACCACCAGTGGGCAAATGCTCAATGCAGGAGGTGCCCCAGCCCACAGGCCCCCGGCCAGCCAAAGTGGATGCCAGCGGAGAGTGGGGGTGGGGGAAGGGGGTCTGATCGTCCCACCAATCACCCCACAGATCGGCCCTGATCACCAGCCAGGCCTAGGGACCCTACCCATGCACAAATTCTGCACACCAGGCCTCTAGTTGGTTTATAGGCTTCATGAAGCAGGGAGATTTGCTTTATTGTGCTTTGTAAGGGATATGTGTTTATTTAAGCAGAACAGCAATCAAGATTTGAAAATTTTGCTCAGTTGGTGCTGCAACTCAGTGGTTGAGCATCAACCTATGAATCAAGAGATCACTATTTGATTCCCGGTCCAGGGCTCATGCCCAGGTTTCAGGCTTGATCCCCAGTGTGAGGGCTGCAGGAGGCAGCTGATAGATGATTCTCTCTAATCATTGATGGTTCTTTCTCCCTTTACCTTCCTCTCTGAAATCATTAAAAATATATATATATAAAGTTTTTGAAAAATTTTAATGACATGAGGAAATGTTTGCATTAATGCTAACAGGAAGTAACAGTTAAGTCATGATAATAATGCCAATAAATACATAGGAAAAAATACTAGGAAATAACACAAAAATATTAATTATGGTTATCTTGGATTGATAAGATTATAGATCTTTTGTGTTTGCCTTTTTATGATTTATAGTTTCTCTATACAGAGTTCTAATTTTCCAAAAATGGGAATATGTTATTTATTTTTATTTTTTTATTGAGAAAAGTGTATTTATTTATTTATTTATTTTAAATTTTAATAAATCTTTATTGTTCAGATTATTAAAATTGTTCCTCTTCTTTTCCCCTATAACTCCCCTTCACCTGGCTCCCACTCCATCCTCTGCCCTTACTCCCCCCCATTGTCCTCATCCATAGGTGTATGATTTTTGTTCAGTTTCTCCCTGCACCCCCCTCACCTATTTCCCCCTGAGAATTATCAGTCCACTCTCTTTTTATGCCCCTAATTCTATTATATTCACTTGTTGATAGATATGTATTTGTTGTTCGTAATTTTTACCTTTACTGTTTTCTTCTTCTTCCTCTTCTTAAAGAATACCTTTCAGCATTTCATATAATACTGGTTTGGTGTTGATTCACTCCTTTAGTTTTTTCTTATCTGTGTAGCTCTTTATCTGCCCTTCAATTCTGAATGATAGCTTTGCTGGATAGAGTAATCTTGGTTGTAGGTTCTTGCTATTCATCATGTTGAATATTTCTTGCCACTCCTGTCTGGCCTGCATAGTTTCTTTTGAGAAATCAGCTGACAATCCTATGGGTGCTCCCTTGTAGGTAATGAACTGTTTTTCTCTTGCTGCTTTTAATATTCTCTCTTTGTCTTTTACTCTTGGTATTTTAATTATGATGTGTCTTGGTGTGGTCCTCTTTGGATTTTTCTTGTTTGGGGTTCTGTGCGCTTCCTGGACTTGTAAGTCTATTTCTTTCACCAGGTGGGGGAAGTTTTTGGTCATTATTTCTTCAAATAAGTTTTCAGTATCTTGCTCCCTCTCTTCTTCTGGCATCCCCATAATTCTGATGTTGGTACGCTTGAAGTTGTCCCAGAGACTCCTTACACTGTCTTCACATTTTTGGATTCTTTTTTCTTTTCCAGTTGAGTGTTTTTTGCTTCTTTGTATTTCAGATCTTTGGCTTGATTCTTGTGTTCCTCTAGACTGCTGTTAGGTTTCTGTATAATATTTTTTTATTTCAGTCACTGTATGTTTAATTTCTAGCTGGTCCTTTTTCATCTCCTCTTGGGTCTCACCAAATTTATCCATTTTTTTCTAGGAAATTCTTAAAAATCTTATAACCGTGGTTTTTTAACTCTATATCCAGTCGTTTGTTTTCCTCCATTCTTTCCTTTGTGATCTGTTCCTTTGTCTCCACATATTTTGCTGCTTCCCTGCATTGGTAGAGTAGCTTTGTGTGCTAGGTGTCCTATGTGGCCCAGTAGTTCTGCCTCCCCAGTTACCTGAGGTGGACACTCTTGGTGCATCCCTTTGTGAACTGTGTGTACAGTCTTGTTGTAGTTAAGTCTTGATTGTTGTTGGTATCACTGGGGGGAATTGACCTCCAAGCCAATTGGTTGTGAGGATCAGCTGTTTCTGCACATGCGCACTTGCCTCCAGACCTCTGCCTTTCCAGTTCCCCTGAGTTTCCATGCACTCTAGGGAGTCTGGGTCTCCAGAGTCTCGCCCGAAACTGGGGTTCAGTGCAGATGGTCCTGGATTTCAGTTGGGAGGTTCTGTTTTCCTCCTGCTAGAGAAAGCCAGCGGCACAATCAGCTGTCAGTGCTCTGTGTGCACACTTTCTCATGCCCCCAGACCCCTACCTTTCACGGCTCCCCTAAGTTTCTGTGCACTCCTTCCTTTACACAACAGTTCAGACTCTCCCGTATGAGTCTTGCCTGGAACTGGGGTTCAATGCTGTCAGAAGTGGGGTTCAGTGCAGATGGGATTTTCTATCTCCCTCCCACTAGAGGAAGCCAGCTAACCCTCCCCCGTCCATCCTCTCCATGAGTGTGTCTCTGTACCTCAGCTTTTTACAGCTCCTCTGAGACTTCGTGAGCCCCTCTCTTTACTTCTGGTTGTAGAATTTTCACTCAGCTAGCTTTCCTGTGGTTCTGGATGGTGTCCATTCTTTTAATGTAATTTTGAAATTGTGCGAGGCAGCAATTTAGGTGTTCACCTATGCCACCATCTTGGTTTCTCCCTGTTATTTTTTTTTCCTGAGAGAATAAAAGAGAGTATAGACTATAATTAATAGACTATTTATTACAGAAACAACCTAATTGGTCTGTGATAGAAGATTGGTAATAAGAAAATGAAACTATGCTACATCTGTATAATGAAATACTATGCAAATATCAAGGTGGTGATACTGTGAAATTGAGACATTTTAATTGTATGTTGTTAAGTGGAAAAAAGTAGGATAGGTAACAAAATATATAGTAAATGTTATACAGCAAATGTAAATATATGTAAATACTATATAAAATTCTGGAAGAATGTAAATGAAAATATTGTGGAAAATGGGATTATTGATAATTCTTTTATTTTTTTATTTATATTGTCTATTTTTTTGCGATAAAATATGGATTACCCACCTGTACAATAAGTGAATGTTTATATAACTTTTAAATATATATATAAATTTAAATTCTTTATTATTAAATGTACTACATAAGTCGCCTTTCTCTCCATTGACGTCGGCACAGCTGCTCCCGACACCCCCCCCAGCACAGGGCCTTCCCCGACCGCCCGGGCTGTGTCCATTGGTTATGTTAATATGCATGCATACAAATCCTTTGGTTGATCTCTTACCCCCTCACCCCCCACCTTCCCTCATAGGTAAATGTATTTTTACTAGTGGCCTGGTGCACGAAATTTGTGCACAGGAGGGAGGGGGAGGGTGTCCTTCAGCCCAGTCTGCATCCTCTTCAATCTGAGACCCCTCAGGGGATAACTGACAATCAGACATCCTTCTCACAATCCAGAACTGCTGGCTCCTAACCATTCACCTGCCTGCCTGATTGTCACTAACTGCTTCCCTGCTGACTTGACTGCCCTTAACCACCTCTGCCTTGTCCCAGGATTCCCTCCTCCGCTGACCACAGGCACCTGGGATCTGGGCTTCCCTCCCTCTGGTCAGCCATAGGCACCCAGGCTGACTGCAGCTGCAGGGGATGGTGTGCAGGTGGCTTCACCTGGGCTGCAGCCTCAAGTGCTGGTGCCCGGGACAGCAGGGTGGGCAGTTTCTCTGTTTCCCGGGCCACAGCCAGCCACAGGTACTGGTGTCCGGGACTGTGGGGTGGGCAGCTACTCTGTCTGCTAGGCTGTAGCCAGCCTCAGGTGCTGGGACCTGGACCTCAGGCGAGCGGCTTCTCCATCTTCCCTGGGATGCAGTGTGGGATCATGGGGCAGGTGGCTTCTTTGTCTCCCAGGCCACACCCAGCCTCAGGCACTGGGGCCTGGTTTCTCCATCTCCCCCAGGACATGGGGCAGGCGGCTTATCCAGCTGTCTGTAGCCTGGGATCACAGGGCAGGCGGCTTCTTCATCTCCCTAGGTGCAGCCAGCCTCAGGCGCTGGCACCTGACTTCTCTGACTCCCATGGGCCCAGAATGGGGGCTGGGGCTGCCGCCATCTTTTCAAATTAATTTGCATACTCACTCTGATTGGCTGTTGGGTATAGCGGAGTGACAGTAATTTGCATGTTTCTCTTGTATTAGTATAGATTGAGGGAGAGCGAGATAAAAGCAGTGATGAGAGAGAATCATTGATCAGGTGCTTCCTGCATACCCCTACTGGGGATCTTGCCGCAATCCTGGCGTGTACCCTGAACAGGAATTAAACCATGACCTCCTGGTTCATAGGTCAATGCTCAACCACTGAGCCATGCTGGCCGGGCTTTATATAACTTTTAAAAAGTAAACATCCTAAGATACTTTTAGGGCAATGAAGTTCTATAAGACAGTAACAAATTACGTATTTATAAGCAATGTTGCCATCTGGTGGATTAAAGGCAAAAACTCACCCTCTTCCTTCCTCACTTGAAATTAGAAAAGGAAGGCCAAATATTATGGTTTGTCTCAGACAAATGTCTGGATGATTTTAGCAATTTAACCATGTTCCTTTGATTCAGGTGGAAAAGAAGTAGTTCAGTCACTGAATGAAAACCCAATTGTGGGTGCAGCTGTGGAATGTAATTTAAAAAATGAAAAAAAAAATCTACTCAGTACACTCATCCATAGAGACATTTCTGAGTTATCCATTTGACGGATTATTTAGAGCAAAGTTTCCATCCTAACATAACATTTGTTAACCACTTGGCATAGTGCTCAGCCCGTAATAACTACAAATATTTATGGAATGAATGATTACTTCTGGCTGGTTTAATCCAATTGACAGGTGGTGTATTTTCATGGACTATAAATTAATTTACATATGAACCAGTTGAAGCAAACATAAAATAATAAAATGCTTCACAAAGCCAAATGATGGTAGTTTAGCTGCCATTTCAGATAAACTACCCATCCCCAATTTCTCATCACTATAAAACTCACTCCTAAATTTCATCTAGCCCCTTGCTGAGTTTACCTTTTCCTACTCACCTTTCTGATTGTGTGTAGAAAGTCTAAACATTTTGACACTTCCTCTGTGGGAAATTTTTTTTAAAAGTATATTTGATTTTAGAGAGAGAGGGAAAGGAGGAGGGAGAGGGGGAGAGAGAGAGGGAAAGGGAGAGGGAGACGGAGATCTGAGACCAAAACCCAGACCTGTGCCCTGACTGGCAATTGAACTGTGATCTCCTGGTCCATAGGCCAGTACTCAACCACTGAGCCACGCCCGGCCAGGCTTGAAAAACATTCTCCCACATTCCCCAGAAAGCCCAGCGCGGGCCGATGGCTAGCCCTGAGAGCTAACCTTGGCTGTCCTTGCTGCCCTGCAGGTGAGCTCATCAACCTGGCCATGTACTGCGAGAGGATCCGGAGGAAGTTCTGGCCCGAGTGGCACCACGACGACGACAACACCATCTATGAGTCGGAGGAGAGCAGCGAGGGCAGCAAGAGCCACACCCCTCTGCTGGATTTCAGCCTTTACTCAAGGACGGAGACCTTCGAGGACGAGGGCGCAGAGAACAGTTTTTCCAGAACCCCAGACACGGATTTCACCGGACACTCGCTCTTTGATTCCGACGTGGACATGGACGACTACATAGAGCACGAGCCGTGCAAGTGACACAGCCTCGCGGGCCCTTTCTGCTGGAGCTGCCGCCGCCTGGGTCGGGCTGGGTGCCCAGGTAGAAATCCACCGGAGCCGAGAGGAGGTCTCCATGCCTGGCAGCCTTCTCACAAGCGACTGGCCGAGGGCAGCCTTAGTCCTCTTTTGTACACACAAAACACAGAACCGTCCAGATGGCTCCATTGCAAACAAACAAAATGTCAGCATGGTTCCTGAATCCATTTTGTTTTCATTAGAAAACTATTATTGTGAGGTGGACCGGGTGCAAGGTCACGTTTTCCTCCGATGGTGTATGCCGATCCTCTCTAACCCGAGGGCTTCATTGTGAGATGAATTCTTGAACATTCTCCATCCACTAGGGTTTGAAGGAATGAGAGATGTCGTCAGAAGAAAACGATAGGAGATGAATGTTCTGGGGCTGCATTTTATGTGTGTATATTGTATGTTGAGGTATAAGTCAAATAAAATCCATAGATATTCAGTGAACACCTACTCTGTGCAAAGCACTGTGCTAGGTGCTAATCAGTATACGTGTATCGAAAGCCCTGCCAGTGACCAGCTGTGTGATTTTGGACAAATCTCTTAATTCTTGTGTGCCTCATTTCCCCCACCTGCAAAGTGGGGATAACAATATTCTCCACCTACCTACCTCACAGGGGTGTTGTGAGGATTCATGGGGTTCCATGCGGCGCTCTAAACCTCTTGGAAGAGGTGTGACATGAACACAACATTTTATTCTTCATTGTGCTCTTCATACATTGGAAGATTTGAGGGCCAAGGAATTCCACATCCAGGCGGTAGCCACTGCAGTCCCTTTGAAAAGCTGATCAGATGAAATACAGGACTCTTATCATCATGCTTCTTGGTGACCTGGCTGGAATTGAAATCTTTTGTTGAAAGAAAAACTTGGACATATTTTTTACAAATCATCAACAGCTACAAATGGTCTTTAATCATGTCTGTTTGCAGAAATGTCTTCCTTCTATTGCCTGAATGCACCCTGGGATGTGCCCTTGGCTGATTCCTGAATGTTAAGTAGTTTGATTTATTTGGTGGGAATAAAGTTCAGGAATATGATGGGCTTAATAGAGTAGAAGGGGAAAGTATTTGATTGATTTTTGTAAGCAGAAGCTAGCCAACTTGTGATGTCTGTTTGAAAACAAACCTTGCAAGAGATACTGAAAAGGGGAAGGAGAAAGAGGGACATGTTACTAGCATCAAAGCACTTTGTGCAGCATAGATGCTATGCAGTTTTATTAATGCAACTTTTGTGGTGTTCTCAGTCGTTGCCCAGTGAGAGGAATGTAGTACTGAGGACAAATTTTAATGTTTCTTAGGGATCTGCCATTCATTCCCTCCCGTACTCCCACTCTCCTCTGAGAGCCCATGAACTCTGTATTTACTGAGGCCCTTTATCTGGGAAGACATAGTTTTTGTTTACTTAAAACATTTCCAGTGATATTTGGGATGAAGATCCTGCGGTAGCAGCCATGGATTTAGGCTAATAGAGTCCAGATTTGCAGCTGAAAACTAAACTGCTTTGCTTCTGATCACAACCAACTGGCAAGGGAAGGACTATTCTTTATGGGGTGGATGAGGCACTTCTTGAAAGACAGAAATTTCTTCTGCTAAGTTCAATGAGAATGTGGTGAAGATAAGAATGGATAAGCCTATTTTTTTTTTTTGTCTTCAGTATCATTTGGGAGGACTGTTTGCCTGTCTTTTCTCTAGCAAGTGTGTCAGAGAAGGAGGCAGTTCTGTGTGACAAGGGAAACCCCTGTCCTGAAAATGTGAATGTGATGAACAGCTGAACTATGGGCTGGGTTCCACCAAGACTGTCGCCCTTTCTTCACTCACAGCTGGAAAGACTTGTGTTTGAAATTTTGTCTATAATTTATCCTTCCTGTATAGCATGTTGGATGTACCTTCACTCCAAGAATGATTAAGTTATGAGACTATAGATTCACATACGTTCTTTGTTGTGTTGTACTTGAAGGGCAGGTACTCGGAGAGCCAATATTCAGAGTGATGTTATAAAGCAGTTGAGCCTATCCAGGTAACTCCCACAGGAGCTTGAATGGACATTGTACCAGGAGGCTTGGGTGCTGCCTTGACAGCTCATGGCTAAGTTATCAAAACTTCATAGGTGTAACTTGATTTGGAAACCTAGAAGGCCGCCCTCCCCCCACCTCCTACCCCCCCGCCCCGCCTCCCCCAGTATATGTTATGGCAATGAAATGACCAAGACAAAATCACTGTGGTGGGGAATGACTTAGTCTTTATTGGGAGGGCTTTAATTTTATGTGGTTCATTCTTAAGCTATCCAGATTTGAAGTGTTTTCCAACTTGATGAACAGGTGCTATTTATTACAAAAATTAACATAAAATATTAGGGGACATTTTGGTCATCTGGCTCACTTGTTCAACTTCTGTTTCTTTTCACTGAAACTTAAGGAAGTGGCTCTTTGATGCTAACATGGTGTTGGTTGGACAGAAGACCCAGAGGCCACCAGTCCTGTGTCGCTCCTCATTGCAAATATAAATCTGCCTCTCTACCTGCTTCTCTTTGCCCTCCTTGTCCCAACTCATCAGGATTAATGAGCAGCAGTAGTATGAATCAGAGTAGGTACAAGGACAATATAAATTTATTGCAGAATTGAACTGTATTGTTAGAGTTTAACATTTTGTTGAAACATAATGAATTGTGAATGGTGACATTACCAAGGCCACGGGCTACCAGAAGACTGATCACAGACTTAGAGCAACTGGGTTGTGAGTCATAACAGCTGTCTAGTCCTCAGGTGAGCCCCACCTCTGGGTACTGGGATAGCAGGATGTGCTAGAGTTCAAGAAAGGAAGCGTTTTGAGGATCAGCCTCATGGGTCTTGCTTGGATTATTTGAGAGTGAGTGTTGGATCATAGAAATGTACAGCTAGGCATGGACATCCCTAGAAAGCCCCTTAGGAAAGAGCCCTGAGGGCATTATTAGCACAGTGTCACAAATACTTGTTTGCAGGGCAGGAGCAGAAACGGGTCTTTCATCTTGCCTTGCATGGTTCTTGGGATTAACAACTTTGATTTGATTTCCTTTTAAATACATACTCTCTGAGAGATCACTCCTAGAATGTCCCTAGAACTAGCTCATCCCAGCCTCTTGGAGCATGCTGGGACTCCTCCACCCTTGTTCCCCAGTTCTGTTCAAGCTGGTCCAGGCCAACTCAAGAGACCTTTCTTCAGTATCCACTCTGTGCAAGGTGCCACTAGGCTCTGTGAATGATACCAAGATGGACACCCAAGTCACCAGTACTCCTCATTCTTTGTTGTGCATCTTTTTTTAAAGCCTCCACACCCATGTGCTCACTATCCACTGACCACCTGCCCTCTCCTGGCCCTGGGAGGCACACTGGAATTAGAGTAGTGAACAGAACAGACATGGCACCTTCATTTCAGGGCATCCTCTTCCAGCTAGACCTCTGCAGTAGCCTCTTGCACATGCTTGGCCGCTTCCCTGATCCAGTCCCCCATCACCATTAGGTCAATCTTTGTAAAAAGCTCTGGCCCTCATGGCACTGCTTCAGGATGAGGGTCACTCCTTAGGGCTTGATATGCTCACCTCTTTTTTTGTTGTTGTTAATCCTCACCTGAGGATGTTTTTCCATTGATCTTTTAGAGAGAGTGGATGAGAGAGGGAAAGGGAGAGAAACATTGATGTAAGAGAAACACATTGATTGCCTCCTGCACACACCCTGACTAAGGCTAGGGGCGGGGAGGAGCCTGCAACCAAGGTATGAGCCGTTGACCGGAATCAAACCTGGGACCCTTTGATCGCAGGCTGACTTTCTATCCACTGAGCCAAACTGGCTTGAGCCTCACCTCTTTATTCACCTTGTCTCCTGGGGCCCCTTCCTGTAAGCCATCCACGTTGGCTCATCCGCTGTGGCCTGAATATGCCCTGTGTGCACCTACTTTGTGCCTCTGTCCATGCCAGTCTCTCTCATGAAATGCCTGTCCTTCCTCTCCACTGGCCCAACTCATACCCACTTGTCAAGGCCCAGCTTCATTGGTTCTGCAAGAAGGCATCTCAGCTCACAATCTAGAAACACAACATTCATCATTTCCTTCCCAGAAGGCTGCATGGAAAGACATATTCAGAAAGGGGCCCCAGGATAGGAAGTAGTGCTTTCAAATGAATGTTTGTATCAGGGAGTCCATGGATAACCGGATCAAAGTCCTATATCCTTTTCCCAGAAAAACACACGTGTAAATATATGTAATTCACATAATACGTTTAGGAGATTCAGAAACCTTTTTAAATTATCTGAATTTCTTAAGGATTTTAATGAACCCAATTGAAGAAGCTTTCTTCTAAAGAGTTTTTAAAACTTGTTAATGTTCGTTCTTTCTTGCCTTAAACACATCCAGAGAGGAGAAAAATAGGAATGGCATATGCAAGCAAAAGTAATCTCACCCTGGCCCGTGTTGCTCCATGGTAGTGTTGGCCCATTCACGGAGGGGTCAAAGTTCAATCCCCGGTCAAGGGCATATACCTGGATTGTGGCTTTGATACTTGGTCCTGGTCAGGGTGCATGCAAGAGGCAAATAATTGATGTGTCTCTCTTGCATCAATGTTTCTCTCCTCCACCCCGCCCTTCCACTCTCTAAATATCAATTGGGGGGTGGGGGGCAGATTCTCAGGTGAGGATTAACAAAAAGTAAAAAGTAATTTCTATTATTATTCCCTTTTATTATGTTCTGAGTGGTAAGGAAGGAAGGAGGAAGAGTTGGCTTACATTAATTGAGAGAATAGCTTTGTTTTGACAGATTAGGCATTTTGAAAGTGACAGGATTTTGTTGTCACCATTGTCATATATCTGTTAACCATCCAAAAGATCTGCTTATCAAAGTCAGTTCATGGCCAAGTGAGCTTCATTTGAACCCTGAAACCCACCACTTCTGCATGGACAGGCTGACTGGCCTGGGGCTGAAGTGGAGGGAGTGGCTGGAGTTTTTCTCACAGGAAAAAGGTCTGCACATGCAGGTTTTCCTGTATTCATTTGCTCATTTATTCACTCATTCATTCATATGACAATCGAGTGTATTTTCAATGAAAGGATGGTGACTTAGGTTCCTCTCTCTCCCCCTCCTCTTCCCCCTACTCCTCCTCCTCCTCTTCTTCCTTCTCCCCCTCCTCCTCTTCCTCCTTCCCCTCCTCCTCCTCCTCCTCCTCCTCCTCCTCCTTTTCCTCCTCTTCTCCTCTTTTTCCTCTTCTCTTTTCTTTATTTTTCCTACTTCCGCTTTCCTTCTTTTTCTGCTTTTTTACAGGATGAAGTTATTTCTGTTGCTCCTGACTATGACCCAGGTTGTCCTCCTTTACATGCAGTGCTGTTTAAGTTAAATAAGAACTGATGGTATTCAATGACAAATACAGCTGAACTCTGGCCACCCAGCTTAGCAGGTCTAGGGATCAATTGTGTGGGATTGTGAAGTGTTTGACTTTTATTCCGTTGCTTCCAGTGGTCTGGGTGAAACTCCCAAGTTCAAAAGGGTCCTTGGTGAGTGGGGCAGGAGGTGCCTCCTGCCTACAGAACTCCTGCTAGGATTTTTTGACATTTGAATCCTTCACCAGAAATTTAGGAGCCAGCCACATATGGGCCATAGCCCGTAGAGGTGGTTACAGAGAATACTGAAAAGCAGCTGGAAGGAAAGCTGATTTGGGCTGACTGATCACTTCAATCATTCTGGCTCTTGCAGAAGCAGAGAACTTGTCCCCAAACCAAAGCTCTCGGAAACTGCTACTGGCTGGACCATGACAAATTTTAAAAGGACTGACTGTTGTCCCAGATTGTAAATTTGTACACAAATAAAGGGTATCATTGCAACAATAAAACAAATAAATTACAGATGTGGTCTAGCCAGTACCAACCCTCCCTGTCATTCCAGTGGGGAAACAAGTTATCCAGAGCGAAAGATTGATACAGCGCTTTGGTGTTCTGCACACAATTAAATATTTCAGCAATGAACTTGATGTCCTTTGTGAACATTTAAAAATTGCTGCTGACCCTAATTATAGTTTTAAATATTTTTGAAACAATTTAATAATTGTAGAGCAATATATATTTGTGATAATAGTTAATTTATGAAAAGTAGTGTTACTGTGACTGATTCACCTCCCATCCCCCATTGGCAAGTATTTTTTTTTTTTACTTGTGGCTCTGCAATTGAGTAACTTATTTATTAGTAATATTTACCTCCTCCCCCCTCCCCTTTTTTAGTATTTTTAAAAATTACCCCATGACTTTGAAAACTGTAGGATTCAGCTGCTGAATTGCCATGTTAATTAGCATTGGCTAAACAGATAGCAAAGGGAACATAATCTAATTGCCCACGGGAGGGCTAGAGAAGAGAAATGCTTTGGATATTTACTAGTACTACCTCCCTCCTCTTAAAAAAAAAAAAAAATCCCAATCTATGGACGTTTTCCCTCTCCTAGTTACTCAGAATTGGAAGAATTCTCTCATACTTGCACTGTTCCCTCAACAAGATCTCACATCTGGCTTATTAAAATATACACCATGTCCAAATGGTTGTATTTTTGTCTTTAACAAGTTATATCTGAAATTATTTTGCAGCAATAAAATTAAAGACAGTGCTCAAATTTTTGAGGGATTTCTGCTTCATTAGGGGTGACATGTTTGTGTGACTCTTGTCAAAGTGATTTCACTTCAAGTAATCAGTCTCATGGGATTATGCTTATTGTAAACGTATGTTTTTCCCAGTGATCTGCATCATGTAGGGTGTCTGACAGCTCAAATGTTGATGAAGAAGATGATGTCTTCTTGATGGTTGGGAAGATGAGGATGCCAGTCTTTCATTTAGTTGTATTCAAATTTCACTTCGTAGAAGGAGACAAACAAAAATGACAGATACTGGGGCTTCACGCAACCAGGTGGTATGGCTGGGCTAGAGGTGTCTCAGGCACACTGAAGTTTTCCAGACGGTGACATCTTACTAAAGGGCAGGTTTTAAATAAAAAAACAAATGCAATCTTTAGGGAGGATGACCTATGGATATACAGGTGGCTGGTGCAGGGAGCTTTGAAGCAGCCTGATCTTTGTCTTGTTGTATTCTCATGCTCCTGGATTGTCTCACCTGAAGCAACTCGTGGGAACCAGGGGAACAGCTGAGTGGCCTGCCCCAGAGGGTTCATCCTGTGGAACTTGCTTCTAGTCTTCAAAAATGTTTGTGGCATAGTTTCCATTTTATAAATATAAAATGCACAAAGCCATGTAGATTTGTTATATAAAAATCCTTCAAAATGTTTGGAGATACCCCATGTCATCCCTACGTAGGCATTGGTTTCCAAATCCTTGTGCTCACTCACCTGATCAGTAAAACTCCTTGAGCATGTCCCCCTGCATAGTTATTTATAAATACACACGCTGCTCCTACTGCTAATATATTGTGACTACGGCAAATATAGAAATTTACAAAGAATATTCTTCTGTACTCTGCTATAAGATGCAGGATAAGCACGTGGTTAGCACCTTGAAGACTGCAACTGAATAAAGAGTGTGCATGTAACATTTATGGCAAAGTGGATGTAAAATAAACGTGGATGCATGTTTTTAGGTAAGATATTTCTTTATTATTTTTACTTAAAACAGGCATTTGTGGTTAGGGGAAGAGAAGCATGAATGATTAGATGTTGCCTTTTATAAGATCTCACTTTAATTCTGTTTTGGGGGGTCACTTGTTCCATGCGGCTCTCGAGCCTCATGCGACTTGTGAGCCACTGTTTGCCGATCTGTTGACTGATGAGTTTGCTGACCATGGACCTAGATAGATTCTCGATTCCAATAATTACAGGCTGTTGTTGTTCCTTGTGATTAAGCCCCTACTAGAATGTCTTGAAAATTCCTGAAAGACTTCACAATCCACTGATTTAAGCAAAACAAGAAAAGAAAGGAGGGGGGAAAAACAAATAATGCAAATGCAGGATGTATTGCCTGAGAATCTGAGCACCAATGTGAAAAACATTTGGATAATCCCTGGTCATCATCAGCTCATTGATATGTCTTTTTTCTATTTGTTTATCATGTCGTGTCTTCAAACGTATAGGAGATGGACAGATTTGTTTTCTGATCTCTGAGGCGGAAAGACCACTGCAGGTGTACTGGAACCACATTTCAGCGGCTTGTGGGTGGGTGGGTGGACGCTGCCCAGAAACATTGACCCTGCGCCATCTATTTCACAAACACAATGACCAGCATCTGGCTGAAGGAGGGCCTCATGTGAAGGCGGCATTCCAAGGTTTGCTTCTGTTAGTACAGTTATTGTTAGTATTTATAAAGCCATACCTAAACTTGTACACTTGATTGTAAGATAGATTTGAACTGTGCACTCTGTTGATTACTGTATATAGATGTGGAAATTCTGTATATTTGGTCTTTATGTTGTATGTATTTGATGTGTAGATGATAACTAATGGGTATGAAATAGCTTTCTGTGAGTGTCTTTATTCCATTTCACTTCTCTTTGGCAAATTGGAATGTTTAAACTTTACACCCAGGAGGATACTATAAAACGCTTGCATCTAATATACTGTTAGATGATGGTCTCTTAGATGATTGGGAGAATATTTTAGTTGTAAGGGCTCTTGTATAACTAGAACAGAGGTGATTAATTTTTTAGGCATATAACTTTCTGAGAGAATTTCAAGTGCATATTTTTAAAGTGGAAAAGCACTTTGAATAAGCTGCCCTACCCTCTCCTGCCTTTAATTCTGTTTTGGGGGGTCACTTTCCTGCCCCGTGTGCTGCCCTCAGAGCGCTCTGAGGAGCGATATGTACCGGCAGAGTGAAGAAAAGGAGGAGAGTTCAGGCCACGTTATTAAGACTTCCCCTTGGTAGCTAGGCCTGATAGTAGAAGACCAAATTCCCTTTCTAAAAATATTATCTCACTTAGTTTTCTCACCTCTTCAATCAAGTAATTACAATTCCCATTTTACAGTTGAGGAGAGAGGCTCGGGGAGGTAAATTAGAGTAATGTGGCTAGAATATGCTCAAGTAATATCTTGGGGTTAGAGAGTAAGAGGTTTTGGAAATATGAATCTCATTACTAAGTATTTCACACATATATGCATGCACTGCAAGGGTACAGCTAGGGATAGGGCCTGTCAGGATTGAGGCATTCTGGGTGTTTGAAATCCTATCTACAAATTGGACCAGCTATTATTCAAATATTAGCTTCTTACCACTTAGAGCAAATTACCATAAGGTAACATCCCGAATCACCAACTGCCCAAATCATAGGAATATCTATTAAGTATAAAATGAGAGACCCCCCTAATCATAGATTTCAGAGATACAAGTTTGGTTTTTTTAATCCCTCGTACACCTCCTTTCTCTCTTGACCTAATAAATCCCAACCATTCAGTCCTGCTTATTAACACAGGTCCGACTGGAAGTGCGATGTCTCCTTCAGCTGAAGTGGCTCCAGCTCCACCAGCCCCAGCTCATGCTTGGCCTCCGGGAAGCGTTGTTCTCCTCCGTCTCAGGATTGGGGGTGGGGGATTTGGAGGGGGGGGGGTGGGGGGGGGGAGCATGGCACTGGGAAGGGGGCCATTGGCCTCTCTAGCACGCTGTGCTCTCAGAAGTGTTGAGAAATGTTTTGCTGCCGGTTGTCCCGAGTATCCCAGGCCCTCATTTTCCATGCTTTTGTCCTTCTGTCCTTGAGAGGAGAGGCAGAACAGGTGGTCTCCTTGCTTGCCCGGGGCTGCTCGTCTGTTTGTAGATGCTGCTGCTGTCGGCACTTATGGAACCCTTTCCAGCTGGGCTGCTGCTCCTCAGCACAGGCCTTTCTTATAAACCCTGCCTCTGGATGAGCAGGAACTCTGGGGACGAAGAGATAATTACCGTGTTGCCCTGCACACCTAAGAGGTAGGTACCTGGTCTAGTTCGGTGACTATTCTTGTGTGAGGACTCCAGTTGAGGGCCATTAGGGTTGGAAATTCACCCACCTGGGGCCACATTTGGCTGGGGCCAGCAACCTGGGTAACTCATGCTCACCATGCCTCCAGGTGAACCCCTGATTAAAACACAGGCAGCCTCGAAAGGGAGGAGAGTGGGGGTAGGGCTGCGTGTGGAAGGGAGCAGTCCCAGCCCCTACCCCAGCCCTCTTGGCCCAAGTGTGCATTGCATGAAGCCAGCTGCTTCCGTCTCTACCCTAGCAAGGCCTCCCTCCACTTTAGCTGGTACATTTAACAAAGAAAGAGCAGAAATATTAAGGATGCCCAGGGATGTCAATCTAGCTGTGCTGGCGGCACAAGCATGGGAGGAGGTGCAAGGGGGGTGGAGGCCCCTGGCACACTGTTGGGAAGTCACCCCTTTGGGGGTGAGGAGGGTTTTTGAGCAGCAGACGAGCATGAGGAAAGAGTGAATAAATGAAGCTCATCTGCTGGCAATCTGGATGCAGGACTGGTCAGAGGACAGGCTGCAGCCCGGCAGCTGGCCCTGACCTCAGTGTCTCAGAGGGAAGCTGATGGTGAGGTGGGGCTGAGGGTGGCATGGAGTGGGTGGGGTAATGGGAATGGGGAGAGGGAAAGAGCAGCCTCTGAGCACATGAGGACACTGGGACTCCTGGATGTCGGGGCACAAGGTGGCTGGGAGAGAGATGATGAAGGTAACCCTGGGAGATTGCTGAGGAAGTAAGCTGGAGAGAAAATAGAATTTAGGAGTGCCTTGCATTGGTGTAACTCTCGCCTTTAATATACTGTTAGAGGCAGTGAGGCCTGGGCCATATGCCTTGTAGCCCTATTGCAAACTGGCAGTCCTGGCTGGTTGATCTTTAAGATCCCTCCCAGCTCAAATGTCCTTCCTTCTTTCCCTGAGGCTGAAACCGCTTTCCGGTAGACTTGGATTCCACCTCCTTCTTTGTTGATTCTCATTGTGCTGAAAGGAGGAGTTTATTGACCAAATAATTTATAATCGCTAACATCTGCATATTAACTACCATTCTAAGCAATCTGCATGTATTCCTCATCACGACCTGTCAGGTACTATCATTGACACCACCACCACCTTCTTCACCATCATCCTCATTCTCAGTTTACAGATGGGAAAACTGAGGCAAAGAGAGATTAAGTCACTTCCCAGAATCTCTGCTAAGTGAACAGAGGAGCTGTGGTTTAAATGCAAAGAGTCTAAGAGTCTAGCATTTCTCTACTGTATACCACCAGCTGTACTTCTTTCAAGGGATAGAGGACACAAAGACGTGTCAGAAAAGGGTTAAGGCAGACATGGAGTGCATCTGTGGTAGGGAGGGGCAAGGTTTTGCTGGGAGGCATTATATCTGCTGCTTTGAGGCAGGTGTGGGTTGATTGGGTGTGTTACCTCATGTCTTAGCATCAGCTAAGCCAACCCTTTTCTCCTTTTTAAAAAATATATTTTATTAATTTTTTACAGAGAGGAAGGGAAAGGGTAGAGAGTTAGAAACATTGATGAGAGGGAAACATCCATCAGCTACCTCCTGCAACACTCCCTACTGGGGATGTTCCCGAAACCCAGGTACGTGCCCTTGACCAGAATCGAACCTGGGACCCTTCAGTCTGAAGGCAGACGCTCTATCCACTGAGCCAAACCAGTTAGGGCCCCTTTTCTCCTAAAAGCAGCTTTCCCAAGTCACTGTGCAGTAGCTTTTCCCTATGAGTGGAGCCCTGGGAAACTGCCTAGACAGAACCCCACGGATGGGGCACTCTGGGAACTGCATGCCCTCAACAGAGCCCCTGGCTGTATCCCCATTAGACATTTGTTTTAGTTTTTTAATCTTTGTTTTGTTTTTTGTTAATCCTCACCCAAGAATAGAATATTTTTCCATTGATTTTTAGGAAGAGTGGAATAGAGAGGGAAAGACAGAGAGAAACATCAATGTGAGAGAAATACATCGATTGGTTGCCTCCTGCATGAGCTCCAACTAGACCCCAGGTCAGGGAGGAGCCTGCAACCAAGGTACATGCCCTTGACCGGAATCGAACCTGGGACCCTTTGGTCCACAGGCCAATACTCTATCCACTGAGTTAAACCAGCTACGGCTTTTTTTTTTTGATGGGCATTTACTCTAGCTGGCACATGTAAGATGTCTGTTTTCTGGTGTTGGACAACTTTAAGGGTGTAAAACCTGAAGCAACTGGAGGCCAGGACCGCACTATTCACTTCTCCCCATATCACGGCATATACACGTAATAAATGCTCGATAAAGATTGGTTACAGGAACGGGCAGATTCTTGGGTAAAATGTAAATCAAATTGCAAAGAAATATCCAAAGTTTGACAGGATAGGCTATGCAAAGGCAGTAAATTACTCAGAGAGCAAACCACAGGTGGCTGAAAGATGGGGTAGTAATTTCTGGAGGCTCAAGTGGTTTATACAGTCCTCACATCTCTCTCTCTCTCTTTTTTAAAAAAATATATTTTATTGATTTTTTACAGAGAGGAAGGGAGAGAGATAGAAAGTCAGAAACATCAAGGAGAGAAAGAGACATCGATCAGCCACCTCCTGCACACCCCACTGTGGAGATGTGCCCGCAAGCAAGGTACATGCCCTTGACAGGAATCAAACCTGGGACCTTTCAGTCCACAAGCCAACACTCTATCCACTGAGCCAAACCAGTCTCAACAGTCCTCACATCTCTTGATGGAATTGTAGCTCAGATAGCTCTTCCTTCTCTGACACTCATCTTTCCAGGGATCTGAATCCCCAATCCTGCTAATAGTCGGCACTGTGTTTTCCCCACTCTGTGCTCTTATGCCCAATAATTTCTTTTGTTTGAGCCTCTAGTGTTAGGTACAATCACCTATTCTTTGTCTTATATTGTTTCTCTGTGTTGCAGGATATTTAACTTATTTGTTTATTTTTTATTAAATCTTTATTATTCAGATTATTACATTTGTTTTTCTTTTTTCCCCTCCATAGCTCCCCATAACCCAACTCCATGCTTCCCTCTGCCCTTACCTCCCTCCCATTGACCTCATCAATAGGTGTATGATTTTTGTCCAGTCTCTCCCTGTGCACCCCTCACCCCTTTCCTCCTAAGAATTATCAGTCCACTCCCTTTCTGTGCTCCTGATTCTATTATATTCAACAGTTTATTCTGTTGATCAAATTTTTTAATTCACTTAATTTTTAGATTCACTTGTTGATAGATATGTATTTGTTGTTCATAATTTTTTATCTTTTACCTTTTTCTTCTTCCTCTTCTAAAAGAGTACCTTTCAGCATTTCATATAATACAGGTTTGGAGTTGATGAACTCCTTTAGCTTTTTCTTCTCTGTGAAGCTCTTTATCTGCCCTTCAATTCTGAATGATAGCTTTGCTGGATAGAGTATTCTTAGTTGTAGGTTCTTACTATTCATCACGTTGAATATTTCTTGCCACTCCTGCCTGGCCTGCATCGTTTCTGTTGAGAAATCAGCTGACAGTCGAATGGGTGCTCCCTTGAAGGTAATTAATTGTTTTTCTCTTGCTGCTTTTAATATTCTCTCTTTGTCTTTTGTTCTTGATATTTTAATTATGATGTGTCTTGCTGTATTCCTCTTTGGATTCCTTTTCTTTGGGGTTCTGTGTGCTTCCTGGACTTGTAAGTCTATTTCTTTTACCAGATGTGGGAAGTTTTCAGTTATTATTTCTTTAAATAGGTTTTCAGTATCTTGCTCTCTCTCTTCTTCTGGGACAATTCTGATGTTGGTATGCTTGAAGCTGTCCCAGAGGCTCCTTACATTATCTTCACATTTTTGGATTCTTTTCTCTTCTTGTTTTTCCAGTTGAATGTTTTCTACATCTTTATATTTCAAATTTTTGACTTGATTCTTGCCTTTCTCTAGTCTGCTGTTAGGACACTGTATAATATTTTTTATTTCAGTCAGTCAGTGCATGTTTAATTTCTAGTTGGTCCTTTTTCATCTCTAGTTGGTCCTTTTCCATCTCTAGTTGGATCTTTTGCATCTCTAGTTGGTTCTTTTTCATCTCCTCTTGGCTCTCACTAACTTTATCCAACTTTTCTAGCATATTCTTGAAAAACCTTATAAGCGTGGTTTTGAACTCTATATCCAATCGTTTTTTTCCCTCCATTTCTTTTGTTTGTGATCCCTTCCCTTGTCTCGGCATTTTCACTATGCAGGGAGAACTTCTGTGTTGAATTCAGCCTTATGATACCAGACTTGCAAAACCACAGAAGCCTCTCTGTTGAGGTTGGCATGGGTGGAGTCTCAGGGCTTAAAGGACTGCCTTACCTTTCAGTCGGCCCCGCCCACCATGGCCCCTGAGTCTCATGTGACTGGGTAATCGCTGGAGTGGTCCTTGTGCACATGCACAGTGTCTCTAGACCACTACCTTTCTGGCTCCCCTGCGCTCCAGGACCATACGAGTCTAGGTCCCCAGGGATTCACCCGAAAGTGGGGCTTAGTGGAGTCAGAAATGGCACAGTTGGTAGGGTCTGTCTCCCCACTTGCGAAAGCCAGTGGCACAATCAGCAATCTGTCCTCTGCAGGCAATGCCGTGCGCACCATCAGACCTCTGATCTTTTGCGACTCCCCTAAATTTCCATGCATCTCTCCCTTTTCACAGTCCAAACTCCCCCCGTATGAGTTTCGGCTGGATCTGGGGTTTAGTGTCATAGGGGTTCAATGCCTTTGAGAGTCTCTGTTTCCCTCCTGCCAGAGAAAGCCAGCCAGGTGCTCCCGCACCTTTTCTCTCCAGGCGCGCGTCTTTGTACCTCAGCTTTTTGCAGCTTCTCTGGGTCTCCGTGAGCCCCTCTCTTTCCCTCTAGTTGTAGAATTTCCACTCAGCCAGCTTTCCTGTGGTTCTGGATGATGTCTGTTCTGTCTTTTAGTTGTAGTTTTGAAATTGTTGTGCGAGGCAGCAGTGTAGGTGTTTACCTATGCCGCCATCTTGCATTCTCTAATATCTAACTTATTAATGAAACTATATGCATTATAACTTTGTGGATAGCTTTATTTTGGGGTCTTGGAAGTTTATTCCTTGTAATATCAGTTTTGCATTGTACAGGAAGCAGAGTGAGGTTAGCAATGCACTCTTTCTTCAGTATTGACACGTTCGGAGTTAGCGTGATGTCTGCACACAAAAAGAAGAGGAAAACCTGACAGCTAGGATATAAGTCTTCTTTTTTCACCTTTTCTACTGCCTGTTTCAACTCTTTCCTGACATTAGGAATTTGAGTCCATAGTAATATGTTATCATTTTTAGCCCTCTTTCCTATATTGTTATGTATGTGTATATAATAGAGGCCCGATGCATGACATTTGTGCACTGGGTGTGTGTATGTGGGTCTCTCAGCCCAGCCTGTGCCCACCAGCCATGAGGCTGGCCTCTGGCTGAACAGTTCTCCCCCTGTGGGAGTACACACTGACCACCAGGGGGCAGCTCCTGCATTGAGTGTCTGCCCCCTGGTGGTCAGTGCATGATATAGTGACTGGTCATTCTGCTGTTTGGTCAATTTGCATATTAGGGTTTTATTATATAGGATACTTAGTACTTTAATAGCAGACATGACGATGCCAAGCACAATTAGAAATTTGATACTTTTATATAACTGCCCCTGAAAAATTACTTGGTGGAGCAGTTTTTTCCTAGTGTTGGATGAAGTTTTAGGTAAGCCTCATTGTTTATCTGCTTACTCATAGCCAGCGAGAAGTTGGATATCTCCTTAGTCCCTCAAAACAGCTGTAATTCTGTTATTATTACATGAAGTCAATTATAGTAAGAATTTCTGAATTGTGTTCAATGCTGGCACTGCTATCCTGATTTACTTTTGCTATTCAATTTGGGTCCTTGTTTCTTTCTTTCTTTTTTTAAAACATATTTTTATTGATTTTTTACAGAGAGGAAGGGAGAGGGATAGAGAGTTAGAAACATCGATGAGAAAGAAACATCAATCAGCTGCCTCTTGCACACCCCTTACTGGGGGTGTGTCCACAACTAAGGTACATGCCCTTGACTGGAATTGAACCTAGGACCTTTCAGTCCGCAGGCCAATGCTCTACCCACTGAGCCAAACCAGTTTCAACAGTCCTTGTTCCTTGCTCAGATATTTTTGATGGCTCCTCACCTTCTATAGAATACAGTGGTACCTCGAGATATGAGTTTAATTCGTTCTGTAACCTTGAGGTGTGGGAAACTATGAGACGCTCGAGTCACGGTAAACTGGTGGGTCGTGTGCAGCGTCCGATCTACGTGATTACTCGTATCTCAACTGTTGCTCGTATTTCAAAGCAAAAATCACTCGCTCGATGGCTCGTATCTCAAAAATCTTGTATGTTAGGGCACTCGTATCTCGAGGTACCACTGTAGTCTCAATTCTTTGTCAAGGGCTTTCAATATTTGGTTCCTAAAGATCTCATTGTCCTTCTGTCCTTGGTGAAGCTTTCTCACAGAACTGTGCCCTCCCCAGGTAGCTGACTTCCTCAACACTGTGTTATGTCCTGGCCACTTTCATGTCTTGGTTCGTGGGATTCCATCCTTATGGCCACAGCAAATTCATTCTTTTCCAGGAAGTCTTCCTGCTCTGAGAAATGGTTCCATTTCTTCATTTCTGAAGCAATCATTGCTTATCTGTTTCTTAACACCAAGCATGTGCTTATATGCTTTCCTGTTCATGTCCTGTCCCACTTTCTAGATGATAAACTTTCAGAAACAACACCCGAGTTCCTATATTTTTAAATTTTCCTCTGAGGCTTCGATAAATGTGTGTTGTTCCAGGTGGGGACAGTGGAAATAGACGGGGGCGCGGGGAGGGGAGACATGTATGAGGAAGCATTCACAGACTTTGCTATTACTGCCTTATCTAATAATAATAAAGAAGAAATCCTTCTTGGGGATTTATTTTTATTTGCATGCTGTTCAAACTCTTGAAATAATGGGTTTCGTATGCATCCATACTCTTGTGCAAACAAATTCTTCCTTTTATTTGTCCTAAATTGCCCTTTATACTAATGATCCTATTTAAAGCATAAGGTCTATATGCCTTTTAAAGGTTAGGGCACTGTGTAGCCAGACACCCAAATATTTATATACTTAGACTTACACGAATGTTGTCTGATTAATACCTGTCTTCTTGGAGAAGCTGTGAATAATGTCAACATGAACTACATTATTCCTGCTAAAAATTCATCCATTTAGTTTAACTTGCATGTAACGACACCTGAAAGTCAGAGCTGTTTGCTGAGCCTGCTGCAACACTGTTGTAGCTCATTCACACCTAATGGCCAGGAAGTCCCTTTAGCATCCGGAATGGGAGAATCTGCATCAATAGAAAATGTGAGGGCTCCAGGAAACCTTTATTTTTTAATTTATTTTTTATATATTTTATTGATTTTTACAGAGAGGAAGGGAGAGGAATAGAGAGTTAGAAACATCAATCAGCTTCCTTTTGCATAACCCGCATTGGGAATGTGCCCTTGACAGGAATCGAACCTGGGAACCTTTAGTCCGCAGGCGGATGCTCTATCCACTGAGCCAAACTGTTTAGGGCTCCAGGAAACCTTTAACATGTGATGAATATAAAGGGAAAATGCAATGGGTCGCAGAGAAGTCTTTGTTTGGGTGGGGGGGAAGACATCTTTAGGAATAAAATCGATTTGAGAGTTAAGACGATGTTATTGGCCAAATGCTTTACATCAATGTCAGTTGAAATCTCTCAAAATAAAGTGCAGATGGAGCTATTAAATAGATGGAGGAAGAGTGGGGGAAAGGAACAACTTCCCCATTGTCTTTTGATTCCCTCTTTTCTTTCCTGTTAGATGACTCAGTTTATGCTTTTTCTTTCCTCATGAAAACTTTTACTTCCCTGGTCTGTAATCAGCTTCTCCTCTTTCTCTAAATGCAGAGTCCTTTCTCCCCTCCATCCTTCCTACTCTTTGTGAGTCATATTCCTGCTCCGCAGTAAGTTACAGAATCTTGCAATGAGAGAGACCAGGAGACCGTCTAATTTAGTCTCATCTTTGCACAGGTGAGACTGAAGGAAATGAACTTACCCACTCAAGGCACCAGGTAGCGATGGATAGGGTCCACACAAGATACCTCACATCCTAGTATTCAAAGGAACGGAGGTGTCATCCATGCAGTGCAGAGCACTTTCTAAAACATCCAGAAATATTTGGCCTGTTGGAGAACATTCCCAGGGAGGATAGCCCACTTCTTGGTCAGGTGCATTATTATATTGGAGAATCTGATAGAAAGCTAGTTTTTAGATAAACTTCTGCTCCCTGTAACTTTCAGCCTCTGTTCCTACTTCTACCCACTGGAGTTACAAGAAAAGCTTTCTTTCACGTGCTTGCTTTTCCATATGTGACAAGGCAATTGGACTCTCTTAAGCCTCTTGTTCCCTACACCAGTCATCCCCAGTTCTGCTCATGGTTCCCCATGTCACATGGTTCACACTTTTCTCACCACTTTAGACCCCTTCTCCATGATCTCTAGTCATTGTCATTCTTATAGGATGACAATGGAGTTAGCCACAATATTTCACATAATATTTAAAGCACGCACACTGCAGTGTTATGATTACCTATCATGATCTGGAAACTTAGTCAGTTTCTTAGTGCTCATCCCCTTGTGCTCATATAATGTTAGTTCATCGTGAGATTAGATGCAGCTGAAACCCTCATGTATCTCCCAATTGAACCACCAAGGATCCAGATCTTCCCAGCTCCTGATTATGTAGATGTTTATTACGTTTATTTAGATCTTAACCACTGTTCCTTTAGTGATAATTTTGGTTCTGGAGTATTTTCTGCCCAGCAATATAGCTCTTTCCAGGTGGTAACATTCATCCATGGTCCTGGGCTTTACGCACCGACAGCTTCTCTTGGTTAACAGCCAACATAGATGTACATTTATTTTGGCTGTGACTTAAGGCCTATATTGTTCTAGTGATACCTGCCAGGTAGAATGTTAGGGTAAGAGTCACATGCTATAGAGTGGAATGGAGAACACCTCAGCTTATATCAGTTAAGGTTTGTTGGATTGCAAGCAATAGGAATCAATTGGAAGAACTTTCGTGTCTCACACAACTAAAGAAAGAATAGGGCAGGCAAACCTCAGGACGGGCAATTCTATGGTAGCTGTTCATTAATGTTTTCGAGATTGGTCTCTCCAGTGTTAGGGTCAGATGCACAAGTTGAAGGATCTTTCAGAACAAGGGAATTTGAAACTAACTAACTAACTAACTAACTAACTAACTAACTAACTAACTAACATAATTTATATTCATGCACTAAGTGCAGGGCTGTGATGTCCCTCTCCTTAGGAATAACCCCAGAGAAGGCCACTCAGCTTTTAAAATTTTTGGTGAAAAAAATCTGATTAATTCAACTTGGGTGCCACTGAGGTCCCTGGTGCTAATTTCCCACTCAAGGTTATCTCACTTTGCTCTGGGTCATGTAGTCAGTGATGCAAAGTTTTGTTATATAAACACAGAGTCACCATGATCCTGTGCCCTGGGCTTCCTAGCGAAGAAGAAATGTAAGCTAGTCAGCCTCAATGACAAGGGCATAGCAGAGTGTAAAAAGGATGCCAAAGGAAGAGAGTGCGTTTACTGGAACATGTGAGAATGCAGCCTCATTGCTACATAAAAAGAGCAAGGTCAGGGCAGTAAAGGATTGTCTCAAACAGCCACCCGGTGCTGAAGTAGCCACGGGCCTAGAGGGTTGTTTAAGGACACTGCAGAGTGTAGTTACATTGTAGGAGTGATTCTGCCACAATTTTACTGACCTCATTTGCTCATTAACTAGTCATCAAATACTTATGTGTTTACTAAGTGCGAGTCATTATCACAGGAGCTAGAGAAACCATGATGAATGTGACATTTGACTACCGAACACTTGAGGCGTGGCTAGTACAATGGAGGGACTTTCATTTTAATGAATTAAAATGTAAGTTTTAAATAGACACACATGGCTGGTGGCTACCATATTGGCTAGTTTAGCTTAAGAATACGTGGGGCCACAAGAGATTCTAGGTAGATAAGTGATGCAATTAGATGTATGCTTAGTGGTTCCTCAAGTGGAGGAACGGTATCTCTGCAATGCTAGGACAATCAGTCAAGTGAGGAAAAAAAAATTTATTAATTTCTGCATGGACCAGCCTTAGAAATAAAACAACAGGGATCTTGGGGGTGGAGGGTGCTCATCATACAAGTTTTTCTAGTGTGGATACTCACGGGAGTAGAATGAATGCTGCTTTAAAACCTCTGCTTTAGTAATAGTATTAGCAGCTTTTGTATTATGATATGACAACAAGAGGATCACAAATAAGATACTATTTTATTAAGGCTCCCCTCTTTCCTTAGGTTATTATGTTGCATTTCTGTAAGATTTCTGAAATTTTGTGTATATATTAAGTATGTAATCATTAAAAAACTCCATTCTGGTTCATTTATCTTTCACTAGCTAAGTTGCAAATGATGTGGCGGCTAACAGGGAAATCGTAAATCTTTCATTAGCACAGGGTAGTCTCCAGAGAAACTGACTTCAACACACAGCTTGGATATGTTCCAAGCTAGGGAAGATATCTTCCAACATTTCTAAAAACAAAAGTAGTCCTTTTAGCTCGCAAAGGGCTGTCTTGTTTGGCCCAGTGGGGATGAGACTCAGGCTGCTGGTTGGGGGCTCAGCATCTGCTTCCCTCCTGGCTACACCTCTCCTCCTGCCCCCTAGAGTCTGGCTTGTTTTCATGGTTGATCTGGTTCAGGATTTCATGATGAGTTTAAGCACCTCATCTTAGCTACTCTAGAGAAGCTGTAACCCCAAGGAGGAGTCCTGAATATCCCATCTTACTAGCTCTTCCCACCCCACCACCCTTGGCTGGCCCAGGGTTAGCCAACAGTTCAAATCCAGATTTGTACCAAAGTTATAAGCACGATGACAAGTCAGACCTTCTGTTGTTTTTTTCTCCTTCACCTTTTCTTACAAGGCTGAGGACATACCCAGACTCCCTTTGACTACACCAAGCCCCCGGCAGAACTAGATGGATTTCTGGACACACATGCGATGGTCGGGAGCAAGCTGAGGTGTAATTTTTCCAGGTTGTTTGCTGAGGTGAGCTGGGCTTTGGGCACTTTGTAAATTCTTTCCCACCTCCCACCCCTTTTACAAGCCTCTTGTCTTGGAACCGGGTGGGGAAAGATACCAAGTCACCACAAGAGGGCAGCAAATGATTTCCAGTCTAGCTTTGTTTCTCTTCCACAGAGCTTCTATTTAGGCAAGAAATAAACATTTGATGCGGATGGGAGGAATGGGACCTGGGTTTCATTTCCCTGTGCAGCTTTCTGGTGCACATTTCCCAGGTATCCTTGTTAGCGCGGCTTATCGCTGGAGTGTGGCGAGGCCTGGCTGGTGGCTCCCAGGCCCAGGCATGTGGGATGAGGAGGCCTGTGGGGATTCTCTCCTTTCGAGGTCAGGGTTTATTTCTGAAGAGAGGAACATCACAGCCCTGCCTTTAGTAAAAAAATAAAAATTCAAGAAAATACATATATTTGTTTCAACTTCCTCTGTTCAGAAAAATTCTTCAGCCTATGTGCGCCTCTGACCAAATGATCAGATGCTGTGCAGTTGCCAATTTTTGGACCCGGGAGATGGAATATGGTTGGGATGCCTGCAGGGCAGGGGCTTTCTCTCGCTGGTGAGGAATGGGGTGGATTACTCCTGTGTTCCCGCTGTGTGAGGCGCACATAGGCCTGGGATCCTCTGTGAGACTGGCCCTAACGTGGGATCCTTTGATCACCTCTCTGTGCCCCTCTCTCTTATGGGAGGGGCTTTCTACCGATCATCAAATGTTTATTAAACACCTCCACTAGCAAGCAGATGCTCAAATGACCATCAGATGGCACTAATAATGATAATTTATTAATTAAATGTGTATGCTCAGCTCAGTCCTGTAAATGACCCTTTGAATTAGCTGTTATTCCCAATTTGCAGATGAAGAAATTGAGGCTGGGAGAAGTTAAGTAATTGTTCATTCAGTCAAGGGAGAGGATCAGGAATACGAACCCAGGCTTGGCTGACTCTAGGACCTGAATTGTGCTGTTATATTGGTTTTCTCCCAAAAAGGCCTTTAGTCTGAAAGACCTTGCAGTAGTTTTCCAACTTGGGTGCACAGCAGAATCACCTAGGAAGCTTTAAAAAATGCCAGTGCCAGAGGCTTTCCCCAGCCAGCTAAAGCAGTGTGTGTGTGTGTGTGTGTGTGTGTGTGTGTGTGTGTGTGTTGCTGTCCCGGGCATTGATATTTTATTTTATTTTAAAATATATTTTTATTGATTTCAGAGAGGAAGGAAGAGGGAGAAAGAAATAGAAACATACACAATGAGAGAGAAACATGGATTGGCTGCCTCCTGCAAGTCCCCCACTGGGGATTGAGCCCACAACCCAGGCATGTGCTCTTGACTGGAATCAAACCTGGGACCTTTCAGTTCCCAGGTCGATGCTCTATCCACTGAGCCAAACTGGCTAGGGCAATGGTCAGCAAACTGTGGCTCACGAGCCACATGTGGCTCTTTCGTCCCTTGAGTCTGGCTCTTCCACAAAATACCACGTGTGGGCGTGCACATACAGTGTGATTGAAACTTCGTGGCCCATGCGCAGAAGTTGGTTTTTGGCTCTCAAAAGAAAATTCAATTGTTGTACTGTTGATATTTGGCTCTTTTGACTAATGAGTTTGCCGACTACTGGGCTAGGGCTACATTGAGATTTTATAAAGCCCCCCAGGTGATTCCCCCCAGGGATCCAGAGTTGAGGATCCCTGCTGTTGAGGAGGAGAAAGGATGCATGATGTGAAGTCCAGGCACCAAAATGAAGAGAGGAGTGCACTGGCTTTGGGTGGCATCACCTATTAGTGTTGCTCACCCTCTCCAGCAGGTGGTAGTTGACCATTCCTGGCATGTTGAGCACTTCTGTGCAGAAGGTGCTCCCACTTGATAGCAGTTATAGCTAACATTTGTTGAGTGCTTTCCCCTTGTGAGATAGTTTTAATTTTCACTGATATGAACTCTTAATCCTCACAACAATCTAATGCAGTGGGTGCTACGTTTTCATCAAGTCTAAGAGGCTATGGGTTCTACAATGCATTATCATTTTACTATGCTAAGAAATAAAGACAGCCGAAACCCGTTTGGCTCAATGGATAGAGCATCCGTCTGTGGACTGAAAGGTCCCAGGTTCGATTCCGGTCAAGGGCATGTGCCTTGGTTGTGGGCACATCCCCAGTAGGGGGCATGCAGGAGGCAGCTGATCGATGTCTCTCTCATGGATGTTTCTAGCTCTTTGTCCCTCTCCCTTCCTCTCTGTAAAAAATCAATTAAAAAAATATATAGAAGAAATAAAGACAAAAAAACACACTACCAACTAATTGTCTCTACAAATTATGATTTGTTCCCTCCTGCCCCAGATGTTAAAATGTGAGAAACCATACATCTTAAAATGAATAAAACACAGTGGTGTCATTGCCACTTACAGATGAGGAAACAGAAGCAAAGAAAGCTTAAGTAATGTGTCCAAGATCACTCAGCTAGGAGCCATTATGAGCAGTTACTGTGCCACCAATATTCTTCCTAAACATAATTTTTAATGGCAACATTAAGTTTCATATAAGTACACTCTAATTACTTTAATTAGTCCTCCAATTTTAGTTGATTATATCTTGATGTAGTTTTTTATATGTGCCTTTTTCCAGAGCATTGCCAACCATACATTGTGTGCTGAGTATTTTACAGCCAATAATTCCATTAAGTCATCCCCACTGATTCTCCATGTGTCTTATGTGGAATAGATACTGGGACAGGGCAGGCCTCTTGTAGAGCTTTCTCTTTTTTTGCCCTGCTTTATGTTGAGCTATGTGGGTGGTGGGATGCTGACTGGCTGCACTTGGCTAGCTTTATCGCCCAGCATCTCTCAACCATCAGCTCAAAGCAGGTCTTTCCTCTGCCTCCCCCAGCTGTTATCTGAGACCTAATGGCCAATGGTTGCAGAGTAATTCAGTCTTCAGTGCGTTGCTTTTCCTTCAGCTTTGGGAAGTGAATGAATTTTATGACCTGAGGTGTAAGCACATTCAGTGATCAGGAAAAAGTTACTGGGGCTATTTGATTCTGGAAGATCCAATCCTTTTCATTGCAAACACCCATAGACAACCTATGCAGAATAGAACTAGGGGAAAGATTGAGACTAAAGTCAGAATCAGGATCATGAAGAAAAACTTTAGTAATATTAACAAAAAGAGGAAGGACTCAACAGGGCCAAGTAGGTTTAGGGATATGGAGGGGGTAAGGTAGCATAGGCTTCTCAAACTTTTATGTGCAAGGAAATGACATAGAGGTCCCATTAAAATGCATATTCTTATTTAGTAATGTAGGGAGGGCTCTGAGAGTCTGCAGTTCTAACAAGTTCTCAGGTATTGCTGATGCTGCCTGTCCAAGAAAGATCAAGTGAAAAGGAGCAAAAAGATGTATTTTCAGGATGAAGAAAAATAGATGAGGCCTTTAGGTGGTGTAAATATTTAAAGGAGTCATTTTTCTCTGAGTGACCCTTCCAACATTTCTCTAGCAGGTCTATGGAGGTTGGTGAGGCACTGCCCTTCCAGAAGGCAGTTTCTGGGAAGTAAATATCCCAAGTTAAGCTATTTATTTGGTGCAATTTGGCAAGTTGAATTCAGATATTTTCTAAAATATTGCCCGCTCAACACTTCCTTTCTCCCTATGCATTGGAATTCTGTTTTTCTAGCATGACCTGTAAAATGGTCTCAGATTCATTCTTTGAGGGGAGAATCGGGGTGGGAAAGGGAATTTGTTAATTTTGAAACTGTTTCGAGATTATGGACAGATGCTATGTTAGTCCAATATTCGTGTGAAGATCAAAGTGATGTTTGAAGACTTCGGATGGTCAATGAAGATGAGAAATACTTGGAAAAAATTTATCTAAAGACTATTTCTCACTTATTCTCATTTTTTATTACATGGCAAGATTTTCATTTTGTCTGTTCAATATGGTGACCATTCTACATAGTGTGAACTTACTTCTGATCCTAAGAATATGCTTCTAGTCCTCCAATAAAATCCTATTAATCCTAGGGGCACTTGACCCTGGCTGACTAAGGGAGAGATTATACCCAATGACCTCCATTGTAGCTGTATGGAGGCCCATGTCTCCATCTCATCTGAGATATAGACGCAGGGCCACCATTACTTCTGTGGTGAGAACTGTATATAGACCATAATGGGAGGTTAACACCTCTGTAGATTTATGACTCCTAGCCAACCCCAGACACTGTTCATATAGACAGTATCTCCTTTTATCACATCCCTTCTGTCCTAACCTGGGAGATTACAGTCAGGGTCCAAATAAATGATACCACTCAAGTTCAATTGATGCTTTTTGTATAATAATAGTTATTTCAGGTGAACACTCCCATACTCTATGAAGCAGTGTCGTGTCTTTATTTGTGCAGGAACTGTTGATTTGTAATACTAATTTTCCAGATAATTGTTTTCCTGGGTCTTGTATTGCTGCAAACCACTCCCTGGAAAGCTAATATTGTATCTTCTTCTTTTAAAGTGGCCCAGTGTAGATAAGAAAACATGATTTCAGATTCTTATCCAAAGCCTATGCAAACCACTTTGGTTTAGAAAATTGGTCTGTAAATCTTACAGGGGTAGGGATTTTCTTGGGCACTTAACCTTTTTCAGGCTGATGAGAAATATTGATGCGGTCTGTCCCTAGAATTATAGCATTGCCTGGAAGCCCGCCCATAATTGCAAAAACTGGGCAGTGTTATGAGATGGGAAGGAGAGGTACCTGGTTGTTTTGAACTCTGAAAAGAATGTTTGTTTCATTTCCATGTTAGCTGAAGGGCCAGTCTTCTCCCATGGTAAAGCTTAGTAGTTCCTCTGGGGCTCACCCAGCCTTGATAGAAACAGTTTGCCTGCTTTCCAGGAGCCTCAGGTAAAGGAAGCCAGATTGGGGTAATGAATGGTCTGAGGAAACTGAGTTGTGTGGGTATAGTGTGTGGCAGCCAGTTAGAGAAGGTAGCGACGGGGTACTGTACAGGATGCTGTGCATGACTTGTTGGGGCTTACACAATGATAACTGCTGCCATTTATTGTCTGCCTGGGCTCTCTGAGGGCATCGTATCATTTAATTCCTCCCACAGCCCTGCAAGATGGGCAGCACCATTCCACTTCCCAGTGGAGAAAACCACAGCTTAGAGAAGAGAGACCATCTACGTTCTGCCGGGATGACAATAGAAGGACCTGTCAACACAGCTAGCTTTCATAGCGGCAGGAAGTTAATTGGATTGGTCTCCCCTTCCAACCTCACCCATCTCTTTAGACTCTTTTTTCCTACCCCCAACCCTGCTTTGGGAATACAGGAAGGATATGAGGGAAAGAAAGGAGGAGGAGCAGAAAAAGAGGATGATGTTAGTGGTTCACGTTAGGAAAAAGACTGTGCAGACTCAGAAAGTGCAGGTGAATGGAATAAGGTTGCTCGGTCTCGATCCTCTGGGCCCTCACACACATGGGTGTTTTTTCATGGAAAGAGACACGAGTTGACCAGATAAATTCTTTGAAAAAATGTAGAGGGCGGGGTGGAAGACAGGCTTCCTGGGATGAACTCTTCCAGGCATCATGCCCACACTATTGGTGCCGTGGTTTGGGGAAGCACCCCTATTCTTTAAAGACAGGCCAGGGGCTGCTGTGTTATGAAGGATCAGAATTCAGATAGGTGTTTTTTTTTTCTAGTACAGTGAACCAGCCTTTGGGAGAAATGCCTCCTTTCAGGATGGAGCGTTGTGGGATGAGGCACCACAGACCCTGGTTCTGGAAAGCCGAGTCTTTCTTCTGGAATCCTCCATGGAGGCTCTGGGTTTGCAAGGCAGCTGTCTCTGTTCTTTGAAACCGAGGTTATTTGCTAAGCAAAGGCAGCACCATCTCATCTTGCTGATGCTTCTAGCAAACATCAGTAACAAATGATCCTCTTAAGCAAGTGCAAGTGGCTGGAGGCAATGCTGGGGGCTAAAAATACTGAATGGACTGAAACCAAAACAACTGCTCAACCTCAATGCCAGACATCCAAGGCTCCTTCAGAATACTGATGTGGGGAAGATGCTTTAGAACCAGCAGGCTGATGAGCAGCAAAAGCAAACTGCTCACATGCTGGGGGCCCCGAGTCAGGGCTTCAGCTTTTTGGCTTTGTCTTTCTAGTTAGAGAGAGGCTCAGCTGCTGAGGCCAACATGGGTCTGAGCTGGAAAGGGAAGCCTTCTTCCTGTGAGTCTGACGGACCATTGCCCATCCCTTTCAATGGCTGGCAGAAGCTCTGCTACTCAAGTGAATGGTCTATGTTTTGATTTTGGAAAAGAAAACCCTTGCATATTTTTCACATCATCCTTGCTTAATCTTGACATTTTTTTAAAAAAATATTTTTATTGATTTCAGAGAGGACGGGAGAGGGATAGAGAGATAAAAACATCAATGATGAGAGAGAATCATTGATTGGCTGCCTCCTGCATGCCCCCTCCTGGGGATCAAGCCTACAACCCAGGCATGTGCCCTTGGTCAGACTCGAACCTGGGACCCTTCAGTCTGTAGTCTGATGACACTCTATCCACTGAGCCAAACCAGCTAGGCTCAATCTTGACATTCTTTTTAGCAGTTTATTCTAAATCACAGGGATTCCCTTTCCTGATGGAAGACAGGGACAGGACTTTTTGAATGAAAAGGATGTAAGGGGATGCTGATGGCTGGTGGCCTTATGTTACTAGCTTATTAATAACATGAGGTTACTAGTGTAATTGGGTTACATCGAAGTGGGGCCACATGAGATTCAAGCTTCTTAACCATGGAGCTCTTGTTCTGCATAATGGAGGTGTTTTCAGAATATTGTTGGAAAGGTTGATGGGATTTGATGTTTGCGTTTATTTAGAACCCCAAGTCCTTTCTTTTTACTGGAGTCATTAGGGTCCTGTTTGCTTCCCAAGTTATCCTATTTCTAGCCATTGTTGTCTCCTCCCGTAGGGCTGAGCCTTCCTGAACAGCTGTAGTCTCAACTCTGCCCTGGGCTCAAGGACTAGTCCCATTTCTAGGTAGGAGGGGCTTAAGGAATTACAGATTGCAGCATCAAGTGGCCTTTGATGCTAGGACAGTCTTGACCTCATACCCCAGTTCTGACAGTTGAAGTTGTGTGCAAGTACTGAGCCTTCTCACTCCGTGCCTTAAGTCTGAAAAATTGAGCTTCTGTCTAGAACTCAAGACCCAGTTGTTGTTTTCTCATTGGTGAGTTTAGTTTTTGTGTTATTTTCCTGTTATAAATTCTTGTTTCAACAATCTTCCTTTTATTTTGGTTTCTCCAGGATGGAGATTCTATTCTAATTAGATTTCTCCTGTTCTCTGTCCCTGAATACCTGCCACCTACTGATAGGTATCTCTGATGCAAACGGCTGCTGAATTTCTCATCTGTCCTCATGTCCCTTGATTTGCTGCCTTTAGAAGTAACATGCTATCTATTTTTAGATCTTGACTCTGAATGGACGTTCATCCACCCTCCACACACTTGTCCATCCACTCACGCATCCATTTTCGTCCGTTGTCTGTCCATCCATCCATCCACCCACCTAACCATTCATCTTTCCTTCCAGGAGTTACTGAGTACCTACTGTGTGCCAGACATTGTCTCCTGTGACTGTATCCTTTAGAGACCATGTTGCACCTGGAAGGTTTCCTTCCCGTACTTATAACCATGTCTATCACTCAACTCCACTGAGTGAATCCAGGCACAGGTCATTCTTCCCTGATGTTAGGCCCTTGTAGCTGCTCTGCCTAGTTGTACTTTATTGAGATTTCTTATTTGCCTGCATGATTCTGATCACCATTAGTTTAACATTTTAAATTCAATTATTAACTTCATGGTATTCCTTAACAGTGTTTATGAGACTCATGATTCTGTTGTTCCAGATATTTTCAAAGTCATTCCAAGTTGTATAGTTAGTTCATAGTAATTCTACTCCCACTTTTGCCTTAGTAAATTTCAATATTGTGTTCTTCTGAGAACTTTTGTACCATGCTGTAAAAAAAATCTCACATTTTTAAGACACTTATGAATGAAGAAGTCATGGTGGCAAAGAATAAATGTCTTTCCAATGTAGGCAACCTCTGAGAGTGACCAGACTAGAGAGAAAGCCTTTTATACTCCCTCTTCAGAACTCAGTAGGTGATTATTGTTCTGCTTTGCAAATAATTGTTTAAAATTATTTCCCTTTGAAGTAGAATATTTGTTCTGCAAAAGAGTAAAATGGTAGAAAAAGAGTTAAATAATTAAAAAGACATAAAATATTATTTCATTTAATAATATTTAAAGTATGAAAGACATTTAACCTAAAAATATGGTAAAGGAATTTTTTTTAATTTAAAAATTAGTGGCATGTATGGGGGGGTGGAACAGGTGGGGAGAGGTCAATGGGGAAAAAAGACATATGTAATACTTTCAACAATAAAGAATTTAAATAATAAAAAAATTAGTGCCATGTATAGAAAGTTATTACAAAAGCAAGTGCTAACTGCAAATTAAGTGCTCAAATCAGTGAACTGGTAGAATGCATGAACATCGCGGGACAGGGGGTTGGTCCATCTGAGGAAAATTGTTGGAATCTGGGTGCTGCTCTCTGGGAGGTTGGAAGTCCTGGCATTTGGGTGGTGACATTTAAAGACAAGAAGATGCCACTGGAATCCTGGACACTTTCATTTAAGCGTCCAGACAGTGTGTTCTGAGCAAGCACTTGAATAGTTCCTCTGGGCAAAGTCCTTAGATGTGGTGGCTGAAAGCCAGGCCTATTATCTCCATAGTCCTCCTCCTCTCAACTTTATAACAATCCACTGGATTCCCAAATGAAATGTTTCTCTCCCGCCAGAGTCTTTGATCTGGCACGTCAGCGTCACATTGGATTGCATCACCTGCTCTCTTGTCTCCTTGCTATATCATCTTACTCTGTTTCTTCTGAACTGCATGTCCTTTCACATTTGGATGATTGTTTGAAAACGCTGCCTCGACATTTTCCCTATTGTATCATATGTCTTGTGCTTCCACTCTCTGTTGGAAATGAGAACACAGTTAAAAGAAACCCAAACATTTTATTTAACAAGATAGGATGGAAACCTTGCTCTGCTTGCCTTGTACTGGAGTACAGATACCCTTCAACAAAAAAGGACTTCTTTGAAAGCATTGCATATAATTCATTTAAAGTATTAAATTTAAAGTTCAGAAAACTCTGCATCTGCATAGACTTTGATTGATTCATTTTCTTCTGCTTTTTGTGAAAACTGTTAAGACCTACTGGCTAAATTATATGGATTTCTCTGCTCTTTATTACAACATGGTATATATTATTATTATGAAATAGTATTACAGTCTGTTATATGTTACTCAAGCATGATCATAATCATCTGGACACTCATCAAATTTATATTATAATAGGTCCTGCTTACTAAGCACATCCTATATAATAAAAGAGTAATATGCAGATTGACCATCACTTCAGCACACCAGATGGCTGCCCCCATGTGGTCAAAAGATCCTGCCCCCCATGTGGACACAAGATGGCCACCACATGAAGGCCAGCAGGGGAGAGCAGTTGGGAGTGATCAAGCCTGCAGGGGAGGGCAGTTAGGGGTGACCAGGCTGGCAGAGGAGGGCAGTTAGGGGTGACCAGGCCTGCAGGGGAGGGCATTTAGGGGCAAACAGGCTGGCAGGGGAGCAGTTAGGCATCAATCAGACTGGCAGGGGAGTGGTTAGGGGGTGATCAGGCTGGCAGGCAGAAGTGGTTAGGGGCAATCAGAAAGGCAGGCAGGTGAGCAGTTGGGAGCCAGCAATCCTGGATTGTGAGAGGGATGTCTGACTGCCCATTTAGATAGGGCAGTCAGACATCCCTCTAGGGTTCCCAGATTGGAGAGGGAGCAGGCTGGGCTGAAGGATACCATCTTCTCCCGCCTCCTCCATCCCTCCCCCCGTGCATGAATTTTGTGCACTGGGCCTCTCTCTCTATAAAAAGCCTAAGTGACTGGTCAACCAGCCAACTGTTTGACCATCTGTCTGGTAGCTAAGAGGTGCACTGACACCAGAAGGCAGATACTCAATGCAAGAGCTGCTGAGCTGCAGTGACTTGGCAGCTGCGGTTCTCAGGTGACATACCTGGAACCAAAGAGGAAGAAGCCCAATTCTGGGGCGCATCACCTGAGAACTGCCCTCTTGCAATCCAGGGATGTTGGAGAGTTTTGGCCTGATCCCCGCAGGTCAGGCCGAGGGACCTCACTGGTGCATGAATCTGTGCAATGGGCCTCTAATATTATATAAAATAGTGGCTTTCAAATGTGTGCCCCTCAGAATTACCTAAGAAACTTTTAAAAGCTCCACTGCTCAGATCACACCCTCAGATCAATTAAATGAGCATCTCAAGGGTGAGACATGGTCAGCAGGATTTTGTAAAGTTCTTTGGCAAGGTGCACTCAGGTTTGAGAACCAGAGCTATAAAGCCTTGCTATTCCAGTGCTGGTCAATGTACCAGCAGTATCAGTATCAACTGTGTTTGTTGGAACTCTTAGGTCCCATTCCAGACTTACCGAATCAGAATCTGAATTTTCTCAACATCCCAGGATGCTACCAAATGTGCTTTAAGAATTCGGAAGCACTGATGGACATGGAAGGACTCTCTGTCAAGCCTCTCGAGACCTTCAGTCACTAACAATTTATTACCCTTCTGCAATGTGCTGGACACTGCGCACGACTTAAATTCATCACTGCCTGGCAAAGTGGTATTTGAGCATTATTTTATGAGGAAATGGAGGCTTGGGCAGCCTAAATATATCAAAAGGGCTCAGCCAGGACTTGTATCCTGGCCTCTGTTACTCTAACATGCACCCTTTTCCCACAACACTAAACTGTTTCTAAGTATAGTCCTCAGATATTTTCTACAGTAGGCCAAATAAACAATGCTTCCTAAATATTTACTCTATTAACAACATCTTTAATCTGTTAAAAAAAATGGGATTAAAGGTAAGCTTGTCTAATGGCAGATGTCATTCCTGACAGAGAAACATAGTAAGATGGAGGATTTTTTTGTTAGTCACCAATGCAGAAGGCAAAAGGTAGGACAAAAATATTCCCCTTTCCTTAGGAGTGAGTCCCAGGGGAAACACTGAATATTCATTTTAAAGAGAAAATACCTTCAGTTAGTTTTATAGGGGCTCTAGTGTACCTGACTTCAGGTAACTGGTCTGGAGGAACCAAAATTGCCTGTGGGGTAGCTTCCCGTAATTCAACATACATTCTTGTCATCTTGCTCAGCTGTTTGCCTCAAGGGCATCATTCTAGGGCTGCTTGTTGGAAGATTTTGTGTGAGCAAATTCACAGGGACGCCAGTAGCTAGGATGTGAGGGATATTTGAGATGACTGAAAATGTGCTCAGCAGTGTATATTGTATGTACTGATATTATTTCAACTAAATAATAATAATGATCTGCCACTGTAATTCTTGCTCACAAATCTAACTTTTGGCTATCTTGTGTCAGTTTCCTTCCCAAATTAGAGATGATTTTATTGGAACATTTCTAAGATATATTAGACATAATAAAATAGAATAGGTAAAGTAAAGCCTATTTTTCCACTTAATTATAAGCATTTTTCCTGTCTTTAAAAACCATAAACATGAAACAGCTTTTCAAAATTAATGTTTGACATTTTGATCTATGGCTACTTCCTAATTTTCATCACCACTGTCATACTTTGGCCAACTCACTTTTTTCTATTTTATGTGAACCCTTTTCTCTATAAAGCTTTGTCCATAATTTAGATAATTTCCTCAGGATGTGCTTCCTAAGTGAAGACAGTGACGTAGAGAGTATGAACATTAAAATCAGAAAGGGAATGTATTAATTCACAATGAAAAGGATATTTATAAAAAACGCCACACATCAACACATTCTCTCCTTGTCATGATACATACTGTAAAGCTGTTTCCAGAAAGTTTATACACGTGTGCAGTTGCACCAGAGAGGTGGTGCTTGAACACCAACTGCCCCTGGGGCTGTGATGAGGGTCAGCATGATGGGGCAGCCATCTGAACGGAGCAGAGCTGATACCTCGGGGAGTTAACCCCAGCTTTGCCACTCCCACGCTCTGTGATGTTGGTGGCTACTTTTGATTGCTGTTTTCTGAAAAACAAACAAACAAACAAATAAATATAAATTAAAAAAAATCAAGTTATGTAGCTAAAACAAGAATTCCAAGAGGATGGACCAGGTCACATGTACAAACTGATCTAGTGGACCCATTGCTGTCATTAGAACACTGTCTCCTTTTTCAGATCTTGTCTATTTAGGTTCATTAAACTTAGATAGTCCTCATAAATAACAATCTGGCATCAAAGACATGAAGTCCTCTTGCTCTATATCCAGACCAATTTCTGACAATGATTCTAATTGTTTGCATCACATATCCACCCCTGGACCAAGCCCTATGTCCTGGGGATGTGTATCCTGATTGGCAGCCAGAATCATATGTGCATTTCTATATCTGTAAGTTTACCAGGTAGAGAAAGGAAGCTACTCAAAGAAAAAGTTGGGAGGACAAACAGATAAATGTGGAAGATGAAAATTATCCACTGTGTAATTATCTGGGCTCCAGTTTCTTCAATGATATAATTAAGGAATTGAATGAGATAATCTCTAAATTTCTTTTAAAAAACTTCATTAACTTACCTGACTCTCAAAGTAACATATGTTGGTGAAAAAATTAAAACAACATAAAAATTTATGTATTTATTTATGGTTAACATGCAATAATGTTTATTTAGCATCCATTCTTCAGGAGGGCCTTTTGTAAGTATCATTTTAATTAACACACAAATTTGTAATGTAAAAGAAGAAAATCACTAACCTCCAATTTGGTATATTTCTTCTTGGCCCCTCTCTCCATGCATTACCAAGAGTTATTTTACAAAAATTGTATCTACTATGGGGCTGCTAGAGTAATATATATATATATATAAAGGCTAAGTGTTCCTTCGACTGGTTGCTATGATGCACACAGACACTCAATGCAGGAGCTATCATGATGTACACTGGGCATTTAAAAATAAATGGCACCATAAATTTGGTGCCAACAAACCAACACTCGGCTTCCCCCCAAGTGGGACATGGGCCCTGACACGCCTCTGGAGTTATAGCCCACCAAATTGCAGCCAATGCTGCCAAGACCCCATGGTGCAAAATTCGGCCCACAGCCCAGTCCGGAAATGGCTGTGGGCACTGTAATGACGTCATATAGCATCGCCTGGCTTCCTCTCCCTAATGACTAGCCTCCTTGCAGTTTCTTCAGCCTAGGAACATGAGTTGCTTTATAGCCAGGTGCAAACATTTTACACTTTAACCAAATGTTTGTGAAGCATTTTCCCATGCCTCATCTCATTTGATCCTCTGTCTTGGAGTAGGCAGAAAGAAGACTTGGTAGAATCCTGTTTTCTTTTCATTAGCTGGAAAATGGAACATTTAGAAACTTGACCTGACTGAAAAGAAATAAGATATAGTGGAACTTGAAAATGACTTCAGGTTTTCTCACTGCACAGAATATAGTCAAACACTGCTGCAGTTAATTTTACCCTTTGTTCTCTCTGCATGATCTATAATAATAATGTGCTTTGTGTTGATATTTACTGCTGTGTTTCTGACAATTATCTGAAAGAGGAGTTGGGGTGCTTCCCTGGGCTGGAAAAAGTTTAGCTAAATCAGAAATAGGTCTAATTAAGCAAGCTTATTCTATATGTAAAAAAGGCTAAGTTGACTTGCAGTACATTTAAAGCTCTTGCTGGTGCCAATCACATGCATGTGTTTTTGATATGTCATTGTGGATCGTGAATTTGGTTGACACTTCTATATAGCGATATTAAAATATTTCTTCTAATTAATTTCCTTTCAATGTGTGTGAATCCATGCACCAGAACACCAGTACTATATAATGCGTTGCTTCTAAATAGCAGAAATTTATTACTCACCATTCTGAAGGCTGGAAGTCTGAGATTGGGATGCCAGCATGGTCAGGTGAGGGTCCTCTTCCAAAGTGCAGATATCTCACATGATGGAAGGAGGTTAGGAGCTCTTTAGAGCCTTTTTAAAATAAGAACATGAATTCCATTCATAAGGTCCTACCTCCTAAGACCATCACATTGGAGCTTAAGATGTCAACATATAAATTTAGGGCATGGGAAACACATATTTAGTCCATAACAAATAGTATGTGCATTTAAAATGTACATATATGAAGACTCACCAAAAGGTTATGTGAATTTGTATTCCCACTGACAGTGATTGAGAGAACTTGCTTCCCTGTACTTTCATCAACATAAAACAGGGTCTGTTTTCTGAATCTTTGCTAATCCAACAGATAAAATATATTTGATCAAATTCTTTAATTCATTTTTAAGGCTTGCCATAAGGTGATCTGGCTTATATAGTCAATCATCAGTCAATTATAAGTAAATGAGATCAATATGGTAAGGATTTTGAAGGGCTGCACATGAATACAATAGAACAGTACCTGACTGTAGCAGGAAGTTGTGTTCATTAATTTATTCAACAACAATTTATTGAGCACCTACTATATGTAAGGTACTATGGTAGTGATGATCTAGAAGTAAATAAGATAGGTACTATTCTTTTCCTCTTCCTTAAGAAAGGACAATACATATTGCATAAATGATTACTAAAAGGAAAATAGGATGCATTGGGGATTTAAAATAAGGAGACCAGACTTTATCTGGAGAATTAATTAAGCTTCTTTGAGAAAGTGACATTTCTATTGAAACCCAAAGGATGACTCAGCTATAAGAATGGGGATAGAGAAATTTCCAGACAGAAGGAGCCCTATAAAAAACCTGGGAAGAGCTGGAGTTGAGAGGAGCATGGTCCATTTAAAGAAGTCTAAATTGCCTGGAACAGAGAAAATAAGAGTAGATTAGGCTGTGCTGGGCAGGTGGGTGGGACCAGATCAGTAGGTCTAGTAGTCCATAGTGGAGATTTTGGGTCTTTTTCTAAGGACAATGGGGAACTACCCTAAGGTTTGAAGCAGTAGAGTGACATGATTGTAATTTGCATTCAAAAAGATCACCCTAGCTGGGGTGTGGATAATGGATTATAGGTAACAGGAGAGTGTATAGAGTTCATAAGGAGCCTACTGCAGTGGTCCAGTCAAGACAGTAAACAAGTGAGGACAGAGGAGATAGAAAAATGAGGAGAGATAATGGGAAGTGGGTGAAAGAGAGAATCAATAGGACTTAGATATAAGGTTGGGAGAGGAGTTAAGGGGGCATTTGATAGGCTTGCCTAGATGACATTCAAATTCTTTTGCATCTCTGAAGTGACAACATTCCATGAGCCTTAGGCATAAGAGGGTCACACAAATTTGAAATTTTTTTCTGTAAGGAAATGCACTTGGCTCTGGAGAGAAAAAAACAATCCTTGAGCACAGACAGAATCCTTAAGGCTGGGCTAAAAATAAGCACAACAATGGTAATAATAAAGTTTGTTATTTGAAGCTTATTTATTTCAAAGCAGCTTTATTAAGATGTAAATGAACCACTAAATTACATCTCTTTAAAGACCATAACTTTATATGTTTTGAAATATGTATGCGACCATGACACCGGTACCACAATCAAGAGAGCAAATGCATCCATCACCCCCAAACTTCTCCTTGTGCCCCTGGGTAGTCCCTCTCTTCCATTTCAGCCCCATGCAGCCACCAATCTACTTTTTGTTACTATTGATTAGTTTGCATTTGATGAGTTAAATGGAGCCATACCACACTGCACTTTTTTGGGGGTGGGGTAGGGGTGGGGTAGGTCTGCTTTCATTCATGAAGCTCTTTTACACACAATTGTCCTACCTAATTATTATAACAATGACTCTGTTATCAAAAAACTGATATTCAAAGAGCCCTGGCATCCTGGGGCTGGACAGCCCATGATACCTGGGGGGATAAGCCACATTATGGCTCCAGGGTTGGTGCTCGACCGAATCCTCATCCTGTACGACTCCAGCTTTCTCTCTGGAGCAGGGGAGAGAGGGGAGGAGGGGGAGGGAAGAGGCCTGCAAGTTAACAAGCAAAATCACTCAAATGATCTCCTGTCTTCCTCTTCCCTGACTCGGCCTCATTAATACAGGAGGCTAATATTTGGCTCTGGAGCGGGCAGGATGGAAGCTCTCTCCAGGGGCTCTGGTAAATGTCATAAATTGCGAGAGCGCAGCTTGAGGAGCTTGTGAATGGCATCTGAGCCCGAGGCCATCTAGTAATATTTATACTGTGGAAGTTCAGCCTTTTTCCCCCTTTTAAAAAAAGTTTCTGATTTGTTTCAGAGGATGTCCATCTTAATCACTGTTTCTGGTGCTCTAATGGGAAGATGCTCAGGTCTGGGATGCCAGGGGAAGGCCGGCGGAAGAAACGAGAATTCACACTAGGGAGGTGCTCACAGGAGCTCAGTTTCCAGACCTTTTATTCTGCCCAGTGCCTTTTCTCTGTTTGGGGTACAGTTAGGAAACAGGTCTCTAGCTTTACGCAAAGAGAATCATACTTATTTTTAGTCTATAAAATCCAGAGAATGAATGAAATATGCTTGTTTCGGTATCACCAAAGAATATAAAAGGCCTCATCAGGAATGACAAAATATTACAGAAAATAATAAAATAAAAGTTACACACACACACACACACACACACACATTCATTTTATCCTTCAAACAATACTATGGAGTGGGTATTCTTATCCTCATTTTAAAGTCTGAGAAACTGAGGCTGGGGTCTTAACACTAATGTCTGTTACACACCAAAGTAGAAAACCATGCTAGCTGCTCACACCTAGGTTGTACCCATGGTCAGGCCCCGCATAATTTACCCCCAATCTGCCTTTTCAGTTTTATCTTGCATGATTCATCTTTGAGCACAACTCAGATATGGTAGGTCTCACTGTTCCTGAGCTCATCAGGCACATTTTTCCTCTGAGACTCTGAGTCTATTGGGTATGTTGGGAATGTTGTCTTTCCATCCTTTCAGAATATCCCATCTACCCTTGAATTAGGTCCCCACTTCGACCTGGGCATCCTCCTGGCCATTCCATCAAGATTTCTCTCTTTTGGTCTGAAATTTTGAAGAAATGATCCTCGGTTGTGTAAGCCTGTACAGTCCCTGAAGCTCCTTTATTCTGTCCCTCAAGTCTGTGCTGTTTCTTAATGATGCATCTCTCTGTCTTCTTCCCTGACTAAATTATAAGCTACAGGAGGGAAGAGGCTCTGTATGAGCATAATGGTCCCTCAGTCAGGATAAGTGGCGAGGAGCTTTATTTTATATTTGCTGGTTCTTAAAAGAATCACTGAAGAGGTAAGTGGCGGTCTTCATGGGCAGCTGGGATGCTCGTGGTGTCTCCTAGATTAGGCAAGGTCTAAAATATAATATTGCCTATAAGTAGACAGCTCTCTCACTTATGCACAACTGGTCTTAGGCAAATTCATTTTCCTCAAATTATTCCATAAAACACATAATAAGATTTTAGGGTTGGAGAAAGTTTGTGTTCTTACAGGAACAAAGAGTCAACTATTGCGGGCAGTAGCCACTCTAAGCAGGTCTTTCCCTTTCTTTCTGGCATTATTTTGGTGACCAAAGGACTCATGATGCATCAGCTTATCGTATATCAGTGTTATTTGTGTCATTTTCCCATTAATTACCATGAGTTCCCATTAAGTGCCTTTCCCATTAATTGCAGAGCAATGATTTAGGAGAGACTAGAAGTCTGACTGAAGATGTAAGGGTAAGCCTAGCGGTGCCAACATGGACTTTGTGTCTAGCAGTGGATGGTTCAATAGATTGAGCTCATGCTTATTTTCATAATGCAAAAGTGAACACCGAAAGGAATAGACTTTATGCTGAAGTATTCTGGGCTTTCACTAAATAGGAGCTTTCCAAGACCTTTTCTATCTGAATAGTTGTGTGTCTCAGGGAGCATTTGTCATTTGTGAATCTAGGTAAGATAAACTGAAGGTGAAATATTTCTGGAAATGTGCCTTTATCTTTTATGAGATCTCTCTGCTCACACCTATGGCACTTCTGGCCTCCAGGCCTGCTCTCAGTTTTCTCCATTGTCCAAGGAGAGCTGTTTGTCCTCATGACCAGGGAGGGAAGGGGAGTCCTTCCGGGGACAGAGAACAATGACTGCTTTTCCTTTATATTCATCACAAAGATCGATAATCCACATATGATTTCCACTCTGGGCCGTAAGTGTAAGTAATTATGGAATAATTAAATGTGCTAAGGGTGGCCAGGACTGTTAAAAGAGCAATTATATAGCTAACCCCTCTGGGCTGCTTTCACTCTGAGATGAAATGAAATAATTTGAAATATAAAATCAGTTTTCAGAATGAACATTTCAGCGACCTCTTCTATTACACACTGTTTACTTGTAATATAACTTCTTTCTTCTTTCTCAAAATTTAATGAACAGATACCAGACTTAGAACCGCAAACAAGCGCAGAGAAAAAGGGAATTCAACACTGTGCCAAGGTAAGGCTGTCTCCACCTGCCTTAGTGCGTGTTTCTACTAGAATCCTCAAGTCTTTCAATATCTAGTTTAAGTGCCACTTTCATGAAGACGTCTATGATTCTGTTATCTGTGTTTCCCCTAACCATAGTACTTTCTACTTCTATAGTAGAATTCAGTAAAATCTGTCTTATTTTATAATTCTTTGGTACTAAAACCCTTTTTATACTGCTTTATAATTTATAAAGCATTTTTTCATGTATCTTATTTCATTTTAATCCTCATAACTTTGTAGGGGTACACAGTAATGCAAATTGTTAGATGAAGAAACTGAAACTCAAATGACTTAAAATAAGACTTTAAAACTCAAATGCATATAGGAGCCAATCAAATACAAATACAAAATATTCTGTTCAGGCTTGTATCAGTCAGCATATGCTAAAGTATGGCAGCACCGAAGTGATTCCTAAATCCTGGTGGCTTGTATCAAAGCAGCCTCATTTCTCAGTCATGTTTCATGTTCATTGAGTGTGGTCCTGCTCCATATCCTTAATGCTGGGATCCAGACTGACCACAGGGGCATTGCTGGGAGTGAGGCAAAAGATAACAGGGTACAACCACATGATGGCTTCGAAAGGTCCTACTGGGAAGAGGTGCATATCTCTTTGGCTCACAAATCAAAACGTGCCCTTTTTCTTGGGCAAGATCTAGCAGATCCAAATGAACCAAACATTCACCCTGCATTAGGGGTTGGCAAACTAAAAGGTTGTCAAGAATCAAAAGAATAATATTTTGTGACACATGAGAATTACATGATATTCAGATCGTAATGTTTCTATCAATTAAGATTTATTTGGACAAAGCCATTCTATTTGTGTATCCCTATGGCTCTTCCATGCTGCAAAGCAGAGATGAGTTACAACAGCCTTCAAAGCTTAAAATATTTACTGCCGGGCCCTTTACAGAGAATGGGCTGTACCCTCTTCTATATCACCAGAGACCAACTCAGTCAGGTAGGAGTTCAATCTAGGTTAGTCCTACCTGTGCGTGTTTTTTTTCTTTTTCTTTTCAATTTCTATGGACAATGTGTTTGGAATCCAGGGCCACTACATACTGCTATGCATACCAGAAGGTGTTGTTCAAATAGCTCTTCATGTGACTGGAGCTCCTGAATGCAGGGGGTGGGGCAGCAAGGCTTTGTTTTCTTGGATACGCTAAAAATGTGTGATTCCTGATGTTGGCCTCTCTTACCTGGGCATTAAAGAGAAAATATTTTGCTTGGATGCTCTGAGGTATTTAGAGAATTGCCTCAGCTCGGCAGACCACTTGATTACTGTGGCTGTGGTTTAATCAGAGGCCAGGGTGCTTTCTGGGGAGGAATGACCCAGCATTCAATAGAAGTGCTCTTCTAAATCGGGGTAGGCCCCTGCAGTGTGTGGTCCTCATTGACAGTCTGCAGCTTCTCCACCCCCTGAGATGCCCGACGCCTCCTCACCCCAGCCCCAGCGAGCTTGAGCATCAGGGGGCAGCAGCCTGGTGCTGGTCTCACTTTGGAAAGGTTTCCTACTGCTCCTCAAGAAAATTGCTTTTGTTCTCTAGCTCTTGTTACTGCTAGTCTGGGCCAGGTTGTCTGTGATAAATGGAATTCGAAGCAAAGTTTGGAGAAAGTTGAATACTTTTCTTGGGTCTGTGGCTAGAAGTCTATAAAGTTCTGGGCAAGAGCCTATTTAATTTCTTTTGGAAGCCAGCTTTTGCCAGGCCTCTCAGCCATGGTGCCAGCATAGAGGGCCTTACCTGACACCTCTGTGTCCGGATGCTTCCTGTCCTTTCTTAGGATCCACACTGCTGAGGATCAGGTGCTCACAGGCAGATGGGCAGACTGAGGGGACTGGGAAGAGGCCCAGAATGGCTCTGGTCAGCCTTCAGGGGCAGAGGGAGGATTGGTCTGGCCAGCACAGAGAGTCTCAGGAGCAGGGAACTAGCCGGATAGCCCTGCCATGTTCTCATTAAGGGGATCCAAGACTGTGTAGCTGGAGGTCCTGCAGAGAAGCAGATCCCAGCAGGTGGAGTTATGAGGTGGAAGTGTTCTGCATTCCCAGTGAGCAGCTAGTGAGTGGGGGCAGGGAACCAGCCACCAGGTTCAGAGATACTAGATGCCTAGCACGAAAGCATGGTAAGGGCCCAGTACTGGTCAGGTGGTGCAGTGGAAGGGTGTGTGGTCTTTGGAGCCAGACTGACCTGGGTTTGATCCTGGCATCACCACTACCTCGCTGTGGGTTGTTGGTAACAGCCTCACTGTCTTACCTGGGAGTAGGGCTAACACCACCCAGCTCTGGGAGTTGCTGGGAGAAATAAATGAGGTAAGTTAGATAATGCCTTAGAATGGAGCTAAGAGACCTTCTTAAGGCTCTTCTGCCCCAGCCCAGAATTAGAACTGGGAGTTGGGCTGGGCTTGCGAATGGAGAGTCAGTGGTCCCAGCCAGGGAACTGTGGTGCTGAGGCTGAAAGCCAGCCTGGGTCTCACAGTGTCGATAGGATTTTAGGAAAATATTCCCTCTGGGTTTTCCTATTTTGTTTTCAATGGTTTCTTTTTGGAAAGTCAAGTACTTCCATCTGATTTGGTTAAAATCTGAGGTGATTAGAAAAGAATGGGGATGTTTTAAATTAACAAAACTTGGGCTTGTGAAGAGAATTTCAGAATGCAGTGGAAATTCTTGCAAAGATCTAAAATTACGAACGTGTGTTGACAGAGACAATAAAAATGTAAAGCTTATTGTTCATCTGACCCATTGCTTTCCAGTTTTAGAGAGCAGGAGTATGAACCTATTCTTTAGGCTTTAGATCCTTTGCAAACAATCTAAAAAGATTTATTGAGGGGAATATTTGTTTTTATCAGTTTGTAAAATTACTACCACTGTAACCCTTTCAGCACTGCATTAAAACATTCCAGATTTTCTAGTCAGGACATAATGCCCACTATGACGTTCAGTGAGCACAAAATAATGGTGGCAACTCATTGAAGCCCACAGGACCTGTGCCATACTCACCTCTGCCTCTCTGATCCTTAGCCCAGGGCACCACTTCTCCTAGTGGACCCTCAATAAAAGGTTGTTGAGCTAAACTGAATGATAAGAGCATTTTATTTTATTACAGCTCTATTGAGGTATAATTGATATGCAAAAACTGTATATATTTTATGTATACACTTTGATGAGTTTGAACATAGGCATACACCTGTGGTGCCAGCATTACAATCAAGGTAATAAACATATCCCTCATCTTCAAAAGTTTCTTGATAAACAACATTTTCAGTTGAATGTACTCCACTCTACAAAAATCCAAAGACCATTGAGATTTACCAGATACATAAGGTGGTGGTGGTGATGGTTTGAATGTGAGGGAAGTTAAAATCACACTTCAAATGGTTTGTTCTTTTACCTAGTAAAAGTGACTTTAAAGAGAAAGTCCGGTATTGAATAAAAAATAAGTTGGAGAGGTTCATCTCTGCATTACTTTTTGGGGATCGTTTTATGAACTAAGGAATGTAGATTGATCCTCCTTTTTCTGATAAAGTCATCAGCAATAGTAAACACAAATTTGGTTTTCCTTGAGTTGTCAGAGAATGTGTGGTTCTCTGACCCTAATGAGGAGAGGAACTTCCCCGATTCTGCTATGGACCTAAAACTGAAATTCCTTACACTAGAAGTCCAAAGCCTTCTCCAGTTCACCCACTGAAGAGCTCCACTAGGTATCTGTGCCCTTGGACACAGGGTAGAGCAACAGTGGTAGGGGACGAAAGCTCCTAGACTTTAGGCGTCGGTGTGTCTGAGTCCCATGGCCTCTCAGGACCAGACACGCTTGGTGTGGGAGTTCTTTTCTGCAGAGAAAGGAATGTCTCTGTGGGTGCTTGAGCTGCAGAGAGAAATTTTAGGCTCAAACACCCGAGAGGTATAGGCAAGGCACCAGTAAAAAGAGGATACATTCAGGGAAGATAACCTCTAAAATATAGAAGATGAAGTGAGTTATTTACCTTGTTTGCATTATTCTGGAAAGTATTCTCTGGCTTTAGGTGGGGGTTTGGACTGCTGGGCATTGGCAGTTAATATACCAGGAACAACCCTTAATCCTGAGAGATAGGAGTTGTGGGACAAATACTCTGGCTTCCTTCCTCCTGAACATTCTGAGGGATATTCAGCCTCTTCCAGAGGCTCCTCTGGGGGTAGACCCCAGATGTTTAAAGGGTTAACTGATCATTACAGGATAAATTGTTGGTTTTCCTCTTTTTTTCTGCCTTTTTCCTCTTTTTGACTTTCACTCCTTTTACTTACCAAGACCTTCTCCCTCCCAAATAAACTACTTTCACTCAAATTCTTATCCCAAGATCAGTTTTTGGGGAAACCCAAACTGCAGACAACTCTCCCTATATTCTAAATGTCAATAGATAGTGTCTTTCCATGCCATGAGTCACAAGACATGCTATCTATGCTTTTTGCATTGCACATATGATAGTTTACCTCATTTTAGAGAAAGCTCTATCTGTGACTTATCTCCCCTAGGAAAGTGTAACCGTTTTGAGGGCAGGATACCTCATTGTCTAACAGTACTTTTCATAGAGTAGATATTCAATACCTATCCATTGACTAAATGAGTAAGTGAATGATGAATGAATTAACAAATGAACGACAAAGGTCCTCTTCACTTTTTCGTTTATAGGGCAGGTTTAGGCAGCAAGCATCCCAAAGGCTCTGCATCCCTGGTCTTTGCACACAGGAGGTGCTCTACAGGTGTGAGTGGTGGAAAAATACAATCTGCAGTAGGGGCCAGAGTCTCTTCTCAGCCCTATGTCCAGTTCATGGTAACTTGATCCAGTGATATCTGAGTAGTATGCATGCTCTGCTGATTTCAGAGGCCATTGGCAGCCAAGCCCAGTTTGTTGGGGCTTCATGCAAACAGCCAAAACAGTCTGTCAGTCTGGGCTCTGTCCCTGTCTCAGTGAAAGAGCCTCAGGACTGGCTGGCGGCAAGAGGGAGGCCTGCCTCCCTGACAGCTGTCAGATGCCCTTGGACAGTGAGAAACCAACTCAAGTTAGAGCCTATGAAATTCACACTACTCTGAACCACGGAGGGGAAGCCTTAAACCCACCCCCCCAGCTAGTGCCCTAGAGGCTGATCTCAGCTCTGAGAAACCCCTGGGGGAGCTGAGGCTTGCCTGATTCCATTGGCAATGAATGGGAGGAGGGAGCCCAGAACATTTCTTGGGTTGTGGAAGTGTTGAGATAGTGATTCAGACTCTCAGGTGCTTCAAGTATTTTCATGCTGGTGGACTGTGTTGATACCCCAGGGTTCATGGTGGTAGAAGAAGTGACACCTACTTCCTTGTATCAAGGGTATTGTTTAGCATGTTAGGAAAAGATCTCTCCCCAAAAATGAGGTATGTGGGCAAGGGCACTAGCATGCATTAAGTGACCGTCCTTTGCAACCTATTGCAAGGAGTGGACTTGGGAGCTGAAATCACTGAGGGACAGGAGAAAAAGACATACCAGCTCTGATGGTTGTAAGTCCTGGGCCATATGAAAGTTGCATACATGCACAGCTGCAGCTGCCTTCCCTGCTATTGGAGCAATAATGACAACCTAGGTCCAGCTGGTATGGCTCAGTGGTTGAGCATTAATCTATGAACCAGGAGGTCACTGTTCAATTCCTGGTCAGTCAGGGCACATGCCTGGATTTCAGGCTTGATCCCCAGTGTGAGTGTGCAGAAGGCAGCTGATCAAGAATTCTCTCTCATCATTGATGTTTTTATCTCTTTCTCCCTCTCCCTTCCTCTCTGAAATTAATATATATTAAAAAAATAATGACAACCTAGGACAATTAGTGAGAGATAAGGACATAAAAGACCCAGTCCATGTATGTCCTTTCTTTCTGTGCTCTCCTCTCTCGACCTTTTCATTTCTCATTTATTTCCATTATACCTTGAGAGAAAGAATAATGAATTGACAAGCATTATTTTTTCAATTTTATTTATTTTTTACTTTTTAATAAATCTTTATTGTTCAGTTTATTACAGATGTTCCTCTTTTTTCCCCCTCCATAGCTTCCCTCCTCCTGATTCCCACCTCCCACCCCATGCTCTTACCCGCCCCCCCACCACTGTTCTCATCCATAGGTGTAAGATTTTTGTATAATCTCTTCCTGCACCCCTCACACCCTCTTCCCCCTGAGAATTGTTAGTCCATTCCCTTTCTATGCCCCTGATTCTATTATATTCACCAGTTTATTCTGTTCATCGGATTTTTTATTCACTTCATTTTTAAATTCAATTGTTGATAGGTATGTATTTGTTGTTCATAATTTTTATCTTTACCTTTTCTTCTTCTTCCTCTTCTTAAAGGGTACCTTTCAGCATTTCATACAATACTAATTTGGTGTTGATGAACTTCTTTAGTTTTTTCTTATCTGTCAAGTTCTTTATCTGCCCATCAATTCTGAATGATAACTTTGCTGGGTAGAGTAATCTTGGTTGTAGGTTCTTGCTATTCATCACTTTGAATATTTCCTGCCACTCCCTTCTGGCCTGAATAGTTTCTGTTGAGAAATCAGCTGACAGTCGTATGGGTACTTCCTTGTAGGTAACTAACTGTTTTTCTCTTGCTGCTTTCAAGATTCTCTCTTTGTCTTTTGCCCTTGGCATTTTAATTATGATGTGTCTTGGTATGGTCCTCTTTGGATTCCTTTTGTTTGGGGTTCTGTGTGCTTTCTGACTTGTAAGTCCATTTCTTTCACCAGGTAGGGAAAGTTTTCAGTCATTATTTCTTTAAATAGGTTTTCAGTATCCTGCTCTCTTTCTTCTTCTGGCACCACCATGATTCTGATGTTGGTACTCTTGAAGTTGTCCCAAAGGTTCCTTACACTATCTTCACAATTTTGTGCTCTTCTTCTTCTTTTTTTTTTTTTTCTGGTTGGATGTTTTTGCTTCCTCATATTTCAGATCTTTGGTTTGATTCTTGGGTCCTCTAGTCTGCTGTTGGATTTCTGTTTTTATTCTTTTTTTTAAAATTTTTATTAATTTTTTATACATATCTCCCCATTGGCGGCCTAGCGACCGGGAATAACCCAAACCCCCAGAGGGTATGTTCATTGGTTATGCTTATATGCATGCATACAAGTCCTTTGATTGATCTCTTATCTATCTCACCTAACTTTAATCTTCCTGCTTAATTTCACAGTCTGTTTGAAGGTTTACTCTGTGTCTATCCTTTTGTTCATCAGTTTATAATGTTCTTTATTATCCACGAATGAGTGAGATCATGTGATGCTTCTCCTTCATTGATTGGCTTATTTCACTAAGCATAAGGCTCTCCATTTCCAACCAGGTTGCTGCAAATGGTAAGAATTCCTTCGTTTTAATGGCAGCATAGAATTCCATTGTGTAGATGTACCACAGTTTTCTGATCCACTCATCTGCTGACGGGCACCTAGGCTGTTTCCAAATTGTAGCTATTGTAAATTGTGCTGCTATGGACATAGGAGTGCATAAATCCTTTCTGATTGGTGTTTGTAATTTCTTAGGATAAATTCCTAAGAGTGGGATTACAGGGTCAAATGGGAGCTCCATTTTTAGTTTTTTGAGGAAACTCCATACTGTTCTCCATAGTGGCTGCACCAGTCTGCATTCCCACAAACAGTGCACAAGGGTTCCTTTTTCTCCGCATCCTCGCCAACACTTGTCGTTTGTTGATTTGTTGATGATTGCCATTCTGAGAGGTGTAAGATGGTATCACATTGTCGTTTTGATTTGCATCTCTTGGATAATTAATGACTTTGAACATGTTTTCATGTGTCTCTTGGCCTTCCTTCTGTCGTCTTTTGAAAAGGTTCTATTTAAGTCCGTTGCCCATTTTTTTATTGGATCATTAGTCTTCCTTTTATTAAGTTGTATAAGTTGGCTGTAGATTTTGGAGATTAAATCTTTATTAGTGATAACATTTGCAAATATGTGCTCCCATACAGTGATCTTTCTTGTTGTTTTGTTGATGGTTTCTTTTGCTGTGCAAAAGCTTTTTATTTTGATGTAGTCCCATTTGTTTATTTTTTCTTTAGCTTCCATTGCCTTTGGAGCAGTATCAGTGAAGACGTTCTTTCGGCATATCTCTGAGATTGTGCTGCCTTTGGATTCCTCTAGTATTTTTATGGTTTCACTTCTAATGTTTAAGTCCTGTATCCATTTTGAGTTTATTTTTGTATTTGGTGTAAGTTGGTGGTCCAGTTTCTTTTTTTTGCATGTATCTGTCCAATTTTCCCAACACCATTTATTGAAGAGGCTATTTTGGCTCCACTGAGTGTTCATGCCTCCTTTGTCAAATATTAGTTGAGCATAGTGGTTTGGGTGGATGTCTGGGTTCTCTATTCTATTCCATTGGTCTATATGTCTATTCTTGTGCCAGTACCAGGCTGTTTTGAGAACAGTTGCTTTGTAGTTTAGCTTGAAATCTGGTATTGAGATCCCACCTATTTTATTCTTCTTGCTCAGAATTGCTGTGGCTATTCGTGGTCCTTTTTTGTTCCAGATGAATCTATGAAGAATTATTTCTAAGTCTGTGAAATATGTTGTTGGTAATTTAATAGGTAGTGCATTGAATCTGTAGATTGCTTTGGGTAGTATGGACATTTTGATGATGTTGATTCTCCCAATCCATGAGCATGGTATGCTCTTCCATCTGTTAACATCTTCCTCTATCTCTTTTTTCAGTGTCCTGTAGTTTTCTGCATAAAGGTCTTTTACCTCTTTAGTTAGGTTTATTCCTAGGTATCTTAATTTTTTTGGTGCGATGGTAAATGGGATTGCTTTTTGAGTCTCTCTTTCTGTAATTTCACTATTAGTGTATAGAAATGCCACAGACTTCTTAGCATTAATTTTGTATCCTGCTACATTGCCGAATTCATTAATTAAGTCAATTAGTTTTGGAATGGAGTCCTTCAGGTTTTTTATGTACAGTATCATGTCATCTGCAAATAAGGACAGCTTTACTTCTTCTTTTCCAATTTGGATGCCTTTTATTTTTTCTTCTTGTCTAATTGCTATGGCTAATACTTCCAGTACTATGTCGAACAGGAGAGGTGAGATTGGGCATCCCTGTCTTGTTCCTGTTCTTAGGGAAAATGGTTTTAGTTTTTGCCCATTGAGTATGATGTTAGCTGTGGGTTTATCATATATGGCTTTCATGATGTTGAGGTATGATCCTTCTATTCCCACTTTGCTGAGAGTTTTTATCAAGAAAGGATGTTGGATTTTGTCAAATGCTTTTTCTGCATCAATTGATATGACTATGTGATTTTTATCTCTCAATTTGTTTATGTGATGTATCACATTGATTGATTTGCGGATATTGTACCATCCCTGCATTCCTGGGATGAAACTTGCTTGGTCATGGTGTATGATCTTTCTGATGTACTGCTGGATCCGATTTGCTAGAATTTTTTTGAGGATTTCGGCATCAATGTTCATCAGAGATATTGGCCTATAGTTCTCTTTCATTGTGTTGTCTTTATCTGGTTTTGGTATTAGGGTGATGCTGGCTTCATAGAAGGTGTTTGGAAGTGTTCCTTCTTCTTGAATGTTTTTGAATAGTCTGAGGAGGATAGGTTTTAATTCTTCCTTGAATGTTTGGTAAAACTCTCCTGTGTAGCCATCTGGTCCCGGGCTTTTATTTGCTGGAAGCTTTTTGATGACTGCCTCAATTTCTTCCATGGTTATTGGACTATTGAGATATTTGGCTTCCTCCTCATTGAGTTTTGGGAGGTTATATTTTTCTAGGAAAATGTTCATTTCTTGCAGGTTGTCCAATTTGTTGGAATAGAGTTGTTCATAGTATTTTTTAACAATCCTTTGTATTTCCACAGGGTCTGTTGTTATTTCTCCTCTTTCATTTCTGATTTTGTTTATTTGTGTCTTCTCTCTTTGCTTCTTGGTGAGCCTGGCTAGAGGTCCATCAATCTTGTTTATCCTTTTAAAAAACCAGCTCTTTGTTTTGTTTATCTTTTGAATTGTTTCTTTGGTCTCTAAGTTGTTTATCTCCGCTCTGATATTCACTATTTCCTTCCTTCTGAGTACACTGGGCTTTTCTTGTTGCTCTCGTTCTAGCTCTTTGAGTTGTAGGTTTAGGTAATTTATTACCATTGTTTCCTGTTTTTTGCAGTAGGCTTGTAGGGCTATGAACTTCCCTCTCAAGACTGCTTTCACTGTGTCCCATAAATTTTGCATTGTTGTGTTGTCATTGTCATTTGTTGCAATGATGTTTTTTATTTCTTCCTTGATCTCTTTGGTTACCCAGTCATTGTTTAATAGCATGTTGTTTAGTCTCCATGTGTTTGATTTCTTTCTATTGTTTTTATTATAGTTGATTTCCAGTTTTATGCCACTGTGGTCTGAGAAAATGCTTGATATGATTTCTATCTTCTTGAATTTGAAGAGACTTTTCTTATGACCCAACATATGATGTATCTTTGAAAATGACCCATGTGCACTGGAGAAGAATGTATATTCTGTGGCTTTGGGGTGAAATGTTGTGAAGATGTCAATTAATTCCATCTGGTCTAGTGAGTCATTTAGGATTGATGTTTGTTTGCAGATTTTTTGTTTAGAGGATTTGTCCAATGGTGACAGTGGGGTATTAAAGTCTCCTACTATGATTGTATTGCTGTCAATCTGTCCCTTAATATCCTCCACGTGTTTTTTTATGTACTTAGGTGCTCCTATATTGGGTGTATATATGTTTACCAGAGTTATTTCTTCTTGTTGGATTGTTCCCTTTAGTATTATGAAGTGGCCTTCTTTATCTCTTATTATGTCCTTCACTTTGACATCTAATTTGTCAGATATAAGTATTGCAACCCCAGCTTTTTTTTCATTTCCATTTGCCTGAAATACCATGTTCCATCCCTTCACCCTCAATCTGTGTGCATCTCTTTTCCTGAGGTGGGTTTCTTGTAGACAGCAGATATATGGATCATGTTTTCTTATCCAATCGGTTACCCTATGTCTTTTGATTGGAGCATTTAATCCGTTTACATTTAAAGTTATTATTGATAAGTACTTATCTGTTGACATTTTTAGTCCTTACCCTCGAGTTCCTTCTTTGCTTCCTCTTTCTTTTTATTACAGCAGACCCTTTAACATTTCTTGCATTGCTGGTTTGGTGGTAATATATTCCCTTAGTCCTTTTTTGTTTGTGAAGCTTTTGATTTCACCTTCAATTTTGATTGAGAGTCTTGCAGGGTACAGTATTCTTGGATTCAGATCCTTCCTTTGCATGACTTTGTATATTTCATTCCATTCCCTTCTGGCCTGATGAGTTTCTGTTGAGAAGTCAGTAGCTAGTCTTATGGGGGTTCCTTTGTAGGTAACTTTCTGTTTCTCTGGCTGCTTTTAAGATTCTTACTTTGTCATCGGTGTTTGCCAATTTAATTATAATGTGCCTTGGTGTCGGTTTGTTGGGGTTCATTTTGTTTGGGACTCTGTGAGCTTCTTGGATTTGTGTGGGTTTTTCCTTTCCTATATTGGGGAAGTTTTCCGTCATTATTTCTTCAAACACGTTCTCTAGTCCTTGTTCAGTTTCCACTCTTTCTGGAACCCCAATTATGCGGATGTTGTTTTGTTTCATGTTATCCCAAAGTTCCCTTAGACTCTCCTCTTGCTTTTTAACTTTTTTTTCTAGAAGCTCTGTACTTGGGTATTTTTTCCTACTGTGTCTTCTCGCTCACTGATGCGGTCCTCTGCTTCTTCTAGTCTACTTTTGATGCTTTCTATTGAGTTCTTTATAGCAGTGATGTCATTTTTCATTTCTTCTTTTTTATTCTGCACCTCCTCTAGGTTCTTCTGCATTTCTTCTTGCTGCTGCTTCATCTCCTCTTGGGTCTTCTTCATTTCCTCTTGGCTCTTACTCAGATTGTCGATTTTGTCTTCCATTCTTTTCATCCACCTTATGATCATTTCTTTGAACTCTTTCTCTGGCAGGCTTATTTCTGCTTCTATTTCGTTTACTTCTTTTTCTGGTGAAACCTGCCTTTCTGTCTTATGTAGGCTGTTTCTTTTTCTTCCCATGGTCTTTCTTCTCCGGGTGTCTGGTTATGTAGTTCTCTCTCCTACATTGTTTGAAAGGCACAAACTACAACACTACCAGGTACAGCACACAAGGCACCTGTCCCAGGCGAAATCTGACCCTTCCGCGCACCACGTGGATCTCCGAATCCACCACCCGCGCATCCGCGCCGCCTGGAAAGCCATGCTCTGGGTATCCAGCTGCTTGGTGTGTGCCTCCGTCAGCCGCAGCTTTCAGACCTCCGCAGACATCCACCTCCCTCTTATCCCAGGAGAAATCTGACCTTTCCGTGTGTGCTGTGGTTCTCTGATTCCGCTCTGTGTCTGCGCCAATTGGAGAGTGGAGTTCTGGGTCCCCGGGTCCCTGGCTGCTCAATGGGTGTCCCAGCTGCAGGCTTCAGACAGCCACAGACATCCACCACCCTCTGCAAGATGGCGTGGTCTCCGTGTTCACGCTGCTGGCTCCGGCGGACAAAAACCCCGTGGCAGTGGGGCTGAGCCCCGTCCAGCAGTTCCCCTCCTTCTCCTGGAGGTTAACTGACTCTTAACTTGCCAACAAACACTCCCAGTGTGACTCTCAGCTGCTCTCTCTCCCACTGCCCAGCGACAAAGCTCCAGACGCATCTGTCTACTCCGCCGCCATTTTCTCTCTCTGTTTTTATTCTTTATTTCAGACAGTGTATGCTTAATTTCTGACTGGTCCTTTTCCGTGTTTTTATTTTTTGGCATTCTCATTAAGATCCTTGAAGGTCTCACTAAGTTTCTCAGAGGTCTCACTAAGTTTCTTGGCGGTTTGTAGAAGATTCTTGAGTAACCTTGTAAATGTGGTTTTGAACTCTATGTCCAGTCATTTGCTTTCCTCCATTTCTTTCATTCGTGACATGTTTCTTTGTCTCCTCATTTTGGCTGCTTCCCTGCATTGATGGAGTGGCTTTGTGTGCTAGTTGTCCTTTAAGGCCCAGTAGTTCCACCTCCCCAATCACCAGAGGTGGACACTCTTGGTGCACCCCTTTGTGGGCTGGGTACACAATCTTGTTGTGGTTATGCTTTGATTGCTATTGATACACTGGTCAATTGACTGTGAGGATTAGCTGTGTCTATTAATGGAAGAACTGCTATGTTGGAGACACCCCTATGGGGCAGGACTTGCTTCAGTGGGGCTTTGGTGCTCACCAAGTCTGCCTCTTTAGTGTGTCACTTATGTATGTGAGGAGTTGAAATCTGGTGTCATCTCACACTGATCTCTAGGTACACTGGTTCCTGGATCTCCAAGGAAGTGCAAGTCAGCTAGTGTCTGAGGCCACACAGCAGGAGCTACAAGGAGATCTGCATATTTCTTCTCTTTACTTGGAGTTTGGAAGTTTTGGAGTTGTGTGACCCAGTTGTAATTTGTTAGGTTAAGGTGCTAGAGGGCAAGCCATTCGTATGCAAAAGCCACTCACAGCTTGGTGGGTTTGTAAATTGGGCGGGGTGGGGTCTCAGGGAATTGCTAGGCTAGGGTATGGCAAACAGCACTGGCTGCCAGTCAGCCCTCTTTACTCTCCGTGTTTTCGTATCCCCATGTCTCGCGTCCTGTACCCCAGCATAGTAAACAAGATTCCTGTGCGCACCTCTGTGAGAGAGCCACCCTCTCTTTCTGACCCAATGGCAGACAGTTTCTTCCTGTATAAGTCTGGGTCCCCAGAATCTCGCCAGGAACTGGAGTTCAGAGCAGTGGGGAACTTGTAACTCCCTCTTAATTGAAAAACAACAACAAATGCTAGCCCGATTTGCATGGTTTCTGTACCTCTGCCTTTCTGAGCCTCTGCACATCCTACCAGGTCTCAATATATTTTTTTCTTTCTTTCTAGTTGTAGATCTTCCACTCCACCAGCTTTCCTATGGTTCTGGGGGATAGTCATTTTGTCTTTAAGTTGTAGTTTTGGTATGGTTGTGAGAGGCAGCACGTACAGATGTATACCTTATGCCACCATCTTGGTTCTCCCTGGCAAGCATTCTTGAAGCACCATGTATTTTGTCCTTATCACTGCCAAACTATGGGCTGATTTGTTTTTTGAACATTGCAGAGGCACATGCAGGAGCATGTAGGTTTCTATCAGTTGTTAAGGGCAGCTTATTCGATTTCTTTTCATAGCTCTACTAGGTCCCAAGCTTTGGGTGTCCCCCTCTCACCCCAACTCCTTCCAGCCCTGTGCCTGGCCTGGGGCTGGTTCTGACCCAAGACCCTGAGCTTCTGCCTGAGAGGTCTCTGAGGAAGTTGATGCCTGCAGGTACATCTAAGTCACTCACGGCAGGCTTCTTAGTGGGACTTGAGAGTTCCAAAAAGTGGAAAAACTCAGAAGCAATCCAGTTGATAGAGACAGTCTTATATCTTCCTGTCTCCTGAGAGGAAGCAGAGAACAATACTTAGCTTAAAAAGAGACAAAATCCCCCAGGAGCATTTCATGCAAGTCAGAAAAGACATGAAACACTTCCTAATTTTTAGTGTTAAGAAGTGAATAATTTAAATATACTATTGTTAACAGAGAAATAGGAATGTTGCATAACAAACTTTTTAACACTTTTGATGGAACAATGAGCTGAAAGTAAAAGTTGTAAGTCAAATCTGCTTTGTTCAGGAGAGAAAACAAGTTTTTTCTTGGTTTAGTTTTATTGTGATATGATTACAGATGTCCCTATTTTGCTCCCTTTGCCCCTGTCCCACCTTCCCTCTGGCCATCACCACTCTGTTGTCTGTGTCCATAGATTATGCATAAACTTTTCTTAATTATAAATCAGTGAGAACTCTCCTCTGTCACAATTTTGTTTATAGTGTTGGCAGCTTTCATTACTTTATTAATTAATGTATCTAATATTATTTTTATTATTTATTTATTTATTTTTTAAAAATGTATTTTATTGATTTTTCACAGAGAGGAAGGGAGAGGGATAGAAAGTCTGAAACATTAATGAGAAAGAGACATCAATCAGCCGCCTCCTGTACGCCCCCTACTGGAGATGTGCCTGCAAGCAAGGTACATGCCCCTGACCGGAATCGAACCCGGGACCTTTCAGTCTGCAGGCCGATGCTCTATCCACTGAGCCAAACCGGTCTCGGCTAATACAGCGGTACCTTGAGATACGAATGCCCTAACATATGAGATTTTTGAGATAAGAGCTGTCGAGTGAGTGATTTTTTTGCTTTGAAATACGAGCAACATTTGAGATACCAGTAATCGCGCGGATCGGCTGGCTGCACACGACCCACCAGTTTACCTTGACTCGAGTGTCCCATAGTTTCCCACGCCTCAGTCAGTGTGCTTGTTTACCTCGTTGTCAAAGCATCTTTTGTGCATTGACATACTTTACCACATTTCTTTTTAGTTAAGTTACATTCAGTTTAGGGATAAAGTATAGCATTAAGAATGTAATGAGTAGGTAAATACACTTTATAAAACCAGTTTATTCCTTTACATCTCTTTTATTATGTTTTTATACAATATTTGTCATTTATAAATACATTTTTCTTATTCAAAAACACGTAACAAGAACAACTGGGGTGGCATTTGGGCGACTGGAATGGATTGACAGCATTTCAATTGATTTCAATGGGTAAATTTGCTTTGAGATACGAGCAACTTGATATACGACCAAGGTTACTTAACGAATTAAACTCGTATCTCGAGTTACCACTGTATTATTTTTAATAGATTCTTATTTCAACAGAACAACAGAGGGCCTTGTGTGTTTCTATTGATTGCTGTCAATAAAACAAGCAAAATATGTTTTGATATAATAATGATACATAGTGTTATAGCCTTATATTGGTATATATCTATTAATAAAATGTTATGGGTTAGATTTTTAAATCTTACTGCTATAAAGGGCCAATGAAAATAACTATATTGAATTTCTAAATATTCTTTCTTACTTTTGGAGAGTGGAATGACCTTGAAATGCTTATATATAGAAAATGAGATGTCCAGAAAAAAATAGTATTCCATTTGTTCCAGCCTCAGAACTGCATGTGAACTTAGTTGTTTCTTTAAAAAAAACTAAGATTATATATAATTGATTTTTAGAGAGAGGAGAAAGGAGAGGGAGAGATGGGCACATTGATGAGAGAGAAACATCATTAGGCTGCCTCTTGCATGGCCCCTGCTGGGGATGGAGCCCACAACCCAGGCATGTCCCCTGACTGGTGATCTCTTGGTGCGTGGGTTGATTTTCAGCCACTGTGCCACATCAGCCAAGTTTTGTTGTTGCTTAAAGTGATCTTGAATGGGGATGTGTGTACCTCTGGTTGCCATAAGGTCTGCAATTGGTCTTGAGGGAAGAACATGAGGGACTGAGGTGGGTAAGGGGATGGGGGTAAAGTAGGGGACACCTTTCTACTAGAAGGTCATTAGAGAGTCCAGCTAAGATGAGGGAAGCTCATGTCCCCATGAATATAGTCTCTTATAGGAAGAGGTGTTGGAGGTCACAGGTGTGGATAACAGGAGAGGAAAAATGAGAGGACAGACTGCTTGTCACAGATTGCTAGCTCCTATCAGTCATGGATTTACCTGGAATAGATTAAAAAGGCCCTGAACTCTCATGAGCCCAGGATGTAGGACCTTGAGATTGGGAGATTATCCGGGATTTCCCAGGGTGTCCAATCTAATCCCATAAATTCCTAAGAGTGGAGAACCTTTCCAGGCCATGCTCAGAGAGATGTGACTACAGAAAAATGGTCAGACAGATACAACATTGTGGGCTTGGAGGATGGAGGAAAGGGTCCATAGCTAAGAAAGGCAAGACACAGATTCTCTCCCTGAGTTTACAGAGGGAATGAAGCCTTGCAGACATCTTGATATTAACCCATGAGCACTGTCCCAGACTTCTGACCTACAAGTCTGTAAGATAATAAATATCTGTTGCTTTAAACCATCCAGTTTACCGTAGTTTGTCACAGTTGCAATAGCAGCCTCATGTAGAAGTAGAGCTGGATGAAGTGACCACAGGTTTTTTAGAGTGCTTCTAATCTGGGGTTCCTTAATCCCATCCGGCATGTTAAATAACTCCTATATGAATAATTCCCATACATTATTAGCCTCACATATTTCCAGAGATTGGGACAGCATAAAATATTTGCATCAAGACAAACAGATTTTATGAATTGGCTTGATTTTTATAAACATTTTCTCACTGGCCAAAGACAACTCTACTTCAAACATTCTGTTTACTCATAACAGTCCTTCTCAAACACATTTCCTTTGGAATTGAGTTCACATGTGTATCCTGTATGCATTGTCAGGGTTTCGTGCTCTAGGCCCTTAGGAAGTGAATTTTTATATGTTATCTTTTAGCTGCCAAGACAGGTCCTTGATACCTGGAGAGACGAGAGTTAATTAAAGCTTACATGAAAATGTACTCAATGTGCTACTGAGAGCAAACCAGACCTGGCCAAAGAGGGCTTAGGACAGCACAGATTCCCAGTCAATCAGCAATGGAAGAGAACTCTGGGACTGCAGAGCAGGAGCCATGTGGACCCAGGTCTCACTGGGCTACTCTGTGAAGAGATTTCCCTTTCAAAGTGGTCATTAGGCAAAACACCCTGAAATAAGGATTAAAATGAATATTTATGCTTAAAAGATTAAAAGATTTTGAAAAGGTCATTGAGTTTTATTCCTTCTTAGAGTGTTTCCCAGCCCAGAAAGGAAAGAACATGCAGAGAGGGAGAGGCATCCACTTCCAAAGACAACAAATTAATTAAATTTCCACTTTCAATAGGTGAGAGGGTCTCAGCCACGGAATCACAATTTTTTTTTCACATTACAATTCCCTACCTCAAAGTTTTCTGGAATCTGTAGACAAGAAGATAAATCTAGGGCATATCATTCCATTCTTTCTATGCTACAAAATTCAATTCAATTTGTTTGAGTACCTATGATCAGTCAGACATAAGATGTAATTTTTTTTTAACCCTCAAAGGATTCACTGTTGAGCAGGAAAAACATGCAAACACATTTTAGTTTAGTTTAATGCCACAATAGGGGTAAATATAAAGTGTAGAGAAAGAGAAGGGAGATGGGATTAATCAAGAGGGCAGAGTAGAAGGCTCCCTGGAGGAGGTGATGTCTTTACTGGGTTTTAATTATGATTGGTGTTTTATCAGGTGGCAAGAGGAAAGTGTGTTGTGGGCTGTGGAACAGCCGTACAGGTGCATCTCATCTACCCTGAATGCCTGACTGAAGCCCTTCTTAGCAGAATGGGTACTAAAGGGTCCTAAGTGAGGAAAAGGACTGTTTTCAGAAGGACCTTCATGTGAGTTTTGAACAACTTCTTATGTAACATTTAAAAAATTACTTACCTTTGTAAAGCCTTGGATTCCTTTCTTGTGTATTGGATATATGAATGACTACTTTATAAAACTGTTCTGAGGGTTAAATGAACGAATGCTTTGCATATTGCTTGGTACCTAGTAGCAAACAGTACTGGTTATTTTTGTCCCCATCTAAGTTTTATCCTCCAAAAACCTGAATGCATTCTCCATCCCCCGTTTCTTATTTCTTTCTTTCTTTCTTTCTTTCTTTCTTTATTATTACAAGTCTGCTTAGGTCACTAAAGTGTCATGGATATTAACCTTATTTTCTCTCTTTAGACAGACATTGAAGTCAGAATTGGTCAGGCCTGAGCAGTGGTGCAACCAGTGGCATTGGTGGCTGAAATAAGAGCAGATGATAAGCAAGTCTGGCTTCAGGGGCACATAACCTGTGTAGTACACAAGGCCTCACATTCAGAAGGGCCATATACTTGGTTTCTGCTGTCACTGCCTTGAAATTATTAATTTTTGAAAAGGGACCCTACATTTTCATTTTGCCTTAGACTCTGCAAGTTATATAGCTGGTCTTGGTGATGGGATTGTTTTGGGGACAGCTTGTCCCTTCTGTTTTATACTCCCCAATTGTGTAGGGACTGTGGGATCACACCCCTTCTTGAGGTCCTTCCTGGGCCAAGTGCTGTGAAATTTCTTCCTATGGGCCCCTCAAGATTCCTGGCACAGTACTGAGGCTGGGCAAAACCCCCTTACCTACCAACTCTACTCTGGGGCATGTACAAAGGTGAATTTGGGGGAGCTCACAGTCTAGAAAGTGAAGATAGTGCATATACACAAGCACTACAGGTTGATAGAGCCAGTGCTAGACACAGAGATATAGATGTTCTGGGATGTGCAGGGTTTCTATTTATTGAACAAGTAAAGGCCCGGTGCATGAAATCCAGCGCAGCATGCACCCTCTCCAATCTGGGACTCCTTCAGGGATGTCTGACTACCCATTTAGGCCAGATCCTACTGGGCTTAAACAGGCAGTTGGATATCCCCCTCACAATCCAGGACTGCTGACTCCCAATTGTTCTCCTGCCTGCCTTCCTGATTGGCCTAACTGCTTCTGCCTGCCAGCCTGATCACCCCCTAACCACTCTCCTGACAGCCTGATTAATGCCAAACTGCTCCCTTGCCAGCCTGTTTGCCCCTAACTGCCCTCTCCTGAAGGCCTGGTCCTTCCCAACTGCCCTCCCCTGATGGCCTGATCGCCCACAACTGCCCTCCTTTGCAGACCTGCCCTCCCCTGATGGACATCTTATGGTGGCCATCTTGTATTCACATGGGGGCAGCCATCTTGTGTGTTGGAGTGATGGTCAATTTGCATATTACTCTTTTATTAGGTAGGATTATGATCTTTGTATGTGGTCTTTTTCTCTGTCTTCTTGGCTGAAAGAGTCCTTTCCCTCATGATTTTATTTCCCTGAGTGAGGATCCAAAGAAGAGAAATTTTGATAGTGTGATTCTTGGAAACTCAAAAAGGCACAATTCTCAGACTTTCTCTGGCAGAGGCTCCTGCCACTGAGATCTTACAAAGGCTTCTGGAAACTCCAGCCCACCAGCCTGCAAATGGCTCCTGGAAACTGCAGTCTGGCACATAGGCACCTGGAGCAAATGGAGCCTTCATCATTAGGTTCCTTTACCTATTTTTTAATAAGGTATTCCTGGGTAATCTTATTCTCTTGAAAATAAGAATACAGTGGTACCTCGAGATACGAGTTTAATTTGTTCTGTAACCTTGAGGTGTGGGAAACTATGAGATGCTTGAGTCGCAGTAAACTGGTGGGTCATGTGCAGCCGGCTGATCTGCATGATTACTCCTATCTCAAATGTTGCTCATATTTCAAAGCAAAAATTGCTCGCTCCACGGCTCGTATCTCAAAAATCTCGTATGTTAGGGCACTCGAATCTAGAGGTACCACTGTATCTCCCTTGTCACTTGGAAACGCCTTGAATGGTACCATTGCTAGAGATGAAAGGTTCTATAAAGAAATATGCATTCAGTGCTCTCAATTATAAAATGTTTTTTATTGGTCACCCACGGTAATGCAAGTGGTCTTGATCCAGCATCTAGAAGGGTTCAGTAAACCTGGAAAAGGGGCTGTGTGTAAATTAATAAAGAGTCCAGAGATGAAATATAATTTTGAAAGGCAGAGAAGTCTGGCTAAGGAAACCAAGTTCTCCTCATTTCAGGATTCCTTGCTTTTTTTTGGAAATTGAATTTAATTAATTTATTTTTTCCCATCTTTTAAATTAAGGTATTACATGTGTACATGTCTTCCCATTTCGCCTCCCCCCCCCCCAAATAAACACCATCCCTCCACCCCCCCCCCCCACAAGTGTCTTGCATCCATTGGTTATGCTTATATGCATGCATACAAGTCTTTCGGTTGATCTTTTATCTCCCCCACCTCTCTCTAACCTTCCTGCTGTAATTCGACAGTCTGTTTGATGCTTTACTGCCTCTGTATCTATCCCTTTGTTCATCAGTTTATAATGTTCTTTATTATTCACAAATGAGTGAGACCATGTGGTATTTTTCTTTCCTTGACTGGCTTATTTCACTTAGCAATATGCTTTCCAGTTCCATCCAGGTTGCTGTAAATGGTAAGAATTCCTTCTTTTCTATGACAGCATAGAATTCCATTGTGTAGATGTACCATCGTTTTCTGATCCACTCATCTGCTGATGGGCACCTAGGCTGTTTCCAAATCTAAGCTATTGTAAATTGTGCTGCCATAAGCATAGGGGTGCATACATCCTTTCTGATTGGTGTTTCTAGTTTCTTAGGATATATTCCTAGGAGTGGTATTAACAGGGTCAAATGGGAGTTCCATTTTTAGTGTTTTGAGGAAACTCCATACTGTTCTCCACAGTGGCTGCACCAGTCTGCATTCCCACCAGCAGTGCATGAGATTTCCTTTTTCTCTTCATCCTTGCCAGCACTTGTGGTTTGTTGATTTGTTGATGATAGCCATTCTGGCAAGTGTGAGATGGTACCGCATTTTCATTTTGATTTGCATCTCTTGGATAATTAGTGACTTTGAGCACGTTTTCATATGTCTCTTGGCCTTCTGTCTTCTTTCAAAAAGATTCTACTTAGGTCTGTTGCCCATTTTTTTATTGGATCATTTATTTTCCTTTTATTAAGTTGTATAACTTGGCTGTAGATATTGGAGATTAAACCTTTATCAGTGATAACATTTGCAAATATGCTCTCCCATACAGTAGGCTTTCTTGTTGTTTTGTTGGTGGTTTCTTTTGCTGTGCAAAGCTTTTTATTTGGATGCAGTCCCATTTGTTTATTTTTTCTTTAGTTTCCATTGCCCTAAGAGTAGTATCAATGAAGAAATTGCTTCAGCATATGTCCGAGATTTCTCTGCCTGTGGATTCCTCTAGTATTTTTATGGTTTCTTGTCTTACATTTAAGTCCTTTATCCATTTTGAGTTTATTTTTGTGTATGGTGTAAGTTGGTGGTCTAGTTTCATTTTTTTGCATGTACCTTTCCAATTTTCCCAACACCATTTATTGAAGACGCTGTCTTGACTCCATTGTATGTTCATGCCTCCTTTGTCAAATATTAATTGAGCATAGTGGTTTGGGACGATATCTGGGTTCTCTATTCTATTCCATTCTTTATGCCTGTTCTTGTGCTAGTACCAGATTGTTTTGGGAACAATGGCTTTGTAATACAGCTTGAATCTGGTATTGAGATTCCTCCTACTTTGTTCTTCTTTCTCAGGATTGCTGTGGCTATTCAGGGTCTTTTTTTATTCCAGATGAATTTTTGGAGAGTTCATTCTAGGTCTGTGAAATATGCTGTTGGTATTTTAATGGGGAGTGCATTGAATATATAGATTGCGTTGGGTAGTATGGACATTTTAATGATGTTGAGTCTACCAATCCATGAACATAGTATGCTCTTCTATCTATTTATGTCTTCCTCTATCTCTTTTTTCAATGTCTTATAGTTTTATGAATCAAGGTCTTTTACCTCCTTAGTCAAGTTTATTCCTAGGTATCTTAATTCTTTTGGTGCAATGGTAAATGGGATTTCTTAGTCTCTCTTTCTGTAAGTTCACTGTTGGTAAATAGAAATGCCATAGATTTCTTAGCATTAATTTTGTATCCTGCTACATTGCTGAATTCATTTATTAAGTCTAATAATTTTTTGATAGAGTCTTTAGGATTTTCTATGCATAGTATCATGTAATCTGCAAATAAGGACAGTTTTACTTCTTCTTTTTCAATTTGGATGCCTTTATCTCTTCTTCTTATCTAATCGCAATGGCTAGTACTTCCAATACTATGTTGAACAAGAGTGGTGAAAGCAGGCATATTTGCCTTGTTCCTGTTCTTAGGAGAAATGATTTTAGTTTTTGATTATGATGTTGACTGTGGGTTTGTCATATATGACTTTTATTATATTGAGGTATGATCCTTCTATTCCCACCTTGCTGAGAGGTTTTTTTTTTTTTTATCAAACATGGGTGTTGGATTTTGTCAAATGCTTTTTCTGCATCAATTAATATGACTGTGGTTTTTATCTCTCAATTTGTGTATGTGATGTGTCACATTTATTGATTTACAGATATCGTACCATCCTGGCATCCCTGGGATAAATCCTACTTGGTCATGGTGTATGATCTTTCAGATGTACTGCTGGATCCGATTTGGTAGAATTTTGTTGAGTATTTTGGCATCTATGTTCATGAGGGACATTGGCCTGTAATTCTCTTTCATTGTGTTGTCTTTATCTGGTTTTGGTATTAGGGTGATGCTGACTTCATAGAATGAGCTTGGATATGTTCCTTACTCTTGAATTTTCTGAAATAGTCTGAGGAGGATAGGTTGTAGTTCTTCCTTGGATGTTTGGTAAAACTCCCTGGATTAGCCCTGGGCTTTGATTTGTTGTAAGCTTTTTAATGACTGCTTCAATTTCTTTCATAGTTATTGGTCTATTGCGATTTTTAGATTCTTCCTGATTGAGTTTTGGAAGGTTATATTTTTCTAGTAATGTGTCCATTTCCTCCAGGTTCTCTAGTTGGTTGGAATAGCGATGTTCATAATATTTTTTAACAATCCTTTGTATTTCGGTGGGATCTGTTGCTATTTCTCCTCTTTCATTTTTTTAAATTTAATAAATCTTTATTTTTCAGATTATTATAATAGTTCCTCTTTCTCCCCCTCCCATAGCTCCCTTCCACCTGGCTCCCACCCCTTCCTCTGCCCTTACCTCCCCACCACATTGTCCTCATCCATAGGTGTATGATTTTTGTCCAACTCTCCCTGCACCCCAGCAGCCCTTCTCCCCTGAGAATTGTCAGTCCACTCCCTTTCTATGCCCCTGACTCTATTATATTCACCAGTTTATTCTGTTCATCAGATTTTTAATTCACTTGTTTTTTAGATTCACTTGTTGATAGATATGTATTTGTTATTCATACTTTTTATCTTTACCTTTTTCTTCTTTCTCTTCTTAAAGAGTACCTTTCAGCATTTCATATAATATTGGTTTGGTGGTGATGAACTCCTTTAGTTTTTTATTCTCTGTAAGCTCTTTATCTGCCCTTAAATTCTGAATGATAGCTTTGCTCGGTAGAGGAATGTTGGTTGTAGGTTCTTGCTCTTCATCACTTTGGATATTTCTTGCCACTCCTGTCTGGCCTGCATAGTTTCTATTGAGAAATCATCTGACAATGGTATGGGTGCTTCCTTGTAGGTAATTAATTGTTTTCTCTTGCTCCTTTTAATATTCTCTCTTTGTCTTTTGCTCTTGGCATTTTAATTATGTTGTGTCTTGATGTGGTCTTCTTTGGATTCCTTTTGTTTGGGGTTCTGTGTGCTTCCTGGACTTGTAAGTCTATTTTTTTCACCAAGTGAGGGAAGTTTTCTGTCATTTCTTCCAATAGGTTTTCAGTATCTTGCTCTCTCTCTTCCTCTGGCACCCTCACAATTCTGATGTTGGTACACTTGAAGTTGTCCCCAGGGCTCTTCACACTATCTTCACATTTTGGGATTCTTTTTTCTTTTTGCTTTTTTAGTTGAGTGTTTTCTGCTTCTCTATTTTTCAAATCTTTGACCTGATTCTTACATTCCTCTAGTCTGCTGTTAGGTCTCTGTATAATATTTTTTATTTCAGTCCGTGTATGTTTAATTTCTAGTTGGTCCCTTTTCATCTCTAGTTGGTCCCTTTTCATTTACTCTTGGGTCTTGTTAAATTTATCCATCTTTTCTGGGAAATTCTTGAAAAACCTTATAACCATGGTTTTGAACTCTATATTCAGTTGTTTGTTTTCCTCCATTTCTTTCATTTGTCATCTGTTCCTTTGTCTCTGTCTTTATGCTGCTTCCCTGAGTTGGTAGGAGTAGCTTTTTGTGCTAGGTGTCATATATGGCCCAGTAGCTCCACATCCCCTGTTACCTGAGGTGTACTCTCTTTGCACACCCCTTTGTGGAGTGTGTGTACAGCCTTGTTGTAGTTAAGTCTTGATTGTTGTTGGTATCACTGGGGGGAATTGACCTCCAAGCCAATTGGTTGTGAGGATCAGCTGTGTCTATGCTGGGAGAACTTCTGTGCTGGAGTCAGCCTTATTATACAAGACTTGCAAGATTGCAAAAGCCTCTGTGTTTAGCTTGGATGGGGCAGAGTCTCAGGGCTGAGAAGACAGCCTTGGCTTCCCATCATCCCTGTCCTATTTGGCCCCTGGGTCTCAGTGTTCCTCGTTAATCATTGCAGCTCTTTCTGTTCCCATTCGAGCTTGCGCCTCCAGGCCTCTGTCTTTCCAGCTCCCCTAAGTTTCTGTGCACTCCAGGGATCTGTATGAATCTGGGCTCCCAGGTTCTGGCCCGAAACTTGGGTTCAGTGCTGTCCAAGTTGGATTTCAGTGCATTTGGGAGGTTCTGTCTTCCTCCTACTAGAGGAAGCCAGCGGCACAATCAGCAGTCAGCCCTGTGTGTGTGCACTTGTGCTCGAGTGCCTCCAGACCTCTGCCTTTCACAGCTCCCCTATGTTTCATGCACTCCTCTCTTTTTCACAACAGTCCAGACTCCCCCCATATGAGTCTTGCTCAGAACTTGGATTCAGTGCAATTGGGAGTTTCCATCTCCCTCCCGCTGGAGGAAGCCAGCCAGGCACTCAGCCGCCTGTCCTCTCTACGTGTGTGTCTCTGTACCTCATCTTTTTGCAGCTCCTCTGAGTCTCTGTGAGCCCCTCTCTTTCCTTCTAGTTGTAGAATTTCCACTCTGCCAGCTTTTCTGTGGTTCTGGATGATGTCTGTTCTGTCTTTTAGCTGTAGTTTTGAAATTGTTGTACGAGGCAGCAGTTTAGGTGTTTACCTATGCTTCCATCTTGGTTTCTCCCTCTTTCATTTCTGATTTTGTTTATTTGGATCCTCTCTCTTTGCTTGTTGGTGGGCCTGGCTAGAGGTTCATCCATCTTGTTTATCCTTTAAAAAAACCAACTCTTGGTTTTGTTGATCTTTTGTATTGTTTCTTTGGTCTCTGTCATTTATCTCCACTCTGATCTTTATTATTTCCTTCCTTCCGCTTACAGTGGGATTTTCTTGTTGCTCTCATTCTAACTCTTTGAGTTGTAGGGTTAGATAATTTATTACCATTGTTTCTTGTTTTTTGCAGTAGGCTTGTAGAGCTATGAACTTCCCTCTCAAGACTGCTTTTGCTGTGTCCCATAGATTTCGGATTGTTGTGATTTCATTGTCATTTGTTGCCATTAAGTTTTTTATTTCTCTTTGATCTCTCTGGTAACCCAGTCATTGTTTTATAACATCCTATTTAGTCTCTAAGTATTTGAGTTCTTTGGATTGTTTTTATTGTAGTTGATTTCCAGTTTTATGTCATTGTGAGAAGATGCTTGATATGATTTCTATCTTCTTGAATTTGAAGAGACTTTGGTTGTGTCCAAATATGTGGTCTATTTTTGAAAATGTTCCATGTGCACTGGAGAAAAATGTATAGTTTGTATCTTTGGGGTGGAATGTTCTAATGATGTCAATTAAGTCCTTCTAATTTGTGTGTCATTCAGAATTGCTGTTTCATTGCTGATTTTTTTTTTCACGAGCTAGGTGATTCTTTATTGCAAGTCGGGGTACGGAGGAAGGCAAGCAGGGGGGGCAGAGGGGGTGAGCCCCAGGTCTGGAAGAATGCTCTCGAGAAGGAGCCTTGCCATCCCTCGGGGGCCACCCACCCCCTCCCCTTAGGCGGGGCTCCGAGCTGGGAGGCGGCGACCCCCGCTCGCTCGCTCGCCCACGATGGAGGGGGGAACTCCCGTCGTCACCCGCCCGTCCATCCGGGCTGCACGCGCAACCCCGACGGGCACCCTCCCCGGAGACCCCACCCGAGCCCGGCCCGCAGGAAATGGCGGGGTGCCCGAGGGCGCGGGAAGCACGGGCTATGGGCGGGCGGCCGCGCCCAAAGGGGTCGCGGGGTCGCCCGCGGCCTGGAGGGAGCCGCCGCTGCTGCTGCCGCCACTGCCGCCAGGCCTCCCCTCCCGCCCCCACGCCAGGCCCCCCCCCAACCACCCTGGATGGACCCCCCCAGGCTCTCGGCGCGCTCACCGCCTTCATGGCGGAGGCCATGTCCTTGTAGCGCTCCGCCTGCTTGGCCAGTCGCACCCGCTGCAGCAGCTGCTCACGGTCCCCCATGTTGCTGTGGCTCGGCCTCGCCTCGCGCCCCGCACACTGCTCGCTCGCTCGCTCGCCCACCCGGTCGCTCCCCGAGGAGGCCGCCGCCGCACGCGCACTGGCTCGCCGGCCGCCCGAGGCTCCGCTGCCGCAGCGCCGCTCGCTGGCTCGCCCTGCGCGCTGTGCCTGCTGCCGCTGCCGCCGCCGCCACCGCTGCCACCACCGGAGGAGCTCATTGCTGATTTTTTAAAAAAAATATATTTTATTGATTTTTCAGAGAGGAAGGGAGAGGGATAGAAAGCTAGAAACATTGATGAGAGACATTGATCAGCCGCCTCCTACACGCCCCCCACTAGGGATGTGCCCACAACCAAGGTACATGCCCTTGACCAAAATCGAACTTGGGACCTTTTGGTCTGCAGGCTGACACTCTATCCACTGAGCCAAACCAGTTTTGGCTCATTGCTGATTTTTTGTTTGGTTGATTTATCCAGTGGTGTCAGTGGATTATTAAATTCCCTACTATGACTATATTGCTATCAATCTCTCCCTTTATATCTTTCAGAAGTTGTTTTATGTATTTGGGTGCTTCTGTATTGGTTACATATATGTTTACCAGAGTTATATCTTCTTGTTGAATTGCTCCCTTTAGTATTATGTAGTGGCCTTACTTATCTCTTGTTATGGCCTTTACTTTGAGGTCTATTTTATCAGATATAGGTATCAGAACCTCAGCTTTTTTCTCATTTCTATTTGCCTAGAGAATGGTTTTCCATCCCTTTACTCTCAGTGTGTGTGAATCCTTTGTTCTGAAATGGGTCTCTTGCAGACAGCAAATATATGGGTCATGTTTTCTTATCCATTCAGTTACCCTATGTCTTTTGATTGGTGCATTTAATCCATTTACGTTTAATGTTATTATTGACAAGTACATGTTTGTTGTCATATTTTTCCTGAATGTTTGTGTTTCTTCTTGCCTTTCTCTTTCTTCTTTTTTACAGTAGTCCCTTCAGCATTTCTTGCATTGCTGGCTTGGTAGTGATAACTCTCTTAGTCCTTTTTAGTCTCTGAAGCTCCTGATTCCACCTTCAATTTTGAATGATAGCCTAGCTGGGTATAGTATTCTTGAATTTATTCCCTTACTTTGCATCACTTTATAAATTTCATTCTACTCCCTTCTGGCCTGGTGTGTTTCTGTTGAGAAATCCATTGATATTCTAATAGGAGAACCCTTGTAGGCAACTTTCTGTCTCTCTCTGGCAGCCTTTAAGATTCTTACTTTGTCATTGGTGTTTGCCAGTTTAATTATGATGTGTCTCAGTGTCAGTCTTTTAGAGTTCATGTTGTTTGGGACTCTTTGTGCTTCTTGGACTTGCATGGTTTTTTCTTGCCAGTATCAGGGAAGTTTTCTGTCATTATTTCTTCTAACAGGTTTTCTATTCCTTGCTTCTCTTCCTCTCCTTCTGTTACCTCTAATATGCGAATATTCTTTCATTTTGTGTTGTCCCAAAGCTCCGTTAGGCTCTCCTCTTGCTTTTTAAGTCTTCTTTCCAGTTGCTGCTGTGTTTCTGTGTTTTTTCCTTCGTTGTCTTCTGATTCATTGCTGTGGTCCTCAGCCTCTTCTAGTCTACTATTTAAGCATTCCATTGTGTTCTTTATTACAGCTATATTGTTCTTCTTGGTTCTTTGTCATGTTGGCTACATTCTCATTCAGCTCCTTATAATTCTCATTGAGTTGCATATATTTGTCATCCAGCCATTTAAACATCCTTATAATCATTACTCTGAATTCTTTCTCTATTAAGCTTCTAGCCTCAATTTCATTTAACTCCCTTTCTGGTGATTCCTCTTTTTTCTTTTCTTTGAGGATTGCTTTTTTGTCTTCCCATGTCTTCCTGTAATGTTTTAATTGTAGATCCAATAGCTTTGCTACCCAGGTTCTTTTGGGTATGGTGCTACTGGTGTAATCTCTCAGTTCTCCTGGGCTTGGTAATCTAGTGTAGTTTCCTACTTGAGCTATTTAGGTTTTCTTGATGTAGGCCTGTGAGCTTGAGAGGTACAACTGCGGTGTCTAGAAGTCAGCAGCTGTAGAGGGGAGTGTTCTAATTTTTGTTGTCTTGCACCCTGAGTTGAAATCACGCATGCCCAGCAGGGACTCACAGTGGCACTCAGGTACTGTCTGTTGGGGTGATGGGGTTCAGGGTGCCTGCGCTCTAGAAAGGCATGACTGTGGTGTCCAGTTCTGTAATTGTGGGGTGGGCAGACTCAGCTTTTGCTGCTGTACCTTTGGTTGGTAGGTGCTCACTCCCAGTGGCAGCTCACAGGGGCACCTGCAGTATGTTTGCCTGTGAGGCACACTGAAACTCTTTGAAGGGCCCTGGCAGTATAGCTGCGTAATTGTGGTGCCTGTGGGCATATCTCCAGGATGAGTGAATTCAGAATTTCTACTGTCAGGGGAGGGGGGCTGAGGGTAGAGGGGGTAGTGTTCCCTTGTTTGTCCAAGATCACACCAAGGGAGAGCTCACAGTGGCTCCCATTAGTGCCCTATGGGTAGATGGGCTCAAGGTGCCTGCCTGTTGGAAATTCACATCTGTGGAGGTTCATTTGCTGGTGCAGAGCTCTGAAGCACTCTGAGGGGTCCTGGCACTGACGTTGAACAGCTGGGGAGAATGTGGGCAGTTATTTAGGAAGAGGGAGTTCAGCACTACTGTAGGGCAGTGCTTCCTTATCTTACAGAATAACATCCAGCAGGGGTGCAAAGCAGTTCCCCAGAGGAGCCTGTGGTTATATGGGCTCAGGACACCTGCCCTTTGGAAATGTGCACTTCTGTGGTGGTGGGTTTGCTGGCACAGAGCTCTGATACACTGAAGTTACCCTGCTGCTGTCTGAGCTGGTATCCAGGATGAGTAAATTCAGAATTTCTACTGCTGGGGGCAGTGAGTCCCTGTTTGTCCAAGATCATACCCAGCCAGGACTCACAGCAAGTTTCCACAAGCGCCCTGTGGGAAGATCTGCTGAGTGCCTGCCCTTTAGAAATACACGCACGGACTGGTGGTGCTTTTGCCTGCGCAGAGCTCTGACGCACTTGAGGGGCCCTGGCACTGAAGTTGCACAGCTGGGGTGTCTGTGGGCAGTTATTCAGGAAGAAGGAGTTCAGAATTTTTACTGCAGGGCCACGCACTCTTGTCTGTACAAAATCACACCCGCGGGGGTCCCCAGTCGCTCTTAGGTGCTGCCTATGGAGTGGAGTGCCCTGGCGGCCTGCACATGCTGGAAACGAGTGAATGTTTTGTCCAGAGTTCTGCTGCTGGGGAGGGGGAGGTTGCACTTACTGTTGCCAAGCAGTGCACCTTTGGAGGTGGATGTGCCAGGGTCCATAGTTCTGTGGGTGGGGCAGCAGGGTTTTGACTGGAGTGGCTGCTGGGTTGCAGGGCAGTTCCAAGACCGTGGAGCACCAGGGTCCTGTTCTACGGCATTAACACCAAGGTTAAACCTTCCTGATGCCAAGCAATTGGATGAACTGGTTTCAGCTTTCCCTGAGTTGGCCAGTGGTATGCTGTTCTTGTGAAGAGAATTGCAGAGCGCTCCAGTTTCTCTTCAGTCACAGAAACTGAGGCCCGAGCCCCTCTCCAGACTATTTCCCAACTGGCTTGATTCAATGTGCTGCATTATTCTATGCAACCTAATACCTTTTCCAGGCAGAAACAACAGACCTGGTCTCACTTGCAGCCAAGGCATGAATATGCACGTCTCTAACAGAATACAGTGCTCTTTCAGAGCCAAATGCCACCTTTGGAGGGTGACATTGCTCCTTTGGAAGTCAACTGGAGCTGGGAGCCCATCTCTACAGACATCAGTCTGGCCTTTGATTCCAGTCATGTTCTCCAGCAGCCGAGGAAGCATTGAAGGTGAGAGGAGCTCCCGAGAGCTGAACCTCTGCCCCTTATTTCCTTAAGAGAAGGTCTAGCACTTCTCATAACATAACACCTAGCATTTGTTTTATTTAATGGAGAGAGACAGAGAGAGAAAGAAAGAAAAACCAAGTAAAACAGAATGCATTTATAAAAGAAAATCTTTGTAGTTGAAGCTCTGCGATCAGCCTCCTGTCCTGGGTGTCTTTTCCTCATTTGCATATCGAATAACAACTTGTTGATGAGATGACCAGCATTCATTATTATTATATCTGCCACGTAGTATCAGCTATGTGCAAAGTTACTTACAACCATGCTTTATCATTTATGAAATAGAAAGTAATTCTTTGAAGAGAACTGACTTCATTCTGGGTATTTTTGTCTACTACTCTCTGGTTCACATAACTCAGGCAGCAAGAATGAATGGCTCATTTTCACTCCTAAATTTGAGCACCTTTATATACAACCTTCAAATTTTAGAATTTACCACTTTGGTGAATAATAAAAGACAGATACAGTTTTTGTGAAAAATTTTTAGCCTTTCATAAAAACATCCCTTCTGCAGTTATAATTTTGCTAGTTATAGGGAATTTAAATTAGAAAAAGGGAAAAGAAGAGACTGACTTGGATTTGAAGCAAATATCACCTCGATTGCCACTGTCTGAATGCTGGCTCTCTTTGTTTGGTGTAGGCCAGTGTTCGGCAAACTTATTAGTCAACAGAGCCAAATATCAACAGTACAATGATTGAAATTTCTTTTGAGAGCCAAATTTTTTAAACTTGAACTTCTTCTAACACCACTTTTTCAAAATAGACTTGCCCTGGCCGTGGTATTTTGTGGAAGAGCCACACTCAAGGGGCCAAAGAGCCCCATGTGGCTCTCGAGCTGCGGTTTGTGGACCACTAGTGTAGGCAATTAGAATAATTTACTCTGTCTCTCTCTTCCACAGTTCACCTCCCATTGTAACAGTTGGTCCACATGATTGTGTTGCCCTTGGTTGAACTTATAGATAACCTCTTGCTTTTCATTGCTACCCAGTAGACACAAAGTAAACTTAAGTTGAATTTGTTTGTTGAAATTCTCATTTACAATACCAGGGCTAGGCCATAGGAAAGGAGTCAGGAAGGAGAAAGAATTGAGTGATTACTAATGAGGTAGATTCCCCCCCCCCCCCCCCCCCCCCCCCCCGCCTTAGATTATAGTTTATTGAAGTGTGTGTGTAAATTTCCTGTTTATGTCCCTCATTTGTTTTTCTGGTGTGGTCAACATACACTATTTAAACTAGTCTCATATTCTTTTCTCTAAACCTTGTCTTTTCTTCCTGCCCCATATCTAAAGTGGACCTTAGTGGTACTACCCTTGTCTAGGCATCAAGTTTCACCAGAGTGGTCTCAAGCCAGGGTTTAAATGAAATCCTTCATTAAACTTTATGCCCTGGAGTGAGCATTCTTCACTCTTTTGGGAATCCTTTCCCAGGTCCTCACTGCCCATTTTCCCATTTGCTCTGTATGAAGCTGGTAAGGAAGGACTAGAAAAGGATTGATGTTCAACAAATGCATTAAAAAACACTTACTTCACACTCTCTCATCATTGGGCAACTTTTGGAGGAGACCTGACCCTGCTGCCCAGGAGCTGGGCCGGGTTGGATGTTTGAGCCATAGAGGCACCATACTTCAGTTATGAAGTAATAGGAGGCCATAGGTAGTTAGTAGTTTGAGGGAATGGTTCAGATGATAAGTGCTATAGGAATGGGTATTTCTTTTGTATTGCTAGAGAAAATGGGACTTGACTTGGGATTTGAAGAGGGGTTAGTTTGAGTTATAAAGATGCTCCAGTTAAGAAGATAGAAAGTCTGAAATGGGGATTCTGTTGAGAGAATGGGGGGGCGGGGAGTGGTATGTAAATGGATTCATTGGACAGGCATGGTGAAGCCTGGGCTCTGGGCTGAGGGCCTGCTAGTGGTTTCCCAGCAGAGCTGGTAGGAGATGTATTTCAGGAGGATGTCTCTGCTGACATCATGGTGGAAGAAACAACAAGGAAAGGGTCTTAGGTGGGGAGATCCCTTGCCTGTGTGTGCTCAGGAGTGTAGTTAGAGTATCAGAGAAGGGCTTCATAATCTGAGGAGGGCAGTCTGATAGACAGGCTAGGCCAGATATGGGACTTGATAACTGACTGGTAAAAAAACAAAGGGCTGTAATTCTGGTCCTCTGAGTGTTGGGGCTTCTGGTTCTCAGCTACTTCCCTCCTTTCATGATCACTTGGGACTGTTTTGCTGTTTGGTGCCACCCTGGGCTATGGGAGATTTCACAAGGCCATCACAAAGGGCCTGCCACTTATATGCCACTCCTGAACACACAAATTCATTCTCTGTTCCCACACTTTTCCAGGAGCGGGGCATGTGTTGATGGGCTTGTCAGCCTAGATAAAGGATCTGGGGACATGGGGAACTCTGCTGTCTTCCTGAGGCTCTGTTCAGGAGCTGAGGTTCTCTTAGCTCTCAAAATTTTCCAACCTATTATCGTAATTTCACACCCTTCCCCAACACCTCCAACACTTCCAATACCTCCAACCCCCCCACGTGCACCCGCACGCGCATGCACACACTCTTTACTTCTCTACATTTCCTTCAACTCTTCCTTTACATAGGCAAGGGGATCTTTATCTAACCTTGGGGTAGGAAATGTTGGGGAGGTTTTGCTCTTCCTCACAAGCATCTTTGTCTATGTCAGGACTGAGGCATTTGAAGTCAAGAAGTGGCTTCTGTATCTTTTCTATTTTATGTTGTGTCATCTCTTCCTTGAGGTAATCAATATCACATCAGAAAGAGTGGAAGTGATAAGAAATATTAGGATAAAAATCCGGGATAATACTTTAATATATGAGAAAAATTCGGGGGTAGAAGTTTATCCTGCTGTTTTATTTAATATTGTGTGTTTACAATTTTCTGTCACATTTAACATTTTTAAAAAATGTGGATTTTAGGGACTGTGTCATCTATTGTTGGAATGCATTGTGTCTTAGTCTGCTTGGGCTGCTATAACAAAATACCACAGAATGGGTAGCTTATAAACAGCAGACATTTATTTCCAGTCCTGGAGGCTGGAAATCTGAGATTAGGGTGCCGATGCGGGGAGGACCCTCTTCTATTTGCAGACTTCTCATTGTATCCTTCCCTGGTGGAAGGAGGCTAGGGAGCCCTCTGGAGTTTCTTTTAAAAGAGCTCTAATCCTTTTCATGAGGACTCTACCCTTATGACTTAATTACCTCCCAAAGGCCTCACCTGTTAATACTATCACCTTTGGTGGTTTGGATTTCAACATAAAATTTCGCGGAGGCACAAACACTGACCATAGCACATTATTTCCAAGATTCATTTTTTTTTCAGTTTTAAATTAGCTTAAAAAAAACATTGTTTGTAAGTCTCTGACTACATTTCTCTTAATTTTCTTATTATAAATTCCTAAAGAGGAATTACTGAGTCAAAGCACATTAACATTTGAAGGACTTTTGATAATTGTGTCCAAATTGCCCTCCAGCCAAATTGTTCTAAATGCTCTGAACTGTGGCACCTACTTATTTATACTTGTCAGCAGCCTTATTATATTGAGAGGCATCAATTATAGACTCTTCTTCATCTTGAGATCCCATCTTTCTGTGTAGTTTTGAAGTTGAATGTTTTCATTTGTACTGAGGTTGAATAACAAAAGGTATTTTGGAAGCTTTCTGAAGAAGTGGGACTGGTGTGGGGTTTGTAAGGAAAAGGGGAAAGGCCTTGTAGTCTTGGGCAGGGCTTACCGCCTGTGCCCAGGAAGAAAGGTGCAATGAGGAACGAGAAAATGGGAGCTCCGGCAGGATGGTAGGGTGGAAGATCTTCCTGGGAGGAGGGGATGGAGGCAGGGCATCCAGGTGCCACCCAATCTTTTAACTGCTCGTGAACCTCAGTGTAGTCACACTCACTTTTATTTCTCAGCCACCATATTATAAAACACATAAGAAAACCTCCCTATGTTTTTTTCTAAGTAAACTAGAAGTCAGGAAAACTGTAAGGCTGACAAACAGCACATTGTAAGTGGGACCTATTTGCTGGCAAAGCAGTAGATCAGCACAAATTATGAGCATTTAGACATGTGTTAACCTACTAATTGAGGGTAGGGGGACATTAGATGATGTGTTCTCCCTAGATGCCCTTGATCTTCCCCTCCCGATTCCTGAAACACCAATTAACACTCTCAGTCAATACTAGAAAACATATGGTGAGGATAAACACTACCCCATAAAAAAATCTCACCCTGGCTTGTCACAGGACATTAACCGACCCCATACTGGCACCCCTAAGGGGGTGGCAGCAGCAAACTGTAATGGAAAAGTTACTATTTTCCTATTTAACTTTCTACTTGAGAAAAAGATCCTTGAATGTCTAAGGACAGTAAAAGAAAGTTTGTGTTCTGTCTAATTCTTATCCTCACTTGCATGTGATCTGACTGTTGATGCTTTGATATAAGGGCAGCCTAATTAAAAAGATTGTGAGAGGAGTGAGTACGTGATGCATTATGAGAAATCATCCATATAACTTCTGAAATGGCATCTGAAGTTTTACCATCAATGAATCATCTTCAGCAAGTGCCTGTGTCATGGGAAGACATGGGGAATCCCTTGGCATGGATTAACTCATCACTTCACATTCTTTCCTGAAAGGAGAGGCGAAGCCACCTTAAAGGCAGGCGATTCTGGGGGCACCCTGCGAAGGACAGAGGCGCTGGCCCTTTGGCGGAGGCCCTCTGTAGGCAATGCTCTCAAGCCTGAGGGCTTTCTCTGCTTCATCCTGAGACAGTTCCTCCCAGGACTTTGGTACTTCGCTTCTCTTGCTCTTCATGCGTATGGTAGTCAAAATGATGGCCCACAAAGCTGCCCACATCCCAGTCCCTGGATCCTTTGAGTATCTTACATGGCAAAGAGAATTAAAATTACAGGTGGAATTAAGGTTGAAAATTATCTGACCTTGAGATGAAGATTATATTGGATTCATCAGGTGGGTTGACATAATCATAAGAGCCCTAAGAAATGGAAGAGGGAGGCAGAAGAAAGAGAACCGGAGAGAAGGCAGGGTGAGAGTCACCTAATGTGAGCTTTGAAGATGCATAAATGGGGCCTTGAGCCAAGGAATGCAGGTGGCCTCTAGGAGCTGGGAAATAAAAGGAAATTGGTTCACCCTGAGTCTCCAGAAGAAATGTGTCTCTGTTGATACCTTGATTTTACTTGTGAGACCTGTTTTAAACTTCTGAATTCCAAAACTTTAAGATGATAAATTTGTATTGTCTTAAGCCACTGACGTTTGTAGCAATTTTTTACAGGAGCAATGGGAAACTAATACAATGCCCAATTTGTTTGTCCCTTAACCTAATACCCAGCTAGGGACATTCTCTGAACTCCACCAAAATCAAGGTTGTGCTGATTCTCTTGTCTAGTATATGGTGGTTATTTAGTAGAAACTAAAAATTGCCAGAAATGGGATGCCTGTGACACCTGAGAAAAGGCTTCAGAATATTTCCAAGTGGGGCCAACTTCATTGAGGAGGAGATGGGGAAAATACAGGGATAACGCTTTGAGTCCCTAAGCATTTTAAAACTCATAAATAATACTTTTGTGCCCCTTTAATAATCATTAAGATCTATGTCCACTTGATCATCTCCTTGTGTTCTTGTTCAGTCTAGGCATTTTTCTTCAAGGGTCTGTGCTACTCAGAATATTAAGAGTCATAAAAGGAGGTTTTTGTCTTTATCCATAGAGATGACTGTAAACATTTATTCATCAATTTATCCCATGCAAATTAACTTTAGGTTTCGTCATGTAAGCTGTCAGGAGAATATTGTCTTCTCCTCAGAAAATGTAAACCTGAGCCTGAGAGCAAGACATGAGATCTGCCCTTGAAGGCCTTACCCTCTAGTGGAGGAACTGAGACAGATAAACCCAATTCTAATATAAGAGACTAGAGGCCCAGAGCATGAAAATTCATGCACTCAGAGGGGGTCCCTCAGCCTGGCCTGCACCTCTCACAATCCGGGACTCCTTGGGTAGGGTCCCTAGGCCTGGCCTGAGATCAGGCCTATTGGGCTTTCCTTCCCAGGCTGCAGGCAGCTGGCCTCACCCCTGCCACTGCCACTGCTTGCCATCTGTGCAGTGCTGCCTGCCGCCAAGGGTGACCTCCTTCTGCAGGCCTTGATCTGCCTACCTGATCACTCCTAACCCCTCTGCCTGCCTGCCTGAATGCCCCTTACCGCTTGCTTGAGGGTGGGGCCAGCACTGACTTCTGGTAGGTCAGCCTCTGGTCCTTACTGGTTGTTATGACCCAAGGTTTTTATATATTAGGATTGTGGAATTCCCTGAGGGAGGTATTAGCAGGGGGCAATGAGAATTAAGAGGGTCAAAGAGAAAATTATTATGTTGGGACAGTAGACCCAGCCTTTGAAATGGGACAGAGCACCTGTTGCAAAGGTGCATTCTACTTCGGGTAGAATTTAGTACAATATTTGGGGCCAGTTAAGTTTGAAAACAAAACTCTCAGTGCCGCCATAGGAACAAATGTGCTTTTACTCTTAGGGTCAGAAGAGCTAAACACCTTTTTAAAAATGGGTTTACTTTTTTCAGGTTTCATAATAATGATGCAAGGGTGCAATAGCAGCGTATTGTCCTCGAGCAAAGGGACAAGGCTATAAATATAAATGGCAGAGTGTAACAATGTCCTAAGGATGTAGACCATGGAAGGGCAACCCAGAGTGCTTCAAATTGAGTTGCTTTGTTGTCTGAGCTCAAGTAATGAGCCAAGCAAGTATATGTGAGTCATTCTGCTTCTGTTTCCAAAACAGACTCACTGACTTGATTTAAGAGCATTAAAAGGGACGAAGTTGACATTTGCAAATATATTTAACTTATTTGTCTTGCAGGCAGAGAACATGTTGGGACAACTTTCAACTGCATTATGTGTGGTCCAGGAGCTTTGATCTCTTTATGCTTCCTTTATATTGGAAAAAAAAAAAAGCTTTGAAGTATCCTGCAATAATGGGTTGCTATGAAATTGATTTGACTCTACCAAGGGTCAACTCTTGTCTCCTGATGAAACTCTCATGTGCTGTAAAAGCCTTTTGTTAGTCATACTTCCTCTTTTCAGCTCAGGAAGGAGTATTTACCATTAAAGTTTCTCCTTCAACTCCTAGATTAGACAGGGTGTCTGTACCAGAATGGCTGTCACATTGGCCAATACAAGAGGAGGTGACATGACTCCTAGGCATCTACCTCCAGATGATTTTTTTTCAGTTATAAATGAGCCACTGGCGATGCTGGTGATTTTGACATGATGCTTTTTCTTATGACTATTCCATTGATCAGGGAAACTAGATCAAAACCTAAAATTAACAGTCTCTGGGATTTATATTATCCATGGATCATAGGTAGGTTTAGTCTTATTTTTATCTGATGGTTTAGAGCACATAAAACACAAATCTTGTATTTGGTCAACTGAGTATCCCTTTTGGAGTTCTTTGCATAGGAATTTCAAATTAGAGTAAAGAATTGGGAGCTCTATAGTCCCTGAGATCCCACCTTTCTGGGCCGTGGGACTCATAGCCAAGAGTTCTGATGTGGGGGGAAGGGGTAGCATACATCTATGCTGTTCACTGTAACTCCTAGTCCTTCTTTAGTGGATAGAACAAGGTGGAAATCATACTTGTGCTTCCACTGTGCAGAGATAACTTTCCTTTTACTCTTTCTTTTCTGCCTCCCACCCTATTTTGGTCCTTTCATGAAAATTCCCAGGCTCTGGTCATGTGGGTATTATGATCTGAGAAGCAGAGATGAGGACCTGGGGGCCCTGCACACTTATGTCTCTATGTTTGTGGTTTCTTTTTGTACTGGGGTGGCTCTGTGTGGGATACAGGCCTTTGCCTGGGATTTGCCAAACCCTTGTCAAACCTTTTGTGAAACCCTAATTCAAAGGGACAGGTTATAAGCAGCCAGTGGATTATGCATCTTTTGGGTGAGGCTAATTTGAAATAGCTGGGTGCTATTTTGAGAAGAAGGTGAGGAGCAAAGAGTGGGTCTAAGTAACAAATATCTCTCCTGTGGGAGGGAGGAGGTGTTTGTACGACTTAGAAAGTGTGGCTGTAGACATAAATAACGAGCACTGGGCCTGGCTGGTGCAGCTCAGTGGTTGAGGGTCACAGTTCGATTCTTGGTCAGGGCACATGCCTGGGTTGCGGGCTCAATACCTAGTAGGGGGCATGCGGGAAGCAGCGGATCAATGATTCTCTCTCATCATTGATGTTTCTATCTCTCTCTCCTTCTGCCTTCCTCTCTGAAATATATTTTAAAAAATGAGTACTGGAATTCCAACAATGAAACACTGGTCTTTAATAAACTCCAAAACAATCTCCTCTCACTGGATTGCCTTTCACATCAGTAGGTCGTTTGTGGCTGACATCCATTCACAGTGTCCTTTAATGAGGAAAATAGTGACCTGCGATGAGGGAGGCCTGTTTAGGGCACAGATAGCTATTATTACAATTTTAGATAACCCAGTCTAACAGAAGGCCATGTGATTGAAAGGACAGATGATAAAATCTAAATATGAGTAGAGCCTGAGAATATCCTCTTTCTTCTAGCACTGACTGTCTAGTTGTGTTTGTTATCTAACCCTGTAATTAGGATGGCATTTAGAAAATATGAAGAAAGTTGGTATTCTTTTCATAACCTCCAAATCTTTGCATTGCTGCATGAAACTTTTGGCTTCAGTTTTTCCCTGTTCATTAACCATGCCAAAATTTTTAATCTAACACCACTGTTAAAGAGTGGCAGGCTTCCAGGGAAATATATCAGCCAGGCTTATTAATTTCATGCCAAGTGCTGGAGGCGTGAATGTAGAGAACGCTGTTTGACTTTGGATAATAGGAATCAGGCAGCTTAAAGGCAAGGGATAAAGATCAGGAGCCCTGTGTCTCAGGAGGAGGAGCAGGTGCAGGCTTCAAGCAAGGCCTTCAGGCCCAAAGGGGCAGCCCATGCTTAAAACAATCTGCAGTGCTTTTTTTTTTTTTTAATTTGGCGTGTGCCTCTCACAGCTTAACAGACCGCTGCTCCACAAAGAGGGGTAAACAGAGAAAGGGAAATTAAAAAGGGATGTCTCAAGGTAGACAAAAACAAATTAGGGCAAACAAATTACACAGAGTCAACAAATAAACAAGGGAACATCTGTGAATATATTTCTTGGATTTTCTGATTCTGAATGCAACCTAAGAAATGGCAGAGGGAGGGTTTAATCTAGAGCGAAGTCTTTTTTGGAAGGGAGACCAAGCTGAACACAAAAAAGTGAGAGGTACTTAGAAGTCCAACTCGGCAGGGGGTCAGGCACATTGCAGAGGGGACCCAGCAGCCTAAGGCAGTAGCCTGAGTAAGCTGGCCTCCCAGTTGCTTTCCCTGCTGCGTCCTATCTCCCGTGGAGAGAGGTTGTTGCTGTGGTTTCTGCCGACCTTCACATAGGAAAGGGCTGTATAGAAAGAGGTGTCAGTCTGCTCATATTAGCAGAACAAAATAAAACAAGCAACATGCAATAGCAAATGTATTCCCCTTATCCATTCTTCACACTTAGTCCTAGTGGGCACACTTAACTCTTCTGACCACTAGATGCTTGCCAGGTATTGACTGGGACTTGGGAAACATTTGAGCTGCTCCCTTAGGCAGTTTGGTTGCTACACTCACAATTTCCCTTGTATCCCAAGGCTGGTGAGATGGACACAGGGTTGTACAGGAAGTACAGCCCACTGCATACTGTTAACCAAAGGCAGGAATAGTGTTATTGAAGTTAGAAATGTACCTGTCTTTTTCTAAAAAGTGGGAATTGGTTTACATCTTCCATGGATCCTCTCACTGTGTGGAGTGGACAATTATAATATGGTAGTGAAGAAGTGAGACATATTTTATTTATTCAATGCATAAACTCACATGATATTCATATAATTTCTAGAACTTCTTTGCATTTTTTAAGCTTCATGAAGTGTGCAGTTGTGTAGGGTCTAAGCTACTCTTTTTTTTCTTCTTCTAATTTTATTGTTGTTCTAAATGCTCCTTTGCTTTCATCTTGCAGGTGATAATTACCTACAAGAAACATTCAAAAGGGTGAAGTCTTTTTTGTGTAAATGAAAAAAGGAAATGAGTGTCTAATTCTCCCCCTATTTCTCACTTAGACAACTTTGCTGTATTGCTTATTCCTAAATGGGGTACAATGGTGAGTTGTGCATTAGAAGAATTATACTGAATATAGTCAGTCTGCAAACATAAGAACGGTACCACTATATTAGAAAGTCTAGCAGTTATGATTTGGTCTATGAAGTAAATTGTAGGGTGTAACAGTAAGCAGAAGGTCAATCAATAACTCATGAGATTGGTAATGGGGACACTCTGGCACTTTATTTGATATGAGGTGGGCATGTTATGTGACCTTTGTTGAAATATTTGACTTCTGTGTGCTTGCTGATTTGTAAAATGGACATAGACATATTTGTTTCTTCCTAATCTTTCAAAAAAAAAAAAAAAAGGCAAGAAGTCCAGCTAGTCTCTATGAGATACTTTTAATTCTGGAGAGAAATTGGCTATAAAAATACCAGCCTCCATTTATTACTAATCCTCAATTTGTAGGGCTGCAAGAGGCCTTGTGAGGTCAGCCTGTTCTCACCCAGCTTGTGTGCTTGTTACTTGGAATCTTAGAGAACCATCATGATGGATTATCCCAAATTCCTTTGTGTCTAGGTATTAAGATGAGGTACCCAATTACTACCAAAGCCCCACTAAAAACATTGTAGGAGGTAAGAAATCAATATCATCAAATATTTATTGGGTGTCTATTGAATGCTTTGTGTTTCATTTGTAACTATTTGCCATAATTTAGAATTCAGTTCTACAGGTTCTTACTCAATTATGTAGTAACTCCCCCTCTCCTCAACTCAGTTTTTCTTTTTAAATCTTTTAGATTTCTTTTATAAGCTGAATATGCTTCTCTGGAAAGAATTTGTAAGAAATCCAAGTTTAGTGCCAATTCTGAGAGAAGGCATAGAAATAACTCCAATTTCATAGAACAAAATATCACTTCGAAGGCTACTGCTACACTAAACCTGAAAGGATAAGCAAAATATGGTTTGTAATATTGTTTATGATTGCACTTACACAAGAAAATCAATTCTGAATTAAACTGAAAAAATTTGTTATTCTATAAATCTTATAGAAAATGATGTCACTGTAATTATGTTGTTAAGAACATAATTTGAGTAGCCTTTATACCAATCTATATACTTTATTTGGTGAAGTGTCCGAACCAGCATTTAGTACATTCTACATCCATTTCTCTGGCTACCTGTGTACCTGGGAATTTGTTATTTTATTCTATTACTCCAATTTTAGATTTACAAATGAGAGCTGGAGGGAACTAGTAGTGGTCCTTTGTTAATGTGTAGAAGTGTTTTGCAATACTTGGAAGAATGGTGTTATAGAAATTCAAGATGGTTACTAGTCTAATTAACCAAATAATTTAATGGATCCCATTAGTTCTTAAATTTGTATTGCTTGTAGCTTATTAAGAAGTAATTACCACTCCTGCTTTAGATTAAGATTAAGTAGTTAATATCAGACTAACCTTCCTGCTAAGAGCAACTAAAAACCAGTTTGAAGCAATGATGGAAATCAAGGCAGCCAGGACTTGACAGATCAAAATTCCAAAAGGGAGAAAAATGCATTAAATGAGCCCTATATTCACTATGAGCTTTTCCTGGTGGGCATTTGCCAATTGTAGTACAGGGCATAGAGTCTGTGCAGAAACCTTTAGTAGGTGTACCCATTGTGCTGGGAGTCAAATATTAGAGTTCAAGGCTCCCAAGGTAGCCAGGACTTGAAAAGCAAGATACTAGAGGAAAGGGTGCTATAGACTATTGAGCCCACTATTCTGCCTGCAATTTCTCGAGTCATTTGTCGCACCCTAAAAAGGACATGCTTTGGATGAGATGCTGATAAACTAAGCAGAAAGCTGCAAGAAGCTAAAAAGCAAAGTGAGTGGTATTACAGTGCTTTGGAGACTGAAATTGAGTTCAGGATGAGGGGCTCTGGTAAATAGTGGAGGCTTTCAATTGAGACTCCTAAAGGGCTAAGCATCAGAACAAGGGAAAACCAGAAATAGACTCTCCTTACCTGGATCAGGACAATCTCTCAGTTCTCCATCTGTCTTCCAGAAAAAACACACCAAATAATTAAATCCTCTCTGTGGAATCCTACACAGAAAGGATTTTTCACACATTCAAATAAAAGTTTACCAAGCATAGAGGGAAACAGAACCAAATGAAAAGGAAAAAGAATAAAAATGAAACAAAAATTAAATAAACAACTTCTTCCTCCCACCCGTGAATAAGGAAAAATTATAAAAGAAACAGACCCACAGGTGGTCCAGATATTGGGGTTCTCAGACATAGGGATAATTTAAAATAAAGGAAACAATGGATACTTTCATCAGAGAACAAGAACATACAAAAATGAAACAAAAATAAGAACCTGCATAACTGAAGTTATAGTAATGAATTTAATAATTCAATAGATACGTTTAATAGCAGGTTAGAGTTCAGTAAAATAGGATTGTTGAACTATAAACTAGGTTAGTAGAAAACACTCAGGCTGAGGCAAAGGGGGAAAAAAGGATGAAAAATATGCAATAAAAGATATGTATGGAAAATGGGAGTGTAAATCGGTAAAATCAGTTTATAAACTGTTTGATTATATGTTCTAAAGTTAAAGCTATACACACTCTTTAATGCAGTAATTCCATCCACTCTTAGGTATAAACCTAAAAAAAATTAATAAGTATGTATGCCAAAAGACATGTACAAGAATGTTCATAACAGCATAATTTATAATTGCTGAAATTAGAAACAACCCAGATATCTACCAACAGTAGAGTGGATTAATTGTGGTATATTCATATAATAAAACTAGAGGCTTGTTGCAGGAAGATTCCTGTAAGAATAGGGCTTCCTGCAACCTGAGCGAAGCAGAGAAGGGAGCAAAGCCCACCGAGGCAGGCTTCGCTCGCACTTCTGCTGCCTTGCTCCCTTCTGCAGTGCTTGGCTGTCTTCAGTCTTTGCTCCATGCCTGTGTATGCAAATTAACTACCATCTTTGCTGGGTTAATTTGCATACTTACTCCTGATTGACTGGTGGGCATAGCAGAGGGATGGTCAATTTGCATGTTTCTCTTTTATTAGTGTCAATATTATATAGCAGTCAAAAAGAATGAATTAATTGTTAATGTAAAAGACATTTAAACCTGTGAAGAATTTTTGTGAGTTTATTTGAGCCAAACTGTCGACAGTGCTTTGGAGACTAAAATTGAGTTCAGGATGAGGGGCTCTGGTAAATAGTGAGCCAAATTGCCAGAAAGCAGAATCTCAATGTATTGAGATAATGGAGAATGGTGGTTTTTCACCTATTTTTATAAATTACCATCAAAGGAGGAGACATAAATGGGTTACATGAAATCCAACGGTGATAGATTAGGGAGTTGGAGAAAGCAAAGTGGGGAAAAATCTGGGATTGGAGAAAAAAATAGAAGGATAGACACATGCTTCTTTTACATAGGTAGGTACAGTATAGTTAACAATCAATAATTAACACCACAGGAACAAGACTGAGGGAATTTGTGGTCTCTGTCCTGGTGTCCTGGCACATTGGTTGTGCTCTGGAGTGTCCAGAAAAAGGAATGTTACAAATTACCCTGACATTTCAAAGGTATGTTATCATAGATGCAAAAAGACAATAAGCTCAGTCAAGATCACAGTTCATCTTTGTCAGGGAAGATATTACCCTAGGACATGATCACCCACCATAGACTGCTTTTTAATGAAAACGTTTTAATTTAAGACCATCCTTTGTGGGTACTTTAGGTGTCTGAGTTGCAAGGCCATCATGCAGTCCTTTCCTGAGCTGGTTCCGGTTAGCTTGTGACCCCCTTTCGTCCAATGATTTCCACAACATAGATTTATGTCTTGGACATACTATTTGAGCAGAAGAAGCCAGACAGAAAAGAGTGTTTATGGTATGATTCAATTTCAAGCAGGCAAAGAAAATAAGAATGGCAATTGACTGAGTTAATGACTGACAGGAAGTATATGGTACATGGGGTTTCTAAGGGCAGCTTTGGAAAAGCAAAGATTGTCCTCAAATTCCTCTGATCCCCTGTTTACCTGGTGATTCAATTGTTATGCTAAATACAGGGAAGCTTTTTTTTTTTTTTAAACTAGCTAAGCTGGTTAAGGCTGATTCAATGACAAAGGGTTGTTTAAAGTATCTTGAGAGAAAAACCACATTTTAGATTAACAAATTCTTTTTACTACCTTTTTTCTAAGAACCGGAGGCAGAGGGACTGAATTGACAATGCTTTTTCTTTGCTTGGATTTTAAATAAAAGGAAGAGGACGTCTAGCCTGGCATCTTTTGGGGCACACAAGACAAAAGGAGACATGTGGGCTAGGGTGATGATGGGGAGCTCCAGACCCTGGATCGGGGATTGAAAAGGACCAAAAGAGCAGGATTCAGAGCATTCAAGGGAGGGAAAGGGAGTGTTAGAGGCCGAGAGTTAAGAGACAGTGAGGGAACCTGAAGTGAATGGGTATTTGTTCATTTGGATATGTAAAGCGCCTAAGGGAGAGGAAAACAGGTGCAATACGAATACATTAGTGGAATGAAAAATGAGGCTTGACCTATGAATAAATATTCGGAATAAAAGCATTTTAAAATGTATCTTGTTTTTAGGGCATTTACTCTGTCTGGCAGCTAATTCAAAGTTTGCATGGTCACGCACACTCACATGGTTTATCAGCTTTCTGTGGGGCTGAGCTGCATCACTGAAGGTTCCTGGGTCTGCACCTCCTTCCTCTTCTGTTGCTCAGTCATATTTCTTTTATCAACAGAGTCTGCCTAAATTGTATGAAATAAGATCCTTATTATATAGATTCAGAAGTTCATATTATGTCACCAGAATCATGACCTAGACCTAAAGCCCCTATCAGCAATCCCTGAGGCTGGTTGGTTCTTTCAAGTTTCCCAGAAGAGGATGTGGTAGTATCTGCACTATGACCTTTGATAGTGCCCCTGTCCTGTGATCAAAATCTTACCAGAAACCAATTAAAGGAAAGGATAAGCTATTTCCCCTTAGAAACGTGGCTGCTGGCAGGTTGGGTGGAGACCCACATTAGTTCAGATGTGTGGGGAGCATCTCTGAGAAATAAGGAAACAGGCTTCCAGAAACAATTTCTCAACCTGGAGATGGGCAAAGGCACGAGGAAACTGAATTCCACCCCAGCTGCCTCTCTGGCCTGAGACATGAGTGCAGACATGGGCCTTCTTGCAGTTTAAAGGAGTGGCCCCTGTCACCTGCCCAAATACTGAAAAGGTTTTTCTGACTCAAGGAAAAATCTACTGATGAGACAACATGAGATCCCTCAGGACAGGCAGGCTTTCATGTCCCCTCAAGATCCCTTTTCCCATTGCCCAGAGCAGTGCTCAGCCTGCTCCATCTTCCCGTTGCTTCGTCCTGTTCTACACTGGTCTTTGGAGATGCTGCCCTGCCTCAGCTTCTTAAGAAATCCAAGGAATTGTAATTTAGCTGTTGAAGCTCTTTGAGATTTCAAGCTGGAAAGTAAGGTTTTGTTTGTTTGCTTTACCAAAGCACCACATTTAGATTTCATTAATTTCTTTACGTAGCAGGGGACCAGAGGAGCAACATGGCACAGATGGAATATGGAAGCTATTCAGGGAGTGGGCATGTGATCAAGTGTACATACCATGATGCTTCCATGATAATTCTCTGTCCCTGTTTAAGTCATTTCTGAAAAATGACCACATATCTTTCACTTCTTTGAAAATCTTTCCCCTACCTCTACCATTCTCTAAGATAGGCTTTCAAGAAAATTTCAACTGGTGCAAAAGCAAGTGACTGAATATTCCTGTTGCACATTTGTGCCTTCTCTGGAGACAGGATCTTTTATAATAGTGAAGAGCCATACTTTCCCCCAAGTTTTAAAATTTTCAAGATTGCAGATGTTGACCTTAAACAAATGACAGCAAGATTCTTCTCCAGCAAAACGAATTTATTTGGAAACAACAAAGAATTGCAATTGTGAAATGACAAATGATGTGCAAGTCCATAGGAAAAAAAAAAAAGAGAGAAAAACACTTTTTTTAAGGAATTGGGATGGGCAGGTTTAAACGCCACTCCATTGGAGGAAACTGAGAGTTGAAGTGACTTTTCATTGGCTGAGCTATTCAGTCTCCCATTGGCTGAGCTGTTATTGGGCAAGGAGGAATCTTCCTCCACCTGAGCGAAATTAATTCATATCACATCCTATTGGGGATGCCAGGCACCTAAGATCTTGTTAGGATAAGTAATGTGAATGAGTGACATATAGGTGAGAGTCCTCTCTTTTAGCCTCCCGACTCCACTTTAAATGAGGTTTTTGTTTATTAATTATCATTGAGAAATGACCAAGGGCTTATTGAATTTCCCTGTGATTTGGAATACAGTCTACTCCAGATATGGGAGGGGTTAAATATGTAGCTGGGCCTCAAGCCGCTCAGGAGGTGGAGGTGGGGAGCGTAGTGGCAAGAGAAAAGGTGGGGATGGGCAAGTGGGGACATCTCCAGCATTTAGGAGTGGCTGTCCCCTTTGCTCAGTATTTGGAATTGCTAATGTATGACCAGTTTTCCTCCTCTTGTACCCCATGGGATAGAACCCTTTAATGACATTGTCTTGAAGATTTCACTAAAATGTCTTATTCTCTTCCCTGCTGTTATTTAGAATTTTGTTGTTGTTAATAACAGTAATACAAATAGCTAACACATGTAACTAGCTCATTTATGTTTACAACAGTTATGTGAGGTATGAACTGTTATTAGCCCCATCTCATGGAAGAGGAATCTGAATTACCATTAGATTAGTGACCTGCCCAGGGTCACTGGAGTAAATGGTGAAGTTTAAATTTGAACCCAAAATTTAAGCCCTTGCTCTTAACCACTATACCGCTTTTTCAAGAAGAGCTCCTGAGTTTATCTTTATTGGATATGGCATAGATAACCTAGCCTCAGAATTTGGAAAGCATAATAGTGTCTCCTATTATTTGATTGATTGGTTGATTAATTCATTTGGTGAAAGAAGGAGAGCACATTATGTGCTTTTGTGCTGGGTGTGGGGAATTCAGAGATGAGTAAGACAGGGAGCTCACCATCTGTATAAGAGAAGGCATGTGTGTACAATTATTTACTAAATCATAGTATACATGTGAATGTGGAGATAAGTATAGTATGCATTCAAATCATTGAAAAAAAAAGGCAAAGGAAATCAGTGGAAGATTATAGAGTTGACAGTTGAGTAAAGCCTGGCAAGAAAATAAAACAATAAAAGCAATTACTTGAGATATAGTTGCCATATAAAAATGCAAACTGCACAGAATGTATACAATAAAAAGGGAAAAACTACGCCTCCCAGAAATTATTCTATATATTTATATTCTATGTATTCTTTCAAACATTTTTCTACATACTTACATATACTAAATAGAGCTAAGTCTTAAACAAAATTGGTAGATTATACACACTGTTCTGTACATTGTCCCTCCAACTTATTGATAATGTCTTAGAGATTTTTCTATGTTGTATAGAGGTCCATTTCATTCTTTTAATTATTCTGTAATAATTGATTAAATGGTTATAGCACAATTTATTTACAATCATGTTACTGATGGTCATTTTATTTTTTTGTTCTCATAAACAACAATGCCATAAAATATGCACATATATCATTGTCACTATGTGTTTGGCATAAATATTATTGTCACTATACAGCATATTTATGGTACATATGCTCATTTCAAAATTGTATACACACTGACAGTTGAGCCTCCATTGAGGCTATGCCAACTGTTGAGTGTCCATTTCCTCTTATACTTGTCCATATTGGATATTAATGATCAAAATTTAACCAATGGGATCATTAAAAATGATACTTCATTATTATTTTTTTTATTTCCCTGAACACTAAAATGTTTGAATCATCTTGCTTTGTGCTTTCAACTTCTAAGTTATTATAACTTTGTTTTTAGGATTTTGCTATACAAGTCATGTTTTGTTTTCTTCAGTGACTTGTATGGCTTACTAGTACATCCTGCTTGAAATTTCATATTGCCTACTTATTTGGGTTTCAAAAACTTTCTTTAGTTTACATTTCATTCAGGATGAAATAATTTAAAGTTCCCCTTTGCAGTGCTCCCATACCAAGTAAGATGGGTTCTGTAGCATTATTTTACTATATTCTCCATTCTCTGCTATTCCTCCCCACCTTCCACTCTCTTGATTCTTCTTACTGACAACCAATTACTGTTGTTAAATTATTATCCTTTTACTCTTCATATCTTCTCTTTAAAGAAAATTTCTAGGTAGATATGGTTGATTTTGTTTCCATATATTACTTTTGCCTTTGACTGTTTACAGTATTCACTGCTAATTTTTTTATATCCCAGCTCCCACCTCTTTATTTTGATTTATTACTCATTTGACTGGAGTAGATATTCAGTTACTTTTTCAAGAAGGGGAAAAGTATGGTGTGTGTATGTTGGGTCTCAGTATGCCTGAGGATGTCTTTTTATTCACTTAACACTTGAATGACAACTTGGCTGAGTATATAATTTTATAATTTTTGTTATTTTTGTCAAAATTTTATTTTTGGATTTAGTGTACAGAGGAGACATTTGAGTTCAGATTGATTTTATTTTTGTATTGTAGGCATTTACCCTTTCCACCTTGGTTGCTTGTCTTCTCCTGCCTCTTCTTCTATTTAGACAAGTTTAAAAGGTATCCAATAGTACAAAGAATAAAACAAACATTAAATACTCTCAAGACAGGACTCTCAATATACAGAACCAACAACTATATTCTGTCTCCTATGCTTCAAATATTTTCTTCTCTCCTTCTCTTCTTTCCTACCTCCTTTTCTTCCTTCCTCGCAACAAAATAGTACAGATGCTTTTTTGTTGTTTTTCAACCGAGAGGATTTTGTCTATTCAATTTATGCAGCATAGAGGAAAGCAGAGAGTAGACATTTTGAGATTATGCTAGTCATAAAAGGAGCTCTGAATGGGAGTTGGAAACTAACTGGCAAAAGTGTGGGTCAGCATCTAACTTCTGATCCCTCAGGCTGAAAGGGAGCACCTTGTATTTGACTCTCTGCTCCAGACATGGTATTTAAGAAGGATCATGGTCAAGACAGGAGTCTACTTATTTTCCCAGACACTCATTTCAAAAACAAGTCTAATTGTCTATGGGGAATTTAAATGACAAAAATAATGTAATTTATTTTAAAAACCAATTACCAGCATTTAAAAGGCTTCCTCTGTAGGATGTCAAGATGAACCCCTTATTTAAATTGACCCCTTCATAACACACTTATTGATCCCCCCCCCCTTGAAAGAGGCTAATTTTAAATAGCAGTTTGAGGGAGGGCAAGATTCATTTATTTATTCAACAAATGTGTATAGCCTGACTACTTGTTGTTAGGCACTGTTCAAGGTATTGTCTTCATTCTAATGAGGAAGAAAAATAACAAATAGTTTGGTCGATGTGACTCACTGCTTGAGCATAGACCTATGAACCAGGAGGTCATGGTTTGATTCCCTGTCAGGGCACATGCTAGGGTTGCAGGCTCAATCCCAGCGCGGGTAGGAGGAGGTGGTACAAGAGGCAGCCAGTCAGTGATTCTCTCTCATCACTGATGTTTCTATCTCTCTCTCCTTCTTCTTCCCTAAAATAAATAAAAATATATTTAAACAACAACAACAAATATATTTTATAATATAATACTAGCAACAAAATATAAGTAACATACAATATGATATTAATTTTATCAAGTAAAATATATATGACAGTAAAATTAATATCTTGACAATACCTTTAATGTATTTATTAAGAATAAATATAATTATAGTAATTATACAACATAATGGTAGGAAGTGATATTATTAAATTCATAAGTGCACAAAATCTAGAAATTTATTCCTTTCTGGCATCATGCTGAAATGGAAAAAATATAATTTACTCTTCAGAAAAAGAAAGACTATTAAATAAAGGCCTTTTTTTTTTTCAAAGTGGGAAAGGGATAAAGACACTTCTAAAGGTAGCTCCGGGAAGACATTTGGTGGCCCTGGTATGTCAAGTAGGAATGCTTTTGCCTGCATGTGAGAGAAAACCCAGTTTTTAGTGGCTCATATAACAAAGGGTCAGGGAGGCAGACAGCTGCTGGAGTTGGCTCAGCAGTTTGACAGTGTCTGGGTGAGCTTTGCAGTATACTTGTTGCCTTTTAGTCACTGAATGGCCACTCCAGAATCAGGTATAACACTCACCTTCAAAGCAGAAAGATTGGGAGGGGATAAAGATGAGGCAAGGACAGCTGTGTTTGCCTCTCTTATCAGGAACCAAAAGCTTTCCCAGCGCCATCCTCCCCTCAGTAGGTTGCTGCTACATCTCTTTGAACAGACCTGTGTCCTTCCTAGCCTCACTTGTAGAGGAGCCTAGGAAGGTGCTGCTGACTTGTTCTGTAAGCGTTCCATGTTTTGTAGTGGAAAGGACTGAGGGACAAAAGGAGCAAGGAATTGGGTATGGATGTTGCATTAGTGGGTCAGCAGGGCTTGCCACAGGGTTCGCTGAGTTAGGGGCATAACATGAATGGACTCATTCTCAACATTTTTCCTGCATTCCATAGTTACCTGTTACCAAGGTTTCCTCTGATTTGGAGAAGGGCAGAAGCAGTTTGATAACAACAAATTCAGGATAAACTGCATATTTATTTCGGTGAAGGGGCTCTAAGGAAATGGAGGAATCATAATAATGAGTAGGATTGTTTTTCCTGAGCAGGGTGCAAGGGTGATTTCTTTCCCAGGTTCTTGTCCAGATGGATTCAAAGAATGAAGCCACGGACAAAGGTAGTAGATGAATAGGGTGGAAATTTATTGGAAGCAAGTACAGGCTCCCATGTAGGGAGGGGGTTCCAAGAGGCTAATCCATCAAGCTCCTTTTTCTAAGGTTTATAAAGGCTGCAGTTCTTTGTCTCTTCATACTGCCTTCCAATTGGTCACTCTATCAGCTTAAAGCTGAAATCCCACGTGGTGCCCGCCCCCTTCATTTTCTCCCCCTTCAGTGGTAGAATTTTCTATCTCCTGTGAAAATCTGTTTTCCTCTTTCTCCCATTTGTCAGCATTTCTCTACCCTCTGTGGAAGTTTGTTTCCTTTTTCTCTCCATACCCTGTGGCTTTTCCCTATCTTCTGTGAATGGATGCTTTCCTCTCCCCTTATCCTGTGGCACCTCTTTCTGCTCCCCACTCTGTGAATGTATGCCTTTTGGCAGCTCTAAGCCCTCACCTATGCAGTCCTTTCCCATGGACCCTCTTTATTTATAAAACTCCCTAAACCTGCCTATTTTATCCCTAAAACTCCTTTCCATAATGGCATAAAACGAGAGCTTTTGGTTTAAAAATGATAAATATAGCAGAGAATTGACAACAATGGCCTGGCTCCATGCTAGGGGTGGGGAAGTCCATGGATTAATGGGATTGTAAGAAACAAAATAAATTGCTACTCTTGGCAGGAAGAGTGGTGGGAGAGATAATCTACTTTTCAGCCTGGTCCAAATATGATGCAGCAGAGTTGGTTAAAATAAAATAACACATTGTGGATGATCTAGAAAGATGTGATATGGACTAGAGAACCCAGTATTGAGGACACCAGATTGAAAGAGTTCTAATGTTGGTTGAAGCTGAGACTGTGTAGATACTGAGGGCTGGTGGATGTAAGGAGGGGAGGGGCAGGCCCTGCTACCCTTTCGTAGGTCATGGGTAGAACACCTGCTTGGGTACTAGGATAGGAAGTAAATATGGAAAGACAAAAAGCAAAAGACACCAGTGTGTGGTTCACTGCCTTTAAAAGCAAAGTAAAATATATTTACTTTCTCTTGTTTTTGGTACAGTTGGATTTATAGTGGATCACTACATGCTCATTGAACTAGTTTGAAATAAATCTGGATCAATGGGAAGGTCTGGCCTGTGGGGATGATTCACTAGTGTTTGCGTTTGATTTTTTTTTTTTATTTCCTACAGAGAGGAAGGGAGAAGGATAGAAAGCTAGAAACATTGATGAGAGAGAGACATCAATCAGCCGCCTCCTGTACGCCCCCTACTGGGGATGTGCCCACAACCAAGATACATGTCCCCTACTGGAATCGAACCTGGGACCTTTCAGTCCGCAGGCCGACGCTCCATCCATTGAGTCAAACTGGTCTTGGCTAAAGTGACCTTTTTTATACAGTGAAACCTTAACCCATTAGTTGAGAAAGCATTTGTCATGTTGAAAGAACCCCATCAAAAACTAGAGATAGTCTTACAGGCTGACATAGAATGATGAATGTCAATCCTTGATGGATACTTGGCTTGGAAAGCAGACTCTTCCTTTGGAGGGATTATAGGTACTGGGCTCAGGTTATGAGAGTTAAATATGATTCCCATTAAGAAATCTAATCTCCTAGATTCAGAAGTAGAATTTCAGGGCTTTTTTGTAGGGTTATGTGAAAGAATAAGTGTTTTGCAGTGTCAGAACAACTTGGCTAGACTGTGGAACATGACAAGAAACCAGTGGCTTGCCTTGTATTTTAAGAAACAGTCACCAATCATAAGAAAAAGTAATTTCAATCTTTGCTTGCTTTACTTGAAGAATTAAAGAGAGATTTAATTTATACTTTGCAGTATTACTTATTAAGGTTCCTTGAAAATTTCTAAATCCCTAATTTTTGAAATCTCTTTCTCTTCATCATAACTTTCTCCAACACCCAGACCACTTGCTATCTTCTCCATTTCCTGAGTTCTACAGTATGTTTTAGATAGATAAATTTAGGCGTGTCTAATTTTGTTTCCCTACCCCCTGCACTTTTTCCCTAGATTTTCTGCAACATAGGAAAAGCCAGTAAGTATGTTCCCCCACTGCCCCAGAAATTTAGGATATTTGAACCCATTTCAGTATATAAGCCATGAGGAAGGTAACATACTCAGAAATGTTACCTTGAGGCAGTAACTTCATATGTCAGAAAATTGTATAAGGGCCTTAAAAGCAGATGTTCTGGCTTTGTCTGAATCATTTGACAGGAGGACCACCTCTTTGCTGATGGAATAGGGATGGGGACAAGGAAGGGGAGCAGAATTTGGTAACTTATCAAGGTTAGGGCAAAAGAAAAAGCGCTTTATTTTATTTACTTAATATAAGGAATTACTAATTTTAGTAGGGGATTAGGACCATGAGGGGTTAGCTAATAAGATGTAAAGAGAACCTAAAGAATACAGGCATAGTAGATATAAGGAGCAGCTATCACCCTTGTTCTAGGGCTGAGATAGAGCACCTGAGAAAGAGCCCACTCTCTCCCCCACCTCATCTTTCTGCCCCAAGGCTGAGTTCAAGATGTTGGGCCTCAGTGGATGGCAGAGCAGTTGCTGAGATGCTGTGCCACAGGAGTGAAAACCCTTCTTTTGGAATGTAGGGAAATGAGTCCATAGGGAGGTGCAGCACCCCAAACTCACTGGGAAGCCACCTGAAGGAAGCTGGGAGCGTCTGCAGGCTCTAAGCACTGGAGAAGCCATGTGAGCTGCCCCTCATTTTATCTTTCCACCACAAATATACTCAAGGTCTGACTCACTGTGTGCAAATCTCAATTTCTCCCTCCTCCCTCCTTAAGCAATGAAGCAGCTACTTCCTGCCTGGTAACTGTGAAGAAATAGCCAAAAAACAAACAAACAAACAAACAAACAAACAAAAACAACAACCCAAAAAAAACCCCCCTGCAAACTGTTTTCATAAGGTTTACATCCAAAGGAGTTTCCCATCGGCATGAGGTTTTGTTTTCTGTTAAAATGCAAATACCCTGTAGAAGAAATGGCATTTTAAAGCTATTGTCAGTCGTTTATATCTTTACACAAAGACACTATATCCATTGAGATAGCAGGGTTCGATGTAATGGCTGGAGATGGGAGGGAAGTGAGATGATGCTGGACAGCTAAGGACCTTGGAAATGGATGCTCCCAATCTGACTGACAGTGGAGAACAGGACCCAGGGGTACCAGTCAGACCCTGACTACTTCACAGTTTTGGGGAGTCCTGTCCTGTCTGAGTTCCATCAAAACATCAAATGCAAAATCTACTTTCTTGTAGAACATTTCCCTTCTGTTTCTTCTCTTTTCTTACTTGCTTTGGGGAAGTTTATGGTTTGAAAAATTAAAGTGCGGATCTATTTTCATTACCAAAGGATTTGCAGTACTGAGCTGGGCCTGCCTGAGCTCACATTTGCATTTGCCATCCCTTAAGCTGATTTTCAATGCTGAGCAGCTATTTTAAATATTTTCAAGAGCCTCCTTTTTTAACTCTTCCTTACTTGTATTATTTATTTCTGCAGTAAAAAAACAAGTCCCATTGCTGATTCTTGGTGGAAAATCTCTATGCCACAAGCCAGATGCAGTCATGAGTAAGAGTATTTGCTTAGGGAATGACCAGAAGTTAGAGCCTTCCAAGGGGTGGCTCACCCCAAAAAGCTGGGCTGGATGGGGGTTGGGGGTGGGCCATGGCAGCAGATCTGCAGCCTCAGGGAATTAAGATGACTTCATAAAGTGTCTTTATGGCTGGAGCAGTGATTGGCCCAGAGTTGGTACTCAAACAATATTTATTGAATGCATAAATGGGCTAACGGGGAAAAATTTTTCTGGGCAAATAAGGAAACTATCCATTGTCCACTACCCATTTCCTACCGGTAGACTCTGCAGCCCTTCATGTGGCATGACCTTTCATGGTGGCACCTACGTGCCCCCTCCGACTCCTCACATTTTGTGCTTTGACCTGGAGTGCTGTTGAGGCTTTTTTGGGAGGTCTTCCCTGACTCTTCTAGGGAATGGCTCTTCCCTCTACTTTATACACCTCCCATTGCAATAATGGTCATCTTGTTTTTATATACTGTTGTTACTGGAGAATTAAACTCCCCTGTTGTTTGGGGGAGTGAGATGGAGGCTCTTGGGGTGCCGCTGGAATAAGCCCCTGCAGGAGGATGGGATTGGAAAAAGGCTTTATTTGCATGGAGTTACATTTCTTGGGTTCCAAAGTCAGCTGTCCTGTAAAAGGTGCAGCTGAGGTTCCAGTAGACCCAAACAAGCCAGTGTCCAGAGCTTCCATTCCATGTTAGCAGCTGGGTATGGTTCAGCATCCAAGCTAATTGAAGTTCATTAGTCCATGTGTGGAGTCCAACATGACCATGCGCCACATGGGCACAGGGGAGCACATTCCCCACAACAAGAGTCCCAAGGGGAAGGAGAGAGAGAAAGAACTTCCCTCCCTTTGGAAGTTTAAATATTCAGGTGTCCTGCACTTGCAGTGGCCACACCTATCCTGGCCACTACTTTGTTCCCAGATATGACTGGCAGACACCCTTTACTGGGTATGTGCCTAAATTGCTAAGTTGCCTTCGTTTAGTCCTTTCCCCCATCAATCAACAAGGAACAGACTTGGCAAATATTAAATGCATCTTTTTTGGCAAAGCTATATAAATGACATATATATATCTAGTCTTACCTTTCCTCCAGTTCAATAATAACCAGTTATTACAATGGCATCATTATAAATATAAATTTTTTTTTTGCTGTCTATCTTCCCACTAGACTAAAAGTGTGTTGCTTCCAGGTATCATGCCTTAATATTTGAGCCCTTCATTAAGTGTTTGTTGAATGAATAAGTAAAGTGGTAATTATATACTAGAAACAAATTACCTAAGTAGCCAGCGTGTCTGTGGCTTTGGAGTTGGCTCCTGGGGCAGTCGGTGGTGAACCCTGGTGCTTGGTGCTAAAGAACCAGTCAAGAAGAGTGATGCACCAAGTCAGCCCAATGCTGACTACAGGACCAGTTGTTAGCCCCCAGTCTATGAGAAAATGATGGTTATGGCTGACCTTTTGTATTTTAGTTGTGCACCATTTTATTTGTTGTGTAAGTTCATTTCTTTTTCAAATTTTTTAATTTTTTCCTTTTTGTGTAGTAGCTTTTATATGACCTTGTACATGAGAATCCAACCCTAAGAGAGAAAAAGAGGAGGGTCTCTGGTCAAAGCAAGGGTGGAAAATGTGGAGCCTCCAAACCCGATGCCCCTTCAGTTCTGTTCGTGGTAGAATCTCAGACTCCAAGGAGCACAATTTGAATACCACTGGTTTGTATTAAGGAATAAAGTGAACACATGAGAATAAATTTTTTCCTGATATATTAAGTAGAAACCTTTTGGCAACCAGGTTGTGTATTTACCAAGCCTCATATGCTGTGAAACTCTGTAATTCCAAATCAGTTTCTACAGCTTAAAAGTTGGTATGGAAATAGTTACTTAGGTTTAATTTTAGACAACTCAGGTCAATCAATATGTATGACTTTTAAGTGTAATCCTTCCTGTGGGGATCACGGGGAGCTCCTTCTGGCTCCAGTGCTCTTTGATTTTCTGATTGTGAAGGGCGAGGTGGGAAGAAATAAACAAGGTGACTAGGTTTCAAGGGCTAGCTAGCATTCTTGGCATGAATGAGTAATTGGGAAGCCAGCATAATCAAAGTAATTTCATCCATCATGTACAGAAAGGGAAATAGAAGTCAGGTTATTAAGGTTGCATGAAACTGCTTTTTGAATGTATGTACATATTTCTTCCTAGGGGCCAGATAACGTTTCCCATTTTTATTTCTAAATGGAGCAATGGAAAAAGACAACTGAAAATAAAACAGGAACTGTGGTCTCAGAGCAAAACTAGAATAATTCATTCAAGAAAAAAAAAAGGTTTTAGGTTTCCCTTTTAAAAGCAGCGTGAGAACCAGAGCTCATTTTTCATTCCCTGAAGGGCCCCCTGGCCATGAGTCAGCACTGTCTTCCGTGGCTCCTGCCCAGGGCAGGGCCTGCTTGAAGACGCAAGCAAGAACTTCAGTTCTTAGCTCCTCACACCCTTCCTCCCTGGCATCACAGAACTACTTTAGGATTTCATATTTGTGTGGGTGTATATTTTGGAGTTTGGGGAAAACAGACAATGGGAAAATGGAGGAAAGAGAATGTCTCATCCAGGTAAGAGAGATGGAAAAAGAGCCAAGAAAGATTGATGGCTAACTGGAAAGACAAGGAGAGGAGTTTGATGGCTAACTGGAAAGAAAAGGAGAGGAGTTCCTGAAAAGGAACCAACAGAGAAAGGTTACATGTCTGGACTCAGTGTCAGAAAGGTGAATTTTCTCTGTGGGATATACTAAAAAAAAAAAAAAATCTAGGTTGACTTGTACTATTAGAGTTAAAGTATATCAAAAGGTTTGTATACCTCATTCTTTCTAAAAATCAAGATGGAGAAAATTAAAAGGAAAAATCTTCACCTGAAGATATTTTTCCCATTGATTTTCAGATAGAGGAGAATGGAAGGAGGAGGTGGGGTACAGAGAGAGTGAGCGAAATAGACACGATTGGTTGCCTCCCAAATAAGCCCCAAATGGGGCTGGGGATGGGACCCGTAACCCAAGTAGGTGCTCTTGACTAGGAATGGAACCTGAGAGCCTTTGATCAATGAGTCAACACTCTAACAACTGAAAAAAACTGGCCAGGGTGAGATTTTTTTTTCTATTGATACAAACACTCCAAAATTATCAGGAATTTATTTCTTTTGTTCACTGCTGTGTCTCTAGCAACTAAAGCAGTAGTAGGTATGCAATAAAAAAAAATTTAGAGTAAATGAATGAAGAAAATGATCTTTATTTCTTTATTTTCCCTTCATTAATTTTTCTTCCTTTAAAAAATATATTGGAATAAGTAGAGAAAATACACTCCTGGGAGCTATAATGCATTCTGCAGTTATTAGAGATGAGTGGATAGAAAGAGTACTGTTGCATTTTCCAGGCATTAAATGGGTCCAGATTGCTGAACCTTCAGTGTTCTGCTTCATCCATCATTATTAGTAGTTACCACTCTGCTACCAGTTTGTCTTAAGTACTGCAGCCTCTCCACTTTTCTCTTACTATTTCAAATTTACTCCTCTCCGAAATCTAGGAAGAACTGAAGATTATCTAGAAAATAAGAATGCCAAATTTATTAAATTGTCAACCCTATTTTATACATTTTTCCAGGTCATAGAAAAGATGTCCCTTTTTTATTAATAAAAAATCAAAAGCAGGGAAAAGGAAGCCATAAAGGTCATTTTACAAACATGCAATTCCATGCATGGTGCCGATTGTTTCCCTTGCATATCCACTTGAGACTAGTTCTGGTAACATCTTCAGAGCTCAAGTGCATGAATTCCATGAAGTCTTTCCCAATTATTCTCATTTTAATTTTCCTTCTCTGAACAGCTATGACATTAATTTATTACTTAATCATGAATTATGGCATACAATTCCCTAAATGATGTTTGTGGATTTTTTCCCCAGCTATATTTTAATTTCCTTGAGGACAGAAGCCTTGCTCTTATAGTGTTAAAATATCCATCTCCCGCAGTTCTTAACATCGTGATCTGTGTATAGAGGGTTTATGCTGTTTCACCAATTTGTTCTTCAAATGCTAGGGAGATCTTATACAGAGCAAGGACAGACTAGATTCTCCCACCTGTTAAATACCAGGATGTACTCCTCAGTCACCATTGCTTCCTAAGTCTGTAGATTCTTCCATTTGTTCCTGATAAGAAGGGAGAGTACGGAGGACTTTTCTTCTTGAGAGAGGTGAAGCCATGTATAAGATCACCTGATTCCAGCTCTGAAGTTAGCATTTGGTCCTAAGTCAAATAACCTTTCCTTCACTTAACTTGTTCTTGCTATTATCCAGACAACAGTTATATAGCATAAAAACAAAACAAAACAAAACAAAAAAAACAACACTGAGATCCAAGAAGAACTTAGATTATTGTTATTTAACCATTGTTATTAATAGCTGTATATTTTGCATTTGTCCCCTGAGGCTGAAATAAACCCTAGACATCTTAATTACATATAATGTCACTCTCTCTAAGCCATTACATTCCACAGGGACCCTAAGACCTATTTAATGATACTATTTCTGGCTTCAACATCTTTCTTTTTTTCATTCTCACATTATATTTGGGTTTGCAAAAGCAAGGAGACTTAAACAGCACAAAGGGATGGGGAGAGAGACTTGGCATTATTTCTAAAGACTAGCAAGCTTTATTTGATATATTGTTTTTACAACAAAAGTTTCAGGTTCCCTGTGACTTTATTACTAATACCTTGAGGGTTTGTGCATGATGACAGAAAGATGATATAGCCAAAATATAATTGTGTTTGAAACTTTTTAGCTTAGTTCTTCAATTTTCTAATCTGTAGGCCTCAAAATTATGAAAAAAACCAACACACCCATGCATTATATTTCTCTTGTTAATGATTTTTCTCTTTAGTTATGAGATAAATTTTTAAAAATTTTATTTATTGATTTTAGATATAGAAAAAGAAACATTGATTTGTTGTTCCACTTATTCATGCATTCGTTGGTTGCTTCTTGTATATATTGCCCTGACCAGAGATTTAACCTGCAACTTAGATGTGTTGGGATGACACACTAACCAACTGAACTACCCAGCTAGGACCAAATTAAATCTTAATATAGAAAATTTGGGGTTTCTTTTCATTGGATTTCAACTATAGTTTTTATGGGAAAATTATTTTTAAGTTATCTATATATAAAACCCTAATATATAAGTAGACTGAATGGAGAAACAACTGAACAACGAAACAACCGGTTGCTATGTCATGCGCCTGCCACCAGGGGGTACACATGGAACGTGGTGGGCATCAGCCATAGTGGGATGGTGGAGTAGGTGAGCAGGGACACCAGACCAAGGTGGGGCAGCAGTCGCTGTCATTGGGGTAAGCCTCTGGTGGTTACTGAAAATTCTTTGCTCCCATGCTCCGTGGTCCTGCCTGGCACTCACACATGCTATTGGCACTGGCCCTGCTTGCACCCATTGCCAGCTTCAGAGCTGCCATTTGCACCCACTGCTGGTGCCTGATGCTGGCCCCAGTTGCTCAGTACCATCAGCGGGTGTGAGCTGTGGCTGCCAGCCCCAATCACCCCTCAGGGCTTCTCCACCTCCTCCTGCTCCTGAGCAGTGATTGGAGCTGGCAGCTGCCTCTTGCACCTGCTGCCAGTGCCAGAGCCACTGCTCACACCCACTCACACTTACTGCTTGTGCTAGCCCTGCTTGTACCTGCTGCTGGCACTAGACCCAATTGCTCCCTGTGTGCCATCAGTGGGTGTGAGTGGGACCAGCACATGGGAGCAGCGGAGGTGGGGGTGGGGCTCCTGGCAGATGGGACCAGAGGTCCCTGGCGGAAGGGGCCAAGAGGGGGTGCGGAGGATGGGCTGAGACCTGCTCCTGTGGCCATAGTTCCTTTCAAGGTGTACAAATTCATGCACTGGGCCCTAGTATGACATAAGATACATGGAAAATGGTGCAAGTTTAGAGCTATAAGTGGTTCTTATTGCCTGTGAGCGTCACTGGAGAAGTTTTTGAAAATATGAGTATCATCCTAGAGATTATATCCCTTTAGATCTGTGATTTGGCTCAGATATCTGGGATTCTGACACAGCTAGTCTACTTACCAGTCTAAACACTGGTTTAGAATTCACTTTGTGGGATTCCAAAAAGATGGTATTTGTCAGAAAGAGACAGGTATTTATTTATTTATTTATTTATTTATTTATTTATTTATTTTTTGATCCAAGCTACCTCTTGCTTTTAACTTTAACACTTTTGGGCCTTACATTAATGACAAATAGCATACACTCTGACTGCACAAAAGCACCCTCATCTGGCTATTGTGAAAAATCATCACGGCTCCTACACGTGGTTTTTATGTATAACCAAAGGGTAGGTAGGCAGTGATTGTACCAGAATAAATTTAATTAAATTTTCTTCTTTTTTCCCCCCTCAACAAAAGTAGTCAACCCACTCTAGATTAAACAGACTTGGTTTTGCTAATTGCAAGCGTGTGAGTTACTCAGGGTTTCCAAGAAACTTGCTATTTCAGTAAATGTTCCCTCTCAGGGTTCTCCAAAGGACACCTTGCAGAGAATGAATAAACGAGCCTCCTGGGTAAGTGAGGGTTAGTCGAAGCTGACACCATCTCGTTGTCATTCCTTCACATCTTTGCACCTGGCACAGAGCTGCTCTTCAAAATGCTTCTTAAAGAATAAAAGAATCAAGTCACAGTTTCCTCTTGTTGCTATTGTATATTCTGAATGTCTGCCTTTTTAGACTAGACCAAATAGAATATAATTTCTTTTTATGATGGCTTAGGCCATCATGCTGAGTCCTAGTGCCCTCAGGGGTCTCTTGTAGTATGTAGAATGCTTTTATTCCACACTAAATGATCCTAAGCTGCTGTGATTTTTATTTCTTTTGTTTGCTTTCTATAGTTATTTCCCCCCTGTTTCCATTCTCGCTGTTAAACCATCAGCTGTCACTCGTTACTGTTATTGATGTGCCTCTTTTAGTTCTCTTCTTCTTTTTTTAAATTCTCGTCCAAAGATATGCTTAGAGAGAAGAAGGGAGAAAGAGATGGAGTGGGAAAACATTGATGTGAGAGGGAGAACCATGATCGACCTGACCAGGGATTGACTCGACCAGGACTGAAAACGTAACCTAAGTATGTACCCTGACTGGGACTTAAACCTGCACCTTATAGGACAATGCTCCAACCAACTCAGCCACTGAGACATCTGGCCAGAGCTAGTTCTCTTCTTTCAATTTGCTGCTCTTATTGGGCTGTTCATTTGGAAACCAAGCCTTGCTAGAATTTCTGAAGAGGAAGACTAAGCCCTGAGTAAGGACTCCACAAAATCTTTTTCGGTAAAGTTCACTAATGAGGGTGGTCTCTGTGGTGTGGAGATGTTGGCTGCTCAGAGGTCTTTTTTGTTTGTTTATTGATTTTCAGCTGTTTTCCAATAAAGCTAGTGCCAAGTAAACAAAGGGACACTGTGTCTTTAAAGGGATGTGACTCTCTTCTTTTGCATTCTAGTTTCTTGTGCTTCTTGGCAATTGGAGATGGCCAGCAGGCATTTATGTCTCCATGCTCCTCTGTCCAGAGGGTAATTAGCTTGAAGTAACGGGGAACCTGACAAAGCAGTTCAGGGCTAGTTTGGAGTCCTAAATAAGGTAGAGATCCAGCTCTCTAGGGTCCAGGAGGCAGAAAGGATAGGCCCCTATATATTTAAGCCTCTATGAAACAGAGTGCGAAAGAAGGCAAGGATTTTTAACCCTGTGGGGAAAGCAAGGCAGGCATTTTGCTCTCATTTTACAGATGAAGAATGTAAATATTGGCTGTAAACTGCGAGTCACTGAAAACTTTTGCTAGCATTCGATTTCACGCATCTTTTAATTGCCTTATCTCAAGGCTGTTCTCAGCCCTCCTGTGTGTTAGCATTCAAGACTGGTGAAGTTCCCCTTTCCTGGGTTTTACAGAAACACACACACACACACACACACACACACACACACACACACACACACACTGCCTCTCTGGAGTCTCCTCCTACCTCTCAGGCCTCTCCACAGTCTCAAGGCAAACCTTCTCCATCCTGTCATCTGAACGTGGGTCCCACAATTTCATCTGTAGCCTTATTCCATCCTTTCTCCTTACATTTTCCCTTGTGATTGCATCCTAAGCAGGGCCCTGCTTGATTTCATTTGCTTTTAAAAACAATGATCACACAGAACAAAACCAATGGAGCAGTTACATAAACAGGTGGAGTTCCTGTGAGACTAGCAGACATGATTTCCTCAGGCCCTTCTGCATTTTCCCACTTCCATCCTCCGTGTTCATAGGCTCCCACAGTGACTCTGCCTACTTTAGCTCCAGACCTTGATTCCCACTTTGTGTCTGGCCCCTCAGATTTGGACACTGGAGTTTGATTTGTTAACTCAAACTTGACCTTTGACTTTCCCTTGGCCCTGTGTCCTACTGTACTGTAGACATAGCTACCTGAATGCTCTATAGTTACGGCAAGCTCAACATCTTCAGAACTGCTAATGTACCATTCCCAGCCAATAACTTCAGAGTCATATTTTCACCCCATCAATTCAAACTACTTGTGTTCGTTGTTTTTCCTGAATATACTACTTGTCTGTCTCATGCCAGTTATATCTGTATTTTTCTATATTGCTGCATAAAAATTACCCACATTTAGTAGCTTAAGACAACACATTATCTCATGTCTTACATGGGTCTCACCTCTTGCTTCTTCCCTCCCAACACCAAATACGTATTGTGTTTCAGCAAGCAAAGGTGTATTTCCCTATACACATAGTGTACTTTTTAAATTCCTCTAAACCTTTGAATTGGTTGTTCCTCCCCTTTCTTGCCATTCCATCCTATAACATGCACAATGACAGTCTGACTAATAGAGTGCCACTCATCTTTCAAATCTTCTCAGTGATGTATTTTTACGGACTCACTGTTGTTTTTTTTTCTGGCTCTAGCTGCGCTTCCTATACATTTCCATTGGTCCTGTCCTCTCTGGAGCCAAAGGAATTACATGTGTCAAAGCATATTTGTGATCTGTGGGAGAGACCCCAGAGAAATGTGGTGGCATTGAGGTTAAGAAACCTTCTGGGGGGAAAAGTCAAGAACTGTCCTCTCAATAATGACGTCTGCTCAACCAGTGGGGTGGCTGGCTCAGGATCTTTCTAAGGATGTCTAAGAGTCTTTTAGGAGGCTTGGATTTATCTCCTGTCCAAACTCACACTAGTCTCAATCTGATAGGTCCAAGTCCTATGGGGGTGTAAGGAAAGACTACAAATGCCCCTTCACTAAAATCTGTAAAATTTCAGTAGGATCTGTAACATCATTAAACAGACAGGAGAGGATTGTACCCTCCTATTCTGCCACAGATGGTAGGGTGAACGAGGGAAGATTCTGGACGAGGGAAAAGGGGTGAGGGTAATAGAGCAGCAGATCTGAGCAGCCTCGGCAATAAAGCACACAGATAGTCCAAAGGGGAATTTTAGTTACACAGCCATTCTCATGGTAAGAGGTTTGTCTCTCACTAGACAGACACTGAATTCCCACTACTTGGCATACCTGAAATTTAATAAATCCTGGAACAAATGAATGAATGAAGGAATGAATCTGTCACCATATGGTGCTGAGTTCTTTTCACTTTTAGGAGCAGCATATGTGTTGAACTTTGAAAACACAATGGGCGTGGGTATTTGGTCTTGGGTGAAAGCCTTTGGGAGGTCTATTGGGTACTTACAGTAAAATTTAAAAATTGCCATCCAAAAGTATGTATTCGTGGATTCCTGATAGGAAATAATAATTTATTTTTGGTTCACAGAAGCTTAACATCACTTGTCCCACAGCTTATCCAATGAAGACTTCCATTTCTCTTATTTCCTACAGAGTGCACAGTAGGCCACTGGAGGTTAGAAGAGTGGACAATGTGGTGAGTAGTTTCAAAGTGGTTCTAGTTGATTTGAAAACTACTGGCACAGATAATCTCCAGGGCCCTCTTTCTGCTTCATATGTCCCTAGTAGCTGCATCAAATTGATCCAATTTGACCATGAAACTTGAAAACTCCAGCCTCTTCTATTCCTACCCAGAGAGGAAAAAACAAAAAGGAAAGAAGATTCTTGTTATGAACCCAAAGTTTGGCAAGGTTATAGATGTGCACAGGGGCTCAGGACTGGGTGCACAGAGATGTTGTTTAACAGAAATGTACATGATTAAATGGCTGGTTCCAGTGTAATTCCATTTGCCTAATTTTTTTTTGTAGAAACAATTAGAAAATTCAAATGCTGTATTCGTAAATTGCATTTGGGACTTAATGGTGGTATTTGCTCCCCAATTGTAATGCCTCTGTGAGTTGCCCTCTAATTCCCATTTATTTTTCCTTTAAGCTTGAGCCTAATTCACATGTGGATCAGAATAAAAGCATTTTGTGCAACCTTTTAACTGTTAAGTTTGCTATCCATAGAGGTCTTGGGGTCCTGGCAGGATGTCAGTCTTTTGACTGCTAATGTTAAAAAAGGAGCTCTCAGGAATGGTGGCAAAATGGCTAACATTTGAATGTAGCTGTTCTTTTAAAAATATATGTATTTCATTGACAGTCATCTTGCTGTTGATTTCAGCTACTTACTAGTATTTATTTTTTTGATCTTAAATGAAATCTTCCAGTGGTTGTTTTGAGACAATTAAATTTCTAATGGGTGTTTGTATTAAAACAGAATTATTTTCTAAATTATGTGAATTAGATATAAAGGCACAGGGAAATTTATTTACAAAACATAAAATACAGTTGGGGATTTGAATGTAGAATCATTTGTCTCTAATCCTCTTCTATAGTCAATAAATATTCTTTTGTTAGCCAAGTTATTTTAAACTCTCTACTTAAGTTTAAAAGCTTTTAAGAGATATTATTTTTATTTTATTAATTTATTTTTGCCATATTTCTTTGTCAGAAGAATTGAGTTGTTGTGGGTGTTTAAGAGATACCAGAATTCATTTCAGGAATAGGTTCTCATAGTAGCACTCGCCTAGAATTGGTCCATGTGAACTTGGGTTGGCCAAATCCTTTTGGCCTAAACAGGGGAACTTTCCAGAATTTAGGTTTGGCCAGGGTAAACATGTGAAATGACTAAGAGAAAATAGCAGGGAATGCCTACAGGATTAAGATTAATAATTGTCAATTATATATCTACAAAGGAAGACTCCAGGGAATAAGTATTTGAGAATTCACAATAAGATAGATACTGAGGATATAGGTACTCTCTTTTTTCAGATACCCAAAACTAATTGAAATTTGCATTTATTTGGGTTAATTTCATGTGGCATGTGAATGTAAACGGTTTTCTATACATTAGTGAAAAGAACATGACCCTTGGAATTAAACAAACAGGGATTCAAATCCTGACTTGGGTATTTATTATGAGTTATCTTTGTTAAGTCATTTAATCAACATGAGTCTCTTTTTCCTCATCTGAATAATATAATGAGGATAATCAATAACTTTCTGGTTGTTGTAAGGGTTAGAGATAATGTGCATCAAGTACCTTGTATAGGGCTTGACCTGTATAGGAACTTAACTAATTATGATATATAAATATGCTTCAAGTGGGGTTTCACCATTTTAAATAGGTTGAGAACACAGATCTATATCCTTTGTGATAGCATCAGAGCCATTGTTCCAATCATACATCTTAATGAAAAATTTCAGTCAGTGTTCTTATAAAAACAGCCACACCCCAGCAAGCCAGGCAAGTCCTCCTTAGATGATCCTCCACATCTTGCTCCTTGAGGTGTCAAACATTAATTTATATCTTTACTCTGGGAACCTGTGCTCTGTGTTACCAGAAATATGTGTGCACCAGCCTTGCTATTCGGCTGTGCCCTGGGAAGGTAGGCTGGCTGAATCTCACCAAAGGCACGTCTTTCTTGGGAAGGAGCAGAGGACGTTTTCCCAATCCTTTTTGTCAACACAGTGGGGGTTATCTGAATTTCATTTGAGTATTAACTGCTGTGTGAGTTTGGTTTCTCTCTGATAGAGGAGCTGCTGTTATTGGATTAAAACCACAGTTGTTGGGAAGCACTTAACACCCCATGGGGGATTTCTCCATCAAAGAGCAGGGTCAGAGTTCTGTTTTTCCTTTTTTCTAGTAACCCCACTCACCAGCGATTCCTGCTTTTTGAGGTAACTATATCACTTAGCTGTAGACCAAGGAGAAGCAGAATGTCTTTCTTATTACCTAGGTGCCAGACTAGACAGCTCGGACATTATCCAAAGTTTTATTTGGCTCTTGGCTAGAGGACTGGAACCAAAGTCTATTTGGGGACACATAATTTAGTCGGGGAGAATTTCATGGGCAACAAACTCCAGGTAGAGCCACACATTCTATGTGTGGTAGAAGGCCATCCTATGAATATTAATTCACTCCTGGCTTCTCTTGTGGTGTAGAGTCACTGTAGATTTTATCTTTTTATCCAGTCCTTGGTGGCCTTGGCATGTCCCCGAGGGGTATCCTCCTTTAGGTGAAAGCTGGAGGCCACCGCCAGGGGCACACTGGCTGGAAACACCGAAAGCCTGGGTTCTAACTCCAAACCTTGCCTGCCGGTGCTCAGCCAACAGATCTATCTGGTAAAGAAAAATGCATTCGGATGCCTTGAAAGTTTAGCATCTGCTTCTCCTTGGCTCCTGCTGCTTTAGAAAAACATTGGGAAGTTTCTATTGGATTTGGATGAGACAGAGATGGCATATTTTCTGCATCTCCGGAAGCCCACACATCCCATTTGGAGCTTCATTTACATGCACATCGGATACAGGCTGACTGCCTCGGACTGCACCTTTGAGCAGATCTGATGGGATCCCCACATGCATGTAAATGAGGCTCCCTTAGCCCGAGCCTTGCTCCAGAGAGGCCAAGAGCAGGCTTTTCTTGAAACTTGTTACCGAAACAATTTCAAACCAGACACCACAATAAGGAATTTCTTTTTCCTTGTTCATGTGCATACCAGGAGGACAACACGTAACTTGGTTTTCCAGACTGAGGTAATTTATTTAAACGTGGATTATTTGAAAAAAACGGGAAGGGATACAGGGCTTGATTTTAATCCCTGCTAACAGAGAGAAAAGAATGCTCGTGTCACAACTCAGTGAGTGTAAAAATTAAAAAACGCTGAGACTATTGTTTGAAAACAGGCAAAATAATTAAAATTATTATGGAATAATCACATATCACACAACAACCTCCCACTCTTATGAGCAACAATCCAAAACAGCTCCTCCAAAGCGGGCCCAAGGGCAGAGGTTCTGTATATCATTCAAAGACCATCTGTCGTGCAATTCCTGTAGCGCCTTTGCACTGTTCGGAGGGCAGGCTGAATGTAGTCCTGGCAGTTCTCTTTCCATTTGCTAACAAACAGCAGTGATGGCAGATAAATATGGCAAACAATAGGCGTTTGTAATGAACTGGAAAGGGATGGGGAGTTTTGGAACCAGCACCAAAATTGGAAGTTTTGTGTCCTGTGCTGGGCTCCCCAGACCTCCAGGGCCAGTTCGTGCCATGTGGCAGCTCAGACCGACATCTGAGGCTAAGCGAGGCTTCATGCTCTCAGCCAACCTGCTAAAAGCCCGGTTTAACTAAAGTTATTTTTTCTTAAAAAATTAATAATCACAAACACTCAAAGCCAGTATTTATTTGTTTGCTTTTGCTTCAGGAAAGTAAAATATTGCAAATATCCCCGAGAGTTTACAATCTTTACTCCAATAAAAATTTGGAGGCCACACCTTGCCCCTCCATAACTCTTCCCATTCATGTGTTCTTGTATTCTGTCTCATTTTGTGGACTTATAGGGCCTGTTAGAGCATGATCTTGATGATTATGCTTGATGTGGTATTTATTTTCATTGTTTTAGAAATTTACCTTTGATATTTGGTTGTCTGATGTTGAATCAGGGGGCCAAGAGAGTAAAATATCAATTTTTAATAATTATAGTTTTAATTCACAAATTAGTGATACCTGAGGATCTCTTGATTAAAGCTGTTGTTTTGAATGTTCATAGCAAGAATTCTGAGCCAGATCCTCTTTTAAAATTGTGTGTTGGTCACTTTTCTGTGAACTATATGTATATACAAGCTCATGAACTCATAGACCCATCTCTACCTACCTTATTCTAATCCTCTCTCTCTCTCTCTCTCCCCCCCCCACTCATATACACACACATTATTAGACAGAATTCAATAGTCACAAGTGTCTGTAAGACTTCACAGAACACAGAACTATGTTAGTTGCAATAGGCACATAGATGAATCTTTAATAATTTAAAATTTTAGTGGAAGCAATAAGAGGGTTGGTTTAGCTCATCTTGTAGAATTAGTACTTCATACTAAGGAGGACACTTGTCTGTATAGATAAGGAACCCATGTGGATCTTAAATAGCAAGGCCAGCCATCCTGACATGTTATGTGGACTCTAGAGAGGGGTATCATTTGTGTAGTTTGCAGTTCAGGCCATTAACAGGAACTGCAGTAGAGTGGATGTGGAGAAGTTCAAGGCAGATTATAGCTTTCCATTACTGAAATTATTAAAAAGCAAGGGGCTGAATGGGTGTTCTTCCTGCATCCCTCCAACTTTGTTTCTCACAAATACGTCTGCCCGAGTGGTGTGCTCGACTCCAGTGCTGAAGCCCCAATGAAACTCCTATTGTAATCCAAGCAGGTTTTTATTTTCATCAGTACTTTGCAGTGAGGATAGTTTTAAAGTCAAAACAACTAAAGTGATTAAAAAATTCCGCTTAGCAGTATTGCATTTTAGAGCTACAGGGATTTTAGGGGATTATTTACTTTATCGATGAGGCAAACTGAAACTTTGAAAAGTTACATGAATTTTCCTAAATCATTCAATACAGCAGGGTGGGGGAATACCTGGCTCTCAGGCCATATGAGGCCTGCAAAATCATTTGGTCTGGCCCTGCCAAGGCATTAGAGGTGAGTTAATTAAATGTTTGACCAAATATAGCAGGCTAATTTTTAAATTGATAATTTTGTATAAACCATGAATGATGTTATAAATATTCAAATAGACCTTGGCAGAAAAAAATGGTTCCCCACCCCTACAATAGCAGAATGAGGATTATATATAGTTGGGGCTTCTCAATCCTAGGTCAGTGCTTTTTTTTATACCATACTATCCTTTAGGTTTTGGTAGCATAGGCCACTAAATCATAATGTTGGTGATTTAAAGTAGTGTGCGAGCAAAATTTGTGCAGTCATGATATTGGAAGTCTGAAACCCCTGTCTTTAGACCAGTGCAAGCTAATATTACAATTTTATGGCAGACAACCGAGACTTCTCTTTGGTCTTTGAGAACTGATTGCTAAGTCTTATGCCTCCAGTTCTCTGAATTTGTATCATTGTAGTTGGCCCTGCAGATTACTGATTTATCCACCTATTTGACTATTGGAAAATAACTATAATTTATGTTAGCTGATTCCTACAACAGCTGTTTCCCACCTACCATTCCAACATTTTTTCTTTTTTCTCAAAGGGTGAGAAAAATCCTGTCGGTCAGTATGGAATAATTTTGCCACATGTGATTTCTTCCCCACCCAGGTGTGAGCTGGTGCCAGCCTGTAGCAGCTCATGAGAGCCAGTTTTTGTCAGAAATTCTGCATGTGAGTCATTAGATTGCTGGCAGGTTTAAATTGATCACAATGGAATATTTACACCATAGAAATCGGCAAACATTATAAGTCTGGATACCTCCTCTCCAGAGAGCTGGCTGTTCAACATTAGCAGTACATGACTGCTGCTTCTACACTTACCTGCTTATCTTTCCAAAGATCAATAGGTGAATTAAAGGAAAGGTTAGAGTTCAGTACTTCTACTGCTGGGGAATGCCCAGTGAAACAAAGATAAACAATTTATAGCAAATCTATGCTAACCAAACAATAGTCTGACAGCATTATTATTTTTTTTATTATTATACTAGTAGCAGTGACTAAATTGGAGATGCATAGAAATACTTATTTTTAGGTGTTTCTAGAACTTTCTCACTATTAATATAGACAATATTTCACAATACCTGAATCAGATCTATGTATGCTACCAGAAAGGAATTCAGTCAAACTACTGAATAAATTCACCACATCTCCATAAAATGTCTGTGGGTTTGTTTGTTTATTTGTTTGTTTGTTTTATTTTAATTTATTTTTATTGAATTTATTGGGGTAATAGTGATTAACAAAATTATACAAGCTTTAGGTGCACTATTCTACAACACATCATCTATACACTGTATTGTGTTTTCACTACCACAAAAGGAGCCTTTTAAATTTGTAACATGATGGTCAAATTTTATTTATTTATTTATTTATTTATTTATTTATTTATTTATTTATTTATTTAATAAATCTTTATTGTTTAGATTATTAAAATTGTTCCTCTTTTTTCCTCCATAGCTCCCCTTCACTTGGTTCCCATCCCACCCTCTGCCCTTATCTCTCCCGCACTGTCCTCATCCATAGGTATGGAATTTTTGTCCAGTCTCTCCCTGCACCCCCCTCACCCCTTTCCCCCTGAGAATTGTCAGTCCACTCCCTTTCTATGCCCCTGATTCTATTATATTGACCAGTTTATCTTATTCGTCATACTTTTTATTCACTTGATTTTTAGATTCACTTGTTGATGGATATGTATTTGTTGTTCATAATTTTTATGTTCATAATTTCTTCTTCCTCTTCTTAAAGAGTACCTTTCAGCATTTCATATAATACTGGTTTGGTGGTGATGAACTCCTTTAGCTTTTTCTTATCTGTGAAGTTCTTTATCTGCCCTTCAGTTCTGAATGATAACTTTGCTGGATAGAATATTCTTGGTTGTAGGTTCTTGTTATTCATCACGTTGAATATTTCTTGCCATTCCCATCTGGCCTGCATAGTTTCTGTTCAAAAACTATGGGTGCTCCCTTGTAGGAAATTAACTGTTTTTCTCTTGCTGCTTTTAATAATCTCTCTTTGTCTTTTGCTCTTGGTATTTTAATTATGATATGTCTTGGTGTGATCCTCTTTGGACTCCTTTTGTTTGGGGTTCTGTGTGCTTCTTGGACTTGTAAGTCTATTTCTTTTCACCAGGTGGGGGAAGTTTTCCGTCATTATTTCTGCAAATAGGTTTTCAGTATCTTGCTCTCTCTCTATTTTTGGCACCCCCATAATTTTGATGTTGGTACACTTGAAGTTGTCCCAGAGGCTCCTTACACCATTTTCAAATTTTTGGATTTTTTTTTCTTTTTTCTTTTCCAGTTGAGTGTTTTTTGCTTCTTTGTATATCAAATCTTTGACTTGATTGTTGCGTTCCTCTAGTCTGCTGTTAGGTCTCTGTATAATGTTTTTTATTTCAGTCAGTGTATGTTTAATTTGTAGTTGGTTCTTTTTCATCTCCTCTTGGGTCTTGCTAAATTTATCCACCTTTTCTAGGAAATTCTTGAAAAACCTTATAACCATGGTTTTGAACTCTATATCCAGTCAATTGTTTCCTTCCATTTCTTCCATTTGTGATCTGTTTTTTTGTCTGCATTTTCGCTGTTTCCCTGAGTTGGTAGAGTAGCTTTGTGTGCTAGGTGTCCTATATGGCCCAGTGGCTCAGCCTCTGCAGTTACCTGAGGTGGACACTCTTGGTGCACCCCTTTGTGGACTGTGTGCACAACCTTGTTGTAGTTAAGTTTTGATTGTTGTTGGAATCACTGGGTGGAATTGACCTCCAGGCTAATTGGCTGTGAGGTTCAGCTGTGTGTACACTGGGAGATCTTCTGTGTTGGAGACACCCTTATAATACAAGACTTGCAAAATTGCAAAAGCCTCTGTGCTTAGCTTGGATGGGGCGGAGTCTCAGGGCTGAGCAGACAGCCTTGGCTTCCCGTCGGCCCTGCACTATGAGGCCTCTGGGTCTCAGTGTCCCTCGGTAATCACTGCAAGCACCTCTGAGAGAACGTCACCCTCAAGTTTTGCCCACTGCCAGACAGTCCAGTTCCTCTCCGAATGAGTCTGGGTTCCCAGAGTTGCTCCTGGAATTGGAGTTCAGCGCAGTTGATAGCTTCTGTCTCCCTCCTGCTTGAAAAAGACAGCCACGTACTCATCAGTCAGTCCTCTCTGAGCGTGCACTTCTGGACCTCTGTTTTCACAGTTTCCCTGCATCTCAGTGTGCTTTTCTCTTTTCCTGACAGTCCAGGTCCCCCCGAATGAGTCTTGGTTCCCAGAGTCTCTCCTGAAACTGGAGTTCAATGCAGTCAGGAATTTCCGTCTCCCTCCCTCTTGAGAAAGCCAGCATGCGCTTAGCTGCCAGTCCTCTTTGTGCCTCCATACCTCAGTCTTTTGCAGCTTCTCTGAGTCTCAATATGCTTTTTCTCTTTCCTTCAAGTTGTAGAATTTCCACTCAGCCAGCTTGCCTGTGGTTTTGGATGGTGTTCATTTTGTCTTTTAGTTGTAGTTTTGAAATTGTTGTGCGAGGCAGCAGTTTAGGTGTTTACCTATGTTGCCATCTTGGTTTTTCCGTCTGCAAGTTCTTACTCTTTCCTTTCAGATGAGAAACTGGAGGCCCTGGGTTATGTTAGCTCATACAAAGAATAATATCTAAACTGATTATGTCATTAAAATTCAACCAATTCAAAATACACTTCTTAAGGGCCTATTATGTCTAAGGCACTAGACAGTAAGAGCCCAGCTAAATTAACAAGATTAGGAATAACTTCATGTCCTCTAATTTATTTATTTTCAAATTCAAAACAATTTCATGTACATTTATTTCCTTCAAAATGAGGGCTGAGCATGTTGGCTATCTGTTTACAAGCTCTCAGTTACTCGATTTTTTCTCTTCCCTCCTCTTCAGAATCTTCACAACAAATGAGAGAGGAAGGAGACGATGCTCTTAGGCCATGATTCTGAGAAGATAAAATAGCAGTGGGTGGCAGCTGGTCAGTTTACCAGATGGCCCTAGTGTGGAGATGTTCCTAAAAAGAGAGTGGAGCTTTTTTGTTCTGTCCAGGGAACTGGCCCAGGCTTCCAGGGCCAGTTCAGGTTGAGTCTCTGCCAGGCACAAGTAAAACTGGAATGCATGCTGAAAGCAGATGCTGTTCAAAATCAAACAGGCATTTGGGCTACTGTAGGACCTCCTGAATAGTGAAGTCGGAACACTGAAGAGAGAGTTTAAAAATCAACAGCTGGGGCAACTACAAAGTCACCAAACCTGGTTAGTAAATTTGCCATTCTTTGCAAACCTATGTGTGCATTGCTGGATTGCATTTTATCTTATAGTGTTTCCTCTTCTGTCCTCTCATTTCAATTTGAGTGACTATGAATGGGGTATCTGAGCACCACTTTTTCTTAAAGAGATAGAAATAGTGAAAATAGTAACTGCTGGCAGTGTTTTGCACTGGAAAGCATACAGCTAGAATAGAGGAGAACTGAATTTTAGATCTACTTCTGTTATTGCTGGACAGCCCAGTGACACTGGACAAATGATCTACTTAAAGCTTCAGTTAACTTACATTTATTTATTTATTTAATAAATCTTTATTCTTCAGATTATTACAGTTGTTCCTCTTTTTTCCCCTCATAACTCTCCTCCACCTAGTTCCCACCCCACCTTCTGCCTTACCTCTCCACCATTGTCCTTATCCATAGGTGTACGATTTTTGTCCAGTCTCTCCCTGCACCCCCCTCATCCCTTTCCCCCTGAAAATTGTCAGTCCATTCCCTTTCTATGCCCCTGATTCTATTATATTCACCAGTTTATCTTATCTGTCATAATTTTTATTCACTTGATTTTTAGATTCACTTGTTGATGGATATGTATTTGTTGTTCATAATTTTTATCTTTACCTTTTCTTCTTCTTCCTCTTCTTAAAGGGTACCTTTCAGCATTTCATATAATACTGGTTTGGTGGTGATGAATCCTTTAGCTTTTTCTTATTTGTGAAGCTCTTTATCTGCCCTTCAATTCTGAATGATAGCTTTGCTGGGTAGAGTAATCTTGGTTGTAGGCTCTTACTATTCATCACTTTGAATATTTCTTGCCACTCCCATCTGGTCTGCATCGTTTCTGTTGAGAAATCAGCTGACAATTATATGGGTGCTCCCTTGTAGGGAATTAACTGTTTTTCTCTTGCTGCTTTTAATATTCTCTCTTTGTCTTTTGTTCTTGGTATTTTAATTATGATGTGTCTTGGTGTGGTCCTCTTTGGATTCCTTTTGTTTGGGGTTCTGTGTACTTCCTGGACTTGTAAGTCTATTTCTTTCACCAGTGGGGGAAGTTTTCGGTCATTATTTCTGCAAATAGGTTTTCAGTATCTTGCTTTCTCTTTTTTTCTGGCACCCCCATAATTTGGATGTTGGTACACTTGAAGTTGTCCCAGAGGCTTCTTACACTATCTTCAAATTTTTGGATTCTTTTTGTTTTTGCTTTTCCAGTTGACTGTTTTTTGCTTCTTTGTATATCAAATCTTTGATTTATGTGTCCCTCTAATCTGCTGTTATATCTCTGTATAATATTTTTTATTTCAGTCAGTGTGCATTTAAATTATAGTTGGTCCTTTTTCATATCCTTGAGGGTCTCTCTAAATTTATCAACCTTTTCTAGGAAATCTTGAAAAACTTTATAACCGTGGTTTTGAACTCTATATCCAGTCAATTGTTTCCCTCCATTTCTTTCATTTGTGATCTGTTTCTTTGTTTCCGCCTTTTTGCTGCTTCCCTGAGTTGGTAGAGTAGCTTTGTGTGCTAGGTGTCCTATATGGCCCCATAGCTCTGCTTCCCCAGTGATCTGAGGTAGACACTCTTGGTGTACCCCTTTGTGGAGTATGTGTACAGCCTTGTTGTAGTTAAGTCTTGATTGTTGTTGGTATCACTGGGGGGAATTGACCTCCAGGCTAATTGGCTGTGAGGTTCAGGTGTGTCTACACTGGGAGAACTTCTGTGCTGGAGTCAGTCTTATGAGATAAGACTTGCAAAATTGTAAAAGCCTCTGTGCTCAGCTTGGATGGGGTGGGTCTCAGGGCTGAGCAGACAGCCTTGGCTTCCCATCAGCCCTGTCTTCAGAGGCCTCTCGTTCTCAGTGTCCCCCGGTAATCACTGTAGCCTTCTCTGCCCGAACTCGTGTGCACCCTTCCAGACCTCTGCCTTTCACGATTCTCCTGAGTATCCATGCACTTTGGGGATCTGTATTAGTCTGGGTCCCCAGGATCTCACCCAAAACTGGGACTGAAGTGCAGTTGGAACTGAAGTTCAGTGCAGTCAGGAAGTTCCTTCTTCCTTCTGCTAGAGAAAACCAGTGGCACAATCAGCAGTCAGTCCTCTCTGCATGCACTTGCGCACGTGCCTCTAGACCTCTGCCTTTCATGGCTCTCCCAAGTTTCTGTGCACTCCTCCCATTTCCAGACAGTCCAGAATCCCCCAGAATAAGTCTCGCCTGGAAGTGGGGTTCAATGCAGTCGGAAATTGGGTTCAGTGCGATTAGGAGTTTCCACCTCCCTCCCGCTAGAGCAGTGGTTTTCAACCCTTTTTAATGCTGTGACCTTTTAATACAGTTCCTCATGTTGTGGTGACCCCCAATCTTAAAATTATTTTCATTGCTACTTCATAACTGTAATTTTGCTACTGTTAATGAATCATAATGTAAATATCTGTTTTCCGATGGTCTTAGGCGACCTTGCTAGCAGTTTTCAACCTGTGGGTCGCCACCCACAAGTTGAGAACCGCTGCTGTAGAGCCTAAGACCATCAGAAAACACAGATATTTACATTATGATTCATAACAGTAGCAAAATTACAGTTATGAAGTAGCAATGAAAATAATTTTAAGATTGGGGGTCACCACAACATGAGGAACTGTATTAAAAGGTCACAGCATTAAGAAAGGTTGAGAACCACTGCGCTAGAGGAAGCCAGCGAGGCGCTCTGCTGCCCAGCCTCTCCATGAGCATATCTCTGTACCTCAGCTTTTTGCAGCTCCTCTGAGTCTCCATGAGCCACTCTCTTTCCTTCTAGTTGTAGGTTTTCCACTCATCCAGCTTTTCTGTGGTTCTGGATGATATCTATTCTGTCTTTTAGCTATAGTTTTGAAATTGTTGTGCGGGGCAGCAGTTTAGGTGTTCACTGATGCCACCATCATGGTTTTTTGAGCAACTTACCTTTAAATGAGATTAAAACTAGATGATTGTATACATGACAGGCTGGTAATTTTTTTTTTAAATCTTCACCTGAGGATATTTTTTCCCCCCATTGATTTTTAGAGAGAGTGGAAAGGAAGGAAGGAGTGGGGGAGGAATGAGGTAGAGAGAGAGAGTGTGTGAGAGAGAAAGAGAGAGAGAGAGAGAGAGAGAGAGAGAGAGAGAGAGAGAGAGAGAAGAGAGAGAGAAACATCAATGTGAAAGAGACACATTGATTGGTTGCCTCCTACATGTGCCCTACTGTAGCCAAGGATTGAACCTGCAACCCAGGTACATACCTTTGACTGGGAATTGAACACACAACCCTTTGGTGCATGGGCACACACTCTAAGCACAGAGCAACAGCAGCCAAGGCCAGGCTGGTAATTTTTTCCCCCTGGTAATTCTTTAGTACTAACATTTAGAATCCCTTTCTTTTCTCTACCACATACATTTTCTCCATATAACTTATGTATTTTTACTGCTCCTACACCTCTTCTAACATTCTAAATGAAGTGCTATTTCTTTATAGCCATGATTTTTAAAGGGTGCTCTGCAGACCAGCAACACGAATACTACATAGGAACCTGGAATGCAGCTGCCAGGCTTGATCTTGGCTCTGCTGCATCAGAAACTTTTTAGGTAGGGGCCAGAAATCTGTATTTTGACAATCCTTCTGATGATTCTGATAAGCTGTTTTAGAGTCAGATTGACGGGTGAATATGAGGAGTAGAATGATAAGGGTGAGGAGTGGCTATCTTGAAATCCCTTTGGCTATTGAGTCCCAAGTTTCCTCTAAACCCAAACACCTTCTTCCTGCAGGCCAGTTTGCAAAAGTGAAGAGTCTGATATTATTGTCATCAGTAGTTGAAGCAATAATAATGTGTATGATGCTTCTTACCTTTCAGTATTTTCACCTTAAATTCTCATTTTAGACTTGGAGGTGCAGCTAGAATAGTGATGAGGAAAGGTTGTGATAGATGTTCTGAGTAGAGGCCTAGCAACTGAACACACTAATTTCCATTCAGGGAGAAATGTGGTCCCTGCTCCGAGGTCACATTCTCTGGGGGTGTGGTGATGGGCAGAAACCCACCAGTGCCACACATGGACTCTGCCACTCTCTCAGATTTGGATCAACAATCTTTTTTGAGGAATTGTGGATCCGGCAAACCAGTAATCACATATCTCAACCAATGACTGGTACCACGAGGGAAATAATTTTCAAATTTAAGTCACCAAGTCCATGACCAAACAAGTTACAAGTGTATATGGAAAAACTCTTGTTTCTGCAGCTTCTGGGTGAGAGGAGTCTGCTGACTGGGAATTACTTACTTGGAAAGTCAGAAGGGGCTGCAGAATCGTGTGACATATGGCCCTCGGGCCTCTCACTCCTGTGATTGGCAGGTCACACTCTCTGGTTTTTTGACTAAGGCCTGTCACAGTTGAAAAGACAGCTAGTGAAATGGTTTTCACTTCACTGAGGGCTATGCCACAGGTCACCCAGTGCTGCCACCCTAACAGTGAAATGCTGCAATGTGTCTGGGCTAAGGACAATGCTTGGTGTAGTTTTGCTCGGCTGTGTGTTGATGCTGGATGAAGTGGTTGCTGAATGGACTAATGAAAGAAAAGGAATTATTGTAATCTAATAGTATCTTCTAAACCTGACAGGTTGATGTTTTATTTATTCACATGCTTATAGGGAAGTTAGAGTACAACTTAGTAAATGAGGTATGTTCAAATTGCTTGTTTTGGACAAGAATTAAGAAACAATAAAAATACCTCATTAACACCCTGATTCAGTAGGAATTTATAAGGAAGGTCTAGAAAATCAAGAGTGTCTTTCAGGGATAGATTTGACCTGATATGGTAGAATCTAGAGTATGCTTGGCAGCAAACCTGGGCAGAGATTCTCTGGCTTGTACACATCACACAAGAGCATATTTTCGTATTGATGCAAATACATATTTAATTATCCTTAAAATGAAACATAGCATTTATAAATGAAAAAATGCATAGCCTTTGGGATTTCTCATGGTGACATCCCTCAATTGTTTTTGCATGTGTGTGGAGGGGGAGAGAGAGAGGGAGGTCATGTTCATCAATGACAGTCTTCTATGGTTCAAGGGAAGGATGTAGATTATGCTTGCACATAATTCAATCTTACTACACTATAGAAGTTGGAATGGTAGGGAGCTTGGTCTCTGTATGCATTTTTGTTAAGTGGTACTTCCCTCTTTCTGTTTTCTATTTTCTTTCTTTATTCAAAAAGTTAGTCTGAATTGGTGCTCAATTTTATTTTGGGACATGATTAGAAAAACAAAAAATAATGTCAAATCTGGTAACATTGGTGAGACATACCTTTAAAGGGATTAGAAAACCTACACCACATAAATGTCTGTATCTAGCTTTAAAATCTTCATTTCATCCTGTTTCAGAGGCACACTGATTCTAAGTGTCATCCTTGTGCAGCTGTCGAGATCAGGAGATACTGCACGTGTGTTCATCAGAGGATGGGAGGCACATGGGCTGGTTAAGGAAAAAATTGTACTGAGAAAAGTATGTGTTCCGTCAAAGTAAAACAATCCTATGAAAATGGGGATCTCTCTCTCTTTGTCTTGTCTCACCTTGTCTTTTTTTTTTTTAATTTTCAACACTTTCTGTTGTTTTTATTTCTCACAATTACAAAAAAAATTAGCTTTGACTTCAATGTTTTTAACTTTCTGGGTGATGCATATCATATACATTATAATTAAAGATCAAACACTGGCAAATGTCCACCTGGTAAAAACCAGTTAGCAAGTTAATAATACAACAGAATGGCTTTTATTCTATATAACCAAAGCTAGCTAGTTATTTCTGCTTTTATTACTCCAGTGAAAACAATTAATCTGAATTTTCATAAATAGGTTCAGATTTAATTCCTATTGTAGTTCACAATAGGGACCCAGGCCCAATTAGTATTTTCTTTTCTTTTTTTTTTTTAAATTAAATCTTTATTATTCAGATTATTACATTTGTTTCTCTTTTTTCCCCTCCATAGCATCCCTCCACCCAGCTCCCACCCCTCCCTCTGTCCTTAACTCCCTCCCATTGATCTCATTCATAGATGTATGATTTTTGTCCAGTCTCTCCCTGTACACCCCTTACCCCTTCCCCCCTGAGAATTATCAGTCCACTCCCTTTCTGTGCTCCTGATTCTATTATATTCACCAGTTTATTCTGTTGATCAAATTTTTAATTCACTTAATTTTTAGATTCACTTGTTGATAGATATGTATTTGTTGTTCATAATTTTTTGTCTTTTACCTTTTTCTTCTTCCTCTTCTAAAAGAGTACCTTTCAGCATTTCATATAATACTGGTTTGGAGTTGATGAACTCCTTTAGCTTTTTCTTCTCTGTGAAGCTCTTTATCTGCCCTTCAATTCTGAATGTTAGGTTTGCTGGATAGATTATTCTTGGTTGTAGGTTCTTGCTATTCATCACGTTGAATATTTCTTGCCACTCCCGTCTGGCCTGCATCGTTTCTGTTGAGAAATCAGCTGACAGCAGTATGGGTGCTCCCTTGTAGGTAATAAACTGTTTTTCTCTTGCTGCTTTTAATATTCTCTCTCTCTTTTGCTCTTGGCATTTTAATTATGATGTGTCTTGGTGTAGTCCTCTTTGGATCCCTTTTGTTTGGTGTTCTGTGTGCTTCCTGGACTTGTAAGTCTATTTCCTTTACCAGATATGGGAAGTTTTCAGTCATTATTTCTTTAAACAGGTTTTCAGTATCTTGCTCTCTCTCTTCTTCTGGCACCCCCACAATTCTGATGTTGGTACGCTGAAAGCTGTCCCAGAGTCTCCTTACATTATGTTCACATTTTTGGATTCTTTTCTCTTCTTGCTTTTCCAGTTGATGTTGTCTGCTTCTTTATATTTCAATTTTTTTACTTGATTCTTGCCTTTCTCTAGTCTGCTGTTAGGACTCTGTATAATATTTTTTATTTCAGTCAGTGTATGTTTAATTTCTATTTGGTCCTTTATCATCTTTAGTTGGACCTTTTCCATCTCTAGTTGGCTCTTTTGTATCGCTAGTTGGTCCTTTTTCATCTCCTCTTGGGTCTCACTAAATTTATCGAATTTTTCTAGCATATTCTTGAAAAACCTTACAAGTGTGGTTTTGAACTCTATATCTAGTCGTGTTTTTTTTCTCCATTTCTTTTGTTTGTGATCCCTTCCCTTGTTTCGGCATTTTCACTATGCCGGGGAAACTTCTGTGTTGGATTCAGCTCTATGATGCCAGAGGCAAAGCCACAGAAGCCTCTGTTGAGCTTGGGATGGGTGGAGTCTCAGGGCTTAAGGGACCGCCTTGCCTTCCAGTCGGCCCCGCCCTCCACGGCCCCTGAGTCTCAAGTGACTGGGTAATCCCTGGAGCGGTCCTTGTGCGGTGCGCACCCGCAGTGCCTCTAACCGCTGCCTTTCTGGCTCCCCTGAGCACTAGGACCACACGAGTCTAGGTCCCCAGGGTTTCACCCGAAACAGGGGCTTAGTGGAGTCAGAAGTGGCACAGTTGGGAGGGTCTGTCTCCTGCCCACTCTCGAAAGCCAGCGGCACAATCAGCAATCTGTCCTGCGCGCAGCACCGTCCGCGTGCGAGACCAGACCTGATCTTCTGCAACTCCCCTAAATTTCCATGCACCTCTCCCTTTTCACAGTCCAAACTCCCCCCGTATGAGTTTCGCTGGATCTGGGGTTTAGTGTCGTAAAATAAGGGGTTCAATGCCGTTGGGAGTCTCCGTTTCCCTCCCGCCAGAGAAAGCCAGCCAGGTACTGCAGCACCCGCTCTCTCAGCGCGCGTCTCCGTACCTCGGCTTTTTGCAGCTTCTCTGGGTCTCCGTGAGCCCCTCTCTTTTCTTCTAGCTGTAGAACTTACACTCGGCCAGCTTTCCTGTGGTTCTGGATGATGTCCATTCTGTCTTTTAGTTGTAGTTTTGAAATTGTTGTGCGAGGCAGCAGTGTAGGTGTTTACCTATGCCGCCATCTTGGATTCCATCCAGTATTTTCTTATAGTGAGTTTTTTTTTCTTAAAAGAATAGATGATCAACCTTCATATTAAAAGTTTAAAACATCCACAACTTGTGAATGGTTGTTTCCTGACATGGATGTTATTGCCTAGTGGTTGTTTGCTGCTATCTACTAATTTATAAAGTTTATCACCATCTGCAATCTACCCCCTTTACTTTAGACAAATAGGTGGTCTTTGTTCAGAATGTGTTCTGCTTACTGTCTGCCCACCTGGTCTCTTAGTAGCTATTTCCCCTGGTGTTCATTCTAAGCTACATTTCCTCAGGCATTTTGGTCTTGGTTGTGTACATATGAAGTCAAATGACAAAAAAGTTAAAAGTCCTTCTAACAAGTAAGCAAATGTTCCGGTTGGATTACTGAATAATTTGTTTTCTTTAGTAAACGGAATTATATCATATTAGATGTGCATGTGGACATAGCCTGATGGTAAGATGATGGAGGGAAGAGATAAATCTCACCTTGGTCATGAGCTCTTTGACCATTCAAGTTGTGGCTTTCTCTGTCCTTCCACTATGAAACAGTGGGTAGACTAGAGCAGTAGATAATTCTATCATCTTCCCTTTTAGTTCTCTTTCGATTAGCTACACGGCCACTTATGCCCTTTTCTACTGTAGCATCCACAGGGAAGATTAGATGTTCCCTTTGAAGACTCCTGAAGGTTGTGTACATGACACACTAGTTGTTTCCCCCATGCTTCTGGATTTTTAAGTAAATTGGGAAAATAAGTTGTACAGTGTTCTAGTGGGCAGTGTTAGATGAAAATTAATAGCAATTCTTGGTCTGTATTGATTTCAAGTATTTCAAAACTCTTTAAGCCTTTACTTTCTAGTTATATTTAACCATTTTATTTTATTTTTTTGGTAAATAATGTGCTAGTCTTCCAAATTCTGACCTATTTCCTGATATAGCTAATGATGTCTTTTTTCCCCCTTTGAAAGATCATTTTTAAGAACAACATATAAATATTTTTCATACTACAGAATTAAAGTTTATTGTTGAAAATAGAGTAGCAAAATTAAACACCACCTTTGATTTCACCTTCTACAGATAAGCACTCTTAATATTTTGAAGGACTTATTTCTAGACATTTTCCCTTATGCATATAAGAAACTATATTTCCTTGTTAGGGCTTAAGGGGTTAAAAAAGGAAAGAGGATTATTTTACTTCTTGCTTAAGTTTTCAGCTCCCTCAAGGTCCCCTCTTTAACAGACTGTCTCTGGAGTGATTCAGGATGCTGAAGCAGTTGATCACTGAATAAATCTTCCCTGACTCTGAAAATGTTACAGTATTATGCAGCGCACACAACACGGGTTGCAGCTGAGCTGCTCTGTGGCCAGAGATGATCTCTGGGTAAAGAAACTGCCTGGAATTACCCAGGGGAGTTTGCATTTCAGTAGCGAAATCATGAGCGTAGAAATAGAATTGAGTGACTTGCTCAAGATTTGGGCCATATAAACACTAAGCACAGGCCCAGGGAACGTTAAGATAAAAGACACCTCAGTGTCTTTGGGTTCAAGGAAGAGAAGGACACCTTCTAAATGTCACTCATTAGAGACCCCTAGAAATGGGCCATTTCAAATACATCACCAAACTGCTGGCAGGACGGAATGTCCTGGAAGCCCCATTTTTCTCGGAGCCTCTGTGAACAGGAAAGCCATGTAGCATGAGGTAACGTCTGCTTCAGAGCGTTGAGCAGCTTCAGATGTCAGCCTGTCCTTTGTTTTGATATTGGGATGGGGGGGAGGAATACTTCAAAATAAATTCTCCCAGATATCCATTTCATCAGCATTTGGACAGTAAGAGATCAGTTTTTACACTTGGATTTAAAGGAATATTTTCATGCTATTCTGAATTTTTGAATCATTTTGAAATATATCCCTCCAACCTATGAGCTACTTGTTTTATTCAGCTTAGTGTTCCACAGATGAGGCAAATGCTTAAAACATATTAGGTGCCCAAGAAAAATGTACTGAATGAAGAAATGAATGGATGTGTATAGTTAACAATGACTTAGGATCAGCAATAATTTGTGAAGGACAAGGCCATATGCAGCAGAAAGCATTCTTGTTTACCATTTCTGCTTCATGTACCAACAAAAGTTGACCCTTAAAACATGGGCAATATGGTATAGCCCACAGGGATTTCAAGCTGCCAGCCTCAATTTAGTTCACAGATGTGCTTTCCAAGGGGTGAGGTAGGAGAAGGAGTGGCAGAGGTGGTTCATGGTATTAAAAATATTTTCAGTGTAAATGCCTTTGGATGGGATATTTTTTAATATACATTTCTGTTAAAAGACATTATCATATTACACATGTTTACTTGACTTGCTTGTGAGGCATTTGAACTTGAAGTCTTGGTGTGCTGCAAAGCTTCCCATCTATCAAAAATACTGAACCTGGCTCTCCAAGGGGAAGAGGAGGTCAGGAATTTGCAACTTTTTGAAAAAAGTCCTCCAGATGCTTCGAATACAGGTGGTCTACACATAAGCATTTGGTATGGAGAAAGGTATAACGTGACTTTTCCCTTCTTCTATAATTTATGTGAACCATTTAGTCTTAATGTCCAATTACTATGCAGTGTCATAACAATTACCACATGTATGTTGTCAGATGTGTGCCTGATTAACTTTATTATAGGTTGTGTCTGAAATAGCAGTGACTGTACCTGCATGGGGTCTCAGTCTTCAGAGAGTTTATGAGCAGAATATTAGAAACATTAAAGGCAGCACAGTTTAGGGTCCAACTTTAGCATATGTCTTTCATACATTTTTACATGTATACCCATATGGAAAGTAAAGCTGTAAATTGTTTGTAATCATTTTTAAAAATTATTTTTAATCTTATAGAATATTATCTTTTTTATGACACTTGGGTTTTCATTTCATTTGTGATGCATTTGGGAGAAAGGAAAAAGATGATCTAAAAGTATGCACAATGAGCAATTTTTCTGTTTGTTGACAGTCCCTTCTTTTCTAGGAGGTTGATCTAAAATGAAGACATATCCCAGTGCCCATCAACCTCCCTGGTGATTGCTGGGCATGGCCACAAAAGCTTGACCCTGAAGCCATATCGAATGCAAAGATTTTTTTCCAAGGAAAGGAAGAGCATTTTGTTTAGTGCACAATGACTGATGCATCTCTTGTTCTACCACAGGCCTTTACTATACCAGAAATTGCTGGGTATTACTTATTTACAGCACACACAATGCCTCATAGGACCCTCTCTGACAGTGATCTTTTAAGTCAAATTTTAGCAAGTTACTACCATCTAATCCCATTTCAGTAAGAAAAGAGAAAAAAGAGGCAAGCTGAAAGAACAGTATGGATACAATAGTTATACCACAAATCAAAATTCTGAAGATAATTATCTATAATAATAAAAGCATAATATACAAATCGACTGGACGACCAAACAGTGGAACAACTGTCCAGATGGCCATGCTATGATATGCACTGGTGCCAGGCCAACCAGGGAGGGTGCGATGCAATTGGTCGGGGGGAGGGGTGCACCTGCCATCACCCCACAATCACCTCATAGGGGGAGGTCAGGCCACTGGCAGGTGGGGCGATCAATTGGGAGGCTCTGTGATTGCCCCAAAGAGGGAGACCCAAGCCACCCTCTGCAGGGAGATCCATCAGGGAGGCTCTATGATTGATTGTCCTGAAGAGGGAGGCCCAGGCTACCAGGTGCTGTGGCAAGTGGGTAGGTCCTCTCTCTGTAGGGTGATTGTTCGCAGGGCTCCTGGACTGAAGAGGGTGCAGGCTAGACTGAGGTATGCCCCCCCACCACCCCGTGCACAAATTTTGTGCACCAGGCCTCTAGTTTTAAATAACCATTGAGGATGGTGGATGGACAAGAAAGGCACTGTCCAATTTGGTGTGGGCAATGAATTCCTATTTTAAGAAAGACTTAAAAGGGCTAGAAATTATTGGGAGGGGGATGTTTGCCTTATTAACTCTCCTGGTCACTGTAATTTAATGCAGAATGTCCAACATGGTTAAATCTTCACTTGCTAACTTAGAAAGTCATGCCTTGAATGGTGGGGAGAAAAACCAGACCAGAAGTTATCTCTGGTTTTACTTCAGGAGAGGTATAACTTTTTTAGACAATTCACTTCTGTGCTCTGTCCTTTGGCTTTCTCATTTCATAGATGAGAAGATGCTAGAAGAGATCATGGCTAAGTATCTAAGCCTAAGAGTATATTATCTTTCAATGTTCTAAGGTCTCTGTTATGATCTACAGCTGTCTTGAGTGGTATAGAAGTTGAGTTAGTTATCCTTTTTAAAAAGTAACATTTCTAGGAAATAATTGTTATTGTTGCTGGTGCTTATTTTTGGTAAAATTATAGAAGTATTGTCTGATAAATTTAGTGTTGGTGTCAATGAAGATTTTATCCAACTTGAGGGTAAAAAAAAAAGGTGTTTTTTTTTAAATTAAAAATGCCTTTCTAGTTTTTTTTTGTGAAAAGTATTTTATAGCATTTTATAATTATGTTTTTAAATTATGTCTTTAATAAAACCCCTCAATGCTGTAAACTCAAGCTATCAAAAGTAGAGAGATTAAAAAGGAATCTAATATCTAGAATAAATATATTGTTTTCCTGGTAAAATTATAGGAAGTATTATAAATGTTCTGCCTGATTAACTTCTGATTACAACATTCTAATTGGAAAAGTCCTCAGGTAAAATAGGACAAGCTGTAGTAAAATAGCCTGAGAGGCACATAGTAAGGCAGTAAATTTCTAATCATGCTCCTGGGGCTGGACACTTGTAGGGAGACAGAAGTTCAGTAGATGCTATCCTCAGAACGCTTCTATTATTTATGTAGGACCTGCAATTTCTATACAGTATAATACCTATGTCTATATTTTCCTGCCCAGATCTCTATCTCTAGCAATTAAGTAAGTCAATCTACCCAACCAAACTCAGTTTAGAAAGCAAAACATAGTAGTCTTTTTCCAAAATAATTTTCAAAGTTCCACTTGTTCTGAACATTTTACATTGGCTGTCTGCATGTGAACCCAGTAACTGATATTCTGATAACAACTGGCCTGCCCAGATTTTTTTTCTTAGCTGAAAGCAACACAGAATTTGTCTGAAGACATCTTTGAGTTCTCTTATAAATACGGATGGGTTCCTTTAAAAAACCAATTAGAGGCAAAAGAAAACACAGAAAAGATACAAGCAAATTATCCTAATTTCTTTTAGACCCTGGATTTGACATTGTTTTTAGGCCTAACTATAATTTTTGCATTGATTATGTGTAGTCTCTGCTCTGTTCCAAACAGGATTTAAGGTTACTTTATGTTCACTATTTTTAGTTCTCAAGTGGAACTAATTTGAACAAATCAACCCGATAGTACAAAGTAGGTCCTGTGTTGAAAAACATGGCAAGCACCCAACTGTCACAGAGAAATTAGAAGGGTGCTGAAAAGCCTTCTGAAGCTAGAATATTTTCCCCCATTGACCTTCCCATTATTAGATTTCATTAGATTCACTTCTTAGGAATCTTCTGTAGACAAGCATTTTAACTGGGTTAAGATGTTACCTGGGAGAGGTGCCAAATAAACTAATCTGTGTTAATGCGTTATATATCTGATTAATTCATGGTTGCAAACACAGTGCCTCAGGGGCCAGGCCAGTAGCTTTCAGGAGGGCAGGGGACTGGGGAGGGCTGGCCAGGAGTGATAGGCCTTGGATTCCTTTTTATGTAGCTGTGGCTCAGTCCCTGTTAGAATGCAGGTTCAAGGTCTAGTTAACTGATTTGCCTTACTTTTAAAAGCATTACCAATTGGAATGTCCTGATTTTTAAATATTCAAAATCAATTCTGAATTTTTGAAAACACTTCATGCTCTTATAAAACCTTTCTGGCCACCCTGATTTGGTTGGGCTTATCAGCCTCTAAGTTCCCACCTGAGGGTTAATGCATTAATAATGTTGTATCTTAATGGCAGGTGTGGGAGCAGGTGACTGTTTTGAATGTTCCAATCCAAGGCCAGAGTGAGAAGAGGTCTGCAGATAACACCCAACACCTGGGATATAGGATATTGGGGCTCCAGAGCCAGACTCAGGCCCTATAGACAGTCTGCAAGAGGATGAGGAGCAGAGGAAGATTGGGCCCGGGCCACATATTCATTAATTCTGTCTGGGATGCGACCCTGAGTGACTTGGAGGCTTCTGCCAGCTTCTGTAAATGATACTTGGTTTCCTTTGCTGTTGTTCATTGCTCAGAGAACGCTGTGTGTTTTCTGGCTCTCAAGTAGCTTCTGAACAGCGCAGATACCAGGGTCCTGGCCTATCAGTGAGCAAACAAACCCCCTGGGAAACCTTCTGGCTGCTTCTCAGCCAGAGGATTAGCAACAATTTACAGAAACACAGGAGGACACTTTGAAGAGTGTCTTCTTGGCACCGGAGTCAGCCAACAGCTGGCCTGCAGGAGAAATGCAATCCTTTAATTCAAGACCAAAATAAAATTTTTCAACAGTTCCCAAGAGTCCACAGTGGCAGTCTGGCACTTATGACAAGGAGACATCATTTAAGCCAGGTTCAGTGTGAAAGATCTTCACTATGCCACAGGTGTGGATCTTAGTGGTGGACACAGGTACCCCGACAGGTGGCACTTGACAAGTGGGAGTCTAACACAGAATCTCTGGCAATGGTAGGGAATGTTGTGGGTAGCAGGGGAGAGGATGCGAAGAGGGCAAGGTTGTATTGAACAAGATTAGCATCTGAGAAGAGGCTTGTTTTGTTTTTCATCAACAGAAACGTAGGACAATATATAAAGCTCTGGTTTTCCTTCCCTTTTCCCTTCATGGTCTGGGCATTAGGGGGAGCTCTGTGCTTGGCTGAGATACATAGATGGTTTAGTGCAGCGGGAATCTGAAATTTTCAGAGAACTCACAGATCTCATTTTATATTCCTTTTCATGCTATGCCTTTGTCCTGCAGCAACAAGTGATCGCTTTAGGATGTTATTTCAGGAGTGGATATGAGAAGTCACTGGGGGTTGAACAAAAGAGAAGTGGTTGGAGTTGATTTTGGTATTTTGGAATAAGAGGAATTTCTGTTGGAAAAGTAGTTATATGCCAACAGAAGAGAGAAAAAAAGAGGGAAAAGAAAGAGGAAGAAAAAGGGGAAGATAAATTCTTAGTTATTATTAGATGAACTCTACATTTGTGACTTAAGTGAGTCTTACAAGGGCTGGACCACTGCATTTCCTTGTCATAGACCCTGATTATAGTCCTGGGTTAATCATCATGTAGCAGCTCATCAGCTGACCCACAGAACTAATGTAGTTAACTTTAGAACAACCAGTGATGTTAGTGCATTGCTCAGCAGCTGACAAGCGAGTGGTTGGAGTGATTGCATCCACAGCCAAGAGTTTACATGGGCCTTTTTGGTTTGTGCTACTGGCTTCAATACGTTGACTTAATCCCCAGTCAAATGGAAGGTCTAGAAATATAAGTAGGTCTGTAACTGTTCTATAGCTGCACACACAGAAACACTCTGCATGTTGCCTTTGTATAAGGAGGATTATATACTCTGACTTTCTCTCCCCGGCTTCCCTCTTCTTCCTGTGCATGTAGTGGACTCGCTACTGTTTATTTTCGTTCTCACCAGTGAGGAGGACACGGAAGAGAGAGTAAGCAAATGAGATTGACTATGTTAATTTACCTGCTGTTTTGTTAAGCAAATTAACAACAACAAATATTTTTGGCCAAAATAAAATATAGATTTTGCTTATGGAATTCAGTGATCCAGATAACCCTGGGCATTCACTAACATCTATAGGCATATTTCCTAAATAGCAATATCAGCAAGGCTTCACAGGCATTGGGGTGGGTAATAATATTTCTTTAAAATACTTAGGAGAAGTGAAAGTCATTTCAAAGGACTTTAATTGCCACGGAATGATTCCACTTCCCATTTAACTTTTTCTGCCTCAAGGTCCCCTTTACACAGACTGTCTAAGGCATGATTTAGATTTTTGGAAGCAGATGATTGTGGCATAAATCTGGCCAGACAGGGAGGGTGTTGTGGAACTGGCAGTACATTCTGCTGGTCTGCATGCCCGAAAGTCACTGGAAGTGCTCTGGAATGAGGCAAGCAGGGACTGCCAGTCATCCTGACCAATGCAGATAAATATACAAGAAAAGAAGAAAATGCTGGTTCCTGGGTTTAATTTAGAGAGGTACGATTCAGGTGTGATTTTGGCCCCAACAGGAGCAACATTAGAAAGGCCTTGTTTGTTAAACTGGGGTATGATAAATCCAGAAGATAGTGGGATGGCAGGTGCCTCAGTTTCACCTCTGACCTTCTGCATCAAAGCAAGAACATGTTCGCTTTAATTCTTTGTACACTAAAGTTTGGGAACTACTGCTTTGGGGACCTCAATGTCCCTAACCTGAGAAGATAGCACAAAAGAGGGAGAGTGCAGTCCAACATTTATTCACTTACCTTTACATTCCAGGTACAGTTCCCTGGCCTTTTAGCCTGCATTCACTTAGTGTCCTCAAGTGAGAGTAACACTAGTAAAGATAAGGAAGCACAGAGAGGTTAAGTAAATTGTTCAAGGTCATACAGCTGGTAAAAAATTGAGCCCGCTCTTGATTCAATAGTTAGTGTTCTTGTCACTAAACCATGAAACATAGAATAGCTTAAGGAAGCATGCAGTTTGATTTTATTGATTTTCTTTTATACATGAAAATTTGTCATTATAGTGCATGACTGCCATCAGTGACTCTTGTATTCATTAGAGATTGGGAAGGTTTTGAGTACAGGATGCATTGGATCTGGTAAAACAGATAAACTGAGAATAAGGCAGATAAAATGTGCCAATGAACTTTTGTGTAATTTCCTCTATTTTGAGAAGCTATTTAAATGAAATAACTAAGGAAGATACAGAACTGACTTTAAGGCTTAAAAATTTCTTTAAAGAAGTCTTTTCATTTGGAAATAATTTCAAACTCACAGAAAACTTGCAAAAATTAGAATAGTACAAAAGGCACACCATGAATTCTTTGCCATATTTACCTTTGGTTAACATTTTACCTCATTTTATGTCTTATTTGTGCTCTCTTTGTACTTTATAATATCACTAGAGGCTCAGTGCATGAAATTTGTACAGGTAGGGTCCCTAGCAGCTGCCGGCTGTTGGCTGGGGCCTCTCTTCATTCCGCGCTGCCTCCTGATGGTCAGCGCACATCATAGTGAATGATCTAACTCCTGGTCAGTCAAACTCCCTGAGTGGGCACTTTGCATATTAGACTTTTATATATATAGATATATGTAAATGTATGTATACTCAGACTACTTTGTTCTGAACCATCTAAGTGTCAGTTACCTGTGTTATGGTTCTTTATTCCTAAAAACTTGCAAGTATATTCTTAGCTCAGGGATATTTTCTTACATAATCACAGTATAACTGTCAGCTTCAGGAAATTTAATATTGATATGATACTTTTTGTTTAAGCAAATGTCCATATTTTAATTTTCCTAATTGCACAATAGTGATCTTTATAGCATTTCCCCCTCAATACAG
>JAAGEH010000018.1:35882975-35978242 GCA_011751065.1 Lasiurus cinereus
CATAGTTATTGGCCTATTGAGATGTTTAGATTCTTCCTGATTGAGTTTTGGAAGGTTATATTTTTCTAGGAATATGTCCATTTCTTGCAGGTTGTCCAATTTGTTGGAATAGAGTTGTTCATAGCATCTTTTAACAATCCTTTGTATTTTGGAGGGGTCTGTTGTTATTTCTCCTCTTTCATATCTGGTTTTGTTTATTTGGGTCTTCTCTCTTTGCTTCTTGGTGAGCCTGGCTAGAGGTCCATCAATCTTGTTTATCCTTTCAAAGATCTAGCTCTTGGTTTTGTTGATCTTTTGAATTGTTTCTTTGGTCTCCATGTTGTTTATCTCCACTCTGATCTTTACTATTTCCTTTCTTCTGAGTACACTGGGCTTTTCTTTTTGCTCTCGTTCTAGCTCTTTGAGTTGTAGGTTTAGGTAATTTATTACCATTGTTTCTTGTTTTTTGCAGTAGGCTTGTAGGGCTATGAACTTCCCTCTCAAGACTGCTTTCACTGTGTCCCATAAATTTTGTATTGTTGTGTTGTCCTTGTCATTTGTTGCCATGATGTTTTTTATTTCTTCCTTGATTTCTCTGGTTACCCAGTCGTTGTTTAATAGCATGCTGTTTAGTCTCCATGTGTTTGATTTTTTTCTATTGTTTTTATTATAGTTGATTTCCAGTTTTATGCCACTGTGGTCTGAGAAAATGCTTGATATGATTTCTATCTTCTTGAATTTGAAGAGACTTTTCTTATGACCCAACATATGATGTATCTTTGAAAATGACCCATGTGCACTGGAGAAGAATGTATATTCTGTGGCTTTGGGGTGAAATGTTGTGAAGATGTCAATTAATTCCATCTGTTCTAGTGAGTCATTTAGGATTGATGTTTGTTTGCTGATTTTTTGTTTAGAGGATTTGGCCAATGGTGACAGTGGGGTGTTAAAGTCTCCTACTATGATTGTATTGCTGTCAATCTCTCCCTTAATATCCTCCAAGAGTTTTTTTTTTATGTATTTAGGTGCTCCTATATTGGGTGCATATATGTTTACCAGAGTTATTTCTTCTTGTTGGATCGTTCCCTTTAGTATTATGAAGTGGCCTTCTTTATCTCTTATTATGTCCTTCACTTTGACATCTAATTTGTCAGATATAAGTATTGCAACCCCAGCTTTTTTTTCATTTCCATTTACCTGAAATACCATGTTCCATCCCTTCACCCTCAATCTGTGTGCATCTCTTTTCCTGAGGTGGGTATCTTGCAGACAGCAGATATATGGATCATGTTTTCTTATCCAATCGGTTACCCTATGTCTTTTGATTGGAGCATTTAATCCGTTTACATTTAAAGTTATTATTGATAAGCACTTATCTGTTGCCATTTTTAGTCCTTACCCCCAAGTTCCTTCTTCGCTTCCTCTTTCTTTTTATTACAGCAGATCCTTTAACATTTCTTGCATTGCTGGTTTGGTGGTAATATATTCCCTTAGTCCTTTTTTGTCTGTGAAGCTTTTGATTTCACCTTCAATTTTGATTGAGAGTCTTGCAGGGTACAGTATTCTTCCTTTGCATGACTTTGTATATTTCATTCCATTCCCTTCTGGCCTGATGAGTTTCTGTTGAGAAGTCAGTAGCTAGTCTTATGGGGGTTCCTTTGTAGGTAAGTTTCTGTTTCTCTCTGGCTGCTTTTAAGATTCTTACTTTGTCGTCAGTGTTTGCCAATTTAATTATAATGTGCCTTGGTGTCAGTTTGTTGGGGTTCATTTTGCTTGGGACTCTGTGAGCTTCTTGGATTTGTGTGGGGTTTTCTTTTCCTATATTGGGGAAATTTTCTGTCATTATTTCTTCAAACATGTTCTCTAATCCTTGTTCAGTTTCCACTCTTTCTGGAACCCCAATTATTCGGATGTTGTTTTGTTTCATTTTATCCCAAAGTTCCCTTAGGCTCTCTTCTTGCTTTTTAACTTTTTTTTCTAGAAGCTGCTGTACTTGGGTATTTTTTCCTACTGTGTCTTCTAGCTCACTGCTGCGGTCCTCTGCTTCTTCTAGTCTACTTTTGATGCTTTCTATTGAGTTCTTTATAGCAGTGATGTCATTTTTCATTTCTTCTTTTTTATTCTGCACCTCCTCTAGGTTCTTCTGCATTTCTTCTTGCTGCTGCTTCATCTCCTCTTGAGTCTTCTTCATTTCCTCTTGGCTCTTACTCAGATTGTCGAATTTGTCTTCCATTCTTTCATCCACCTTATTATCATTTCTCTGAACTCTTTCTCTCGCAGGCTTATTTCTGCTTCTTTTTCGTTTACTTCCTTTTCTGGTGAAACCTGCCTTTCTGTCTTATGTGGGCTGTTTCTTTTTCTGCCCATGGTCTTTCTTCTCCGGGTGTCTGATTATGTAGTTCTCTCTCCTCCGTTGATTGAAAGGCACAAACTACAACACGACCAGGTAGAGCACACAAGGCACCTGTCCCAGGCGAAATCTGACCCTTCCATGTGCCGCGTGGATCTCCAAATCTGCCGCTCGCGTGTCTGCACCACCTGGAAAGCCGTGCTCTGGGTCCCCGGCTGCTGGGTGGGTGCCTCCGCCAGCCGCAGCTTTCAGACCACCGCAGACATCCACCTCCCTCTTATCCCAGGCAAAATCTCTCTTTCTCTTTTTTGACATTGAAACATTTAAAGAATACAGCCACTTCTCCCCATGTTTTTGAATATAGAACATTCCCCATTTTGTTAGATGTTCCCTTATGCTTTGAGTCAAGCTATGTATTGGCATATCCAAAGGCAGACAATGGACTCTCCCTATATTGGGGATGTTAATTTTCACTACTCAGTCCTAAATTGTTTTTTGGTATCTCCATTATATATTACAGTCCCCTTTGCAACCAATAAGCAGTCTGTGGGTAGGTACCTTAAGACCATTTTTTGCCCTTCCTGGAACTTTTCTCTGGCTAGGCATTCATTAATGATTCTTAACTGATGGAATCTTCATTGTAATGGTGATATCCAGGCTTTTTATGGTAAATACTAGGCTGTAAAAGGTCATTAGTTTCAGAATGTGTGAGGCTAATAGCCAATGGCAGACTTGAAGGTATAATGTCCCTTCCCATTTTTTTGTTAATCCAGGACACCAAATAGTGCAGAGGTTAAGTCCCCATTTTCCTGGCCAGCTGGCAACATTATGAGATTTAGAGGAATGTGTGCCCACTCTTCCCTTGTCCTCCACATGCCTTTAGCTGCCTGCAGTAGTTGGGCTTGGTGAGGGTGGCGTAGATTGTGACTCAGTATAGCACTCAGAAGTGAGGTGATTACCCATTTTGTCCCTCCTTGTTTCAGCACAATGGATTGATCCACCCTTGGGCTTTCAGGGTTTGCTTTACTTAACTTATTAACTGGTTTTTCTTTCCTTGACCCTTAACCCTTGGGAAAAGAAAGGGGTTGTGGGGGGTTTGGGGGAAGAGGCACACATACCTTCCAAGTATTGACCAAACAGTGTGTAGAAATAATAAACAAACAAACAAACAAACAAAAGAAAGCTGAGGAGCTGGCAGCCTTGCCCCCTGCTTCGAGTTTGCACTTTGGGGCCCACAACTCAAACATTACAACAAGATAAATAGGAAGATAGCGATGTTGTGCCTCTCTGCCTCAGGGGGGGTTGCCTTTCCTGTGGCAGGAACTATCTGTGCTCCCCAGTAAGCCCAGGAACAATCTCCACTTATTATACCAGCTCAAAACCCAGGACTGTTTACAGCCGCATGCCAACACGACAGTAACCCTCACTCATTACTGTCGCTGTGGGGATGGAGCTGCACCACACTCTCCTTGCATGTGGCCCATATTTTCATCCAGTAAAATCACATGTTGTTAACTCAATATATACAGTGAAAACAGCATGAATAATGGAACCTTTAATCCTTATTTCGCAAAATTAGATTTCCTCTTTATCCTTCTTCCCTTTCCTCTCTTAAAAGAAAAAAATATTCCTCCCAGTGCCAAGCAGAATGGATGTCCAAACCTTAGCTTTGAGCAGGTTCTGTGGTATTTCCATTCCCTCACCAGGTACCTTTGCAGATCCAATTTCTGGGTGGATTGATTGTATTTCTTTTCCTGGTCACTTCACACATGACTCTGGAGAAATTAACATCATCCTTGTCCCAGAGAAAGGGATGTGCCCATTGATACTGGACACATTTCAGCAAATGGAGTGAAAACTTTATGTCTGATTAAACTTGTACTTATAACATCAGAGCATGAAGGCACACACATAGCCTGTCTCTTTTTCTCAGTCTTCCTCTTCAAATAGATTTATTGGATTGGAATTATTTTTGGTATTAAATCAGAAACCAGCAGGACTAAATCAAACTTCAAGGATGGAGTTTGTCAAAGACTGGTCTGAGGCATTAGGACTCCTTGGTAAACATACTGAGTATTATATAGTATTCCGACAATAGACCTAAGGGTTGTACAAGGATATTCAGCTTGTTGTATTTTCATTATTCCAGATACAGGTAAGTAAAACAAATGGACCACATTTGTGTTGGGTGTTTGGATGGCCAACCTGCATAGATGGACTGTCTATTCCTTTTGAAGGATTGGAAATGGTCACCTACATTTCTCAAATACCACGGCTCTGAATATCTAAATACACATATAGGGTGGGGAAATAGTCATTTTATAGTTGGTCCTATGAAAAACAATATAATTATTAATAAGTAATAGTACAGGAATAACTCTGTTTTGTGTACTGACCACTGCAAACCTAGTTTTGCCCCACCCTAAATAACACACATTTGTGTATTATCTAAAACTTTATTTCATGTGTGAATCCACTCAGTTCCAATCCTGATTGTCCTTATTTGCCTGGTAATTTTGGCTTAGTTCCTCATTTTCTCATCTATACAAGAGGAATAATCAGGAAGCACACTTTGCAAGGCTGTCCTGAGTACTGTATGTATTCATGCATGTAAAGTGTTAGCATGGTGCCTGGCACATACTGAATTTGCAATAAATGTTAGTTGTTGTTACCAGAGAGACAATTTAGTAAAGTGTGAGTGAATTGAAACTGTGGCTCATATGATCCTGATCTGAAACCACAATCTTTGAACACACACACACACACACACACACACACACCAATTAAATGTTCTAGCTAAAACAAGATTCATGTACATCAAACATACAGGTGGCCAGGACAATAGGTTGATTAGCCTGTGATCTATTCATTTCATGAATTTAAATCTACCTTAAGAATTTCAATTGAAATACCTTAAAATTTATCTCTTCTTACTGTCACCCCCAGATATAAAAGAGATGGATGCAATATTTCCTCTTTTAGATGTTCTGCCCTTTGGATGGCTTATTTTTAACAAATGAAAAGCCCTGATTGTTTGGAAAGACATAAAGCCTTCATTTATGAAAAGTTCTTCATGGGAAATAAGTTGTAGCTTGCTGTGGTTTATGTCTTTTCATCGTACCAGGCCTTTGGAGGCCTGCTGGTAAGGCCAACTGTACAACATAGTGGCCCTGTTCCCACTGGCTGTCAGCACAGCACGTGGTCTGGCACACATGAACATGTGGGCCTCGCCTCTTCCTCAACTGAGTGATAGAATGTCTATGTAGAAGGAAGAAGGGTGTGTGAGTAGGTCTAGTGCTCAGGCCCAAACAGAACACCTGAGGGCAGCATCAGCTTCTGGGGTAGCAGGCAGCGAGCCATGTCCAGGACTGTCTGATCCTGCTATGTATTGTTACTCTAATAACACCTATCATTTTGCACCGTCAAGGCACTCTTCAGACATTAGCCAAATACCTTTTTTGGAAAAATAGATATTTCTTTTACTACTTCATACAGAAGTTAGAAGAAAGGAGAGGATTTACTTCATCCCCATGGAAGCTGCCTGTGCTAGCATTGGCAGTGAAGCTAATTTCTGAATGCAGGAGAAGTTCATTTCTGCATTTTTCTCACCCAGTTGTCTATTGTCTAAGTCTTTCTTGGTGGGTTCCTTACCTTATAGTGAATTTATAACCAAGTGGGAAAATGGCCACCTTCCCAAATATCTTTGCTGTTTCAAAATCTCCTATGTGGCTCTGTTAGATGAATAGGACCACTGAGGCGTTCAAGACACACACAGGTGGATTCATGGGCTGTGCATGTGCAGGCACCCCTGAGGTTAGAGAATGGAATCTATCAGTGAAGTGCCTGGAGGAACCGTTACAAGTTGGAATCAGCTATCCTTTGTGAAGTTCTGCATTTCCTGAAGTTTCATAGTGTTATAACATGGCCATTCACCTGTTGTGACTTCTCTTGTGTTCTTTAACTGTTGACTATAAAATTAGCATTGATCTCCTCCATTCGCCTTATTGTTATAATCTGTGCTCTCCCCTCCCCCTTCAGGAGCACAGGGCCTGAGATGAGGTAAATGGCCTCTGCCCAGAATAGTCCCGGGTTCTGCTACCCTGTAGAGCCCAAGTTTAGTCATGGCGGGTGGATACCCATTAGCAGACAGCTTTCCAAGTGCAGCATGACTTCATTTCTGGTCCGTCCAGTTCAGACCCTGCAGCAGATATAATACCTAGACATGTGGTTGTGTTAGCAATGTGTCGTTTTCTCAGAAACAAAATTTGGTTTAAATGAGGTTAAGGTTTCAGCAGTTGTGGTCCAAGATCTTGTCAAAGCATAATGGTCACAAAGTCAAAAAAAATTAATAAAATGGAAAATTCATTCAATTTTTATTAATTAGTGATTGATTCTCTTTAACAGTAGCTGGACTACTCAGTGTAACCTCTAACGTTAGTGTCGTCTGGCTTAAATCTTCAAGAGGGTAGGCAGGGTCTATTTAAATGAAGTCAAATAGCATCTGGCACATCAGTACTGCTTAGATGCTATTTGATTTTTCTGATGAAATCCTAGCTGTGGCTTCTCTGTGGTAAGAATGGAATAAAATTAATTGTGACTCATGGACACAGACAACAGTATGGTGATTGCCAGAGAGAAGGGGGATGGGGAAACATAGAAGAGAGTAAAGCGATAGTGATGGAAGGAGACTCCACTTAGGGTGGTAAACACACAATACAATATACAAATGATGAATCATAGAATTGTACACCTGAAAACTATATAATTTGATGAACGAATCTTGTCCCAATAAGTTCAATTAAAAACTAAAATGGGTTTATTAAAAAATATTAATTCATTCAAATTTAAGTGAGTTTATATTTATTCCATATTTTACTTTGTTTTGAAAGTGGGGAAATAGACATGGAAAATGCCATAATTGTAAAAAGTAGAATAGTTAAATGAAAGTTAAATAGTTTAAAAAGTTAAATGGTTAAATTTAATGCTTATTTCTGTATTTGTAATGGATTTAGTGCATATTTTGACACATCAGAGGTGTGCTGAAATACAGTTTTGTTTTTACTTTGGACTTTAGAAAACACTTTCATAGCCAAGGAAATTTGTCCTTTTTTTACGCCTTAAGATGAAAGCTTTTGTATTGATGTTGTGAATAATGGTTAGTGCCAAAAAGTCCCAATAACTGCATTCATAACATGGTTTGGTGATAGAAGGGTGTTATGTTAGGTGGTTAGTCAACTGATGTGCCATGTGTTGAATTGATTTGTGTGTTGGAGGGAAGGGGGGAGGCGATATGTGATCTGTATTAGTTTAAACTCCTCTACAATTTATCCAGCTTTGATTTTTTCATAAAATATGTTCTATTTCTTTATAAAGCTTTCCTGTAATGAGTGGAAAGCCTACTACAAAAAAGGTACAAAAACACATCCAAATTTACCCTTGGCAGGGTCACCTCTGCAGTGTCATGCTGCATCAAGATCCAGAAGAAATGAAAGGATATGACCAAGGCAAGTGCTTTTTACTTTTATTCAAACCGTTGATAATCTCCTGAATCGTGAGCAAACTAGAGCACTCATGTAGGAAATAGAAAATAGGAAATATGAGAGTGGTGGTCCCTTTTAAGGTATCTAATTTTTGTCTTCCTTCTCTTTCCAGCAGGGGGTAGTCTTACACCAGAATTGTTTATAAAAGTCAGGAAGGCTTTCAATCTAGAGTGAATTAGGTTTCTTCACTGGAGGAAGAGCCATCCACACTAGAATAGATCTTGCTACCTTGAAGAATCACACCTGCCACTCAAACATGTAAACCACAAAGTAAACCACTCCGCTATTCTAAACTGTGTCATAACTGCGAGCAAAAGAAAGAAGAGTTAATGCTTAGTCTCTTGCATGCATATCTCATGCTTTGGTAGGTCCACATTTCTACTCTCCAGGTCTGTGCTTTATTTCCCCACTTTGGAGTTTGTTCTTTAAAGTTGTGATGTTGGCCTCAAAGCCTCTTCCATGAAATCATTGCTCTGATTGGATGTCACCATAATGATGCACAGTTTTCCCCTACTGCTCCCTTCTGAGAAGGCTGAACTCCAGATAAAAGTCCAGATGTTTTCTAATGTTAGTCCCTTCTCTAGTTAAAGTCCAGATGGTTTCCAATGTGCAAAACTGTTCTCGAGTGTTAGAAATGTGAACAAGTGGAGCATTTACTGATTCCTAGAAAACAAAATGGTCTATATATAAACTTGAGTATCTAGATTTGTATTGTCTAACACGCTAGGCCAGTGGTCGGCAAACTCATTAGTCAACAAGCCAAATATCAACAGTATAACAATGGAAATTTCTTTGGAAAGCCAAATTTTTTAAACTAATGCCACTTTTTCAAAATAGACTCGCCAGGCCGTGGTATTTTGTGGAAGAGCCACACTCAAGGGTGCAAAGAGCCACATGCGGCTTGTGAGCCACAGTTTGCCAACCACTGGGCTAGGCACTAGCCACACATGCTTTTTAAATTCATTAACATTAGATGCAATTAGATATTCAGTTCTGCAGTCACACTAGATACATGTCAGTGCTCAATAGCCACATGTAATGAGTGGTGCATGTATTGAATTCAGTAGAAATAGAATATTTCCGTTGTCTCAGAAAGTGCTGTTGTGCAGAACTGGCCTAGAAGCAGCATGTAGGTTTTCATTCTGTGTCCTTAAGTAAAACTTTCCAAAAGATTTCCTCTCCTTGTCACTACTTCCACTAGGCACCTCTCCAGGGTGAGTGGTGGAAGGACACTCCCCATTTGTAGGGGCATCAGTCCTCTTCTCTCTATAAGCACAGGAACTGTTGATATTGTTGACAATATGGTGATAAATGTCTGTGTCCATAGATAAGTGAGGTCCCTACATGCTGCCTTCTTTGTGACTGCTTTAGCCAGTCCAGCTAAATATGGGCAGCAGAGAACAGTGTTTTTTGGTGCTGTTTTTTTTTTAAATAATTGGAAAGAACAGGGAAATTAGTTATAAATGAATCTTGTGCAATCTGTTCATAGCCAGCATTGCTTCCACCTGAAGTGCTAGAAAAGAAGACTGATCTTAGGAACAGAAAGAGCTGTAAACCTGGTTCACGTTTTTGTAGTTGTTGAAAACCCTCCTCCGTGCTCTCTCTCTCTCTTTTTTTTAGTTCTCTCCCAGTTTCTTCATTGAAATGTGAGGTTTTAGTAACACTTAGAGAGTGTTTAAATGAGACCCATTTAAATACTGTAAAGCTACGATTTCTAGGCTAACTGCAGAGAAATGAGAGAGGGCAATTAGTGTACTTAATAATGGTGCCTTCTTTCTCTCTAAAAAATGTTCCAGTTTGGGGAATACATTATACGATCACTATATATATTGTATAATAAATCCCAAATGCTTACACATTGACTACATTTAGGGATGGCCTTCTTGTTTATATTTTAGTTTGAATTCCCCTCTGAATTGCCATGAAGCTTACTTTCAGCATCTCCAGGTCTTTGTTTTTCCCTATCCGCTCTGATCAAAACTCTATCACCCTGCCCAGCTGGTGTGGCTCAGTGTTTGGGCATCAACTTATAAACCAGAAGGTCATGATTCAATTCCCGGTCAGAGCACATGCCTGGGTTATGGGCTCCATCCCCAGTGTGGAACTTGTAGGAGGCAACTGATCAATGATTCTCTCTCATCATTGATATTTCTCTCTCCATTCCTCTTGGAAATCAATAAAAATATATTTAAAACAGAACAAAACAAAAACTTTATCACTCTAAGGAAGTACCTGCTCTCCTTTTAGTCCCCATCCCTGTTTCTTTCTCTTTATTTTGTGAGGCATCATTATAAACTCTAAGAGAAGATTCCATTTGCATGTACATACTCCTGAAAGAACATCAGTCTTGTCATTACTAAACTGTACTTTTGTTGTGATACAGAATTTTTTTTACCACTTTGGCCAATTTTATACCTCAGGTTTTTCATTTTTTAAGTGGGGATGATGATGCTTGAGAACTGACTCGTAGGACTGAGATGGGAGAAATGTTTTTTTTTTTAAGTGTTTTAAAGTTTATGGATGAAAGATTGCCATCATTCAAAGCATTAGTTAAGAAAGATACTAAATTATTTTACATATATATCAGTTAACAGCTTCAGAACATGGCTATTCTGAAAAAAAATTGCCTTATGATTGGTCACCATCTGAGTGACTTGGGAAACTACTAGTGGATACTCATGAAGAGCAGCTAGACATACTGCTTATAGGCTCTTCCCTTTCCTCTCAAATATCTGCAAATGGAGGGAGAGGGGCACATTTTTTTTCAGGTTACAATGAGTCAGCAGCCTGTGATAGAAAGACAGCTGCCAAAAGCTCTATCTAAGGTGCACATAATTTCATTTGCATTTTGATCTCTGTGATTTAACTGAAGGCACAGGTTGTCTCTGCCAAATCTCCCTGGTCTACCAAGGGATGCCAGGTAGAAGTGCCCAGAGCAGCCTGACTTATGAGGACTGCCACAGCAGCACAACCAGAGCATCTCTAAACATCCAGTAATAAAAAATCTGTTGTTCTTTGGTCGCCAGGATTTAACAAGCCTAATCCCTAGGAGAGGTGATAAAAATTCATTAATCTAATTAAATACTTCTTATTGCCAAAGTGACTTTGTAGAGTAGCTTTGCTGAAGGATAAGTGCAAAGTAAAATGGGGTCCCAGCAGAGAAACAAACGTTAGACTTGAGCAAGCTGGTGCATGCTTCATTAAACTCATAATTATCCTTTGGTTCTAAGTAGCTGATAATATTTAATGAGTATCCAAGATAATTTAAAGAAAATGTTTACTAATGAGGTACAAACAGTACCATGGAACACTGATACCTAGGGTGCCATAACCATGTATCTTCCTGCTGAATCTTGTTCATTGGATATTGGGAGGGAGACCACAAGCATTCGATGGTAAAAATTCATTGCTAGAAGCCAAAAAGTTCTGTGAGACAGAGAGAATGCTAAGGGAATTTATTACTGGAATAGAGTTGGAAAAATAAAATTGTTGAGAAAAGACCAAATACCCTGTTACATAAGAAATAATGGAAGGGTTTGGGTGTTTCTGATCTTTGAGGAACTGTTACATAGAAAATAACTAAATTTTTTCTCATGCTCAACATCACTAATTGTCAGGAAAATGCAAATTAAAACTGCAATGAGATATTATTCACACCTGTCGGATGGCTATCACCAATAAATCAACAAACAGTAAGTGTTGGTGAGGATGTAGGAAAACAGAACCTTTGTACACTATTGGTAGTATTGTAAATTGGAGTAGCCTCTATGAAACCAGTATCAAGTTCTTCAAAAAATTAAAAATAGAACTTCTATGTGACCCAGCAATTGCTTTTCTGGGGATTTATCCAAAGGAATTTAAAACTAATTTGAAAAGATAGATGTGCGTCTATGTTCATTGCAGCATTATTTAGAATAGCCAAGTAATGAAAGCAACCTATGTGTACATCAGTAGACAAATGAATAAAGAAGTGTTACATATATAATACTCAATCATAAAAAGAAAGAAATCTTGCCATTTGCAACAAGATGGATGGACTTAAAAGGTACTGTGATAAGTGAAACAAGTCAAAGACAAATACCATATAATTTCACTGATATGTAGAATATAAAAAAACAAAATGAATGAACAAAAAACTCAGAAACTAACTCATAGATACAGATACAGTGGTACCTCGAGATACGAGTGCCCTAAGATACGAGATTTTTGAGATACGAGCCGTCAAGCGGGCGATTTTTGCTTTGAAATACGAGCAACATTTGAGATAGGAGTAATCGCGCGGATCTGCCGGCTGCACACGACCCACCAGTTTACCGAGACTCAAGCGTCTCATAGTTTCCCATACCTCAGGATTACGGAATGAATTAAACTCGTATCTTGAGGTACCACTGTACTATTTTGATGGTCACCAGATGAGAGAGATGGTTAAGGGAGGGGTGAAAAAGGTGAATGGGATTAAGAAGTACAAATTGCCAATTATAAAAATAGTCACAAGGATGGAAAGTACAACATAGGGAAGATAGTCAACAATATAACTATGAATAGTGTCTATGGGTAGTAGACTTATCTGGGAAATCACTTCATAAGGTATGTAAATGTCTAATTACTATGTTGTACAGCTGAAACTAATGTAACATTGTATGTCAACTGTTGAAGTTCTAAGCATTGATTGGATGGGCATTTTGGGGATATATTGAAAGGAATCTTTGGAAGTTTAGTAAATATTATATTCTCCCCTCTCTGTAAGAGAATTAGAGCAATATACATCTCTGAACTGTTGAACTCAAGTGTAATCATATGAATTACTTTGGCCAATGAAGATGTGAGTAGAAGTGACACCCGCTACTTCCAGGCAGAAGTTGTAAGAGAAAGGGCATGGTTTACTAAGTTTTTTTCCGGTTGCCATAACTGGCAATGTGTAGTCAACGTGGGTTCCAAATGAACCACAGCTAGTCCACAATGCACATGTAACTTGAATAGAGATAAACCCTAGATTTTTTTTAAACCTCTGGGATTTGGGGGTTCTATATTATTATAACTTAATAGCCTATCCTGACTAATAAAAAACCATATTATGGACAAAATGATCTCAAAACTATTTCTATAGCTAGCTATAATAATAAAAGCATAATATGCTAATTAGACTGGACAGCCGAATGACTTTCCAGATGTTCTTCCAGATGAATCTACTGTGGTGGGGGCTGAGGCAAAGGTGGTTAGGGGAGATCAGGCAATCAGGCAAATAGTTAGGGCTGATCAGGCAGGCAGGCAGAATAGTTAGGGGTGATAAGCAGGCAGGCAGAGGGGTTAGGGCAATGAAGCAGGCAGGCAGAGTGGTTAGGGGTGATAGGCAAGTGGTTAGGAGCCAGTGGTCCCAAATTGCAAGAGGGCCTAAACCTGCAGTTGGACTTCCCCCAAGGGGTCCCGGATTGCAAGAGGGTGCAGGCTGGGCTGAGAGTCCCTCCCTCCCCCTCCCCTCCTGTGCATGAATTTTGTGCACTGGGCCTCTAGTGGCATTATAAATATCTTTTTTTTTAAAGCACTTAAATGCATGATACTATTTATGGTATTGTTTACTTCTAACTATTTAATTTCTTTACTTTTGACAGAGGTGAATTGTAATTATCAGAGATTATGAGGCCAGTGAAAAATCATGAATTGTCAAAATTACCCTTGAAAATAGTTTAAAACATCCATAAACAGCAATAAATACAATAATATATATAGTAGTTGGATTGTCTTTAAGGATCATGCTTCATGACAATACCTATATTTCAACTCCTGAATTTTGAACAATATAGCAAGATACTCAAAGTTTAAAGGCTACCAGGAAATTGAGACCAAGCTAACTGAGGAAATAGAAATTCATGTCTCCCATCTTATGCTAATTAGAGCACATGCTCATTGAGTAGGATGGCAGGTGGAAATTCCCTAGGTCGTAAATGTTCTCTCTTTCTCCCCACCCTCAGCCTGGTGCAGTAAGTTGAATGCACCTAAGTCTTGTGTGCTTATGATGCAGTGCTGTTGTACTTTACTTTCTTTCTCCTTTATTTAAGAGTAGACCCTGAATTTGAATTTCGGGTGGTCACAGATTGCTGCAGACTACCAAATTTGGATAATATTCCTTTGTGTTTATTTCTTGCCAGGGATTTTTTTTGGGGGGCAGGGGGTTGATGTGGCTTTAAATAAGTCCTCACACCACAATAACTACCAATCTTCACCTCAGCCAGGAGTTGGTAGAGCAATGAGCTCAAAGAATAGGGTAACCACATTTTCTTATCCTGTTTCACCTGAGAAGACAGAAAGAAAGGAGATAAACAAACATGACATGGAAGAAAGGTTTTTGATTCTGAAGGCAGCTGAACTGAGAGTGAAACTAAGTCATTGTAGCCTAAGGATTCTATGAACTATGCTTCATTTTCTTGCCTACTCACGTTGAGAGGAGACAAGTAAAATAAAGCAATAAAGTATTTTATTAAGGTCCCCTTTCTTCTTCATAACAGTAGCAATGTTACTGTGATGGGCAAAGGGAAGAGGATGGGAAAGAGAATGAAGGTGAGTGGCAGGATTAAAGGGAAGACAAGGTAAGGCCAGACTTATTTAAGTCTTCTAGCACCGATATACCAACAAAGCCCAAACTTTTTGGCACAGATGAAAGGAAAATGTTTAAATAAAACAAAAGCCTGTGCCAATCAGCAGTTGCACTAATTCTCAAAAAAATGTGTTTATCAAGGATTATGATTTTGGAGATTGTTATCAAATCCCAAACCTGGAATTTGGGAATGTTACCTTATTTGGAAAAAGGGTCTTTGTGGATGCCATTGTTAAAAATCTGGAGTAGAAAAGATTATCCTAGATTACCTGAGTGAGTCCTATGATGCAACCACAAATGTTAAAAGAGAGAGGCAAAGAGAAATAGGATGGACAGAAGCACTGTGATTCTGGAAGCAGAGATTGAAGAGATGTGGCCGCAAGTCAAAGAATGCTGGTGGCCATCAGAAGCTGGAAAAAGCAAAGAATGCTTCCTTCTGGAGCCTCGATATCCAACTTCTGGCCTCAAAAAATATGAGAGAATGAGTTTCTGTTGTGTTAAGCCACCCAGTCTGTGGCAGTTGGGTACAGCAGCCCCAGGAAACCAATACAGATTTCTAATGAAGAATGTGAGAGAATTCCTGGGCCATCATTTAGTGAATGCTGCTCTCTGGGCATGCAGCCTCCTAGGAAACAGGCAGAGATTTCCACAAAGGTTTTTTTCTGGATTCTTGCTTTCAAAAAGGGTCCTGAATTTATAATGAAAAACCTCATGCTCTGAAAGTTCTTCTTCTGCTGAAATACGAGGTGCCCAGTTCCTCTCGGTTAATATTAGCACAATCCAGACTCTCTCTTACGCTGGTGAGCTGCTGGGTAGTGATGGGCTGGGGAGACCAGAGTGATTTGGGTAAGAAGAGCAAATGGAATTGGGATAGGAAACTTTTTCACCACCTTGAGATGTCCTCTTCCACTGAAATCAATGTTTCTGGTTAAACTCTATATGTATGGAAATTTCAGCTTTTTCCAACCCAATGGGAGACTGGTTGCCTAATAGGTGAGAATTAGGGGGTCTATGAGCTGTAATGGTTTGGTTTCTGTTGCTTCACAAGAGATGGAATTCTTGCTAATAATAGAAGACTGACATCATGCCTTGATATTTTCAGAGAAATGGTCAGCTAAGATGACTTCTTAGCTCACAATGCTCACAACTGGGGGCTGGTTTTAATGCAGGAAGAGTATAATTTTAACAGCTGCCTCTCCTGCTTCTGAGCCTGGTTTTGCAGATGTGTTACCTATTGTGCGGCACAAAAGGTGCCAGCATAGTAAGCAGTCATCAATACAGAGTCAGGAGCTGTATACTCACATCCCAGAAATATAAGCACATGATAATGGCCTGAATACTTCATCTTGTAGACACAGTGAGATTCATAAAATTGTCTTTTAGCCATTTTAGAGTTGAATCTTTCTCACCCTCCAAAGCACTCCTTCAAAAACTAGCAGGCATTTTACAATTGAGCGGAGAGGCTGATACTTTTAAAATGGCTTTAAGGGGCATAGTAAATGGAAATAGCTGTCTTCACTTCAGACCAGCTGGGAATGCAATCTCTATTTTATGTAAAATGAAATGATACCTGGTTAGCTTTATTTTTTAATACTCACCTTTATTATTTTTTTCCGGAATTTTATGGGTGCTGTAGAAATATCCCACTTATAAAAATCATATTCCCAATGTTAAGTTATGCAGAATGATTGTTTAAAGCTGTTAGAAACTTTCCCATTCTCAATTTATTTCTGATTCATTTGGTCCCCCCTCCCAACCCCCATCAGTAAATGGCTTTGCCCATATATATACTTGTAGCATGAAATGGAAATTTCAGGCAACTTTCTGGGTAATTGAAAGTGTAAAACCTCATTTTACTCGGAAAATACTTTGGACTAATTATCCAAATACTGGTTACGTCAATGTTCACTTTTCCAGTTAAGACCATTTGAACTCTTATTTCAGCTTTTCTTTCTACCTGTCGTCTATACTACAAATTAAAAAAAAACAAAACAAAAAAACCTGTTCTGCATCTCATTCTCTTCAGGCCTTGCTCTCCACCTCCCAAAGTCACACCTAAGATTTTTGCTAAAAGAGATGCTAGATTTTATACTTAGCATTCTATTTAGGAAGAAAAAAGTCTTTTCTTCTGATATTTTATTTCAAAAAATATACTCTATTTGAAAGAACCATGTTATACATGTATCCTGATGGGTAGAAAAAAAGCACAGGCGATCTCCTCCCCATTGTTTTGTTTTAGATTACAAAAAAAAGTTTAAAAGACTGATTGTAAGTTTCTTTATTTTTTATAGATATCATATTTCTTACAAAATACACCTTTGCTTGGAACATGTATATGAAAAAGGTATTTCCAAAGCAAATTTCTTCTTTGGAAGCTGTATGTTGCTGAGCGATGAGGAAGAAGCATTGTACACATTTCCCAGACTTTGAGTGAGAGAGCATTGTGATTCAAGCTGAAAAGAGTTAGATAGGTTAAGTTCTGCAATACACATCGGTTAGGCAGACAGACTCGTGCTCTTTTGGGGATAGGAAAGAGGTCAGTGTGCCTGAAATATAAGAAGAGCTTGTCTATATTTATTCAAAAGGGACTACCATTTCTAAGTATGGATCTATTGGTGTTACATGTTTTTTAGAGAATCTGTTGTCTTGTATTATTTTAATTTTTACATGACATGTCCTTGTTACCCTGTCCTTGGCAAGTTATTTGATTTTCAGCAGATCCTAAAAAAATTCCCCTTTGCACAATCAACATGGGCTGAAATGCAGGCTGAAACCCATGCCTTACTTGTGCCTTCAGTTGTGCTCTTTTTTTTTTTTTTTAATGGGACTATATCAAACTAAAAAGTTTTTGCACAGCAAAGGACACCATTCACAAAATGAAAAAATCAACACACTGACTGGGAGAACACATTTGCTGATATATCTAATAAGGGGTTAATATCCAAAATTTATAAAGAACTTATAGAATTCAACAACAGAAAAACTGTCTAATTAAAACATGGGCTAAGGCCCTGACTAATTTTTCTTTTTTTTAATTAAATCTTTATTATTCAGATTATTACATTTGTGTCTCTTTTTCCCCCTCCATAGCTTCCCTCCACCCACCTCCCACCACTCCCTTTACCCCTCCCTCCCTCCCATTGACCTCATCCATAGGTGTATGATTTTTGTGCAGTCTCTCCGTGCACCCCCCTCACCCCTTTCCCCCTGAGAATTATCAGTCCACTTCTTTTCTGTGCTCCTGATTCTATTATATTCATCAGTTTATTCTGTTGATCAAATTTTTAATTAACTTAATTTTTAGATTCACTTGTTCATAATTTTTTATCTTTTACCTTTTTCTTCTTCCTCTTCTTAAAAAGTACCTTTCAGCATTTCATATAATACTGGTTTGGAGTTGATGAACTCCTTTAGCTTTTTCTTTTCTGTGAAGCTATTTATCTGTCCTTCAATACTGAATGATAGCTTTGCTGGATAGAGTATTCTTGGTTGTAGGTTCTTGCTATTCATCACATTGAATATTTCTTTTTTTTTCTTTTATTAAGTCTTTATTATTCAGATTATTACATTTGTTTCTCTCCCCTCCATAGCTCCCCTCAACCTGGCTCCCACCCCTCCCTCTATCCCTCCCTTCCTCCCCTTGACCTCATCCATAGGTGTATGATTTTTGTCCAGTCTCTCCCTGCACCCCCCTCACCCCTTTCCCCCTGAGAATTATCAATCCACTCCCTTTCTGTGCTCCTGATTCTATTATATTCACCAGTTTATTCTGTTGATCAAATTTTTAATTCACTTAATTTTTAGATTCACTTGTTGATAGATATGTATTTGTTGTTCATAATTTTTTTGTCTTTTACCTTTTTCTTCTTCCTCTTCTAAAAGAGTACCTTTCAGCATTTCATATAATACTGGTTTGGAGTTGATGAACTCCTTTAGCTTTTTCTTATCTGTGAAGCTCTTTATCTGCCCTTCAATTCTGAATGATAGCTTTGCTGGATAGAGTATTCTTGGTTGTAGGTTCTTGCTATTCATCACGTTGAATATTTCTTCCACTCCCGTCTAGCCTGCATCATTTCTGTTGAGAAATCAGCTGACAATTATATGGGTGCTCCCTTGTAGGGAATTAATTGTTTTTCTCTTGCTGCTTTTAATATTCTCTCTTTGTCCTTTGCTCTTGGTATTTTAATTATGATGTGTCTTGGTGTAGTCCTCTTTGGATTCCTTTTATATGGGGTTCTGTGTGCTTCCTGGACTTGTAAGTCTATTTCTTTTACCAGATGTGGGAAGTTTTCAGTCATTATTTCTTTAAATAGGTTTTCAGTATCTTGCTCTCTCTCTTCTTCTGGCACCCCCACAATTCTGATGTTGGTATGCTTGAAGTTGTCCCAGAGGCTCCTTACATTATCTTCACATTTTTGGATTCTTTTTTCTTTTCCAGTTGAGTGTTTTCTGCTTCTTTATATTTCAAATTTTTGACTTGATTCTTGCCTTCCTCTAGTCTGATGTTAGATCTCTATATAATATTTTTTATTTCAGTCATTGTATGTTTAATTTCTAGTTGGTCCTTTCCCATCTCTAGTAGGTTCTTTTTCATCTCCTCTTGGGTCTCGCTAACTTTATCCATCTTTTCTAGGATATTCTTGAAAAACCTTATAAGTGTGGTTTTGAACTCTATATCCAGTCATTTGTTTTTCTCCATTTCTTTTGTTTGTGATCTCTTCCTTTGTCTTGGCATTTTCACTATGCCGGGAGAACTTCTGTTTTGGATTCAGCCTTATGATATAAGACTTGGAAACTGCAAAAGCCTCTCTGTTGAGCTTGGGAGGGGTGGAATCTCAGGGCTTAAGGGACCGCCTTGCCTTCCAGTTGGCCCTGCCCTCTACGGCCCCTGAGTCTCATGTGACTGGGTAATTCCTGGAGCGGTCCCTGTGTGCACGGTCTAGCAGTGCCTCTAGACTGCTGCCTTTCCTGCTCCCCTGCACTCTGGAACCATATGAATCTGGGTCCTCAGGGTTTTGCCTGAATCTGGGGTTCAGTGGAGTTAGAAGTGGCCCAGTTAGAATTGGCCCACTTGTGAAAGCCAGCGACACAACCAACAATCGGTCTTCTGCGTGCAGTGCTGTGCATGCCGCCTGACTTCTGCCCTTTTGCGACTCCCCTAAATTTCCGTGTACTTCTCCCTTTTCACAGTCCAAACTCCCCCCCGTATGAGTTTCGGCTGGATCTGGGGTTTAGTGTGGTAGGATAAGGGGTTCAATGGCGTTGGGAGTCTCCATCTCCCTCCCGCCAGAGAAAGCCAGCCAGGTATTCTTGCACCCACTCTCTCCATGCGTGCATCTCGGTATCTCAGCTTTTTGTAGCTCCTCTGGGTCTTTGTGAGCCCCTCTCTTTCCTTCTAGTTGTAGAATTTCCTCTCAACTTTCCTGTGGTTCTGGATGATGTCCGTTCTGTCTTTTAGTTGTAGTTTAGAAATTGTGCGAGGCAGCAGTGTAGGTGTTTACCTATGCCACCATCTTGGATTCCAGCTGTGGTCTTTCTTGATGTGATTTTCTACTTTTTATGTTTTGGGTGATATAGGAATCACATTATGGAGTTCGGCATTTGGGGGAGAATTCTCATATATAGATTAAATTTCATCGTAGAAAAGTCATTTCTTATCTGACTGACTTAGATTCATAGTTTCTTGCACCTGGCCTTCCAAAGCTGTTTTTCGTGAGTAGTTCTGGGTAACATCCTAAGTCTATGGTGGTCATGGACTAAAAAATTAGAGAATTTCCAGAAAAGCTCTTCACTCCCAGTTCCTTTCAAATTGCCTTAAGGCCTGATCATACCAAACAGACAGAAAAACCAGGCATTGCTAGATTTCACTTCATTTAGGCCAGAACTTTTTTTTTTGTCCTTGACTTATTTGAGGAGCTGAATAAAGCCAAGGTTCTGTCTCTGTTGATAGAGTTCACACATATAAACAACATTTTGGGAATTAATCCAACAAAACCCATCTATTAACTTTTGTTAATAACCCAGATGTGATTGTACTAAAATAACAATATTGAAATAAGATATAATATTGAAAAATATAAAATGAAATGAACAATCCAGATCATATATCAAATGGTTCAAAAACCTAAGACCAGAGAGTGATTTATTATCTAAGAGTTCTGGTTGCCTATAGCTTAACAGGTTGTGGGGTAGGAGGGACAGGCCAAAGGATTCTTGACACTCTTTGTTTCAACTGTACAGCAAAGGAAATGGCACATTTAATGGATATACTATCAAATATACTGTTCTAGCCACAATTAGATATTTGGTGAGTAATTTTATGTTCTTATTTTAAGAATAATATTGATGGCAATTTCCATTTTCATTGCTATGACATATTTTATCTAATGCTATATATCACAGATATTTGTGCCATAGAATTTTGAAGCTCAGATGAACAATCTGGGACAATATAAACAGACATCTAGGATTTATTACTTCAATAACAATTGAATTTATCAATTCAACAAGTATATAACAAAGACCCCTATATTTCAGGCCCAGATTTTTTGCTGGGAATGCAGTAATGAACAAGATAGAGATGATTTGGAATAAATTTTGTATGTCTTTAAATAAATGGAGTGATTTCTCCATGGGTACTAAAAGTTGATTGTGAGGAGCAAATGAGTGCATGTTATATATGCTTTTTTCTTTAACAATGTCTGCAGCTGATTTCTGAATCAGATGAAATGTGCTCCAGAAGAACATTTGGGAGACTGGAAAAAGGAAGTCAATGCGGTGGATTTTAATCACAGGAGTTATAATGAGTGATGGCAGAATGGAGATTCCTTAGTACTGCGGTTAGTTAAGAGAAGTTCACATTAAAAAAGTGAGAGAAGGCATGCTTTCATCAAGTAGAGCAAAATGCCATCAGCCATGCTTTTCTGCATATAGTAAAATATGGTGGGAAAAGGCTCTTGTTATTAATGCTGGTTGTTATTAAGAGTAGTTCTTTCCTCCCCCCCTCACCCCCGATTTCTTTCATCCCTTAGTATAGGGGGAAGCTAATTTTAGAAGTGGGATGAAAATAATGTTACAAGTTAAAATAAGTGGTAAAATTAGGTTTTAAGCCTTACATTTATTAAGTATTTCAATAGCTTCCAACAGTTTAGGTTGGAATCCTGGGAAGTGAAAAAATAATTGTCAAAGTAAAATGTTTTTCCTTATTTTATGAGGTAAACATTTACATCACTGATACATTACCATGCTGTACAACAGTAGAGTCACCAATCTTTTAGGAGAAGAAATTCACAATGGGAGCTGTATGGACTTCTGTCAGCTATAGTTGCCCAGAGTTTTTTTGTGCACCATTTCTATATTTTGATGGTTTTCCCTATTGGAGCATCCAAACAAATATTTCCCAGCTGTTTTCTTCAGTTGGGGAGCAGGCATATGACTTTGACTATCATTCAGATGCTCATGGAAGAGACTTGAATACAGAAATGAGCAACATGAGGTGGTGCCCAGGTGAGGGCATTCACAGGCCAGTACATAAGGGAGACATCTGGTTCTCTAGGGGTGTGTGATGGAGCACCTAGATCCTTACTTATCATTTTGATTCTGCGGTGTGATTTATGACTTTGAGCTTTATACTAGACAGAGTGGATTCTCTTGTTTGCAACCAAGACCACTGCCCACATAAGAGGTTAAACAATTGTCTTGCAATTACCTGGTAAATTAGAGAAAGAGCCAGAATTAGAACTAAGCTATGTTCCAAGTTTTAGCTTCTAGGTGGGATGAACATAACATGGAAATTGCAAGTTTGTGTTCTCACTCTTATTACTTATCTGAGTTGCAGTCTGAGATCCTTAGATTCAGTGCTCAGGAATCAGCAGACCAAATTTGGCCCACTACCTGTTTTTGTAAATAAAGTTTTATTGGGTCATAGCCACACCCATTTGTTTTATGTATTATCTGTGGTTGCTTTCATACTATGACAGCAGAGTTGAATAATTGCCATAGAGACTATATGATATGTAAAGCGTAAAGTATCCACCTTCTTGCCCTTTACTGATAAAATTTGTTGACCCTCGATTTGGGAGGCAGTCACTATCAATCAGCAGAATCTGGCAGGTGAAAGTAAGCCTGTTGGGCATTCTTGGTCTAACGTACTGTTAGTCATCGTTACTGCTTTTGTTAGCATTTCACATGCTCTCTGACCAGCAGGCTGGTGGAGATGGGGACTGTGCAGACAAAAATAAGGAAATATCCACACATATCCTAGAAGACATGTACACTATTCATTCTCTTGCTTCTAAATGACTTCCTATTAAAGTACTGTTAGGAAGCTGTGCTTTTTTGCTATGTAGGCATTCTTACCTCTGTAGATGATTAGACTGATAGATTTTAACGAAATAAAAAAAGAAAAAACCTAGTCAAGATCGTTTCCTTTCTAATCTGGCATTCAGTAAATGTCTTCAATCAAACCAGACATAGACCACCCTTAAAATAATTGATTCAAGTCCATAGGTCATAGCTTCAGACCCCCAAGATCAATACGTCTTGATGCCAATACCTGGACTTTTGACATATGGTGATTCAGATAAAAGAAACTGCTTTTTAAAACCTTAGGAGGAAGTTATAGGGTTGACCATATCTCCAAATGATAAACCATTTAGTTGCCCCAGCTGTGTAGAATGACTGGTAGTTTCCTGAATCTGCTGATCTATCTAATGCTAAGGTTTCACCAGTGTTGCTTGCTCCTACTCTGTGGCACGTACACTCCTCACCACCTAACTAACTAGCTTCTCCTAGTCCTTTGAGACTAAAGCCCAGTGCTGTGTCCTCCAGAAAGATTTTCATGAACCCTCTCCATCCTCTGGGATTACCTTTATCTTGGGCTCTCTACACCACCTGGTGTTCATTTACTTCTCTTCATCCCACGGTTGGCTGTGAAGGTTCTGGGTCATTTATCTGTTTCCTGCATACAACAGACTGCTCAACACACAGGCGGTGTTCAAATATGTTTATTTAAAAAAGTGGCATCCTTTTTGTGATGTAGAGGCAGGGCCTTGTGAGTGGTGCTAAGCTTTCTTTTGTGTCTTCTTTTTCAGCAGAGAATTACACTGCAGTGGGGCTTTTAATTTTATTCTGAGCCAATTTATTTAAAGTGAATGAAGAGAGAGAAAGAAAGAAAATGCATCAAAGTGCAATGACATGTATTCGAGGTAGTGGGATTTTGAGTGATTTTTTTATTGTGTTTTTATGATTTTCTGTATTTTCTAAATGTTTTACATGGTTATGTATTTTTAGTTTTACAAATGGAAAAGTAGACATTAATAGCAGGTAAAAAATAAAATCTCTCTCTATAAAAGCCTAAGTGACTGTTTGACCAATCTATGACACACACTGACCACCAGGGGCAGACACTCAATGCAAGGACAGGGAAACATGGAACAGACTGATGAATCTCAGAGGGAAGGGGGAAGGGTGGTAAGAGATTAACCAAAGTTCTTATATGCATACTAGAGGCCCAGTGCCCAGATTTGTGAGCACAGATGGACAGTTTTTCAGAACTGTCTTCATTAACAGGTCCTCTGCATTCTATAGAAGGAATGCCAATGAAAAGGTTCCAGGAGTGGAAGGAGAAAATTCATTGTCAGCCAGATTCAGGGAAATCATTCGCTGAACACTCAGGCAAGAGCTGTGGATCATAGCAGTTGTGGGCCCAGCCATCAGTTACAGGACTGGGAGTGAAAACACCACAGTGCCACAGACAAGGGATTGGTTAGTAATTGTTGCAGGTACCTACAGACAGCACTAAAACAAGACTCAAATGCAAAGCCTTGCTCTTATGATTATCTGTATAGCACAATGAGGAAAATCCTAAAAGGAAAAGTACTGATGACTGATCTAGGCCAGGAGCAACCTGAGTGAACCTGTAGAGGCAAGATTGCAGGCACCCACTAAGAAGGCTTTGAGGGCTCACCAAGGGGATCATGCTTATACATACAATGCTGGATTCACTCATGAAACCCCCACATCAGAATACTTGGACATGAGCTCTGTGATGACTCATTCTGCTGATGTATGCTCGGTGAAGTGTCATTAGCCCAGTTGACATTGACCCTGCTTCTGTTATCAGCCTTGCTGAAGTATCATAACTTCAATATTTTTGTCTGTAAAATCCTGACAAGGAATAGAATACTTTTGTATCAAAGTGTGATTTAATTGTTTCTCCTTCTCAAGAAAATCTTACATTTTAAAACCTAAATGCTTTTTCATTTCCAGGTGACACGTGGGATGGCCCCTCCTCAATATTGCAACATTCTCCCCTCTAAACTGGGAGGGAGTCTTGGTGTAATTGGATGGGTAATTGCATTTGTCTTTTGGAGGTTTTGTATCATTACTTGTGTTCCTTGAGGCCACCAAACTATCCTGTTAGTGTCCCAGGCCCTCTGCATCTGCCAAGTAATCAAATGGTACTTGGGGAGATAATTCCCTAAAGCCATTTTCTAGATGAGAAAACTAAATCTCAAAGGGATTAAGTAACTTCCTCAGATTTAGACAGTATCTGTCCATGCAGTATGGACTGGAGAAAGGATGGAGCCACAACTGTGTTCAGAAAAGACAATAATCCTGATTAATTCAGGATACCAGCCTGTTCATCCCACTTCCCTTCCCTCCTTTCTCAATAAGTTTTTTCCATGAATTTCCTGGTAAGTGACTAAACCCTCCCGTCCCTAACATTTTACTTTGCTTGTGTGACTGAGCCTTAGAGAGCTGAAATGGTGAAGTTTTGCTGGACTGTGTATAGTTTATCACTTATGGTCAGAGCATCTTGGGAAGAAGTTGGATACCCTTTTACTTCTCACCACTGGGCTTATGCTGGGTATCCAGCAAGGAGGTCCCTCAGCCACAATATTTCTTATTTGCTTGTGGCTTTTTGACTTCATGAGGATGAGGTTGATTGGGACAGTTATCTCTCACTGGGGATTATTGTTCCCATTTTGCTATAGACACCATTCATTCTTTCATTTCCTCACTCAACAAATATTATGTGCCAAACACTGCTACAATGATACAATGGCCAATAAGAATAAGAGCTAATATGCTCATAGAACCTGGTCTAGAGGAGGAAACAAATAATAACCATGGAAACAAATGAGATAATCACCTGGTGACCTAACATGAGGGAAATAAAGGGGGGACTTAACAGAGAATATCTCAAGAGAATGGTTCTATAAATAGGGCTATTTGGAAGACCACTTTGAGATGCTGTCTTCTGCACTGACACCTGAAGACAGGAAGGGTGGAGCCAATCCAGAACCTGGAGAAAGACCATACCAAGCAATGGCAACAGAAAATGCTCAGAGGTAGGGATGAGTTTGACTTAGTTGAGGAGTTAAAAATGGGCCAGTGTAGTTGAAGCATAGTGAGGGAGGAAGTATGGTAAGCAATAGGGTAAGGTCAGCCCTTGATGGACTTTGTTGGCACCAATGATTCTTAGATTTAACAAACAGCACAGTTGTTTCCAGTAAGCATTCATGTGCCTGGCCTATGCTTCATGTTAGATATTTAGACCCACCCCAGTCATAAACCCTGGCAAGGATGACTGTACCATAAAAACATGTGTTTCACTGTTTCCTGTTAGTCTTCCCAGCCTATCAACATTAGGTGCACTGTTGAGAACTGAAGAGCTTGATCCTCAGAGAGGTGACCATTTCACCCACTGAGAACATGAGTCGGAGTGGAGAACAGGTTGCCCTGTTCTTGTTCTGACCTTCCTGTTTATCTAAGTCATTCTGAGACACTTGCAGTTTCTTTGGCAGCCCACACAGCACTTAACCTTCACCATGCAAATTAGTATTTTAATCTATCAAGGATTCTAGGCCAGCCTGTTTTTGTCCCCATTAACCTCTGGCTAGCCCTACACTTTTCCAATGAAGAGAACTCCATTTCCTAATCAATGGTCACTTCCAGATGGAAATCATAATTATGGTTATGCAGCATTTGGTTAGCATACACAGCTTTTACGAGAGTGATTGATAGAAATGAGGCAATGGGACTGAGTGGGCCTCATGCCCGCTTGTTTTGTCCAATTTATTTTGCAGGATATGTAGGGTAGCCATATACTTTATTGTCCAAATAGACACACTGTTGAGAATGAAGGGGACTCTATTGATAGAGTTTCAATTATACCATGAAAATAGACATAAACTGGGGTGGATGGTCACCCTAGGTTTTCAGCACTCGGGTACTACACTTGTTACTATATTATTTAGGCTTTTCCATATAATAATGAGTGACAATTACTCTTTCTTGTCCCCTGTGTTACAATCATGTGCATTAAGTCCATCCATTTTATGGGTCTAAAGGAGAAGTCACAAATGAACTTTTTGCACAGACTATCTTTTACTGGTGGCTTATGCCAAGCTAAGAAGGAAATAGCAAAGCCAAAGTCTAACCTTAGGACTGTCCTGAGGCTCTAGATGGTTAGGAAAGGAGCAGAGATGTCTCAGAGCTTTTTGTTCCCTTTGCTCCTGTTCACCTCCGTGCACAAGGAAGGCATCTCTGAGAGCAGAGAGGTGCAGGTGGCATGGAGATAATTTGCCTGGTGATCTCCAGCCAGACCACCTGCCTGTGACAGGAAAGGTGAATAAGGACTTATTTTCAAGACAGCAAATAATTTGCCACAGTGAGAACCTGTTGTGTGTGCTAATAAGAAATGGACTGTCTTGAGGGAAAGGAATAAATGGGATAAAACTAATTTATTACTTTTGGCATTACAGGAAATCTATCTATCTATCTATCTATCTATCTATCTATCATCTATCTAAGTCCCAGTGCATGAAATTAAGCCCTTGCAGCACCAGCTTTGTCCTGAAGATCATCTGGATGGTCATCAGGACAGTCGTTGTTGTTTGGTCTAATTAGCATATTAGCTCTTTATTATATAGAATATCCTATCTAATCAAAGAGTAACATGCAAATGGACTGTACCTTTACACTCACAAGCCACCCCTACCAGCCAATCAGAAGCAAGTATGCAAATTAACTCAAGATAGCTGCAGCCATGGAGAGAGCAGGAGGCTTGGGTTGCCCCAGGAAAAGAATGAAGCCAACCTTTCCACCTGCTCTGGCGGGCCCAGGCCTCCACTCAAGGCTACAAAGTTTCAATTATAGAAGATAAATAAATCCTAGATACCAAGGCCTCTGCTTGGGTTGCCAGGGGGCATGCCCGGCCTGCAAACTACCACAGGCCCCTTGCCCAGGCCTTCTTAGTCCCCAAGGGAACCCCCACCCCAATCCGGGACACCCTTCAGGGCAAACCAGCTGGCCCCCACCTGTACACCAGGCCTCTATCCTATCTAATCCTATCTAATAAAAGAATAATATGTAAATTGACCATCATTCCAACACACAAGATGGCTGCCCCCATGTGCTAAAAAATGTCTGCCCCATGTGGATAGAAGATGGCAATCACAAAATGGCCACAGGGGATGGTACTTGGGGCCACAGGCTGGCAGAGGAGGACAGTTGGGGGCAACTGGGCCTGCAGGGAAAGGCAGTTGGGGGGACCCAGGCCTGCAGGGGAGGGCAGTTAGGGGTCAAAAAGGCTGGCAGGGGATCAGTTAGGCATTAATCAGGCTGGCAGGCAGAGTCAGTTAGAGGCAATCAGGAAGGCAGGCAGGTGAGCAGTTGGGGGCAAGTAGTCCTGGATTGTGAGAGGGATGTCCAATTGACATTTAGGCCCAATCCTACCTGGGTCCCAGATTTGAGAGGGTGCAGGTTGGGCTAAAAGACACACACCACCATGCATGAATTCCGTGCACCAGTCTTCTAGTACATATATAAAAGCCTAAGTGAATATTACAATGGAACAACCAGTCTCTATGATGCATGCTGACCACCAGAGGGCAGACACTCAATGCAGGAGCTGCCCCTGGTGGTCAGTGTGCTCCCACAGGGGGAGTGCCACTCAGTCAGAAGCTGGGCTCATAGCCGGCGAGCGCAGCTGTGGCAGCGGGAGTCTCTCCCAACTCTGTGGCTGGGATGAGCATGAGTGGCGTGGTGTCCAGCCTCCATTTGGGTTCCTCCCTGGCCACCTGCTGCTTGGCACACTGCTATATCCCCTAAGGGATTCTGGATTGTGAGTAACTCTCTCATAGCTTATAAACTGCTACATCCCACACACAGTTAAACAAGGAAGGTGGCTTCTGCAGTATTTGAAAAAGAAATCATGGCTGCTTAATCCTAATTCATCAGCAGAATTTCCAAACGGTCCACATCCTATTTATTCTACATGGGGATGAACATGCATTCCTCTATATTGTGAACAATCTTTAAGACTTAAAAATTAAAACCTAGCAAGGCTACTCTAACACTGAGAAAAAAAAAACAGGATGATGCAGTGCTGACATGCATGGACGCTGGCTTGCACATTTTGTGGTCAGCCCTGATTCTGATACATAACTTGTGACAAGGCCAATTACTTAACTCCTCCCTGCTTCAGTTTTTCCACCCATAAAATGGGGAAAATGGTACTGCTGCCTCATAAGAATCATGTAATGTACTACTTTTTATAATCAGGGCAAAAAAATGTAGCTGCCCATACAACAGCAAGATGCCTTTCACCTATATGAAAAGTATGGTCACTGGTGCACGCAGCATCCTAGATTGCGAGAGAGCTCATGAAGATTGGGCCTAAATTGGTAGTTGGACATCCCCTGAGGGGTCCTGGGTTGCAAGAGGTTACAGGTTGGACTGAGGGAACCCCCTCCCCAGTGCACAAATTTTATGCACCAACCTCTAGTGTACACTGAATGGCCAGATTATTATAATCTCTGAACGCATAATAATCTGGCCACTCAGTATATATCCTATATAATAAAAGACTAATATGCAAATTGTCCCCTCGACCAGGAATTTGACCTGTGGGCCAATCCATGTCCCCTCCCCCTGGCCAGGCTGGCTGGAATGCATGAATTCATGCACCGGGCCACACACACACACACACACACACACACACACACACTGAATGGCCAGATTGTTATGAGTTCAGAGATCATAATAATCTGGCCACTCTCTCTCTCTCTCTCTATATATATACACACACACACACACACACACACACACACACACACACATACATATACATTCTTGAATATCCTCAATTGGCAATAATAATTTTTATTATTCTTTATCAGAAATGCTTTAAAGTAATTCTTGGCTGAATATTTTACTTTTTTGCTTAAAGAGCACATACTGGTTAGATAAATTAGCATTGTACCCTCCTCTCTCAGTTTCTTCCTCTCACCCTCAGCTTCTTCTCCTGACTGTCATTCTGTAAGCACTCTTTCTATCATGTAGGCTCAAAATCTGGAGTCATTTTTGCTTTCCTTCACTTCTGATGGCCTATCTCTTGTGGAGTCCTATAAGTCTAGTCTAGTTCTGCAGACTCTCTCTCCTCCATCTTCTTTTTTCCATATATATATATAGTAACCAGCTAGACCAGACTCATTACCTCTAGCCAGATTCTTAGAATATATTTTAAATAAATATTTTTATTGATTTTAGAGAGGAAGGGAGAAGGAAAGAAAGATAGAAACATCAATGAGGAGAATCACTGATTAGCTGCCTCTTGCACACCCCCTACTGGGAATCCAACCCACCAACCAGGCATGATTCTATGCTGACGCTCAATCTACTGAGCCAAACCAGCGAGGATAGGATATTTTCTTCATGATGCTTGTTATTACCAGCTCCAAACCATCTTGTGTATCATGGTTAAGTTGTCTTAAGCAGTAGCTTCAAGCCTGTTCTTCCTCTTTCAAATCCCCAATGTCTGCTCATTGCCTTGTAATGATGTTTAGTCAATTTACCTGGCTCTAGCAGATGTTTTAAGGACCATCTTCACTATGTTATTGAAGTCTATACATGTTGGGCTCTGAGAGGTCATGGAAGAGAAAATTGGGTTCACAGCAAACTTTTATCTAAATCAGGGTTGTCATAAAGATGATCCTTAAAGAATGTTAAGGAATTACCCAGGAACAGGAAACCATACACATTCAGGCCTAGATGTTAGAATATGATTCATTCAAGGGTCTACAAGGAAATTATGTGGCTAACCCCACAGAGGAAAGGGACAAGCTCAAAATGATGCCAGTGAGAAATAGGCAACTATCATAAGAACGTGGAACTTAATTCTAAGGGCAGTGGGAAACCATGGAAGAATTTTAAGTAGGGATGTGAAATTGTCAGATGTGCCTTTTAAAAAGTTCACTCTAACTGCTGTAGGTTTAACTATTGGTCACTTCTTGTTTTTCCCAAAGCCTTTCTCTCTGACATTTTTAACCCTATGTTAATTTTTTATCTTTATGTAAGTTGGAAATTCCAAAACTTACTTAACAAAGGAGTTATTTCATATAAACTCTCTTTTGCATAGAACTCAGTTTGAGAAGTGCTCACCTGAGTAATTTCCTCTGCCTTCTTGCCTTGTTGAATTCCAGGGCATCTCACCAGACCCAGATCCAACCCATCTTTCCAGTGGTGGCACAAATGTCTGAAGTCCCTCTCGGATCTTACTGTCAGCTCTAAAGTCAGCTTTCTTCATCCCTTAAGCCACGGCTCTTTTCAGATCTTAAAAGGCTGCAATTCTAGGATAACAGAGACCTGTATCTTTTCTGAACTCCTATGGTGTACCATTGATACATCTCTTGGGCACTTATCAGTACACCTGGTATTAGAAGGTAGGGGTTTCTGCATGGCTCTCACACTTCTGTCTTGTTCAGAGGAGGAATTTGATTGCTGTTTAATTAATCTCACCCTTGAGCAGCCACCTTCCCACTATTGTAAGCCACACATACATATTGCTCCTTTGTATCCTGGTAGAACTACAATTCTCCCAACTATATCTGGGTGCCTATCAGCACCTGTGCCTGTAGGCATGCTGGAGGGGTGCCTGTCAACACCTGCACCTGTAGGCATGCACCTGCGCCTGTAGGGATGCCATCCAGGCTCAGCCCACTGGGATTCGTGAGGCCCTGGCAAACTCTTGTCAACCACCTTATATTTTTAGCCCCCAGATTGAGACTCTGGAATGCTTTCCATTGGTCCTCAAGGACAGGCATGTGAAGGGCATGTTCATCTTTGCTTAGTGCTTTCTCAGTTTCCTAGTCAGTCAACCAGGGACAAGAAGGTCTGTTTCCTATTGTCTTTGGGTGTTTCTCAGCCTGTGCCTAAGAATAAGCTTCCTTTGGTCCAAAGGGTATCACAGCTGTGTTTCCCCTTTTGTGATAGTGTATGTGTGTGGTGAAGGCAAGTGGGGAGTAATTGTTTTTGTCATGGAGTGCCCCCCACGTCCATATTGGTTTCCCTTGTCGGGGCTTGTTCCTCTCACTCCTGTAGGGAAGGACTGTCAGAGGATGTCAAGATAAATTTTCTGCTCCCACTTGCACCTTTTCTTTTCCCGTCTCTCTCTCCCTCCTCTCTTTTGATTCTGTCTTGATGTCATCTCTTCAAAGTATACTACCTGTAAAATATTGATTCACAGCAGGCTGCACCTGCCAGGATCAGATTTCTCTTCTGCTAGCAGCAAGTAATAAGCTACCACAGGCACCACAGACACCGCAGACACCACAGACACTGCAGACCTGGGTGCCAGCTCCACTGCCGCCTCACACACATCTACCTGGCTCTACATAATGAAACAGCGGTCAGAGACATTGCAGAGGTAGAGAAACCAAGTAATAACCAGTAGGGACATAAAAGAGCACTGGAGCCTGCGAACAGAGAGTGTAACAGGTATCACCACGAGGAGCAGAGGCAGGGGAAGCTCTGTGGTTTCCTAATGGCAACTGGAAAAATAGCAAAGGAAAGCAAAGCCCCCAGTGACTGCCCGTAATTGCATTGGCCTCCACCTCCTCTGTCTTTCCTCCTCACTCCCAGGCATCGTGGGTCAGCTTGTGGAAGTGATCACTTATGAACCCTGCTGGGAATATCAAAGATAGAGGGATTTCTTATGAAATAGAGGTGAATTTTGTTTGTAGAAGAAAGAGAATTCATGGCCAGACAGCAGGGCAGGGTGGTGAAGAGCTTGGACTCTGGAGCCACAACCCATGTTTGCTACCTGGCTTTGCTGCTTACATCCATGTGTTTTGTGGCACATTACTAAATTTATGGCCCCATTTCTTTGTTGGTGTAATGGGATTGTTGTTATAATTAAGTGAATTAATAGTTGTAAGGCATTATGAATAGTGACTGGCACATAACATTATTAAAATATTTATTAAATCCATATATACAGTTTCTCTGATGGGAAGTCAAAAGTCCCAATTAGTAAAAGCACTGTGGGCATTCCTCTTTCCTTTGGGGCTATAACTCATTATCTTGAAAGACTCCAGAGCAGATAAGCCCTGGGGGACCAGAAAATTCAGGGAAGCCTAAACATTCTCCTCTTGCTTTGTCTGCAAATATGCATTAGTTCCAAAGTGTCCCACTTTGTGAGGTGACTCTTTCTTCAGAAGCAGAGAAGTTGTGAAAAGAGCCTTCTGCACCTCATTGAGGTGTGTCTGTGTCATTCTTATCCTGGCTAAGGGAGCAATGTATTAAAATAAAAGCAGCTTATTTGAAGAAGAAATGACAGAAAACTCCCCCTACTCGTGAAAGAAATAGACTTACAAGTCCAGGAATCACAGAGAGTCCCAAACAAGAGGAATCCAAAGAAGCCCACATCAAGACAATCATAATTAAAATTCCAAAGGTTAAAGACAAAGAGGGAATCTTAAAAGCAGCAAGAGAAAAGCAGTTTGTAAGAAGAAGAAAAATATGAACAATAAGATGGTAATAAATATATATCTATCAATAGTTGAATCTAAAAATAAAAATAAACAAATAGGAATCTAATGAACAAAATAAATTGATGAATAAAATAGAACCGGAGGCATGGAAAGTGGAACAGACTGAAGAATTTCAGAGGGAAGGGGAGAGGGGGAGCAGAAAGAGATTAACTAAAGAATTTATATGCATATATGCATTACCTATGGGCACAGATAATAGGGCAGTAAGGGCCTGGACCTAGGTAAAGGGGACCCATGGGTGTGGGGGAAAGGGAGATATCTGTAATACTCTCAACAATAAAGATTTAAAAAACAAAAAACAAACAAAACAGAGTGGCCATTCAAAGTCAATAAATCTGTCATCAGAGATGACAGTTGTGGGTTTGCAATTCTTGTTTTACTGCGACTTTGAGCAAGTTGGTGAAGGTGGCCATGTCATCAGCTTGGCCTGTGAAGAGAGATGATTTTTTACTTTATTAAGCTACTGAGGGGACTCTACCCTCAGTACCCTCCAGGGAACCTTCCCTTTTGCAGTACAGGGAAATTTACCCCTTCTGACCAACTGTTCAGCTTCCTTTGAAGCTGTTTTAATTCAGATTTGGTTCATCTCATGATGGCTTTCGAGTCAGTGGGGAAAACGTTTACAATATAACAGACTGACAACCTGTATTTTTTACATCCTGTTAGAGAAATCGTGGATCTTTTATGCTCAATGTTCTTTTGTTTTTTTTTTTGTTGGAAGAGATGTCCTTTGAGACCCATCAGTTTCTCACTTTATATTCTTTCTCCTCTTCAAGCCTCAAAGCCTCTCTGTACAGTAGCCAGCCTCCCTTTGAAAAGGCGGGCTAGGGGAAGTTTCAACTGAAGCTGGCCATCGTCAGTAGTCTACGGGCAAAAAGGAGAGTGCAAGTCAAGTGGAGCATCCATCCCATCGCTGAGGTAAAGGTTAGTTCCTTCAGAATGAGAGAGGGCTTATTTCAAGTCCCCAAAGGCCTTGAAGGGCACTACAGTCTCATGGACTTTGTGTTGGTTCAGTGGACCTACCCTGTCTTCCTCACTGTGGCATGCTCCACAGAACTGCCTTGTTCTTCTTTATGCCGGGATCCTAAATTACTGTTTGTGTCCCTTTTCAGATAGAGAGCTAGAGATTAGCAGTGTGCAGAGCATCTTGGGACAGGTGAAGCTGTGGGAGACAGAATATCTGCCATAAAGAATGATAGTGAGGTGCCAGCAGGAAGACACGGGGCTAAATCTAAACCCTAAGCCAGGTTTAGTCAAAGACATGATGTGGAGAATGAATGACTTCTATGAAAAAGGAAGGGATTTTTGGGAACCACATGTAGGGGTCCAGTGGAGTGATCAACTGCCTGGGCTTGCAAAGCAGTTCTGCAGCTGCATGGCATTGGGTAAAGTCATGCCACCTTTCTGTCTCCCAGCTCCTCATTGTTACAGTGGGTTATTATGAAGATTGAACTTGATGATCCATGTAAAATACTTAGTAAAGCTCAGATGACTGTTAACACCTTAGTATAAAGAAGTATTGCAAGTAAGAAGTTCTTCAGGCTATCATCTCTTTGAAATGCAATGGGAAAACAATGGAAAAGGGATCTTTTTTAAAGGCAAGCTAGTAAAAACTTAATAGTTACCCTATGTTTTTATCTTCTATCAAAATTGTTCATATTTTTCCTTCTATTTAACTGCTTACGTCCCTGGTAAGTAGTAGATATTCCATAAATACTTGTTCAACGAATGTACCAACATTCAGTCTTATATTTATGTCTGTGCGCTCAGTGATCACTAATGGGCTAAAAGATTTCACCAGTAGCTACAATGATACAATTATAATTTATTGTTCTTTTTAACTAAAAAGGAATTTTCTGTTGTCTGTATATATATTAGGTCTGAGGCTTAGGAGTCTATGTTAATTTGCATGACTGGGCCAACCTAAAGCATGTTAAATATTTCCTATACATTCATTTAACCAATATTTATTTATAATATTCCATATTTTACTAAGTGTTGTGGTTTAGTTTCTACTTTGAAAATCTGAAAAAGAACAAAATAGACGAGAGCAATATATCTTGATAAGCATCGAGACAGATGTAAATAGAAGTTGCTGTGTAAATACAAGGGAAGAGAGCTTTACCCACTTTGTGAGGGTGCGCTTGTGGGGATGGAGGGGCTCGGAGAACTTTTCTAGAGATGGTGGCATCTGATATTTGGAGAGTGAGTGTTGCATTTCAATGAACGGGTAGATACTATGGTGAGAAAAACATTCTTAGACTGACTAAACATTTAGTACATTATACTCTAGTACAAGAAGATGAAAATTCTGGGATATGGAAGTTGACACTCATCATCTAGCCTTACAAGATATAAAACAAACAAAACATCTGGCTGAACTTCCTTAGTGTGAGTCTCCCTTCCCTGCCTGCCTCCCTTCCTCCCTCCCTCTCTCTTTTCTTCCATCCCTTTCTTCCTCCCTCCCTTGTATTTCCTCCCCACTTCACCTTTATTGAGATATTCTTGACATCTTTAACTTTTAAAATTGATTTGGTTCTATGACTATCCTACTGGAAGGTCAATGAGAATTTGGAGAACAGATTGATTAGTCTTTCATTACTAACTAAACTTTGATTTTAGCTTTATGCTTCTGGTGGCAGGAATTAACCAAAGTAGGCAAGGGTGTTGTGTAGGGCATTTCTATTATAGTTTCTGTTCCTGAAGAGAGAGAATGAGTGAGCTTTGTTTTATATTGACTAATATCTATTCAGAAAGAATAATGCCAAGATTTAGGTAGAAATATCAGTAAGTCACTTTTATTAATAATATTGAGATGGGACACACGGTTCCTGCCATATTACTTAGGAAATTGCTTGGATAACAAAAGCCCTTCTACTTCATGAGTAAACACAGACAAGGATATATGAGTCACAGAGAGGCTAGTTCAGGTAATGGCTGGCATCTACAATGATAAAAAGACATGATGGAAGTTTGGAAAGCAAAATGAAAATTCATTTGAAGAGGGAGAATTAATAATGTTAGCTAGCATGTTTGCTCATCTGTAAAATGAGAAGTTTGTGGCTGGATCAAGTCCAAGTTTCTTGCCATCTTTGACACATCATGGATCTATGGATCCAATAAGGAGCAGACAGGCAACAAAGGGAACTGACAGACTTATTTATTAAAAGTTATTATTTTTTTCCTCAAGAATGGAAGGTTCTGTAAATAATGTTTAAATCCAAGGCACTTTTAAATATAAAAATGAAATTACAACAAAATACAGGCAAAAATAACAGAACACACACACAGACACACACACACACAGATACACACAAGTGTCACGCTCTCAGCCTGATGCTTCAATGCACTGCTATTTTCTCTGAGAGTGAGATATTTGGAAAGTTCATTAAATCTTTGGGACATTGAATAATGTTTAGTACACCATTTCTTTGCTGCACTAAAGAGTATAACCAAAGCTCCAGAGAGTGGGGAATTTTAGGAAACTTCAGTAACTTATAGTAACATGTAGCTTTGGTATTGAGAGAATCTGCTTCAAAATGGAAAATTAGGTAAGTGCATGTCATGGGTTCTTGAAAATTTCTATGTTTGGTTGAACATTTTGGAAGAGAGAGATGTTCACCCAAGTGTGTGCTCCCCAATCACAAAGGTTGTCACTGGAAAGTGGTTGCCCAATCATGGACATTTTTGTCAAAAACCTTTTGCCTCTTGGTAGGATTGTGTGACTACTCCTATCAGTGATCTATGAGTTTAAGTACTGCCCATCATTTCTTGGCCCAGGATGTTAAGAGAGTGGCCTTCATCATAGTATCTGTTTACTCTTAGACTCCACAGTTCAAGGGGGATGGCAAAACCCTAGGATGGAAGAAGCCCAGATTCCTGATGCACCACATAAAGAAATCTGCCCAACTACTGGAAATCCTGTTAAATGAATTAAGAAGTAAATTCTATAGAAACTTTGGGGTTTATTTTTATAGAAATTCTCTGATTGATAGACACTAAATCCATTGGTCTTGTATAATATGGTAAATCATTCATTGGAGAGAAATAGACACTCTGATTTATGGTTGTAGAACCTATGGGAAATCTGATGTGTCCTATGGTCTAAAGCTATGAGGAAAGAGAAGTCAGTAATCCTTTTTTAGTGGTGTTAAACTCTTATAAATAACTGGAATTTTCCAGCTTCCTTCTTGTCTAAGTCAACGTGGGACATTTTGCTGCAGCCATTTGAAGTATCAAAGAGTTGCTTCTTTGTAATTGCCAGCTTGATTTCAGAGAGAAACACAAGTTTCTGACTTTTTCCCCAGCCATACATGATGAAAGGGGACAAACGTGATTGGTATGAAGTGGGCAAAAAATGTTGTGAGGACTTTATATAAAATGCCATGTATTGTTATACCTACTGCATAGGCTTAGAAAATGAACCACAGAAATCTTCAACAGTCAATAGCTACATTATGTTTTCTGTTATTGCTAGCATTAACAAAACACAATGAGCCAAATAGCATGTGCCATAGATATATTTCCTGGTCAAAGGAATTTCCTGTTAAGACTCAACCTTCCCCCTTTAACTAGTACTCATAGTTCTTTGTAGCTGTTTGCCATCAGTGCACTCTTTAAGCCAAAAATAAACCCAAGAGTTAATCAGTCTCTGTAATCTTAAAGGCAGAACTCTATATACTCATAAAGGTATAAAAATAGCAGCATTGTAAAAATTGATAGAAACTGATCATAACCAAAACCTAGGCAAGGGGAAATTGATCACTATAACAAATGTTAATGGTAAAGCATTTTAGTTAGTATGAAAAAAGGGGCAGTTATAGTCAGGATTGTTAGAGACATGTTAGTATATTTAATTCATCAGCTAGTTTGGGCACAACTAATAAGAACCTCTCTCCTAGGGCGAAGATGAATGTTTCCAGTTACTTTTGTGTTTTGAACACCTCAAAGAGTCCTGCTATCTCACTTGGGATGGTGTGTGTGTATGTGTGTGTATGTGCATGTGTGTGGGTGTAATTTATAGAAAGACTTTATCAGTCAATGCTTACTTCATTCAACTCCCTGTTTGTCTGAAGATCAAATATTAAATCATTGTTCTTTGAAAGTCTCCAAAGGAACTCAGAATACATTTTAGTAGACTACAAAAATTTTATTTTATGTTATTTATTTTTTAATGATTGGGGATTACTTAAAAGTAACAAGTTCCTTTAGGGCCAGGAGCAAGGTAAAGAAGGTGCCTATGATATAAAATTTAAGGAGGCACTATTCTCACCTTGATTTGCAAGACCCCGAGAGTGAGTTCCTCCTTAAATTCTGCATCCTAGCCATTTCATACCTCACCCTAGTCCCATCACTGAATACCACAGATTAACTAGTTTGAAATGTGTACATTGGAGATGTGCAGAGCAACCTGGGCCTGCTTAAACATAGTGTTGGAGTTTGGATATCTGGTAGTAACTTCTTAATGAGAAATATAGGGAAATCAGCTCCAATGTCAAGGTGAGTTCCTGCTGAGCAGAAGACACCAGGAAAGAAAAGCTTCTCTTTTGGTCTTTGCTTGAATAATAATAATAAAAAAAGACCTATAATTGGATTTCCTTAAAGACCTGGAGAACTTACATCTTTGTAACTTTTCAGATTGAAAGGTAGTCCTTTTGAATTCTATTAGCTTTGCAGCCTACATTTTTTAGAAAGTAAGATTATGTAGCTTCTGAAAGAAATCAGGAACAATGAAATGAGCAATATTTGCATTCACAAGTTATTCTGTGTTGGCAGATTGTCATCTTTTGTAGAAATATTATAATTTTTCAAAAGGACCACTTTGAAGATAAAGAATAATCTTTAATCATTTTTTTTAAATAAAATCATTTTGAATGCTCAAAGATCTCATTGTCCTTTGGCATGGTACAGCCCACTTCAGGTAACCACATTGCAATCAAGGGCACCATCCCCCTCTCATCTTCAACTCTGCCAGAATAATAGCCCACATTCACCCACCTGCCCCTTAAATTTCTACAGATTCCTGTTAGCAGAGGAATGAGAACCTTATTATCCAGGAGATTTTAGTAGCCTGACATCTAAAGAAATGGCAGCTATAGTCAAATAGAGTAGCTAGCAAATTTCCAGATACTTTTGTATGATGGATCAGAAAATTATATTTTTATATTCCTATCGTAGTTTAAAATCCTAAGCATCAGTGACCTGCGATGTTTGAGAAAGAGTTGCCTACACTGAGGTCACTGAGAAGAAAATAAGATCTCCAAAAACAATGCCTTCCTTATTACTTACAGAAGTTTCAAGAGATCAAGGTTGGTAGACTGAATCTTCTCTCTTAGAAAAACTGTAAATTTTCATATTGCATGAAAGATGGAAGTTTTTATACATATTAATTAGATATAGTGATGTCACCATCAGGATACAGAAGGTGATTGTAAATGCTATGTTGAACGCATGTCTTCTTGGATATGATAAAATACTGTTCTGGGTTTGCTTTTACTGCTCCTCTAAACTTTGGGAAGTGGGGAGAATCTTTCTTTGCCCTTAGATGGAAGATCCCATGATTTTTACATGAATTCTTAGGAAAAGTACTGGTATATGATTCCTTGAAGCTAATTCAGAAATTTTATTTTCTGGCCCAAATGCCAAATGATTGCTTTAATCTTTTAAAGATGAGACTTCTGTGTACTGAGTCCCATTCCCATGCTAGTACCTGTAGTTGACTTATTTCGTTTTCTATTTGCTAGCTGCTTTTTAATGTTCATCAGGGTCAAAACTGGGGGAAGGAGTAGAAGTGAGGGCACAGTGTTATTCCTTCAGAGTGCTTTCCTGCTTCTTTAGAGAGTTCCATCACCAACGTTTCTCTCTTAATATTGGTGGGATTGCACGTGACTGCTTCATGGGCTCCTGGGCAGTGGTGGATCATCTCTAGACTCTTATTGGGAGTCTAAGACTCAGGAAAATCTCACTCCCTTGTGATCTTCTTCTGGTGCAGAGGAAACACTATTGCCTTAGGTACAGAGCTCGCTCTGCCTGCTTGGTTCTTGGGTATGCTGGAGCTGCTCTCACTGTCTCTGTTGCAGAGAATGCTCTCACTAGGCTTGATGTGAAGGAGTTGTACCCCCAATGAGCATCTTCCCAGTACTAATAGGTAACAGATAGTGGCTTCCTCCAATATCATGAAGTCACCTTCCCCTTCTTTCTAGCTCTGATCCTTTTTTGTCCTTGTTTGTGATGACTCTCATGCTCATGTTAGTGCCTATTACATTATGCCACAGTCAAAATGGTGGCTGGAGGAGCCCATTTTAACACCGTGATACACAAATGAAACAGTAATAAAAATGTTTTCTAGTAAACTAACATAATTTAATAAAATGTTCAATGATTTTTGTCTGCTTAATATGATCAATTTGATTAAAATTCTTTGCTGCAGCCTTGGCCAGTCCCAGCTGTGATACAGCTCACATGCAGGATGTGTTATGAGGACGGCCTCCCTAAGGTATTTTTACCCAAACACCTACCCAGTTGAGCGCAGAGACACGTGCTCCCTCTTCACTTGGCCCAGCCAGGACGCGGGCATTCCCCATCCATCAGTCATTCTTTGGCTGAGTTTAGGTAACTATGTCCAGTCCCTTAGGAGATGGAGGTGCTTTCTAGATATCTATTATTTTTGAAGAACAATAAAGATTTCCCCCTGCTATATACTCTATTCAGTCTACAAATCACAAAGAATAATTTCATAACCTATTGACTTAAAACTCTTTACAATCATTTAACCTCCTCAGAAGAGTCAGCATCGGGTGCATAAATACAAAAGCTAGGGCACCAAAAGCTGCCATACACATGTTTAGAAAAGTAAACCTGATTCCAGCCTGGACACCCAGTGGGCAGGAGCTGAAGGCTTCTCTCCCTTATAGTGGTCTGAGGCATACTGATATTTGAGAACGCAAGTATGTGGCCCTGAAGAATTATAATGTAGGAAACCTGGAGGGCTCTGTTAGTAACCAACCCCTGGAGAACTTTCCTCCTTTTTTTCTCTTAGTTTGGGAGCATTATGTTGCAAGGATTTGGGGAATGTGTTGAGAATGAAAGAAGAAGCTGGAAGCTGACTGTGCCAGGAGTGCTCCCAGCTGGAAGTTTTTAGGAGGTAGTTGGTGTTTCTCACTAGGTTGCTCCCCTCGGCTCACCAGGGAGAGATGTTGACAGGTACTGCAGAAACAGAGGGAGAGAAGGGAGGCTAGCATAGAATAAAATTATAAGGAAATCAAAATTCACCACATTAGTATTCAATCCACATATTTTCTGCTCATGAAAGCTTCAATGCAGGCAAAAAATATTTTTTAAGCAAATTATTTGCCTCGAAAGAAAAGTATGAACAACCCAAATGAAGTAATCTCCTATAATTTTCTATTCTTAACTGTAGACCATTCAACACATTTTACTGACTAACTCCTCCACACTTGCAATGGAAACATATATTTAAAAAGGATGCAGGCTCTGCCTTCTGGGTGTGTACAGTAAGGATGTTAACTGGTATTTGGTAGCTGACCATGTATTGCTTCAAACTGTAATTTCAGAGCAGCAATGAAACTATCAGTTCTCTACTATGTGATGAACATAACAAAAAGGGTATTTCTAATGTTAATAATTTCTCCTACCCAAAGAACTCAGGGGATAATAGCACGATGGCATCTAAAACCAAAAGCCATATAGTCTATTCTTTTATTCATGAGAAAGGACAGAATTTACCTGAGAATATACATGTCCCTTCTTGCCAGGCATTCCTTTTTATTATTATCTTCTAATTTCGGTGATTGAAGCAAAAAGTTATTTCTTAAATCTCATCCTTAGGGCTTAATCTTTCATTTACTCAGTGAACCTGGTTTTGTGGCCTGTCATGCAACCCCGATATCTACTCTGTAACTTAGCATATCATTTTACTCTTAAGCTTATCAATCTCATATGTTTGCTATAGAGCATAATTCATCTTTTTCTTTAGCATAATGTGTGTTTTTAGAATGAACTAGCACCTTGTGTTCCAGTTAAGTGAGACTCTTTCCCATAATACTAGTGCTTTTTTATATCCATGTTTTTGTCTCTCTTTCTTTTCTCTCTAGCCACTTAAATCTTTCTTACCTTTTATATAGAACACAAGTGACACCTTTTTTGGTTATCCCGAGTAAGTCTTCCCTGATCTCCTAACCCAAGAGATTTTTTTGCTATGAATGAACGTTGTGTTAGTCATTAATGCTGTTCACTGTATTTGGTTCTCTCTCTTTCTCATTTGGTGCATGTTGTAATATTGTTCCTGGTCCCGAGCTCAAGCATCGTCATGACACATTTTAAGCCAACACAATCTGAATGGAAGGGGTATGTGTCATCTCCATATGGAAGCTTTACGAGTCACTATGTGCTTTACCATCTCCTTTCCCTCTGCCAGGGAAACTAGTGATATTCCAGATAGCGATTGCTCCGTCAGCCTGGATGATAGCATGAGAATGAATGATGATGATATGAAATTGAGCCCTTAGTCTACCTGCAATAGGTATGTAATATGAGCAGGAAATAAGTCTTTGTTATTTAAGCCATGGAGATTGTGAAGTTGTTCATTATTGCAGCAAAACCTAGTTTATTGTGACTGATGATGTGGATACATAGTGCTGATGTTTCTTTTTATCCAATTCACTTAAAAATGCTTGCTGATATTCAGCCCAGTCAGCTGAAGAGCTTCAGGTGACTGCAGCCCCAGTCTGTATCTGACTAACACCACAGGAGGACTCCAAGGAAGAACCAACAAGGAAAGCAGAGCTTTTGGTCACCCATTTTCTCAGCGGCTGTGGAAATTCTTTTCTAAGGAGTCATTGGTACATAAGGAGTGTGTGCAATTAGAAGTGAAAAAGATAGTTCTTTTTGGGCTGACCCCATAAAGGCTGGTGTTCCCAAGGTTCTGTCCTTGGCTCTCTTTTTTTTTCTCTTCACATCCTCCCTGAAAAAAATCTATATTTCACCATGATTTCAACCACAAACTTTATGTCTAAGATTTCCATATCTGTATTTCTAGCCACAGGAGGATGTGCCTAACTGAGACCTTCCTAATTTTCTGACCTGCAATATCATAAGAAAAATCAAGTGGTTATTTTAAGCCACTACATTGTGGAGCAATTTGCTATGCAGCAATAGTAGCATATCACTAAATTATTTTCATTGTTCTTCTTGCTTCTTCCCTCAACAGTGCGGGGGCCAGCAGGCTCTGTTGTCCTGATCCTACAGTCCTTTAGCCAGTGCACCATCCTGCCCTTACCACAGAGTGACCTCACTTATTGAGGGACAAAGTTAATACCTACAGTTACCCAGTTAGTAAGTATTAGAGCCAGGATTTGAACTCAGGCATTTACCTTTAAAGCTGATGCTCTTCACCATTATTCTTTATCCCCTCTATTCATTTTCAGAACGCCCAGCCTTCCATCTTTTAGTCTGATCACACTTGGAGAGCTTAATAAAACAGTATTTGATGCTGAACCTCATTTTTCAATTGCTAATAAATGACCATCCTTCCCTGGCTGAGGAAATAAATCAATTGTATTCGGGGTCTATGGAAACATTTTCTGAAATAGGGTCTGTGTGGGTCAGCCAAGAACATATTAAGTGGTATAACAATATCATTACCAACTCTTTCACCACTCTGATTCTGTATTGCTAGACATTTGCAACAATAATTGCTTTATAAATCCATATGTGAAATTTACTTTTTTTAAAAGAAGAGAGAGAACCTTTAAAATGACTTCCATAGAATTCTGTATAGGTAGTGCAGACTTACATTTCAAGGTGACCTACCCAAATAATAGAAATATTATTCATGGAAAAGATGACAAAAGTATACCTACAGACAGAAACAACCTGAAAACTACATTGTTAAATGTAATATAATGAAATACATTTCTGTTGTTTTCTGAAATTTGTGAGATATAAGCCAATACACTAAACTACCTTAGCAATTAAAATGTTGTTTTTTGGGGGGTGAAACAAGGGAAAAATAAATTTTAAAAATGATCATAACTTTACATATGAATGGTGCCTTTGCCACAGGGACCTTTAAATACTTCAAGAATGACTTATCAAACATGCATTAATCCTCCCAACATCCTAAGAGAATATGTGAGAAGTAAACAGTGTTTATCAATAGTTTTGTTCTCTTGTAAAAAGAAACTGGACGTTGGCAACCAAAAGGTGATTGATAGAAGTTGCTGTGACAATTTCTGTGAGCTCATTGATGGCAGGTGCAGCTAGAACACCTCTTCTGAACCTGCCAGTTTCAGATACACTTTTGCATGAAACAGGGTGGTTAGCGTGGTCTCCTTCCCTCCTTCCTTTCTTTCCCCTCCCTCTTTTCTTCTATCCCTCCTTCCCTCTTTGCATATTTTCTGAAATGGTTCCAATTCTGACTAAGCATTGGAAGGAAATCTAGTTCTTGCTTTTCCTGCTCTTCTTCCTTTATACTTAATATGAAAGCATAATTTTATCATAGTAGTTCCTGATTTACATTTCTGCTCCATTGGTGGATTTCCCCCTTGGTTTTCAGCAACATCTCACTCCTAATGACTATTTATAGCCTCCCAGGGTTTCTTTGGCCCTAAGTATCATCGTTGAATTTATCAGAGTTCCTGCCTATCCTGATTGCCTAGGTGCACCTGCTGTGGGATTTATAGCCTTGAAATTAAGTACCAAACACCTAGTGGCTTCTAAACTTTTTTTTTTTAAATAAGTCTTTTGAGATAGGTTGTTTCTCACCCTTCCTCCTTAGGAGGTCCACAGTAGCTGTTTCTACGTGATATTGAATCATCCAGATGAAAAGTGAAAATTCTGTCAATCTCCTGTTCTCAGCTGTAGTTTAATGTAAGAAGCATTTGTGTGGTTGTTGCAATGAAAACAAGTTTGGGAGGAGAGAAAGGAGCTAGATCTCTCTGCCTATCAGGCCCTCGTATCTTTCATCCCAAATTACTGGGCCCCCTTTTCCCACCGCCATCATCTTGAGACCAAAAGAGATGCTGTCTGCTTTTGAGATAAAATTCTGAGTACCAGTGTCTTCTGTCCCCAAATCTGCTCCTCCTGTCCCATGCACTTAGTCCTGCCCACACCCTCCCTCTGAAGTCCTTGCACAAAGGCTGAATATTTGGTACATGAATTCACTCCCTTTCTATTCACAAATAATAAGGATCATCTCAGTTAAAGACCATCTGATGTATGTGTTCTGCTGTATATGTCAATTCAGAACAGGGAAACATGAAGAATGAGAGACTTCTGATGAGAGATGATGGATAAATTGTTAAATCCAGGACAACCTCTTCCATTTCTGATGTGAAGAAATGGTGATTGAATGTATAAAACTCCCAGAGCAAACCAGTGAGTGGACTAATGCGGCACCTTGATACCGATGAGACCAACTTTGCTTTTCCATGTAGCCACCAAGAAGAGGAACTCTGGGCATGATCAGGTGTGTGGCTGAAATGGTTTGAGAACTCACTTTTACAGATCACCTGTGTTGCCTTTCAGAGCAGCCACAAGCCTTCAGACCTATTCCTAGGACTGAGGGGAAGGTTGTATGCTTTTTCCTATTGAGTTGATTGATGTATGGGACCTCTTCATTATAAGCTGAGATATCAGGTGCTTGATTTGATAGCATCCTGCCTGTGGGAAGGGAACCCTAAAGCAGTATAACTTTTGAAAACTGAAGGTTCCCTCCTTGTGGAATTTGAACTTAAGGGGACCTCCTGCTACATTCAAGTTGACATAACTTAGCCCATTACCCAGTTTTCCCCAACTTTTTGCCTTAATTAAAGCAGGGAAAACTTCAGGTTATTTTCGTCTTCATTGGCCTTCCAGTCCTGTAGTCACTATTATATATCTCTGGGCAGATACTTGTCATCTTGAGTATAGGCTCATCCTTTTGGCTTCAGGTCGCTGCATTGCCTTCTGATGGTCCAGTCTGGTTCTTGGCATCTGGGGAAGAAGAAAGCTTGTCAGTGTCATGGCTCAACAGTGGCAATGTCCTAACTCCACAATCTAGGATTTCTTTGTCTCTAAGAGTTAGGGAAACTTTGTTTCCACCACTATCTAGCCTTTTCCTGGCCCTGCAATCTTCCTTGGTGATTCCTATGAGTACTACTATGTACTCTATTTGAGGATTTTTTTTTTTACAATACTCATTGTAATGTATACCTGACTCTTGTTACCTAAGCTAATTCTTTTCATCACCTCAAGCTCTTACCCACCACTTTGCTCTGCTTGAGCAGTTCCTGGCTCATTGCATCAATTCCATGTTCTTTACATAAACCCTCTTCTCCTATTTTAGGGCTTCACATATTTTAATGCTGGTGTACTCTGCCCACATCTCACAACTTCCGTAGTATCTGTATCACTTGTTAATCATCATTAACAAAGGCATGCACCTGCACATGGAAACATATGTAATTATGTGTAGAAAACTATAGTTTCTTTACAGATCTTGAAAAATAAGTTAGTACCAACACAGGCCTAAGCAACTTGCTGAAGATCATCAACCATGGAAAACATCTGGCAGATGGGTGTTTTTATTTTTGGTATTTTAACTGCAAACTTGGTTCTGTAAAGTCAAGACACAGTAAACAAGAGCCCATTCAAAGCTACCTGCTTGGTTTACCTTTGCCTTGTGGGCCAGACAATGACAGCCAAATGATACCATGGAGAAGAAAATGTAGTGCTTTGGACTCATTAAAAAAAGTCACTTACAGTGGTGAGTTATTTCACTTTCTATTTTTGTTATAACTGTACTAATTCTGAAATGACTGATCCCTGTGGTTTCTTTCCTTATATTGTAACCCCCTCCACTCTGGCTTTGTCTCCCGTGTCTTTCACACTTTTCCTGAAAGATCTGAGACCTAGAAGTGAGCAGTCATTGCAAGCCCACCACTCATCTAGAAAGTGTTTGTGAGAGTTGACATGGAAGGCTTTCTGCATTCCAGTTGCTTGCATCACCATTCCCTCTCATTTCAGCCAGAGGAGAAGGCTGGTGGATGCCCTAACACCCACAACAATGCCAACATGAGGTCTGGGAGTTGGTCTCTCCAGGGAATGGGAGCTATTCTTTTCATGGTTCCTGATATTTTCTGAGCTCTCTCCCTCTTCCCTTCTACTGCTTTCTTTTTTTCCTCAGGGTTACTGGGGTAGATAGAAATGAGGAATCTTGTATGGTGAGATTGCCACACTTTCCAAACCATACATATGACTGTCTGCTTTCTACCCAAATCAAGTAAAACACATATTGGTAAAGGAAGGAAGGTTTAGGATGTTGTAAGACAAAAATATCTAAAAATTTAGATATTTCAAGTTAATATATGCACACAATTCTGTTCCCTCCACCTGGAATGAGCCTCCCTCTCCCTATTACCCTCCAGCTTTCAGCTCAGTGACATTTTCTCTAGGAAGTTCCCTATCCAGACCAAATCCTCAGATTTCAGGCTCTTACGGCATCATCACATACCTTTCCTTAGTGGCACTAGTCACAGCTGCAATGTTACATTTGTCTCTGTATTTATTTGTTTAATGCTTCCCAAGGAGAAGCTTTATGAGGCCAGAAATAGAGTCTATGGTTCAAAATGCATTCCCAGTACAGTACCTGGCACCTGGCAATACTTAACATATATTTGTTGACAGATTTAATGCAATTGGTTGGGTGCATCTTACCCAAAGAAACTGGGCTAGAAATCCTTCTGCTGAGCCTTTGTTGGAAATGTTAGTAATAAGCAAAGAGTGCAGACCATATAGTGGGGTCTGGCTATATGCAAGACATACAGATCTTGGATTTGGAGATCTCTCTATGGAACTACTCAGTTAATGTGAGACTAAATTGACTACTCCACAAAACTACTGACTTGGGTGATTTGATTGGTTATTTGGCTGAGTTGACCAAATGACCATTTTTGCTTCAGCTAACCTCAGTAAACCTTAACCAGATCCATGTACCAACTAATATACTGTCTAACATTTAAACTTCTCACTCTACCCAGTTTTCCAGTGAAGTAGTGGAAGTCCTTGACACATGAAGAATGCTTTGGGCCTCCTGGGATATTTAAACAGAATGATTAGGCTATTTGGAATTAATCTCCCACCCTTCGCTTCTATTTTGTTTGATAAAGTCAGGCAGGTGGGAATGTTGGGGAATTTTTTGATCTGTGTTGAAGACAGGTAACATGACACTTTGAACTTTCTGCTATTTCTTCCTTTCACTAAACCTTTCTGCCAAACGCGTCATACCTCTCGTTTGCAATGCCCGATTCCTGCTCTGTCCTTGAAAGCATTCTTTGATGTTCCCTCTTTCTGTCAGCATTTCATTTTGGTAGAGTTGCTCAATGAATTACTGCATAAATGCTCTTATCAGAGTCTAAAATTATATCCCTGGAGTTCTTTGTAGTTTCCTGGTTTTGATGAATATTCAAGTACTTGTCCAAGATGTCTCTTTCCCACTACTGAGTACTTTACATTTTTGCCATATATAAATCAATTCCAGTTATGTACACCTACCAACACATACACACACACACACACACACACACACACACACACACACACAGTGTAATTATTAGTTAGGACACTACTCAGATGTTAACTATCAATTTCATTTACTCATTACCAGGGTGCTAATGCATATATTCATATTTCAATATAGTGGACAAACTACTTAAGCCTGCTTTAGTGCCCCTTTGCGCTCAGCTGTTGGCTAGGAGTTGCCCACAGGATGGGTCACTGGTAAATGACCTAATTTTCAGTTGAGATCTTAGTGCCATAAGAGTAAATTTATCCCAAGAGCAAGGCTAATCCAGAAACATACCAGTTCTAATCAAACTTGAAACTCCACTTTAACTAGATTAATGTGACTTGTTCATAATCTGCCTGCCAAGAGAAAATTAAAACTTTTCCTGGGAAAAAGAAGATATCAAATATAATCTTTATGATTTAAAAAGCATATTGCCAGGATTCAATAAAAAGAAATTACCAGGCATGTGAAGAAAGTAGATCAAATGTTCAAAAAACAAAGGAAAAAAAACAATAGAAAAGGATCTATAGGTGACCCAGACATTATAATTATCAGGTAGGAACTTAAAAGGAACTGTAGTTAATATGTTCAAGAATGCATAGATAAATTCACCAAATAACTGGAATATATATTTTTTAAAATCAAATGGAAATCTACAACTAAAAAATAAAAGATGTCAAGAACTCAGTAGATGGGTGTTGGTTTAGTTCCTCCTAGAAGATTCCATCAAGACAGGAATAGATGTGCAAGAGATTGATTGGGAGAAACACTTATGCTGGAGGGAGGAGGGAACAGGGGAAGGTCAAGAGAGGATTCGGATCATAATGCAGATCTGATGTTTACAAAAGGAGAGAAGAGGATTGATACAGATAAAGTCTCAGACTTCAGAACAATTCCAAGAAAGATTCAGAAGTCAAAGTGAATCTTTAGAAGAGTTCTGTGTTTTTCTGGAATAAGCTTGCTTTAGTGGTCCTCTGGGGTCAGGCATTGGCTGGGAGTTGCCCAGAGGAAGTCTTGCCTCTGAATGAACATAATGCTGGATTTACAGGTGGAGCTGATCATGTATATATTGTGAATGACTAACACAAAAAGGTTAGTTAACACATCATCACCTCTCATAATTATAGGAAGGGTCACTGGTAAACGACCATCAGTCAGTCAACTGTGATCTCCACAACAGGAGATATAACTGGTATGTCTTCGTTTCCATGCATTCCAGCTTTGTACCATACAACATTACTTCTCTGTGCAGGTTCAGGGAGCAACTCCTCCATGGTCTCATAGGCCTCTGTTCCTGAAGGGAAAATTAGAGATGGGAATTTTTAGGGTAAACCACAGACCTTGTTGCTGCAGTTGGTCTGGGATGTAACTAATTCTCATCCTAAACCTTCCACACTATTTATTCTAAATTACTCTTATCCTCAGCTATCACCTTGGCAAGTCCTGGTGGCTATGGAGCCTCCATCTCAGTCACTAAGACCATTTCATTTGTATGCCCACCATGACAGTTTTGGGGAGCTAACAATGAAGGCTGACTAAGGTCATTTTATCTACTTGATTGTTCACCATCTTTTGTGTGGTGAATACTTTCTGGTGGCCATTACTGTGTGATACAAAAATTCATGCCCATGCCTCTCCCTATACACCTCTACCCCAGACTGCTTTATCTCTAAACTTTCAATCATTTTCCTCTGAGGCTCCTGCCTAGGCACTCAGACCACTAGTCACTGCTCAGAAACCTACAAATATTGTCACCTGGGGATACTTCTCTGTAGTATAAGTGTGTTATATACATAATAGTTGCTAAGAGGGTAAATTTAAATGTTCTCACATCCCACAAAAAGATTGTAATTATGGGAGGTGATGATGTTTTAACTAATCTTTTTGTGTTAGTCATTCACAATATATGCATCTATCAAATCATTGTGTTTGACACCTTAAATTTACACAATGCCATTTATCAATTATATCTTAATAAAGATGAAATAAGTAGAAAACAAATAGAAAAAGATGGGAAAGAATATAAATTAAACCAAAAAAAAGTTGGTATAGCTTTAATAATATCAAAAATTGAATTTGACCTATCTTGTGTTGAATTCAACACCCAGAAAAAAACTGTTTTCTAACACTGAACTGCCAAAATAAGTAAGTATATGTTTCAAAATATTTTGAAAATTACTTGTATGGATTATCTAAATGAAAGGTCATGATCTGAGGCATATTAACTACTTGAAATGCACTTTAAGAAAATATTGATAATGTTAACAATGATGTTCAACTTTGAAATGTTTTCAAGTCTGGAAGATTTGTGGAAGTTTAATGACTTATTACCCAAGTGTGCAAATAAAGGTAAAATTATAAAATTTTATATAAAAGTATATAAAATTTAAATTTCAATGATAATGCTGTAAATAGTGAACCTCACATTAATTTGGAAAGCAGCATAAAGCTTTAGAAAGCTCTGGATGAACTAGATTTCGACTATGTAATATTTTAGTAAAACATAATAGTCCATTTAATTGGGTAGGAAATAGCAATTGCTTCAAATTACCATGAGTTTTAACAAACTATTATCAGACTAACAAGGTATAACTTACCTTATGTGAGGATTAAATAGTCAGAACTAGTGTTAGTTTCTGAAGTGAAAGCAGGCTGAGGAGTATACAATGGAGGTCAGGTCAATGTTAGCCTGAAATGATCCCCAGCTTGAAAGTGTTTTGCCAGGTACATTTTACACATTTATGTACCTGGCATAAATATTTAAAATATTGGCACACTTTACACATTTACTAGTCTTGTATGAAGGCTATTTTCTTAAATGGGAAAGAGGCACAAACACTATGTCAGGTCTTCATTTGCATAGAGAAACACAAATAAATCAGAAATGGAGTTTTGTCACCAATGTTTTAGCATATTAATTAGATGAGACCACATGTACTATAAAGAGTATGGGCTCTGGTGTCAACCCTGGGCAAGTTACTACCTCTTCCTTTGTTTATTTATGTAACAGGGTGTTAAGAGTAACCAATAAGATCTCCTCTAATTGAGTCCTGGCATGAGATTTTTAAAACACATGCCTTGCATTTAGTAAGTGTTCAATAAGTATGAGTTCATTGTTATAAACAAATGATAGACCATTGAATATCTATACAACATATGTGTAGATAACTCAATTAATATATCAATCAGTATATTAAGATTAATACTTAATATATAATTGTATATAATGTATTATATTCATACGACAAATCATATTATACAATAATTAATGTATTTGATATATTTTATATATATTGGACATATTAGATTAAATTATATATTCAGATGCCTTTAATTCACAGTAAAAATATGAATAGTCAAAGGATATCCATATTTAATGGCCTCTTATTTTCCAAGCTTTGTATGCCCAATTGGAGGACGTTATTCCAATAGTTTCTTGTACTAGTTACTACAAATTTCCAGGAATCTTTTTTTAAAGAAATAGAGCAGTAATCTTGGTAAACTCAAGAATTTAGATGTGCAAATGTCAATTTTCTTTTAAAATATATATTTTTTTTATTGATTTCAGAGAGAAAGGGAGAAAGAGAGAAAGATAGAAACATCAATGATGAGAGAAGATCACTGACTGGCTGCCTTCTGCATGCCCCTCTTGGGGACTGTGCCCACAATCTGGGAATGTACCCTGACTGGAATTTGAACTGCAACCTCCTGGTTCGCAGGTTGATGATCAACCCATGAGTCACACAGACTGGGCACCTTTCAATGTAACTATTCACATTGCTTAAAGCTTCTCTATGTTGAGTGAAGAAAACTAAGCAAACTCTGCTCATATCAGAAAGTGAGCTACATTATATGTGTAGCCTCACAAAATCCTCTGGATAGTTCAAGGGAAACAAAGAGGAGGTCTTAAGTGCATATAACAAGAATTACATAGATAACTGCTTCAATATTTCTACCAAATGTTTACTAAAGGCACTTTCTAAAGCCTTCCATTATTCCTTAATAGACGGCCATTTGAATGGTGCTTTTGCTATAGAGATTCTCCTGCAATGAAGTTTATAACTGTAATATGGCCATACTCCCCAGTTAATAGGACAATAGCACATTTTATTAAGCTATTCTTTGGATGTTCCCTTGGAGAATCTTCTCATTCAATTTGATCTCCCACTCTTGGTGATGCAGTAGTGCAAAGAAAAAAGGGTTACTCAATTCTATGCATAATTGAGATTTTATTTTAAAATTTAAATAAAGTAATAAGTAAGTAATGCATCTTTTGTGGTATACAAGTGTGGAAAAAAGGGATTTCCCTGGTGGAAAATGAAACTAACAAGCTTGATAGAGACAGACATAGAGTCACATATCTCTAGTTAGCACTTGACAGAGTGCTGGGCACACAGAAAGAGCTAAAACGAGTCAGAACCCTGGTATTAGAACTTGTAAAAACATCCTTCTCGTCAAACTTTTAAATTCTCTCTCTCAGGGTTCAACTCAATGCCTGGATAATTTATCTGAGGAATCAATTCAAACAAATATGCTAATTGTTGATAATTCATTTTTTTTCTTTCTTAAGTGATATTTACATTTTTGCAGGTCTTTAGTAATAATGTAGGAGGTAGGATAGGATGGTGCTGAAAATCCCAAGCTCTGGAGTTAATTAATTAAAAAATTTTTATTGATTTTTACAGAAAGGGAGAGGGATAGAGAGTTAGAAACATCCATTAACTGCCTCCTGCATGCCCCCTACTAGAGATCAAATCTGCAACCAAGTTATATGCCCTTGACCAGAATTGAATTTAGGACCCTTCAGTCTGCTGGCTGACATTCTATCCACTGAGCCAAACCAATTAGGGCTCTGGAATAAATTTAGATATTTACCATAGCTGTAAACTTGAGTAAGTCACTTGGTCTCAGGTCCTCAATTATAAAGTGGGGTAGTAACATTGCCACTAAATGAGATAACCCTTGCAGTGTCAGTACATTATTGGGATCAGTGGAAAATGTGTGAAATGCAGTTCAGAAATACAGAAATTTTGAGATATTTTGAGCAATGAAACTTTTTTTAAAGGAGTTTGTTTTTATTTTTAAACAGGCTTCAAGTTCCTCTTTGAATATTACAAAGTAAACATTTGTGTCAAACCATGTTTATAAAATGGAATATGGAAAGGGTTGTGCCAAAGATAGCATTTTAAACAAATTTGGACTTTTTGAATTGCTTAGAAATAACTTTATAAACTTCCAAGAGGATTATGATAACTGACAAAAAAGGAGGATCCATGTTTAATTTTTTTAGTCATTGACATTATTGAGGATGTCCCCACACCCCCCTTTGCCCACCTCCACCCCGGCCCCTCCCCCCAAGCTATGAAACCTCTTTAAACACTACAAATTTTATATCTCCTAAGAAGTTTTCTGGGCAGCCACAGTTAATGCTGGCCTCAAAAATACTATGATATATGGCTTCCCACCTGATTCCCTATTGTGATTATTTTGGAGATTTTTAAAAAAGTCTGACATTCATTCACCAATATTTATTTAGCACTTACTGTGTGTCAAGCATTTTGTAAGGTAGTAACAAATTATATCAAAATGAATAAGACAAGAAACAGATCATTTGCAATTCAGTGTGATTAATGCTTTGGGATCCTACTTCCTCTCTTCCTGCTTAACCAGCGTTATTCACTGAGAGAGTTGCCTAGAACAATTAACTTGCTTTAAAGTAGACATTTTTTTTTTCCTCCTGTAGTTCCTTTAGGGCTGACTGTACCTTTTTGAAAAAAAATCTAGATGCACATCTTTTCATCTTTCCAAGCTGGCAAAGCTTTTTCTCATCTATTCCCAGGTCGCTGTCAGGGTTTGACCTCTTACCGCCCAGCAGAAGCCCCTAATGAGGGCTGAATTGGCCGTGTCTCATTGCAGTGAATAATGGGCCTCGTCACCCCTCAGTGCCCTCCAGATTTACTCACAGGTCCCTGGGGATGTCGCCAGCGAATAAATCTGCTGACCTGCTGCAGGATCCTTTTCTCCCACTGAGGCCCTTCTGGAGGCTCCTTACCAGTCTGGATTTCAAACCCCAGATATCCTTAGTCCCCAATGGCGTGTTTGCACCAGCCAGATTTCTCCATGTTTTGGTCTATTGAAGGCAGAACCACTACCCTGTGAGCCTCCCCTTTTAATATCAGTGTGTCCTCAATCTGTGATGGATTTGTGCGTTAACCTGCAAGAACAGGTTCAATCCTCACACGGGCTCTCTATTCGTTTAAACTTATGCCCAATGCAGTCAGCTATGTCTCTGTGATGGGCCGAGCTCCCTCGGCTCCTCTGCAAGCATAGCTGGTCAGGCCTGACCCTGAGCTGCTGCTCTGCTTCCAGGCACAGCCTCGGGTTGATGTGAAATGGGAGAGAAATTGGATCAATGCAGGGCTGATGAATGGTTTTCTCCTTGCTTTTGGTTGTCTCAGTAGCTCTGTGAAGACCTGTTGGTGCCAAGCTGCCACTGCTCTGTCAGGCCCTTTGCAACTATGTATTTTTATCCTCTTACTTTGAAAGAATACCTTTGCATTCAGAGCAGACGTCTACTAAATAAACTAGAGGTACCCCCAAAGAAATCACATCAGCTGGCTTGTTAGGTTTGTTAGTTGTTCTGTGGCCTATCATCTCAGCCTCTCTTATGGATGATCCAAGAGCAATTTTTGGCTTTCAGTGCCGTAAGATCAAAGAAACGCTCATCAAATATTGCCTCTAATTGCTTTCTTTCAGTTCAAGCTTCCATAATGCCCCCCATGTTTCAAGTTAACATTTACTGTTGGGTGCCTTCTATAAATAAACGCATTTGAAATGTAAACCTATTGTAATGTGGGGTTGGCAATGTGGAGAAGGGGGAGGAGGATTTTTTGCCAAAATTTTAGGTGTCCAAATGCCAGCTCCATACTTTGTACTCATTCTCCTGGGTAATCTCAGGGCATCAGCTTCCATTCATTTCCTTCCCCTCCAAGCCCAGAAGCCCCTGTTAGCAGTGACTACAGACTGGATATTATCTAAACTCTCACGGAATCACAGCTGACAGTGCTGCTATTTCTAAGCCACAGAATCACTCTTTGAACAAAATGCAAGCGCTGTGTCTTTTCAACCTGTTCTTCAGCAGCGGAAGCAGCAGGATCCCAGTGCTGTATAATAACTGTCAGAAACAATTTCTGCTCTGGAAGTGAGGTGAAGCAAAATGTCAAAATATTTGAATACATTTCATTGAGGATATCTTCTTTTAAATTAGTGAAGGCTAGAGAAGAAGAATCCCATTCTCTAGCATAATAAATATGCATGGAACCAGGGAGCCACGTGCATTCTAATAAAGCCGAGTCCTGGCTTGTTAATGCATTATGGGCCCACAACAATAAAACACAATAATTACTAGTTAAAGAGATGCCAGTTTTGGCCTTTTACTAACATCCCTGAACATATAATTCATAATAAATTTAGTAAGGCTGAAGTCAGCCTGTTAATTAACCTATTTTCTGCAAGTACTGGGATGGAGGAAGCAGCCAAGTGATCCCACAAGGCAACCTCCCTAATGTGCACATCTCACTGTTTTGGACTCTGTGAATACAGGTAAGAGAGTTTGGGGAGCAATGGTAAGGAAATATCTGACTATACAACTACCATATTGTAAAAAAAAAAGAAATTGCAGGACATGTACACACTGATTGGTGGGGTCCAGGGATTTTTTTAAGCCAACAGTTTAGGCAAGAAAAGATCTAAGAATCTTAGGGGATGGGATCAGGATAATGGAGCAAGGACATTTTCCCCCCTTTTTGCTCAAAACCCATTAAAGTGACAGAGAAGATATAAACATGTTGCAGTGCTGGTAAATAGGAAAGTGTATCATTTCTGCCAGAAATTCGACAATATTTATTATGCTAGAAAATAGAAGGGAGTTGAACTGGCCAAAGCAGAGGGTGTCATAGTCTAACACAAACTAAGGACTTACATGTTTTTGGATCTAGTCTTACCAACCGGTAAACTAATGGAAGGGGAGAAAGAGGTCCTGGGAAGTTGTCAGGACTTCTTCCTCTTGTTTAAAAGTCTGCTTTAGGCCGAGACCGGTTTGGCTCAGTGGATAGAGCTTCGGCTTGCAGACTGAAGGGTCCCAGGTTTGATTCTGGTTGGGGGCATGTACCTTGCTTGCAGGCACATCTCCACTGTGGGGCGTGCAGGAGGCGGCTGATCTATGTCTCTCTCTCATTGATGTTTCTGACTTTCTATCTCCCTCCCTTCCTCTCTGTAAAAAATCAATAAAATATATTAAAAAAAAAAAGTCTGCTTTAGAACACTTAGGCTACTCTCACATTGAACAATGGCTGGCAGAGGTGCTTGCCACCAACCTTGAAGTTAAAAACTACACTCAGGAAAATCAAGATACCGCCCAGTAGTGCTGGGAGTTGGGTGTAGGAAATGAAGGAACACCAAATCTCCAACACAGATGTTGGACAGGGAGGCAAAGACATTACTGTCCCTAAACGAGTAATACATTTCTTATTTCAAGTGGAGAGTAGGGGTCTGGAGTATGTGGGCATAAAGCAGGAAAGCTGATAGAGAGGCATGATAAAGAAATAGCAAAAACCCACTTCAGTTCTATACATTTATCAACCTTGCTCATTATTCATAAAATGAATGGGCACCCAAGCCATTAGGTAAAAACTAACAGTGCAAAAGAGAAGAAGCAAGGACCAAGTAAATTAACAGAATGGTTGGCAACAGAGGTAATAAAGAGAACTGAAGAAAATACTAAATTAGTTCTAATTAGTATCTTTAATGATAATCAAAAGATTATTGATTCATAATAGTAGAACACACTGCATAAGAAAGGAGCAATCAGAAAATGAATTCTTAGAAGTTAATATTTTGATCACTAGATTTTAAAAATTAACAGAAGGATTAAATAATAGAAAGGACATAGAAACATTTATTACTAATCTGGAAAATGAAGTTGAGGAAATCTCAGAACAGGAAGTGATAAAGAGATAAAAATATTGTAAGAACTGAGTTTAGGCACATGGAAGATCAATACGTAAGATCCAACATCCATATTTATTTTTTGTAGGAGAGAGTCTGAGAGAAATGAACATATAAAAACCATAGGAAATAATTTCCTCAATGTAAGGCACTGACTTCAGTCTGAAGGAGCCTATTGAATGGTAAGGAAATTGAACAGAAAAAAACAACATTGATCATATCCAAATGAAATACCTAAGCAAGGGTATTTTAATATTAAGACATTTGCTAACAAAATTTACTACTTTAATAGCTTAAAAGCTAAAAGCTTTATTAATAGAATAATTAACACACTTACCAATACTATTTACGTTATATTGGGTGGTTAAGACAAGGAAATTAATTACTAGGTATAAATATTGGTAAATAAACATAAGCATTCAACATTTCTGTCAGCAGCAAAAAGAAAATTAAAACAACAATTCAGTATGAATGTGTATTCTTCTGACAAGCATTTAAAAGTTTGAGAATGAGAAAATAGATAGTCTCAAACACTGTTGCTGGAAGTTGTGGCTCAGTTGGTTGGAGCATTGTCTCATATACCAAAAGGTTGCTGGTTCAATTCCTGGTGAGGGCATATGCCTGAGTTTTGGGTTTGATCCCCGATCCGGGAGCATATAGGAGGCAACTGACGGATGTCTCTCTTTCACATCAATGTCTCTCTCTCTCTCTCTCTCTCTCTCTCTCTCTCTCTCTCTCTCTCTTTGTAAAAATCAATAAACACATTCTCTGTGAGGATTTAAAAAAAAAGAGAGATGGGTAAAAAATGATAATATGCAACTACTAAGATATAAGATGTAATTATAAAAGAATTGAAATGTTCTTTAAAATCTTCAGAAGGATGCCCTCACCTCCCTATGTCCATTGATTAGGCTTATATGCATGCATACAAGTCCTTTGGTTGATGGATGGGAGGGAAATGGAGGGGTAAGGACACATATGTAATACCGTAATAAACAAATTAATTAAAATAATAAAATCTTCAGAAGGAAACCGTGTGACCTTTGGAAAGGAGGTAGAGAAACACTGGGTGGTGGGGTTTAGAGTTTGTCCTGTATCTTCATTTCTCTGCAGCTCATGCACTGACCTTCAGAGCCCTACAACCAGACCAAGGCAGGCCCATGCTTTACTTCCCCTTAGCCTGCTTAGTTCTCCAAAGTCTGGGCACAGGCAGAGACTTCTTACAAACATTACAAAAAATGTAAGAACATTTTTTTTTCTGATACAGTATTTCTTTTAAATTTATTCTCTTTCTAATCCAAACTATGCACAAAGAAGCTCTCTCTCCTCCATAATTTCTGTTTCTCAAAGAAACTAAAGCTAATAGAATTGAGATTTATTAAAATTATGTGTGGAAAATCTGCATTTTAAGGACTTATAAATCTATCTAGTGCCTTAATGTCTTTCATGAAAGTCACTAGGCTGGGATTGACAAGAGAGTATAAGAGGTATGATTAAGGCAGTTAACAAATAAGGTTGTATAAAAATAAAATTCTCTATGTTTTGCTAACAGAACTTAAACTATGATCTGCTTCCTTTCCTGCTTAGTTTCAAAAAATTTAATCCTGTTATAACCAGATATTTCTGTATTTGAATTTAGTATCTTTTGGATAGCTAGTCTGGTTGAAAAAAATCTTTCAGTTCTAGTACAAGTATTATTACAGTACTAGAGGCCCAGTGCATAAAATTTGTGCAAGAGGGGGTTCCCTCACCCCAACCTGCACTCTCTCCAATCCGGGACCCCTTGGGGGATGTCTGACTGTAGTTGGACTTCCCTCTCACAACTCTGGACCTCTGGCTCCTAATCGCTCACCTGCCTGCCAGCCTGGGTGCCCCTCACTGCTTCTGTGCGCCAGCCTGATTGCCTCTAATGGCCCTCTCCCTGCTGGCCTGGTTGCTCCTAACTGACCTCACCCTCCTGGCCTGGTCAGTCCTTACTGCCTCCCCCTCTAGCCTGGTCCCCCCCAACTGCCCCCTTTTGCCGGCCTGGTCGCCCCTAACTGCGCCTTCTGCCAGCCTGATTGCCCCTCATAGCCTCTGTGTGCCAGCCTGGTTGCACCCAACTCCCCCCCACCCCTACAGGCCTGGTTGCCCCCAACTGCAACACCCTCACCTGGCCTGGTTGCCCCTAAATGTCCCCACCTGCTGGCCTGATTACCCCCTACTCCTCCCCCTACTGGCCTGGATACCCCAACTTCCCCCCTCCCCTGCCAGTCTGGTTGCCCCACGCAGCCTGCTTGTTCAGTTGTTTGTTCATCCCTCACCCCCCTGACAGCCTGGTCATAGGCAGCCATCTTGTGAGGGTGTGAGGGTCAATTTGCATATTATCTCTTTATTATAGAGGATTATTTCAGTCCCTGTCAAGTTCAGAGTTGTACTTCTGAGTTCTCTCTCTCTTAGTGATCCAGTGGGTCAGGGCCCTCATCTCAGTATGGAGTCGGGGCAGGTGTGCCAAGGTGGCCCACTTTCTCAGCTGGGCCTGGTTCTGTGCAGCTGTAGGTGTCTGTGGTGGAAAGTTGTAATCATGAATGAGGCTGATGTTGGCTCACTGGTAACATAAGGCCCAGCTTCTTAGTGTAAGTAATTTCCTTCAGCCTCCCCAACAAGGCCCACTCATAACCCCTGCTGACAGGGTCCCCACATTCTCACTGGAAGATTTTTGGCAGGGAGCCTGGAAGATTGTCTGTGCTTCAGGCTGATTTCTGTGCCATATTCCAGCACAAGAGAATTCTGGGAGAATTCAGGAGCAGCTTTATTCAGACTCTCCAACGTAGGGCACTACATGTCCTTGTTGTCTTTCTACTACTCTGGCAACAGATGTGTTTCAGGTTTTTCCAGAGAGCAAACACCAGATGAGATGCAGAATCAATCCATTTTCTTTATTAAGAATCACCCCAAATTCAGGATTTCTGGAGAAATTCTCTTTGGTCCCCTTCACCTATCACCCTCCACTCTACAAAACTCTCTCAAAGAAGGGACAACCTTCCTCCTCACATTGTTCTCCCCATATTCTTCCACTCCTCTCCACCTCTCACAGCACTGTGACAGCCTGGGTGTTATACCCGAGAGGGTGCTTCCTTGAGCTCAGAATTTGAAGAATTCTTCTTCTTCTTCTTTTAATTGACTTAAGAAAGGAAGGGAGAGAGAGATAGAAACATCAATGATGAGAGAAACCAAGATGGCGGCATAGGTGAACACCTAAATTGCTGCCTCACACAATTTCAAAACTACAGCTAAAAGACCAAATGGACATCATCCAGAATCACAGGAAATCTGGCTGAGTGGAAATTCTACAACTAGAAGGAAAGAGAGGGACTCACAGAAACTCAGAGGAGCTGCAAAAAGCTGAGGTATGGAGATCACACATAGAGAGGACGGGTGGTGGAGTGCCTGGCTGGCTTCCTCTAGCGGGAGGGAGACAGAAACTCCCAACTGCACTGAACCCCAGTTTTGGGTGAGACTCATATTGGGGGAGTTTGGACTGTTGTGAAAAGGGAGGAGTGCATGGAAACTTAAGGGAGCCGCAAAAGGCAGAGGTCTGGAGACACGTGAAAGTGAGTGCGCACACAGAGGGCTGACTGCTGATTGTGCTGCTGGCTTTCTCTAGTGGGAGGAAGACAGAACCTTCCAACTGCACTGATATCCAGTTCTGACTGCAATGAACCCCAGTTTTGGGCAGAACCCTGGGGACCCAGACTCATACATGTCCCTGGAGTACACAGAAACTCAGGGGAGCCAGAAAGGCAGAGGTCTGGAGGCACATGAGTGCAAGTGTGTGGAGAGGGCTATAGTGATTACCAAGGGACACTGAGACCCAGGGGCTACCATGTAGGGCAGGACTGATGGGAAGCCAAGGCTGTCTGCTCAGCCCTGAGACTCTGCCCCATCCAAGAGGCTTTTGCAATTTTGCAAGTCTTGTATCATAAGGCTGACTCCAGCACAGAAGTTCTCCCAGTGTAGACACAGCTGATCCTCACAACCAATTGGCTTGGTGATCAATTCCCCCCAGTGATACCAACAACAATCAAGACTTAACTATAACAAGGCTGTACACACACTTCACAAAGGGTTGCACCAAGAGAGTCCACCTCAGGTAACTGGGGAGGTGGAGCTACTGGGCCATATAGGATACCTAGCACACAAAGCTACTCTATCAACTCAGGGAAGCAGCAAAAATGCAGAGACAAAGGAACAAATCACAAATGAAAGAAATGGAGGAAAACAAATGACTGAATATAGAGTTCAAAACCATGGTTATAAGGTTTTTGAAGAATTTCCTAGGAAAGATGGGTAAATTTAGTAAGATGCAAGAGGAGATGAAAAAAGACCAACTAGAAATTAAACATACACTGACTGAAATAAAAAATATTATACAGAGTCCTAACAGCAGACTAGAGGAACACAACAATCAAGTCAAAGATTTGACATACAAAGAAGCAGAAAACACTCAATTGGAAAGGCAAAAAGAAAAATAGAGTCCAAAAATGTGAAGATAGTGTAAGGAGCCTCTGGGACAACTTCAAGCATACCAACATCAGAATTATGGGGGTGCCAGAAAAAGAGAGAGATCAAGATATTGAAAACCTATTTGAAGAAATAATGACTGAAAACTTCCCCCACCTAGTGAAAGAAATAGACTTACAAGTCCAGGAAGCATACAGAACCCCAAACAAAAGGAATCCAAAGAGGACCACACCAAGACACATCATAATTAAAATGCCAAGAGCAAAAGACAAAGAGAGAATTTTAAAAGCAGCAGGAGAAAAACAGTTAATTACCTACAAGGAAGCACCCATACCATTGTCAGCTGATTTCTCAACCAAAACTATGCAGGCCAGATGGGAGTGGCAAGAAATATTTAAAGTGATGAATAGCAAGAACCTATAACCAAGATTACTCTACCCAGCAAAGCTATCATTCAGAATTGAAGGTCAGATAAAGAGCTTCACAGATAAGAAAAAGCTAAAGGAGTTCATCAGCACCAAACCAGTATTATATGAAATGCTGAAAAGTACTCTTTAAGAAGAGAAAGAAGAAGAAAAAGGTAAAAATAAAAATTATGAACAACAAATACATATCTATCAACAAGTGAATCTAAAAATCAAGTGAATTAAAAATCTGATGAACAGAATAAACTGGTGAATATAATAAAGTCAGAAGCATAGAAAGGGAGTGGACTGACAGTTCTCAGGGGAGAGGTGAGGGGGGTGCAGGAAGAGACTGGACAAAAATCATACACCTATGGATGAGGACAATGTGGGGAGGAGGTAAGGGTAGAGGGAGGAGTGGGAGCCAGGTGGAGGGGAGATATGGGGGGGAAAAAGAGGAACAATTGTAATAATCTGAACAATAAAGATTTATTAAATAAAAAAAAATCAATGATGAGGGAGAATCATTAATAGGCTGCCTACTGCATGCCCCACACTGGGGATTGAGCCCACAACCCAGGCATATGCCCTGACTGGGAATCGAACCGTGACCTCCTAATTCATAGGTCCACATTCAACCACTGAGCCACTCCAGCTGAGCTGAACCTGAAGAATTCTAAATTTTCATTAGTTTTCTTTTTTTCTCTAACTGGAAACTTTCTCCATGGTAATCTATTCTCCTTCTGTTTAAATATCAGATGGAAGAAGGCCCTGTTGGAAGTCTAGAAAAGGATGAGGCATCTTTAGTTTATTATTTATACCATCTCTGCAAAGAAACAGTAAAAAGAACTCAGTGAGTGAAAAATTAGGAAAGAATTTGAGAAACATAATGAGCAGCTTGCATTGTTGCTAAATAAAAAACTCAGGAATCTGTATTTTTCAAGTTCCCTAGGACAGTGGTTGGCAAACTCATTAATCAACAGAGCCAAAAATCAACCGTACAATGATTGAAATTTCTTTTGAGTCACATTTTTTAAACTTAAACTTCTTCTAACGCCACTTCTTCAAAATAGACTCACGTAGGCCGTGGTATTTTGTGGAAGAGCCACACTCAAGGGGTCAAAGACCCGCATGTGGCTTGTCAGCCACAGTTTGCTGACCATGGCCCTAGGAAATTCTGTCAGCCAGGTTCAGGATGACCCTTCTGTTGACAGTGTTCTCTTTGCCTGCAGAGTAATAGAGATGGGACAATGTGATGCACTGATTCCAGAGTACTGTGAAGCACCTGGCATTTGGGTGGCTGCTTGCTCAAAGAAAGGGAAGCAAAAAAAAAAGATGCACAGAGGAAGCTCTGATAAGAGATGATGAATCCAGCTGTTGTCTGAATTACCCTGCAGTTCTTTTGAAGCCTGGCTATACTTATGTAATTGGGCTGAGAGATTCATAGAAAAGATACTTCGAAGAAGGGCAGATAAGAGATGATGAATCCAGCTGTTGTCTGAACTACTCTGCAGTTCTTTTGAAGTCTGAAGTCCTTACTGTTAAGTTCCCATCCTCCCTCCACCAGGGAGATTCTCTAAGGTCTTTGTGATCAGCCCACGTACCTCATTTTGCTTTAGTGGAATGGGTACCTGAGCCTTAATCTCCCCAAAGTGGTGAAAGTTGATTCTTCAGAGGAAGCAAAAAGAATATTAGAATGGTTTGTGGTCCTCCAAAGCTCAACTCTACTCAACAAAATCTTATTCCTTAGTATTTAGTTCCTCTCATTAGGTAGAATTTTAATTTAGTATACATTTTAATAATTAGTTAATTAAAGTGATTTATCAAATTCATTGATTAAAATAATAATTTTCTTCTTTTGGGAGAGAGAAGAAAATGTTTGAGAAATATCCAATATGACTGAAGCATATACACTTTTCCCCAAATTATTTCTTCTTCTTTTTTTAATCTTCAAACCGAGATATTTTTCCATTGATTTTTAGAGAGTGGAAGAGAGAGAGAAATACAGAGAGAAATATCAACGTGAGAGAAACACATCAAATGGTTGCCTCCTACACGAGCCCCAACCAGAGCCCAGGCCGGAAAGGAGCTTGCAACTTAGGTATGTGCCCTTGACCAGAATTGAACCCAGGACCCTTTGGTCTGCAGCCTGACACTCTCTTCACTGAAACAAACCAGCTAGGGCTCCCCAAATTATTCCTGAAACACTCCCCTCCCCAAACACACACACACAAAAAAACACCAAAACCCAAAAGAGAAAATCAAAGCATTTTTTTTCCACTCAGAGTTCTAAGATTCCCTCATAATATCCACAAAATTGAATATTAAATTTTATGAACCTAGTCCATTCTTAGAGCAGCAAGAAGTCATCCATGTTCTTATCATCTTGTCAGAGAAAGAGAATGTAGAATTGTCTTTTGTCCAATAATCTATGAGCCATCTTGCATAGATGCCACCCAAACATCGATCGTGGATTCTCTGTTTGCACTTAAACTATTGGGAGGTCAGCAAGCTGATGCGACAAGAAATAAAATTTGACTATAAAAATCATAAGCCAATCACATAACTTTTATAGCTTTTTGTTATTATTAGGAAAGTGATATTCTTACTCTGGATGCTAATAAGGCTTTAGAAAAAGGGCTTTATTCCTCCCTGTGTAGCCATCATTTACCATGCCACTCTCCTCTGAACTCTGAAAAATTATCTGCAGGAGTTTGGAGGTCCTGTTAATGTGTTTTGTTGCTTTAAGCTAATAAAACCTTTTATAAAATCAAACCAAACATATACTATCTATGGAAGAAAACAGAAAAAATTCCTACAGTTGGAAATCTCTCTCCTATACACTACAATAGTACACACAAGAATCATTTGAATTGGAAAATAAACCAGATAATGAAAGCCATTCTCCTGCCTTATTAAAATCTCCACTACTTGAAGGTATATTGGTCCTACCTACTGCTACATAATCTTAATCATTTGATTGTTGTACCATTAAAACTGTGACCCTCTTAATCATTTAAGTAGCTGCAGAAACTCTTTGACTATATAAAATGATACTCAAATTCTCACACATATCTGGGTGATTTTAATTTTAAAGTATAGTGTGACCTCTTGGCTGATTGGTTAAGAGGTTTTTTTTCCATTCCACTCACCCTTTTAAAAATTACCTGGAGTTTTGAAAGCAGTATAAGTGATCTTCCAAGTTGCCTTGCTCATCTCTCTTGAAATAAAAAATATTTATCTGAAAGGTGGAATATGGAATATTTTGAGTTTTGTAGGAGACACAGTAGGAGCTCTGGTAGTTGGTTGATTTCTTGATTCACTGGCTCACCCCATTTATCCAAAATGAAAATATCTTACTTTTATTTAAAAATTTCACTTCATTATAGGGCAAAGTCTGAGTCCTATGTGTACTCATCTGTATTAGGTAACATAAATGTCACAGATATTTATTTATAAATCAATAGGAAATGTTGCCAGCTTAAAGCAAAAAAAGCAAAGCATAATTTAATAACACAAGAGATAAAAATATCGAATATTCAGGGTCTTTTACTGGCATTACAGATCAGGAATTGCAATTATTATTGACCAGCCATGCCAGAGGTAGGCATCATTTTTGTTCATAAGATTTCTTTCTCCATAATGAGATAGGATAAAGATGGAGATAACAACTCATAACTATCTGACTGGGCATCTCTTTCACTAGCTAACAAAAAATCCCAAAGTGTGAGGAGGATCTATGGACTCCTGAAAAGCCCAGGAGTAGAGTTAGCTTTCCAGTACAATGTATACAAGTGGAGGTATCGCTTGGTGTCTCAGCAGGGCACTACTGTCCCCGTGAATCAGCCTCTTTTTCAGACTCTGTTTTATGGCAAGAAGATTGGGGAAAAGATTCTGAACCATGCTTGCCTGGACCTACTAAAATATATTCCCCCTCTCCCATCTATAATAAAAATCTCCACAAGTGCATGCATCTTGTCTGTCTTATTCATCCCTATTTTCCTAGCATCTAGAATTGTGCCTGGAATGTAGCAAGTGAAAAGATTAGGACAAGATTAAAGGAATTGTTTATATATGTTTTGTTCTATGATTTATGTGACCTTGTACAGTCAATTATCTCTCTTCTTTATTTGGTTTCTTACTCTGTAGCAAATAATATTTTTTTTATATGTTTGCCATATGAAGAGTTTAAAGATGTCCGGGAATATAAAATATTTTTGTAGCATAAATATAGAGTAAATAAATATGTGGCAGGAATTCCAACTGTTAAAGCATCATTATCTACATCTCCTTCCCCAGCTTCTTCTAAAGAGCCCACATCTTGGCCTGATCACATAAATCAGAGTAAGCAGTGAAAAGGAAATTAAAGAATGGAGGTTAATGGGACTTATTTTGCAGATAGAGAGTATTAGTCATTGAAGAGAAAGAAAGGAGGCCAAAAGAGTGAAAAGAAAAATATGAGCTAGAAAGATTATTCTGGCTGAACCGGTGGTGGGACTTAGAAATCCCAGAGTAAGGAAAGGGCATTAAGGGTCAGTCCTGACACCAACTAGCTGTGCCTGGGAAGGGAGGGGAAGGCATAGATAGGGAGAGAGGATTTCAAGAAGATTTGCTGTGGTTTATGAATCCTTTTTGGCATTTCCAGGAGATTGTAGTAAAGTCTTAATTTGTTTTTCAATTAATTTTTTGGCCTCCAGTTTGTTTTCTTTACTACAAACCCACAGCTTCTTTCTGGGGCTGGCCACAGGGAGACAGCAAGCAGACCTAGTTTGTGAGAGCTACAAAAGGGAATGGAATTCGTCATCAGCATGCCTTTACCTGTGGGAACCTCTTTCTACGTCCAGCGTAGTTCAGGCTTCCCATTTAGGGTTCGGGTTCTGGAGGAGGCCACACGCAAATGAAAAGAGAGACTAGAAAAGTATTAATTTGGCGATATTGGGGGGCGTGGCGGGAGCCTTCCTTTAGTAGAAAGAACTACTGCTTGCTCTGGCCTTTTTCTCCCTTTTATTAAGACTATGGGATACACCCATGACCTTTAAGCAGGAAATTACAAGAACAGAAATTAACATGAAACAAACAGGTAGAGGCTGCTTCAGCTAACAATCTTTCAACTAAACAGTAAGTGATTAGCTCTGATTTTTCAGAGCAATTAAGGTTGACCAGCCTTCTGGTCTCCTGTCCACAGATTTCTATTAGTGAGACAATGTTTGGTTTCCGGCATTTACCATTTTCCATATTACACTTTCATAGACTTAAATGGGAAATTGTGTCTCAAATGCAACAACTTGCTGGAAGAATGGGGAGATAGACACAAAGAACTCAAATAAATGAAGTTCTCCAGGCAGAAGGCACTGGGCTGGGAGCTTGGGGGAAGTTTATGAATTTGCCCAAGGTTGTATAGCCCAGCAGGGTTTTAGTGGGCTCTCTCTGACTCCAGTAAAGTCTTATGGCACAATGCCTTCCAGCTACTGGTGAAGTTAAAAAGTATTGGTCTCAGCACTGGAAAGCTGGGTGATGGGACTGACTTTGGCTTTTACCAGCCATGCAAGTTGGGAACAACATGAAATCATATATCCCCATGTCTAAAATGAAATGCTGCACCAGGTTGGTAGCTTCTAGACACAAGTCAGAGCCAGCATCAGGCTGTGAGGAAGTTTTCATACATCAGTGAGTGGCAAGTTTAAAAGAACAATGTTATATCTATATCCTATATAATAAAAGCCCAGTATGCTAAGTGTCCGGTCGTCCATTCAACCAATCAAAACATATGCTAAGGCCGCTCAACCGCTCACTATGACATGCACTGACCACCAGGGGCAGACACTTCAACCCATAGGTTAGCTTGCTGCTGGTGTCCAGCTGATCAGGACTGAGCAAGACAGGCTGGACATGCTCTGGAGCTCTCCTGTGGTTCCTCTCCAGCTGGCCAACCTCCCTGGTCCTGATTGTGCACCAGTAGAGTCCCTGGGCCTGGCCTGCGCCCTTTGGCAATCTGGGACCCCTCAGGGGATGTCAGAGAGATCCCACAGGCCAGGCCAAGAGACCCCACTAGAGCACGAATTTGTGACCGGGCCTCTAGTCATTATATATTTTTTACTGGAAGATTGTAAGTGGCTTTTCTGGGAAATGACTGTTCTATATTTTATTGTAAAAATAACTTTTATGATATCATGGATGTAGATAGTAATTACTTTTGAAGTAATAAATTGTCTTGGCTTATCTGTATAAAAGTTCACAACCCTGTGTTGGCCCACCAACATCTGTGAATTCATTGAATTAGATTATTTCTAATGTCCCTTGTAGCTTTGAAAAATTCAACTAAGGAGGGCAGTTGTAAACTCAAATGCTCGAAGGGTCTGATCAGGTAGTTAAATATCAAATAAAGATAGCAGGTGCTAAGCAATCCAACTGTAACATTAAATAGTTTCACTGACTTAAAAATTTTTTTTTTATTTTTAGAGAGAGAGGAATGGAGATGGAGAGAGTGAGAGAAACTTCAATGGATGTGAGAGCACACATCCATGTGCTGCCTCCTGCACACTCCCTATGCAACCCAGACGTGTGCCCTGACTGGGAATCGAACTGGCAACCGGAACATGGGACAAGGCCCAACCAACTGACTGGCTAGTTTCACTGTCTTGTAAAAAACACTACCTATCTCAAACAAACAATAGCCAAAAAAAAAAAAAGTATCTGTGGCTAGTATGTGACTGCTGACCCTGTTCAGTTCATCTCTCACAGTTTATTTTTTGTGTTTTTTTTTTCAGTTCTAATTTTGTGAATTTCTGTTTGTAACCCTCCACCAAAATATTTAAGTACATAATTTTTTTACAATTTAATTCATTAGCTAACATTACAATAAAATTATACTGTGGTAAGCGCTCCATTCCATCATTATGGGGATTGCTTGATAAAAACATGTCTTTATATGCTATTATATGCAGGCATTTCACCTGGGTAGAAAATATGGAGTCAGGGCCTGTTCAAAATGGTTGAAGAAAACATATGCTGAATTTATGTATTGACTATGACATAGCATATGATTGCACAGCAGAACTACTAGGTTTCATTCTTTACATTTTTATTTTATTGTTTCTTCATGAATATGATAATAACATTCCCACAAAAAATTATTGACATAAGCAGTTGAGCTATCGCCTGCATGATAAAATCTCAAATGCAAGAATTGAAGATGCTCTAACAATTTTCTAATTTCAGGAAAAGCAATGCTGGCTTTTTAACATTTCCCCAAAGTTCTAGTTTTTGGATTTTCAACTTTATGAACTATTGGTAAGTATACTTTTCTATAATGTAACTTTAATCCATCTTCCTTTCTCAGGGAGAAAGAAAGCAATCAGCTATAGAAGAAATGATCTCCTAGAGGTATGTAGAATGGGAAGACATGCCATCAGGTTACCTAAATCTTTGTTTTGATATATGGTGGTAGATGGGACTACAAAAGGGAGCTTCCAGACATGTGAAGTATCCAGCCCCTTTGGTGTTGGTTTCCACAAAAGTCCATTAAGGAAAAGAAAAATATGAAGGGTTTGAGCATGATTTGATGTAGCTCTGAGAATCAGGAACAGGAAGTTCTGGGAGAAAAATGATCCCAAGTCTCTTGTTTAGAGGTGAGTTCCTCTTCAGACAGGAAACCATCACAGGCCCCACAGGGGACTAGAAGCAGAGCAAATATGGGAGCATGTGTCTCCCTGGCACCTTAGCACTCTGCTCTTTCTACTATTCCAGCTTAGTCACAAAATATTAGTAAGTGCCTTCACCATTTTTGCAAGTCTCCACCTCTTTTAGCTTTTGGTTTTCATTGTTGGCAATATTATCCTAAAAATGTTATCCTTGGCCCTGTGCTCTCTAATTCATCTTTTAACTGTGAGCTTCTAAGAGAAGCCCTCTGCAGCCATGGTAGTCTCCCCATCCCTGCCTTTGAATTGCTCCACTTTGAGGTGGTATACTTTGGTGGATGTATGTATTGGGAATCTTGGTTCTGAACCAACTTTGCTTTTGAAGTCTCAGGCATGGGGAGCCTTCCTGATTTTCTCTGACCAAAGTCTAGTGTATTAACATTTAAGGCCACATTTCCCAAAGGGAAGGCCACACAAAAATGAAGTTTCATAGGGTTATTCGACAAGCTTCTGTTGTTGTGGTGGATGAATAGAAAAGGATTTCATGACGAAATACATCTATGAAACAGGGATTCGAATAATTTCAGACCTTTTTTCCTGAACTTAGAACATGAATTTCCAAGAGGGTGACACAGGAGTGCTTCTGTGGACTCCTTTTTTTATACAAGGGGTTTACTTAGAAAAATTCCAGACTTCTCACAGTTGCTAGCCAAATACCAGTGCACAGAGAACAACTTGGGGAGTTTAACAATATTCAGATTTGTAGGCCTCTTTCTCCTGGTGAGTGATTCAACAGGTCTTTTCGGGAACTCTGGAATCTGCATGTTAAAACGCGTCTTAGAGTTGTGCTTCTCCAACTTTCCTTTGGAGTTACCTGGGATTTTGTAAAGTGCGTATTCTGATTTTATAGTCCTGTGGTGGGATTCAGCCTTTCTGATAGTTCCCAGGTGAACTGTTGCTACTGATCTGAAGCCCACACACTCTTAGAGTAGGAAGGCCTCACGGATTCTGACCATGCGCTGTACTCTGCTTCTGTGATCATGTCACTGTCTTCCAAGGTTTCTGTCACTTTCAGTTCATGAACAAGTGTTGCCTTATTGGTCATAATTAAGTTCAAAGTTGTAATTTCCTTCATTTCTTCTTCTACCTTCTGAGAAGTGGAATGGCTAGCAAGTATGTCAAGATTTATCAGATGCTTTTGTTGTAATCTAACACCATGTCCTGATAGTTGCAGTCTTCATAACCCAGCAGTTCATCACTCCTTCGTGCCAGTTCGTTGATAGGGCTCAGGTACTGCCATCCAGGCCTCCAGTTTCACTGAGCATGCATACTAGTTCCCTTTTTGTTATTGTTGTCATGCATTTGACTTTTTACATGTTATAAAACTTATAAACATTATTAATGTTCTTGTTTATAACAGTAAGTTAGTTTTTAAAGAAATTAAGAAAAGAAAAAATAATTCTTTTATATGTGTTCATATATGTACAATTTCTGTTCCTCTTTTTTCCTTTGTATAGATTCATGTTTCCATGGGCTGTCATTTCCTTTCACTCTGAAGAACTTTTTTTTTCTTTTTCATTGCTTATAGAGTGGATCTACTGCTGCAGAATTTTCTCAACTTTCATTAATCTAAAATGTTTTTATCTCACCTTCATTTTGTAAATATGCACTTTACAAAATCCATTTTAAGTAATAATAGAGTCATAGGAAGTTCTGAAAATATATACAAGGCCGTGCTGTGCACCCTCTACCAATTCACCCTCATTTTTGAATATTTATAGGGATGCATATCAGACTCCAAGTTTATATATAGTAGTGCATTTGATATCCTAGAAGTGACTGCTGCCCTGTTTATTTTTCTTTAAGTATTTTTCTCTTTCTGACTCAGTTTGAATAAGTTCTCTTGATCTGTCTTCAAGGTCATGGATTTTTTCTTCTGTAGTGCTCAGTCTGCTGTTAAGCCTATCTAAGAATTATTTTTTTTTAAATTTCAGATACTGCATTTTTTTAGATCTAGAGTTTTCCTTTGGTGTTTATAAAAATAGTTGTTATTCTGTAGTAACTCTTAAATTTTTCCATATGTCTATATTTTTCTGTAAGTTCCTTAGTATGTTCAGAATAGTTATTTTAAAGTCTTCTGCTAATTCCAATATCTTTTTTATTGTGTCTTTCCTTTTAATATAGTTCATGTTTTTCTGTTTACTCTGAAGTCTCTTAAATTTGTACTAAACTCTGAACATTGTGTACAATAAACAGTGGGAACTGAGGGAAAGTTTTTTGTTTGGTTTTACTTAATTTCCCCAAAACATTCAAACCTTTCCCTCCATCTCGCTGTTAGGTGGTGGCCAGTTCATTTAGATTTTTCCTAGAGTGAAATCATCTCTGACTAGTCTAACCCCCCAAACTCCTGTGCCATCACTGTGGTTTAGAACTTGTCAGTATTCAGGCCTGAGGGGTTGGGCTGCAGTTTCAGATGTATTTTTTGTTAACTATTGGGTTTATCTCTGGTAGACCTCAAGAGTCTAGATGCAAGGCTATGTGATTTCCCTCTGATTTCAAGCTCTTCTTCATTGAATTCCTTTGTACCATTTAGGATAGGGTTAGGTAGAGATGGGAAGACAATTGTCAAGTGGTTTGCATTAAAGTCTTATCCAGATTCTAAGCCATCTGCCAACATAGGCTGTCAGAATGTCCCTAAAAAGTCTCTGCATCTCTGGTTTATGATAGGTTCTCTATGTATCCTTCGCAGATCTGTATCTGCCCTGGGAGATGGAGACTTCTACTATTCTCTTCTCACTTAGAAAGTGGGTATTTCTCTCTGGACTTCAGTTGACTCAGCTTTCTTGCACCTCCTGTTCTTTGCTAACCTCATTGGTAAGTGTAATTTAATTTTTTTCCAGGTTTTGTTACAATGCGTCTTTTGTTTTCTTCTTCTTTCAAACCATTTAAGATAATAAAAAAAACCCAAGCAAATACTTCTCCTATTTTTTTGTATGAAATAAATAAACCTAGGGCACATTTAATTGTTAAGGAAGTATTTCTTACTAGCAGACTTCTGAATAAACTGTGACTATGTACTAGATCTAGTTCTTTGACCTAATTAAGACTTGAAGTCCTTCTTGAGGCATATCAAGTCCTCTCCAACTACACTGGAAGTCCAGGGCCATCGCTGGTTTTGTGTATGCGGGATGGGCACTCCAGCTAGTATAATCTGTGTCAATGCCCTCTTAACAGCTTTATAAGGAAACAGTTCCCTCAAGTATGTTCCCCTTTTATTATTCTTTGACTTTTCTCTATAACTGAAGTAAAAAATAAATAAATAATTATACCTAAGATAGAATCTCATCCCAACTCTACCTCCCATTACTATCAAAAGCCTTTAATTTCTTCCTGACTTTTGGAGAAAAGGATAAATGTCTCTTTTACCATAAGTTTTCCAGCTGCAATTGACTACCATTAATGTCACTAAAGTTTATTTATAATTACCCTTTTGGAAGATCTTTCGGTACCCTCAAACTCAAAACTTCCATGTTTATTTTCTGAAAAAATTTGTATTTCTTTTAAAGATACATTGAATAAAACTTAAACCTATTTTTAAAAAGTTAATTTAAAATGACTTTATGACATTGATGTTTAAATTATATTCATCATTGTTAGCTTACATTTAAATTGACTATTTATGTTAATATCATTCAGTTTCTGCATAATAGGAAAAGGGATTTAAAATGGAAATCAAACCCAGGGATATATATTAATAACACTTGCTACAAACAATGAACTCCATGAGTTCTCTATGATTGGAAAAAAATTAGGGCTCCTCTTTCCTTCCCTTCTTTTTTAAAAAATATATTTTTATTGATTTTAGAGACAGAGAAAGGGAGAGGGATGGAGAGATAGAAACATCAATGAGAAAGAGACATCAATCAACTGCAGGGGCTTGAGCCTGCAACCTAGGCATATGTCCTTCCTGGGAATCGAACCCGGGACCTCTGGATTCATGGGTCAATGGTCAACCACTAAGCCATAACGGATGAGATTTCTTTCCCTTCTATCACGAGTCCTCTTCTGATTGTTAACAATACTTGCAGTCATTGCCTCATATATTTTTCTACCTTCTATCTCTCATTGTGGGCTGAGAAAGAGGCAAAGAGGAGGACCAAGATAAAGGTGAACAAAGGTTTTGTGGCTGCCTGGCACCTGTTAATTGGCAAGAATTTCTGTCTCTTTTGTTTTCTCCTCCATATTTTCTCCATCCAAATCTTTCTTTTCCAATGTATATTTCCACACCCATTAGCTTCTATGAAATAGTCATATATTTATACAAAACCAGTGATATTGTGGGCATCAGTTCCTTTCTTCTCTCAGATGATCCTTTTGCCATTCACTTCAACCTTTGTCTTTGTTGCAACCAAACCATCCTGCTTCTCACAATTCTAGAGAGCAGTAAAAGGACTGTGAGTTGCTAAAAATGCAGCTCCAGTACCCAGCTTCCAAGTAGACTATCAAGTGTATAATAAACTCTGTTAAGTGTTTAGTATGTACCAGGCTAGAGTATTAGTTGAATACGAAGTTATCACACAGATCAAAAAATTTCTCTCCAAAACAATTGATTGCATATACTTTGACTCTATCTGCTTTATTTGGCTTTCTCCATTGACAGGGTTATTATTATTATTATTATTTTATCTACTCTGAATTTGTCATATATTGAGGCAAGATCCTGGTAGGGCAGGAATAACTAATAATTATTTTTCTATTGGCACTAGTGAGTATGACCTCTTTATCTGTTAGAAATTACATTGAGCAATTATTAATTGGCAAAAGAATAAAACTGTTAAAATAAATCAGAAATAACAGTGGCTTAAATAAAATGGAAATTTATTTATTTCACACCTAAAAGAAGTCTGGAAGTTAAGTAGCTAAGCCCTATGTGGAAAGCCTATTGTTATTAGACACAAGGCTCCTCTTATCAGTCTGTTTTGCTCTCTTAAAGACTGGATGAACTATCAGAGGATGCCCAGAAAAGGCTTAATAGAAGGTGGAGAGTATAAAATGTGTATTTTTTTTAGTATTAGTAATTTTTAGCTGTTATTAAATATACAAAAGGTTATAGCCTAAAGGGGAATTAGATGTACTCTATGAGACTCGGGAACAGCTTTTATTTGAATTGGACATGTTCAACAATAGAAACCTTTGTCTCAGAGTGTGCAAAATTTCCTGTCACTAAAAAAGTTCTAAAAGAATCTGAGCTTCAAGAAACTTTATCAAAGAAATAACTGGAAAAATTTGCAAAGATAAGTTCATAATTTCAATGTTTAATATATCAGAAAATATGAAATACCATATCTATCCAACCAACAACAAAGGATTGATTAAATAAGTTATGGTAGATCCAGACACTGCAGACTTTAAAGTGATTACATAGATTCTTATTTATAAAAGAAGTTCATGAGATATGGTAAATTTAAATAAATGAGTTATAGAACAAACCTTATAGTATGATTTTATGTGTCTATAAATGATAGTAAATAGCTGTTCACCAAAGATTAATCAAGATGGTGATATTGTGATAATATTTTTTCTTCTTTGATAGAAAAATATAAAATTGTCTATTTGGCAGTGAATATGGATAGTAATAGGTAATGTATTTAATGTAGAAGGTTAGGCTGTCTGACCTTTACTGTTTCTGCCAAGTCTAAGATTAGATGATACCAAAATCCATGTGTATGATTCAAGTGTATTGGATGATTGCCAGAATGAGTAATCCACACACCCACAGAACATCAAGGAGAGGTACTGGGGCTGCTGCTGGTGGGGCTCGGAAGGGCTCAGTACCTGATCTCTGAGCCCATTAATTACTTCCATTGTCTTGGTAGTGTGCCTTTATACATTCTGTCCACCCTAACTTCTTCAACAGTGTTAGACAACAGACAACTATTGTTTCTTAAGAAAACCATCTACCTAACCCTGTTCTATATATATATACTATTCTCTTTTTTTCAAAAACTACAACCTTGCATTTGAAAACATAACAGCCAGAGACTGATAACTTAAAATAGCTCCCTTAATCACCACTGCAGGGAGCCTTGGCAAGAGAGATGGCTATCTAAAACCCTGTAACTCAAGAGGGAGCAGAACAACAATACAGACTAACCAAAAACTCGAAGAACTTCTAGAGGCTGGACGAAAATGTGATGATTCTGGAAACTAATACTCTCTTCAGAAAATGTAGTAGTTTGTGATACAAAGAATGTACCACTTATTTCCTCCTTAAAATTGTGAATGAGTAAATGTGCCCATCCGCACCTGAGCTTTGTTCACAGGAGTGCTGATGGGTGTCTGAAGATCATTTTACCCAGTCAAACCTAGTGCTGCTATTGATGCAGGAGCAAAAAGACTAGCTGAGTGAACACATATACATATGGACACATATAGTTATGGAAAAGATTCACACTAGTTTCATCTTAGTATTTCACTACCAATTCTGGCTAATAGAATAGGTTTTTGATAGCAAATAAGATTGTGCTTTGTATAAACACATAACATACACACAAATGAAAATTGGCCAACATCTAAGAAGATATAGGAAAAGGCTAATGAGAATATATTAGCAAGGATTATTTTAAATGTAAGCTTACTAGAATAAGTGGTTCTGAAGTCAAAACCTGGATATTACATAGGACTATTTTGAGACTGGGACAGTTGTGATATTATTGAGGAATTTTAATGACTAGTGAGCCTATTTGTTATTTATTTTCTTCTAAATGTTAATAAACAACTCCAGTTATAATTGCTGATTTTTGATATTTATGGAAGACTGGCATTTCATAAATATCAAATTGTGATATCATCTACTTGTATGCTGGTTTTCTATGAATATATAAATTTAGTAATTATCTCTAGAAGTGTGAGTTAATTTTTGTGTGTGGCTATATCAAGAAGGAGAGTGATGAATCTGTCTAAATGTTACAATCTTAAACATTCTTTTCATTGTTCTTTTAAAGAACTTATCTAAAATGATGTCATGGAGTGGCACAGAGAAGTTTAGGAACAAGATTTTCTATTATAGCTACCAAGATGTTCATCAAAACTAAGTAAAAATGCAGGCATTTGACAAGGACTGTACATAGAGCTTTTTCAAAAGACCAAAAGGTTAGGAATACTTTTTAGGTCCTAAATAATCAATGTTTAAAGGAAAACATTTGTACAGGGTTATATTAATTCAAACTGGTATAGGATTTGTTCTTAAAAGGAAGTTTTAGCTTATTTTAATTCCAAGGAAAAGAAATTCTCATTTGATATGTTTACTGTTATAATGCATTTTCTTGGATGTATTGGCAGAAACTCCCATTAATATTTATCTTTAGAACTTTGTTCCATTTCATGGCTCAGTAGAGAATTAATATTTAGCAAATGTGTAATCAGCCCTCTTTTTTTTTTTGGTCCTGTGGTTCAAATTCACTCAATTCCTTCATATGCAGGATTGGTTTTTATTATGAGTTTTATAATAAGTATGTATTTTACTCCACATTTAGTAAAATTTTTTATTATGGGAGGCAACCTTTTTTTCAAAGTCGAGTCACATCAAAATGGAATGTTTTAGTAGTTAAGGGGAAAAGATGAATCTTTGGCTGGAAGAAATTTAATCTCCTATTTATAGGTTTGACTCAATAAAATGCATGAGACTGGCTAATACTGAAAAAATAAGCCCAAATCATGATAGCACCTTTAAAAAAGCTTAAAACAAAGTCGACCCTAATATGAGCAGTTTCAAAATTTTCTGCAATAGGTAGAACATGTGTCTTATCGGATCACAATTTTAAAATGGTCTTTAAGTCCAGCTGGACATGACCAATACTTGGTGGTGGTAAAAAGACACTTATAGTAAATAAACTGCTAACAGAGAGATTGTAAATCTGACAAAAATCATGCAATCATGAATTCAGGAAGCAACTTCATGATCAAAATTTTCCTTAATAAGAGAAATGTGTTCTTGTTGCAAATAGTTCATGAATCACCTGGATGAGGCCTGTTTACAATCCCGGTAATTATGCCAACATTAGCTCCTATAAGCATTTTGATCCACAGGTAGAAGCACAAATGTGTTCAATAATCACTTCAAGTAGAGTTAGAGCCTCACCTAAATATCTGGCCAGAACAGGAGTCTAGCATAATCTTACCTAATCTTAAAAGTTATGTTATTTTTTTTCTTATTAGGAAATTAAAAATAATTATTTGTGTATTTAAATAAAATCATAGATGGTGCAGTGAAATTTGGAATGCTACTGAAGACATTTTTGGGTGTTCAGTTTTCTATGGCTAGACACTGATAAAAACATTGGCTATGCCTTTAGTCTTCAGAGTTTTTAAAAACAAGTCAATTAAGTGTTTTCCTGAGATGTGTGTGAACAATAGGTGAACATTGATCATGCCTCTAGGACTCCTGCACAATACTTAATCATCTCTGTGTTTTCCATAGCAATCCAGTTCAAGTTCTGGGATGTGTATTGAACACAACTGAGGCAAATCTTTGACTCTCAAAGTGTGTTTGTTCTCAGGACAGGTATAGAATTTTCCTTAAATGTTCTCCTGAATCCTAATCCATGTGCTGCTACAGCAGGGATTTTTTCTGGGGTTTTCATTTGCTTAAAACTTTTCAAGTTGTAATTGGCCTTTTAGTTTTTCTTTTTCTGTTTTGCTTTAGAACTCCTACCTTTTATTTTCTCTTACACATTGGCTTTGATTTTGTTTACAGGATTTTTATTTTTATTTTTTTGGAGCTTCAGAGTTACACAAAAAGATTATTGACAAAGTTGTTCATTATTGGAAGAGAAGAATTTCTTTACTTGAAAATTCCACAAGAGTTCAAACTCCTAAAAATTTGTAGAAGCTATTCATTATAATTTTATCCCAGGAACTCTTCCTATAAAGTCATAGCAAATACTTTTCTATATTATGTAAAATGTCCCACTGATTATTTTAATTATCCTACATTTTTTTAAAGTATCTTTATTGTTGAAAATATTGCATCACTTCTTTTCTCCCCATTGACCCCTTTCACCACTTTCACCCTCACCCCACCCCCCTTGGCCTTTACCACTACTCTATTGTCTGAGTCCATAGGTTATGCAGATCATGCCTATAAATTCTTTGGTTAATCTCCTTCTCCCCAACTCTCCCCACCTTCACTAATCATCCTACTTTTGTGAGTAACTCTATGACTCCACACAAGTGGACTTGGTTTGGTAAAATAATCACAGCCTCTAATAAACATCTTCTTTGTTGACCATTGTCTACCTGGCCAATAAATAACTGGTTCAGATAACTGCCTCACCTAGCCCTCAGGACACTCCTTAGGGGCCACTTTCCCAGGCTTCACTATTACTAAAATATTGATTCCTTAGTTGGTATTCTGATGTGAATTCACAAAACTTCTTGAAAGTAATGATGCTGTTTTTTAATCCTGAAAATTCATGGGGTTGCACGTAATTGAGATACCAACTTTTGAACCTAATTCATATATGGATTTTTAGCTCAGCTTGCCCTTAAAACTGAATATCACTAGATAACACAAAATATTGATTGCATGTAAATGACAAGTTTTCAGGAAGAGATAGAAGGCTCATTTCTCTTCATTGACTATGAATCAATGTGGGGACCATTAGTGTGCAGGACCTCAAATAACAATAACAAAAATAATAGCTTCTAACACTCATCAAATACTCATTAGATTAGCTGTTAATCCTCAAAAAACCATTATTATTCTCATTTTAGAGATGAGCAAAAATTACTTCTAGAGGTAAAGAAACTTATTCAAGTCCAAAGAACTAGTCAGGGACAGACCTCGCATTTAAACCTAGGCTTGAACCTAAGCTCTTAACTACCCTGTCTTCTTAAGAGCTAACCCTTCCTATGAAATGGGTTCCATCTGGTCTGGAGTCCCACCAAGAGCAATTCACCTGCTTGAAATAAAGGATAATTTACTTGTGTCTTTCCTGCTCATACAGGAGTCTAGGCTGAGTCTTGTTATAGGAAGAGGGGTCAGCTGGACCTTTCTCTTTGGTCAGGGGAGGGATGAAGATTACTACGTTCCACCTTCAGAAACAAAAGCAGAACAGGACACCAGTGAGGTTTCCAGCTGCCTTCTTGATTTGGTTGGGATGTTTGGAATTATAGTGTGGGATTATATTTTCTAAACTAAAATTTCCGAAATTCCATAATTTGTCATATTTCTTGTATTTTTTGCTTTCCTCTGGTGATTGGTAGTTAAACCCTTAAAACTCAGAGGGGCTGTGTATTGTTATATGGAGGTCTCAGGAAACTAGGGCCCTGGGTAGGCACAGTTCTGTTTCTCACTGGTCCTGCAGAGAGAAGAATCCGATAGGATAGTGTGGGTAATGGGCAGCTTTAAAAAAGAAAGAAGATACATATGAAATGATCAAAAACATAGTATCAATTGAGAAAAAAGCAAGAAGCAGAATGATATGTACAGAACCATTTCATTTATTCAAATACGAATCCATAAACTATGTAACACTATAGACTTTTGTAGATTCATTTATGTATGAAATAAACAAAAAATGGAATGGAAGATTATATAGAATCATGACAGTGCTGCTTCTAGACCGGTGGAAAGGGAACTTAGAGTTACAATATTTAAATTTTTTTTATAATAGAAGGAAAACAATATGTGTTATTTTGGGATGGTGGAATGTGATGTCATATTTTTTGAACTTTTTCATAATTTAAAAGTTCTCAAAGTAAACCAACTTACTAGTAAAAAAAAAAGAAACAAAAAATAGAGGTGGGGAGGCAAAGTCACTGGGAACTTCAAAAGAAAAGATAGGACATGTAGCAATTGTCAGTCTTTGGAGCTGACTCTAATCTAGATTTAAATAACCATGAAAATTCCTAGGCATGTTTCATTTTATTTTAGAAGTTGAAAAATGCAGGACTCTTGCTGGTGTGTGTATGAAGGAGTAGTTTTGCAGGAGGAAGGATTTTTTTGGAGGAAGGGCTAGGTTATGTGTACATATAGCATTACTAACAATCCAAGTCTGCACTCTGGACATTGAAAAGTCTGAAACAATAGCCTGATCAAAGTTTGCTTTCAATATATGACCATTCTTGTTTTCCTTGATTCTTTCTTTTAAATAATATATTTCTATTGATTTTAGAGAGAAAGGGAGAGGGATAGAAATATAGGAACATCAATGATGAGAGAGGATCATTGATTGGCTGCCTTCTACATGCCCCCTACTGGGGATCGAGCCCACAACCAGGCATGTGCCCTTGGCTGGAATCGAACCTTGGACCCTTCAGTCTGCAGGCCAACACTCTATCCACTGAGCCACACTGGCGAGCGCTCCCTTGATTCTTTACAGCCCTCTTTTCTCCACAATTGGTAAACAGTGCATTTCCCAGGGGTTTGCTGTGCGGTGTAGGACAGTAAGTTTCCTGAGAGCAACTGGATTCAACTAGTGCCATTAGTTGCCCTGAGTTTCTTTTGCTTCACTGGATTCATACAGTTCCTACTCCATTTCTATATTCATGCAAAATGCTCTGCCCTTTCATTTAAATCCCAATGAAGGAGCAGCAGAATATTAGGAAAGGTCATGCTGGAAAAATTTGATATGGCATCAGAGAGCAGTGTGATCAAACAAATCATACAGAGTATGGCATTTTCACACCAGCACTTCAGCACTTAGTTTAGTAGCCTGAGGTATAACATTAAGGGTTTTTTTTTTTTTTGTGTGTGTGTGTGTGTGTTTTAGTATCTCTTAAAAATATACATCTCCCCTCCCCACCAAGCAAACAAACAATAAGGAGCTCCAGGTCTAATCCACAACCTGTTATGTATACAGGGGTCTGTCTGGAAAGAAGATGCCATCTCAGGGTTGTAACTATGATTTTATGATTTTCATTCTGAATATAAGAATCCAAATGAGGTAGCTTTAAAAACGTTCAGAGCATTGCAAGAAACCAGCAGGCAATATTTTCTAGTTTTGTTTTTTTTATGTCAATGACATTGACAATGGGTAAGACAGAGAACCCAGGGGCAGTAATCCTAATTCTCAAAGGAATTCACAGGGAACTTTGTAAGGAGCTCCTCCTCCTTCCTCCCAAAGTAGTCATTTCCAGATCAAGATTGACCCAGTATTTCCACGAGGGCTAAACTAGGCTAGACAGTTATAGTCCAAACCAGCAGCAACCTCAGTGATCTTTCCTCTGGACCCTCTGTGATCTTTGGAGTGGCCCTCTAATGAGAACTCTAAAGCAGGGTCAACAAAATCTACCCTGCAGGCCAAGTCCTGCCCACCACTTGTTTTGTGTGTGTGAGTGTGTGTGTGTGTGTATGTGTGTGTGTGTGTGTGTGTGTGTGTGTGTGTGTGAATTGCAGAGTAGAGGGTTGTTTGTAGGAAAGAGAAGTAAAGATGCAGTTTGGAGCTGCCATGGTTCCATGAGTTTGCAAGTTACTTATGTCATCTGCAATTACCATACAGTGCCCTCCTGCACCAACACTGCAGAAGGTAAAATAGCCATGGTCATTTCTAATCAAGGGATGCTGATAAGGTCATCTATACTTCCTGTAAATTATACCAATATTGTTGACAATTTTCCAAAAGTAATCTTTGATTTCCCAGGTAGATTCTCTTTCCCACAACTCCCAAGGTTCCTTCAAGGCAATCAAGAGGTACCTCCCTTTGTTGAGGCAAGGAATCCCTTAAGCCTTTTACCATGCCCAATATCCGGGAAATTGGAGAACACTACTGCACTTTTATATATTATTCTGTCCTTATACAATCTTGAGAGAAAATGGCAGCTATTATTTTGCACACTGCACCAATGAGAAGTCTAAAGCTCAAAGATTAAATACTTTATCCAGAGTCAGAACTCAGATGTTTGGCGCTTCACCTTTCCTTCCTTTCCTGGGAACAAGTAACCACCTGTTGAAATATGGCAGGCTTTGTGCTGAACTAATTGTCTCTAACTAGGAGGACATCCCTATAGAACGTTCTCTGACTTTCTGAGAAAATTTCATTACATTGATTTGCAAAATGACCCCAAACTATCACCATATGTGCGTCACTTAAAAGTTATAAAGATAGTTTGGCTGGTGTGACTCATTAGGTGATTGTTGACCTATGCATCAGGAGGTCACCAATTTGATTCCCAGACAGGGCACATGCCTGGGTTGTGGGCTTGTTCCCCAGCAGGGGTTATGCAGGAAACAACCAATCAATGTTGATGTTTCCATCTCTCATCCCTTCCTCTCTCTAAAATCAATAAAACATTTTTTTTAAAAAAAGGGGATTTAGAGATAGAATTTCTACCAAAGAATTTCATACCACCAAAGAGCAAATTTGGTGTGAAAGTATTCCCCCCACTCCCAAAACTTTATGCTTCAAAGGAGAAAATAGAAAAAATAAAAATATAATAAAATGCGATGACTGAATAAACATTTAAGAAAAATGTAAAGCTGACTTCTTAAGCAAAATGTATTTTAGAGGGAGCAAGGATTTCCGTGTGAAAAATAAAACCATAAAATACTAGATTAAAATATAAAAGGATAATTTCACAGCCCTAGGTAAGGGAGCTTCTTTTCATGCATGACAAGTAGCCCAGATGCAAATACTGATGGGGTGAGATTCTTCATCAAACCAGGGTTTCTCTGACTCTGTGGCCACCAAATAATTGGATCATGATTCATCGTTTCATATAGCAATAGTAGCAAATACTTTTTCAGCATTTATTTATCATTGTGACAAATATTGTATATGAATTTCTTCACTTAATCTTCACTATAGCCCAACAATTTTCAACTGGAATGCTTCAAGAATATTTAAAACATGGATACCTCACTGTTTAGTCAGGGGCACTGACCTCTTTTCCCTTAGATAGTTAAGTAAAAAAATGACAACACCTAACACAACAATAGCCATCTGGTGCGAATGAATCAAAATTATACCTATTTTTTGTCAGACTGGCATAAAATATAGTTTTTTGGCATGCTGCAGAATTTTAGAAACTAGTTTATGCTACAGCCTCATGAAAAAGACACTACAACTATGCCAACTGCACCTAATCGAACTCTACAGCATAGAGGATAGAATTGACCAGAACTAGGCAGCCAGTATGTGGAGAAAAGATGTAAAGGCCAGGTCCACCTGAGGCTGTGTGTCTTCTGCTCTTCTCCACCAGGTAGACTTTCCTGCAGGAGAAGACGCTAAAGAGCTGTGCTGCATGGAGACTAAACAGCATGCTATTAAACAATGACTGGGTAACCAGAGAGATCAAGGAAGAAATCAAAAACATCATGGCAACAAATGACAATGACAACACAACAATACAAAATTTATGGGACACAGTGAAAGCAGTCTTGAGAGGGAAGTTCATAGCCCTACAAGCCTACTGCAAAAAACAGGAAACAATGGTAATAAATTACCTAAACCTACAACTCAAAGAGCTAGAACGAGAGCAACAAGAAAAGCCCAGTGGACTCAGAAGGAAGGAAATAGCGAAGATCAGAGCGGAGATAAACAACCTGGAGACCAAAGAAACAATTCAAAAAATCAACAAAACAAAGAGCTGGTTCTTTGAAAGGATAAACAAGATTGATGGACCCCTAGCCAGACTCACCAAGAAGCAAAGAGAGAAGACCCAAATAAACAAAATCAGAAATGAAAGAGGAGAAATAACCACAGACCCTGTGGAAATACAAAGGATTGTTAAAAAATACTATGAACAACTCTATTCCAACAAATTGGAAAACCTGCAAGAAATGGACATTTTCCTAGAAAAATATAACCTCCCAAAACTCAATGAGGAGGAAGCCAAACATCTCAATAGTCCAATAACTATGGAAGAAATTGAAGCAGTCATCAAAAAGCTTCCAGCAAATAAAAGCCCGGGTCCAGATGGCTACACAGGAGAGTTTTACCAAACATTCAAGGAAGAATTAAAACCTGTCCTCCTCAGACTATTCAAAAACATTCAAGAAGAAGGAATACTACCAAACACCTTCTATGAAGCCAGCATCACCCTAATACCAAAACCAGATAAAGACAACACAATGAAAGAGAATTATAGGCCAATATCTCTCATGAACATAGATACCAAAATCCTCAACAAAATTCTAGCAAACCGGATCCAGCAGTACATCAGAAAGATCATACACCATGACCAAGCAGGATTCATCCCAGGAATGCAGAGATGGTTCAATATCCGCAAATCAATAAATTTGATACATCACATAAACAAATTGAGAGATAAAAATCACATAGTCATATCAATTGATGCAGAAAAAGCATTTGACAAAATCCAACATCCTTTCTTGATAAAAACTCTCAGCAAAGTGGGAATAGAAGGATCATACCTCAATATCATAAAAGCCATATATGATAAACCCACAGCTAACATCATACTCAATGGGCAAAAACAAAAACCATTTCCCCTAAGAACAGGAAGAAGACAGGGATGCCCACTCTCACCTCTCCTGTTCAACATAGTACTGGAAGTATTAGCCATAACAATTCGACAAGAAGAAGAAATAAAAGGCATCCAAATTGGAAAAGAAGAAGTAAAGCTGTCCTTATTTGCAGATGACATGATATTGCACATAAAAAACCCAAAGGACTCCATTCCAAAACTAATTGACTTAATTAATGAATTCGGCAATGTAGCAGGATACAAAATTAATGCTAAGAAGTCCGTGGCATTTCTATACATTAACAGTGAAATTATAGAAAGAGAAACTAAAAAAGCAATCCCATTTACCATCGCACCAAAAAAATTAAGATACCTAGGAATAAACCTAACTAAAGAGGTAAAAGACCTATATGCAGAAAACTACAGGACACTGAAAAAAGAGATAGAGGAAGATGTTAACAGATGGAAGAGCATACCATGCTCATGGATTGGGAGAATCAACATCATTAAAATGTCCATACTACCCAAAGCAATCTACAGATTCAACACACTACCCATTAAAATACCAACGACATATTTCACAGACCTACAAATAATTCTTCATAGATTCATCTGGAACAACAAAAGACCATGGATAGCTACAGCAATTCTGAGAAAAAAGAATAAAGTAGGTGGGATCTCAATACCAGACTTCAAGCTATACTACAAAGCAACTGTTCTCAAAACAGCCTGGTTCTGGCACAAGAACAGACATATAGATCAATGGAATAGAATAGAGAACCCAGATATCCACCCAAACCACTATGCTCAATTAATATTTGACAAAGGAGGCATGAACATACAATGGAGCCAAGATAGCCTCTTCAATAAATGGTGTTGGGAAAATTGGACAGATACAGGCAAAAAATTGAAACTGGACCACCAACTTACACCAAATACAAAAATAAACTCAAAATAGATACAGGACTTAAACATTAGAAGGGAAACCATAAAAATACTAGAGAAATCCACAGGCAGCACAATCTCAGAGATATGCCGAAAGAACTTCTTTACTGATACTGCTCCAAAGGCAATGGAAGCTAAAGAAAAAATAAACAAATGGGACTACATCAAAATAAAAAGCTTTTGCACAGCAAAAGAAACTATCAACAAAACAACAAGAAAGATCAATGCATGGAAGCACATATTTGCAAATGCTATCACTGATAAAGGTTTAATCTCCAAAATCTACAGCCAACTTATACAACTTAATAAAAGGAAGATGAAGGATCCAATAAAAAAAATGGGCAACAGACCTAAATAGAACCTTTTCCAAAGACAACAGAAGGAAGGCCAAGAGACACATGAAAACATGTTCAAAGTCATTAATCATCCAAGAGATGCAAATCAAAACGACAATGAGATACCCTCTTACACTGTCAGAATAGCAATCATCAACAAATCAACAAATGACAAGTGTTGGCGAGGATGCGGAGAAAAAGGAACCCTTGTGCACTGTTGGTGGGAATGCAGACTGGTGCAGCCACTGTGGAGAACAGTATGGGGTTTCCTCAAAAAACTAAAAATGGATCTCCCATTTGACCTTGTAATTCCACTCTTAGGAATTTATCCTAAGAAATTACAAACACCAATCAGAAAAGATTTATGCACCTCTATGTTCATAGCAGCACAATTTACAATAGCTACAATTTGGAAACAGCCTAGGTGCCCGTCAGCAGATGAGTGGATCAGAAAACTGTGGTACATCTATACAATGGAATTCTATGCTGCCATTAAAAAGAAGGAATTCTTACCATTTGCAGCAACCTGGTTGGAACTGGAGAGCCTTATGCTTAGTGAAATAAGCCAGTCAATGAAGGAGAAGCATCACATGATCGCACTCATTGGGGGATAATAAAGAACATTATAAACTGATGAACAAAAGGATAGATACAGAGACAGTAAAGCTTCAAACAGACTGTGAAATTACAGCAGGAAGATTAAAGTTAGGTGAGGTAGATAAGAGATCAATCAAAGGACTTGTATGCATGCATATAAGCATAACCAATGAACATAGATACTGGGGGGTTGGGGTATGCCTAGGAGGGAGGGGGGGCAATGGGGAGATATGTATAAAAATTTAATAAAAAATTAAAGAAAAAAGAGCTGTGCTGAATTCCTGACCCTCTGTGATGTTAGACTTCTCATGGCAACTAAATAAACTGGCATTACCTTCATCATCTTCTCCAGCTCATTCAACATGAGCTCAACTCCTAAGCCCCATCAAAATGGGGTGCCCAGACTGAACAAAAGTCCTGAGACCCAGGACTCAGGATGGAGAGACTTGAGGAAGAAATTGATGGTTTTGCTCTGAGTGGCCAACTTGCATCTTTTTTTTTTTCTGTAATTTAACTGTTTATAAAAGAGCAAACATATAGCAGATAAAACATAACACAGATAGCACAGGATGTAACAGCTGTTTTAAGGGAATGCATTTCTGTTTTCCGAGGGGGCATAATATCAATGGAATGGCTCCCAAACTTTGTAACCCGGCATTACATAGAGCACATGCATACAACTGGCTATTTATGTAGAATAAAATTAATGTGAAGTTATGCTTGAAGTTAGATGAGCCTCCAGAGAATCAACTGAAAGGCAGATTTGGTGTACTCTACAACCACCAGATTATGGCGATTTCACAGTGTCGACCTAAGTCAATTGAGAGCTTTGGGTAACACACTATATTCTGACAATTTACCACCCTCGGAACCTTGGCTGCTTGTCACAGCTCCCTGAAATCAATAAATAGCACTGGCACATTTCCCTGGCAGGGGCGTTGTTTTCAGTCAATTCTGGAAGGGCAGTTGTTGACAGGCAAGGAGGAAGCCGAACCCAGTGCTGCCATTGACCTTAGAAAAGGGTCGATTTCCATGCCTGGTCCGGACCACAGAGAATAAGTGTGGCACAAACAGGGAATTGATTAATTTGGTGGGAGAAAGACTGATTTTGAAGTATACAGTTTAAAAGTTCCTAAGATGTCTTGAAACAAAATGACTTATTATTTTAGTAAATGTGCAGTTGTTGGGATTCCTGGTTAGTGAGTATATCATGAACATGGTTTGTGTTTTCTGAAGTTTTCTAGAACATCTGACTTTCTGAAAGAGAAATCTTTATACTTTCTCTTCTTCGGTAGCCATTCACTTCTTAACTATAAAATCTGGCTTCAGCCCCACTGTTCTATTCACAGTATTCTTTTGCATTACCTTGCAATTGTCAAATTCCACATCTTTTTTTCACTGTTATCCTTGACCTCTCAGCAAATTTGATAATGTTTGACCCTTCTAGTTTTAGTGTCTTTTGCCTCAGGATTCGTGATATGAGAGACTCTGATTTCTGTTCCTTAGTTACACCTCAATCTCTCTCACTAATTGCTTTTACACTTCAACTTCAGATCTCCTAAACGGTGCTGTTACCCAGACGATCTATATTTGATGCTCTTCTTCTCTCTCCACATGTCCTGCCTCTCCAGGCTCATTTCCCCCGTGGCTATAATAACACACTAGTGAATGTCTTTCTGTATGGGTGTCCAGCTTCCTAAATTCCTGGCACCCTCTCCAGTGCCACTGACTGGCCAGATACCTTCACCTGGACACTCCACTCTGTTCTGCTCTTAGTTTTCCACCTTATTTAACTTCCTACCTCCCATGTTAAATGTCCTATTAGTTTACCAATAGAGCAGAAATGTCCCCACCATTTTCCTCCCAAAATACATTCTTCATACCTGACTTTGGTGTTTTTACTAGTGGTACTGCTTAAACAGCTGGGAATACAATCAGAGTTAAAAATGCCCTTTTTTTGTCTTTTAAAATATTATGTGAGGAGAGAGAATCCAAGATGGCGGCATAGTAAACACCTACTCTGCTGCCTCACACAATTTCAAAACTACAACTAAAAGACAGAACGGGCCAAAACCGGTTTGGCTCAGTGGATAGAGCGTCAGCCTGGGGACTGAAAGGTCCCAGGTTCGATTCCGGTCAAGGGCATGTACATTGGTTGCAGGCACATCCCCAGTAGGGGGCGTGCAGGAGGCGGCTGATCAATGTCTCCCTCTCATCAATGTTTCTGGCTTTTTATCCCTTTCCCTTCCTCTCTATGAAAAAATCAATAAAATATATAATAAATAAATAAATAAATAAATAAATAAATAAATAAATAAATGAATAAATAAAAGACAGAACGGACATCATCCAGAACCACAGGAAAGCTGGCTGTGTGCAAATTCTACAACTAGAAGGAAAGAGAGGAGCTCACAGAGACCCAGAGGAGCTGCAAAAAGCTGAGGTATGGAGACATGTGCATGGAGTGGACGGGCAGTGGAGTGCCTGGCTGGCTTCTAGAGGGAGGGAGACGGAGACTCTCAACAGCATTGAACCCCTTATCCTACGATACTAAACCCCAGGTCCAGCCAAAACTCATATGGGGGCAGTTTGGACTGTGAAAAGGGAGAAGTGCACGGAAATTTAGAAGAGTCGCAAAAGATCAGAAGTCTGTGGCACGCACGGCACTGCACGCAGAGGACCGACTGCTAATTGTGCCGCTGGCTTTCACGAGCGGGCAGAAGACAGACCCTCCCAACTGTGTCACTTCTAACTCCACTAAACCCTGGTTTTGGGTGAAACCCTGGGGGATCCAGACTCATATGGTCCCAGAGTGAAGGGGAGCCAGAGAGGCAGCAGTCTAGAGGCACTGTGAGGGGTGAGCGAACACAGGGACTGCTCCAGCGATTACCTAGTCACGTGAGACTCAGGGGCAAGGGAGGGCAGGACCAACTGAAAGGCAAGGGGTCCCTTAAGCCCTGAGACTCCACCCATCCCAAGCTCAATAGAGAGGCTTTTGCAGTTTTGCAAGTCTGGTATCATAAGGCTGAATCCAACACAGAAGTTCTCCCAGCATAGTGAAAATGCTGAGACAAGGGAAGGGATCACAAACAAAAGAAATGGAGGAAAACAAAGGACTAGATATAGAGTTCAAAACCACGCTTATAAGGTTTTTCAAGAATATCCTAGAAAAGTTAGATAAAGTCAGTGAGAGCCAGGAGGAGATGAAAAAGAACCAACTGGAGATGAAAAAGAACCAACTAGAGATGGAAAAGGTCCTATTAGAGATGAAAAAGGACCAACTAGAAATTAAACATACACTGACTGAAATAAAAAATAGTATACAGAGACCTAACAGTAGACTAGAGGAAGGCAAAAATCAAGTCAAAAATTTGAAATATAAAGAAGCAGAAAACACTCAACTGGAAAAGCAAGAAGAGAAAAGAATCCAAAAATGTGAAGATAATGTAAGGAGCCTCTGGGGCAGCTTCAAGTGTACCAACATCAGAATTGTGGGGGTGCCAGAGGAAGAGAGAGAGCAACATACTGATAATCTATTTAAAGAAATAATGACTGAAAAGTTCCCACATCTGGTGAAAGAAATAGACTTACAAGTTCAGGAAGCACACAGAACCCCATATAAAAGGAATCCAAAGAGGACTACACCAAGACACATCATAATTAAAATACCAAGAGCAAAAGACAAAGAGAGAATATTAAAAGCAGCAAGAGAAAAACAGTTCATTACCTACAAGGGAGCACCCATATGACTGTCAGCTGATTTCTCAACAGAAACGATGCAGGCCAGACGGGAGTGGCAAGAAATATTCAACGTGATGAATAGCAAGAATCTACAATCAAGAATACTCTATCCAGCAAAGCTATCATTCAGAATTGAAGGGCAGATAAAGAGCTTCACAGATAAGAAAAAGCTAAAGGAGTTCATCAACTCCAAACCAGTATTATATGAAATGCTGAAAGGTACTCTTTTAGAAGAGGAAGAAGAAAAAGGTAAAAGCCAATAAATTATGAGCAACAAATACATATCTATCAACAAGTGAATCTAAAAATTAAGTGAATTAAAAATTTGATCAACAGAATAAACTGATGAATATAATAGAATCAGGAGCACAGAAAGGGAGTGGACTGATAATTCTCAGAGGGAAAGGGGTGAGGGGTGTACAGGGAGAGACTGGACAAAAATCATACACCTATGGATGAGGTCAACGGGAGGGAGGTAAGGGTAGAGGGAAGGGTGGAAGCTGGGTGGAGGGGAGCTATGGAGGGGAAAAAGAGAAATAAATGTAATAATCTGAATTATAAAGATTTAATATATATATATTAAATAATAATAATAATATTAAAATGAAAATTTCAAAATGGTGAAAAAAAATAAAATAAAATATTATGTGAGCAGATAAAATTGCCAAGTAAGCATAGAAGCAGTGTATAAAACTTTGGGCTGCCAGTTTGCATCCTCTGATTTTGATAAGTAAAAGAGAAATTTTTGATTTATCTTATTTTGTTATTTTGAAGATAGTCATCCATAATCTAGTCTTTGGGCATAAACCATCTTCTACAACGTCTCCCCATTGCCAAGGAAGAGTCCAGAAGTTATTATTGATATGCTAGTTCCCAAGGATGTTTTAACTCGTATGCTTTATTAAAGGACTCCTTCACCAGGTCTTCCCATACAACTCATCTGTCATAGTTCTTTTTAGTTCTTCCATTATTTGCTTTATTTCCAGTTATTGAATACTCCTGGAAAGATTCTTACAAAAAGTGAGAAGAAGGTAGCTGGGTGGATTGGTTGTCAGTGGTAAATAACCCTGTAAGAACTGCTCATCTTCAGCCTACGGTGAGACAGTTTTGGGAGGGAGCAGATGATGGAGCAGAATATGGAGCATAGGGAGAAGATCCCATGTGCTGGGGAAAGCAAAGGATGGCCGGCCTCAGACACAGCTGTGTAGGAGTTCTGCTTCATGTCTTCTGCAGAGCTCAAGTGGCCCTGGGCATAGTTATAAGAAGGGAACTTTGAGGCTACATGGGGATTTAGATTAGGCAAATTACCATAGAAATGCCATATTTCCTTGAAACTAAGAAAGAAGAAATGCTATTAACTAAATTATGATATATCATAAATTTTAAGACACATTTCAGAAATGTTAAATTGTTCAAAAAAAAGTAAGTCTAAGAATGATAGGATGTGGTAAAAGCATTTCATCATCAAAAAAAAAAAAAGAAAGAAAGAAAAAAGACTATATTAAAGAGAATTTTTTTTTCAACTCGCTGCCACTTCAGGTGGGCAGCTAAGATAAAACAGGACTGTAGGAAATCTATAATTCATGAAAGGAGACATTCTTTGGTTGACACTGAAGTAACAGAATCCTTCCCTTTCCTGTGATTTTTTTAGGCTACTTGTAATCTTAATATAAAAGATAAATTATATTTTTCTTGGGCAACATAAATAGAAGTGTGTCAGAATATAATTTTGTTCTTTTTTTTAAATTAAGAATTTAGGTTTCTTAAAAAATTAAGAGACACAGGTCTTTACAAAAATGCAGGTCACATCCTATCAGTGAGCAGCATGTTTCTCTCCCCAGCTGTGACTCAGTAAGAAACTGCTCCATCAGTGGGTACAGCCTGCAAAGGGTGCTCTCCCCACACCTCCAACAAAACCAGATTCACACCATATGGCGACTTCTCCGGTTCTGACTGATTTCCAGCCAAGGTGATAGTAATTTCCCACTGGGCCAGATTAGAGTGAGCACTGCCACAGATCAGGTGAACACACAAGCAGTCAGTAGGCAACGTCTGCTTCTAAATTAGAAACTGCCAAATACACAAGAGTGTTCAAAGCTGTTTTCCCAACTGATGTGTCTGCGCCTAATTTCCATGGTCCTTGATTACAACAGCTCTCAGAAAAACCCTTCCAAATGCTGCCGAAGGTTGCGTGCAGATGATCTCCTGACTCTTGGTGTTGGTGACCTCAGTTGAGAATGAATACCAAGGAGATCAGAGGTTCACTTGAGCCAGGTCATGCTCAGGCCCAGCACAGCCTAGCAGTCTCATTTTAAAACCATTCCTGGAGTAATCACTAGATTCTTTCAAAGTTTAGGAAATGTTCTACCCAGAGAATGGTGAGGAGGGTTCTTATAACTTCTATCTTTTCTTCTAATTACCAGTACCCCCCTTAGGTACAGATGAATCTTCCCCCATCAAATCTCTCACCTCATGAGGGCAAGAAGACCAGCAAGTATGGCCATGACTTGTTTTGACAACATCAAAGTAAGTGAAGAAAAGGTTTCTCTTTTTTCTCTAAGTGGCACACATCATAAATTATAATCTTGTACCTCTCCTTGTTTGGGTATTATTAACTCAAGAGAGATGCTTTTATTGAAAATGTAATTTCTGAATACTTGATATCAGATTGAGATATTTTGTTTTATGGCATTTTGCTGAGCTAGGACTTCTAGAGTCACTTAACTATATTTTCCCCTCAAATTCTACTGGATAAAACAAAAAAGAGGATTACAACGCAACATTCAATACCATTTTTATACAAGTGTCCTTAATGTCCCTGATATGAACCATCGTCAGATTTATGTTTGGGGACTGAAAATATAAATGAAACTGAATTCTTAAGAAGGTGCTTTGATCAAATTTTCATACTCTAAACCAGTAGTGATAAAGCAAAACAGAAATTGCAAGACTGTTTCAACCTTCTCCTGTTTACTAATAAAAGCAACATTTTTATGCAATCAAGCTTTTGTGTTCTGAGGTGAACATAATATAATGATTGCATTTGCATTTTCAAGTATTGATCCTGTTAGCATCTTTTGCAGCACACCTGTGAAATTCATACTTTGGAGAAATTGCTTTGCGACGTGAGGAGACTCCATTTTAGTTTAGTTGTCTGAGGGTGGTTTTGTAGAGCTGTGGTTTAGAATACTGTGGGTTTTGGAGTCAGACAGACAAAGCTGGGCCTGAATCCCAGCTTATTCACACCACCTGTGTGACCCTGAACATATAAATTAACCTTTCTTAACATCAGGTTTTTCATCTATGGAATGAAGTTGATAGTAATACATGCTTACAGGACTGTTTGTAATTAAATGAGATAATGCATACAAAGTGCTTAGCATAGGAACATGCACTCAGAAGTACTAACTGCTGTTAGCTTGTAATATTGGTGCTGCTGATGGGATTGCCATAACATGACTAGTAAAAAGTCAGACTAGCTCTATCTGTGACTTGTGGATGTAATGCTATGACACTTAACCCCTATAGTTAGGAGAGGAGAGAGAGCTGGGGAGGAGATATTTTGCATCTACAGAGTTGGGTTTATTTCTGCTGCTCATTGAACAAAAGTTTGTTCATTTTTTGTAAAGGAAGAAAGGAAGAAGGAAAGAGACTACCTATGGATGATACACTACAAACAAGACTGAGAGCCACAGGGTTCTCAGTGTGAGGCTCATCTCACGGCCCTGCATAGGGAATTCACTCAGGATTTATTTAGACTACTTCCATCTTTGACAATATCTTTTCTTTTTCAATAGGCACATTT
>JAAGEH010000018.1:35978252-35990229 GCA_011751065.1 Lasiurus cinereus
CTCTCTCTCTCTCTCTCTCTCTCTCTCTCTCTCTTTTTTAAACCAACACCTAAATTGTTATTCCTTCAGCAAACCTGGCCTCATGGGGGAAGACTGAGGTGGCAGTGATTTTGAACCACACTCATTTCCTCAAGCATAAAATAAGAAGAGTAAGTCATACAAACTCTGTTTTTCAGGGGTTCTTAATCTTGGGAGTGTCATAGACAACTGTGAAAATTTGATGAAGGGTAAGTGTTCTTTCCTCAAAAAAAAATGCAAATGTACAGCCATAAATATAATTTTATATAAAATGATGGGAATCCCAAATTCTTCTAGAGTCCACCCTTGGGAATTCAGGTGAAGAGCCCTAGAAATGGTTATTTTCTAACTCAGGTATCAAGACAGAAATGGTCTTTACAATCCATGATCTTGCATCAATTTCTCTGTGAAATTAGAGACACTAGCTCCTAATCTATATTTTAATATTTAAAAATTATTCTTTCTTCCTTTTTGTAAAAGATTTCCTAATTATTTCTCTTAATTGGCTTCTGGGAAACATTGTAGCCTTCAAATTAGAGCAGGCACCTTGTTCCAAGGTAATATATCAGAGCCATAATTTTTGACTCTAGAATTGAAGTGATGCTGAAGGTGAGACAGACAGCAAATAATAGACAACTGTGATTGATCAGAGCCTAGAGGGAAAGTAAGAAGGGTGAAGTAGAATAATTGGCCCAAGGACACAGAGTAGGAATAAGAAAAGAGAGACCCTATCTTCTTCAAAGGGTGGATGGCTGATGCTTGAATTTAAAACTGGGTTCAGTTGAGGAGCTAATTATACTTTAAAGCAGAGTGCCCTGACAAAGCGTTGGTTATTTTGCCTTGGTATCTTATAGGGTTAATTAATATCACAAGAATTTGTGAAAGAGATTGAAATTCTTCATAGGGAATCTTGCAAAATGAGCCCTGAGGGTGATTACACTATATGTCTGAGTTTACAGAATGGAAGAAACAAATAAAAACAACAGCTGAGTATTTTTATATATTCCTTTGACTGTGTGCTGCATTGGGAAAAAGGGCAGTTCTAGTAATTGCTAAGTTGAGTTTTCAAGACAGGTCTTTATTTCTTTTTTCTTTTTTAAATGTTATGGATTTCAGAGAGGAAGGGAGAGGGAGAGAGAGATAGAAACATCAATGATGAGAATCATTGATCGGCTGCCCCTTGCACACCCCCTACTGGGGATTGTGTCTGAAACCCAGGCATGTACCCTTGACCGGAATCAAACCCAGGACCCTTCAGTCCACAGGCCAATGCTCTATCCACTGAGCCAAACCAGGTAGGTCCAGGTCTTCATTTCTTGAGAAAGAAAGAAAGTTGTTCAAAGATAGCTCTGTGGAAAAACACAAGTTTTTGGAGTCTGCTGAATAGGGGGAATTCATTTTCTCTGTGAAATTAGAGACTCTTCAGTGGTTCTGAAGCAACGAAAATAATTTTATGGTTGGGCGTCACCACAACATGAGGAACTGCATTAAAGGGACGTGGTATTAGGAAGGTTGAGAACCACTGCTAGCTCCTAATTTATATTTTAATATTTTAAAATTATTCTTTCTTCCTTTTTGTAATATATCTCCTAATTATTTCTCTTAATGTACTGTTTCAAGCATTATCACTTTAAATATTATAGGTTGGGGTAGAGGGGAATGTGATATCATTGTAAATACTTTTTTTTCTGCTTAAAATTGGTCAAGACTTGCCTAAGGGGATACATGTGGGGGATTTTGCCTGGAATGGTGCTACAGTGTTCAATCCTGGTAGGTACCTTGCTCTCTCCCTCCTTGCTGAGGCTGAGGAAGGCCTGAAATCACCACACTAGAGGTCTGTACCCTCAGGGCTGATCTGAGTTACTTACCACTCAGCCCATTGAGCCCTTTTTGGGCTAGTTCTGGTCTTCCCAGTGGGCACCCAAGGTTAGATAAATGTAGATGGTCTATAAACACATCTTTGTGGGATTTGTGTATACCCTAAATCCATCTACTTCTCTAAAATTCATTTTTTTTCCCAAACTGTACACCTGAATTTCACGTGTGTCTTTCCATAGCCTTTTCGGAGAGAGAAAAGCAGCAAGGACCCACTGTTTTTATGATAATACTAAACATTGCATAGAATTTCCATAGGAAACCTCCAGGTGGCACGTCAGAACATCCTTGGGTTCCATATTTTAGTTTTACCACAGTAGAATTTTTAAATTTTTATTTTATGTTTAGGTGAAATACAAATATTCTGTTGTTTCTGGCCCATGCTGATGTAGCATTTTTGAAAGCTTGAGAATCCAAATGCTGTGGGAGATCTGGACTCCATTTCCCCTGCTGAGGGAAAAGCTTCATGATAGCTTTTGCCCAGGTGTTGCAAATTCTTATCTCTGCATCATGAATAGCCTGAAAGGGGACTAAAGAAAGGGAGGGTGGACTAGAGAAAGGGCAACCACAATGCCAAGAAAGATACATATCTCAAACATGTAAATATTTGTGTTATCTCCATCTGAAAGTCATGTTACCCATAGGAAGAAAGAAACTATCAAAAGAAAGAAACTCTTTAAAACAATATGATTCCCGAAAGGAGGAAAAATGGCGGTGGAATAGACGGACGTGTCTGGAGCTTTGTCACTGGGCAGAGGGAGAGAGAGCAGCTGAGAGTCGCACTGGGAGTGTTTGTTGGCAAGTTAAGAGTCAGTTATCCTCCAGGAAAAGGTGGGGGACTGCTGGACAGGGATCTCCTGGCCAGGCAGCCCCACTGCCACGGGGTTTTTGTCTGCCAGAGCCACCAGCGCTAACGCGGAGACCGCGCCATCTTGCAGAGGGAGGTTGAGGTCTGCGGCAGTCTGAAAGCTGCAACTGAATCACTCACCGAACAGCCGGGGACCCAGAACACTGCTCTCCAATCGGCGCAGACATGTGGTGGATTCAGAGGAGATCCACATGGTACACGAAAAGGTCAGATTTTGCCTGGGATAAGGTGAGGTCTCCTGTCCCGCAGAACAGAGACGCGCACACTGTGGGAACTGGACTGCAGGAAAGCTGCCTCTGGAGAGATCCGCGGATGAAGGGCAAGGTGTGATCCCTAAGTGTGGAAGCAGAGCTGTTGACAGAGGGGAGCTCTAGAAAACACTCATTTTGTTCTGAGGCAGAAGGACAGCCTGGGAGTTATTACAGTGCCCCAGCTGCAAAATCCCCACAAACCGGTTTTGAGAACCACAGAGTAGCAGGATCTGAGCACAGCCTAGAGAGGTACTGTGCTTTGTCTCAGAGGTCAATTCTGAAACACTGCCACCCAGTGGATGACACACAAATTGACTCTCGCTTAACTACAAAAGAATAAAGAGATTAAGAATTCAGCAGTGGAACATAGGAAACTGCAATACCCTCCCTACTGGGAAACAGGAGTGCCAAGCAGAACAACAGTGGAAGTGAATGACCATTCTATTTTTTTTTCTTTTAAAAAATTTTTTATTTTATTTTATTTTTCATTTTTGCATATTTTAATTAAAAAACTATTTTTTTCTATCCTCAATTGATTTTACCTTTTTAATTATTACATTTTTGTTTTCAACTAGTATTATTATTACTACTACTATTTTACCTTTTTGGAAAAAAACAAGTGTCATTTTGTTTTCTCTTTATTTTACTTTGGGATTAGAGTTCTACATTCTATTTTCATCTTTCCTTTAGCATAATTTTACTCCATCTCAAGTCTACCTTTATGCCAACACTTTCCTCCTAACTTTCCCCATTTTGTTGTCTTGTTTCTCTTTCCCTTTTCCAACTTTAGATTCTTCCTATTCTTTCCCTTTACCTGGTTAAAATTTCACCCCACTTACATATCTAATTTCAAATCCCCTACTACAAGTTCATACAAACCTCTCTCTTCTTTTCTTCACTATCCAAAAAGTTGTTTTTGTCTATGCCCTTTTGTTGCTATTTGCCTGAATGATGAATATATCGATTTTTTGTACTTTTTTGTGAGATTGTTTTAGCTTATTCTACTTGTTTTATCTTGCTTTTTGTTTACTTTTTGTTTTGTTTTTTAAACTCTCTTCTCCCTCACCTCCCTCGATACCAGTTCATATTTGTATTTTAAATCAATCTCCAGGTACTGGTTGCTGGCCTTTGTTGTGATTAGTGACTGTTCTATTGGAGTTTTCTCCTGACATCTATATTTTGTTCCCCTTTTCTCTCTTATCCTCTTTCTTTTCTCTCTTTTTTTCGCTTTCTCTTTTCTTCTTTTTCTTCTCCTTTTTATTATTTAATTTAATTTAATTTTTTGTTCATTTATTTATTCATTTTTCTCCCTCTCCCATTTTGATTTTGGCACTGCTTTCCTTTCTTTTTTCCTCATTTTCCTCTTCTTCTTTCTCTACTTACCCCTAATTTATCTTTCATTGGTGGTCACCTTATTGGTGATTATTAACATCGTGAATACATTTCTGTTCAGTGCCTTGTGTGCTGTACCAGGTCGTGTTGTAGTTTGTGCCTTTGAATCAACATAGGAGAGAGAACTAAATAACCAGATACCCGGAGAAGAAAGACCATGGGCAGAATAAGAAACAGCCCACATAAGACAGAAAGACAGGTATCACCAGAAAAGGAAGTAAACTAAATAGAAGCAGAAATAAGCCTGCCAGAGAAAGAGTTCAAAGAAATGATAATAAGGTGGATGAAAAGAATGGAAGACAAATTCGACAATCTGAGTAAGAGCCAAGAGGAAATGAAGAAGACCCAAGAGGAAATGAAGAAGAAATAAGAAGTGCAAGAAGAAAAGAAAAATGACATCACTGCTTTAAAGAACTCAATAGAAAGCATCAAAAGTAGGCTAGAAGAAGCAGAGGACTGCATCAGTAAGCTAGAAGACATGGTAGGAAAAAATACCCAAGTACAGCAGCTTCTAGAAAAAAAAGTTAAAAAGCAAGAGGAGAGCCTAAAGGAACTTTGGGATAACACGAAAAAACAACAACATCCGCATAATTGGGATTCCAGAAAGAGTGGAAACTGAGCAAGGATTAGAGAACGTGTTTGAAGAAATAATGACAGAACATTTCCCCAATATAGGAAAGAAAAACCCCACACAAATCCAAAAAGCTCACAGAGTCCCAAGCAAAATGAACCCCACAAAACCGACACCAAGGCACATTATAATTAAATTGGAAAACACCAACGACAAAGTAAGAATCTTAAAAGCAGCCAGAGAGAAACAGAAAGTTACCTACAAAGGAACCCCCATAAGACTAGCTACGATTTCTTAACAGAAACTCATCAGACCAGAAGGGAATGGAATGAAATATACAAAGTCATGCAAAGGAAGGGTCTGAATCCAAGAATACTGTACCCTGCAAGGCTTTCAATCAAAATTGAAGGTGAAATCAGAAGCTTCACAGACAAAAAAGGAATAAGGTAATATATTATCACTAACCAGCAATGCAAGAAATGTTAAAGGGTCTGCTGTAATAAAAAGAAATAGGAAGTGAGGAAGGAACTCTGGGGTAAAGACTAAAAATGGTGACAGATAAGTACCTATCAATAATAACTTTAAATGGAAATGGATTAAATGATCTAGTCAAGAGACATAGGGTAACCTATTGGATAAGAAAACATGATTCATATATCTGCTGTCTACAAGAAACCCACCTCAGGAACAGAGATGCACACAGATTGAGGGTGAAGGGATGGAAGATGGTATTTCAGGTAAATGGAAATGTAAAAAAAAAGCTGGGGTTGCAATACTTATATCTGACAAATTAGACCTCAAAGTGGGGGACATAAGAAGAGATAAAGAAGGCCACTTCATAATACTAAAGGGAACAATCCAACAAGAAGAAATAACTCTGGTAAACATATATGTACCCAATATAGGAGCACCTAAATACATAAAAAAACTCTTGGAGGATATTAAGGGACAGATTGACAGCAATACAATCATAGTAGGAGACTTTAATACCCCATTGTCACCACTGGACAAATCCTCTAAACAAAAAATCAGAAAAGAAACATCAATTTTAAATAACTCACTAGACCAGATGGAATTAATTAACATTTTCAGAACATTTCACCCCAAAACCACAGAATATACATTCTTCTGTAGTTCACATCGGTCATTTTCAAAGATAGATCATATGTTGGGTCATAGGAAAAGTCTCTTCAAATTCAAGAAGATAGAAATCATATCAAGCATTTTCTCAGACCACAGTGGCATAAAACTGGAAATCAACTATAATAAAAACAATAGAAAGAAATCAAACACATGGAGACTAAACAGCATGCTATTAAACAATGACTGGTTAACCACAGAGATCAAGGAAGAAATAAAAAACATCAAGGCAACAAATGACAATGACAAACAACACAACAATCCAAAATTTATGGGACACAGTGAAAGCAGTCTTGAGGGGGAAGTTCATAGCCCTACAAGCCTACTGCAAAAAAACAAACAAACAAACAAGATATGATGGTAATAAATTACCTAAACCAACAACTCAAAGAGCTAGAAAGAGAGCAACAAGAAAAGCCCAGTGTATTCAGAAGGAAGGAAATAGTGAAGATCAGAGCAGAGATAAACAACATGGCGACCAAAGAAACAATTCAAAATATCAACAAAACCAAGAGCTGGTTCTTTGAAAGGATAAAAAAGATTGATGGGCCTCTAGACAGGCTCACCAAGAAGCAAAGAGAGAAGACCCAAATAAACAAAATCAGAAATGAAAGAGGAGAAGTAACAGACCCTGTGGAAATACAAAGGATTGTTAAAAAATACTATGAACAACTCTATTCCAACAAATTGGACAACCTGTAAGAAATGGACATATTCCTAGAAAAATATAACCTTCCAAAACTCAATCAGGAAGAATCTAAACATCTCAATAGTCCAATAACTATAGAAGAAATTGAAGCAGTCATCAAAAAGCTTCCAGCAAATAAAAGCCCGGGTCCAGATGGCTACACAGGAGAGTTTTACCAAACATTCAAGGTAGAATTAAAACCTATCCTCCTCAGACTATTCAAAAACATTCAAGAAGAAGGAATACTACCAAACACCTTCTATGAAGCCAGCATCACCCTAATACCAAAACCAGATAAAGACAACACAATGAAAGAGAATTATAGGCCAATATCTCTCATGAACATAGATACTAAAATCCTCAACAAAATTCTAGCAAACCAGATCCAGCAGTACATCAGAAAGGTCATACACCATGACCAAGCAGGATTCATCCCAGGAATGCAGGGATGGTTCAATATCCGCAAATCAATAAATGTGATACATCACATAAACAAATTGAGAGATAAAAATCACATAGTCATATCAACTGATGCAGAAAAAGCATTTGACAGAATCCAACATCCTTTCTTGATAAAAACTCTCAGCAAAGTGGAAATAGAAGGATCATACCTCAACATCATAAAAGCCATATATGATAAACCCACAGCTAACATCATACTCAATGGGCAAAAACAAAAACCATTTCCCCTAAGAACAGGAAGAAGACAGGGATGCCCACTCTCACCTCTCCTGTTCAACATAGTACTGGAAGTATTAGCCATGGCAATTAGACAAGAAGAAGAAATAAAAGGCATCCAAATTGGAAAAGAAGAAGTAAAGCTGTCCTTATTTGCAGATGACATGATACTGTACATAAAAAACCTGAAGGACTCCATCCCAAAACTAATTGACTTAATAAATGAATTCGGCAATGTAGCAGGATACAAAATTAATGCCAAGAAATCTGCGGCATTTCTATACACTAATAGTGAAATTACAGAAAGAGAGACTCAAAAAGCAATCCCATTTACCATCGCACACAAAAAAATTAAGATACCTGGGAATAAACCTAACTAAAGAGGTAAAAGACCTATATGCAGAAAACTACAGGACACTGAAAAAAGAGATAGATGTAGATGTTAACAGATGGAAGAGCTTACCATGCTCATGGATTGGGAGAATCAACATCATTAAAATGTCCATACTACCCAAAGCAATCTATAGATTCAACGCACTACCCATTAAAATACCAAGGACATATTTCATAGACCTAGAAAGAATTCTTCATAGATTCATCTGGAACAAAAAAAGACCACGAATAGCCACAGCAATTCTGAGAAAGAAGAATAAAGTAGGTGGGATCTCAATACCAGATTTCAAGCTATATTACAAAACAACTGTTCTCAAAACAGCCTGGTACTGGCACAAGAACAGACATATAGACCAATGGAATAGAATAGAGAACCCAGATATCCACCCAAACCACTATGTTCAACTAATATTTGACAAAGGAGGCATGAACATACAATGGAGCCAAGATAGCTTCTTCAATAAATGGTGTTGGGAAAATTGGGCAGATACATGCCAAAAAGTGAAACTGGACCACCAACTTACACCAAATACAAAAATAAACTCAAAATGGATACAGGACTTAAACATTAGAAGGGAAACCATAAAAATACTAGAGGAATCCACAGGCAGCACAATCTCAGAGATATGCCGAAAGAACTTCTTCACTGATACTGCTCCAAAGGCAATGGAAGCTAAAGAAAAAATAAACAAATGGGACTATATCAAAATAAAAAGCTTTTGCATAACAAAAGAAACCATCAACAAAACAACAAGAAAGCCCACTGAATCGGAGAATATATTTGCAAATGTTATCATGATAAAGGTTTAATTTCCAACATCTACAGCCAACTTATACAACTTAATAAAAGGAAGATAAACGATCCAATAAAAAATAATGGGCAATGGACCTAAATAGAACCTTTTCGAAAGATGACAGAAGGAAGGCCAAGAGACACATGAAAACATGTTCAAAGTCACTCATCACCCAAGAGATGCAAATCAAAACGACAATGCGATACCATCTTACACCGGTCAGAATGGCAATCATCAACAAATTAACAAATGATAAGTGTTGGCGAGGATGCGGAGAAAAAGGAACCCTTGTGCACTGTTGGTGGGAATGCAGACTGGTGCAGCCACTGTGGAGAACAGTATGGAGTTTCCTCAAAAAACTAAAAATGGATCTCCCATTTGATCCAGTAATTCTACTCTTAGGAATTTATCCTAAGAAATCACAAACACCAATCAGAAAAGGATTTATGCACCCCTATGTTCATAGCAGCACAATTTACAATAGCTACAATTTGGAAACAGCCTAGGTCCCGTCAGCTGATGAGTGGAAACCTGTGGTACATCTACACAATGGAATTCTATGCTGCCATTAAAAAGAAGGAATTCTTACCATTTAGCAACCTGGATGGAACTGGAGAGCCTTATGCTTAGTGAAATAAGCCAGTCTATGAAGGAGAATCACCACATGATCTCACTCATTTGTGGATAATAAAGAACATTGTAAACTGATGAACAAAAGGATAGATACAGAGGCAGTGAAGCATCAAACAGACTGTCAAAGTATAGCAGGAAGATTAAGGAGAGGTGAGGTAGATAAGAGATCAATCAAAGGACTTGTATTCATGCATATAAGCATAACCAATGAACATAGACACTGGAGGGTTGGGGTATGCCTGGGAGGGGGGGGCAACGGGGAGATATGTATACATGTAACATAATAAAAAAAAATAAGAACAAAACAAAACAAAAACAACAGCAACAACAAAAAAACACAATATGATTCTCCACATACCCCACAAGCTGACTATGCATGGATTTAAGAACATGGTTGTTTTTAAGAATTGACAGAAAGTTTAAAGAGATCTAGACATCAATTTAAAACCAAAAACAAAAAACAGTCTGTGATAGGAGTCCTAGTTACCAAATTGGATAGGCTTCTCTTCTTCTTGGCCCCTTTTATTTTCCTCTGGACAGGGTCTCACTGTACCATATATGTCCAAGTGTAACATAAAGCACTGTACTGGGCTCCACTTGTTCTCTCTTCTTTCCTCTTGACCTTACCTGTCTCTTAGTCTAGTCACTCCTGCAGTGACGTCTTCCTCAGGTCTGTGCTAGAGGCCTCTTGCTTCTTAGGCTGCACAGGAACCCACCCAGCACATGTGTCTGTACAACCTGGAAGTGCCCTGTGGGCGAGCCATTCACTAAACCAAGGCGTAAGTGCTGCTGCCTTTTTCTCTGCACAGCTGCGTCTGAGACATGGTGTATGGCTCCTTAGACTGTCCCTCGGTTCCAGCAACCAGGTGCCCAGAGCAGGAGGCATTTATTCTCCTTCCTTTCTTGTCCCGCCTCCCCCGACACCCCACCTTTAGTCCCTCACTCTTGTTTCCTGGACCACACTCTCCAGTAAAGAGAATAACCCTACGTTCTGATTGCCTATGATAATGACTATTTAAATTGTTGTCATGATAAAATTATTAACATCTTTTCCTTTTATTCTCAAAATTGTCCCTATTAGATGATCAGTTATGGTCATCTAATTATGTTCATGATGATAACATTCTCTGTTCTGTATTTGAACTTCATAAAACTTTAGTCAGGAAAAATATGCCCAGGTAAAATGGATTCAGATTGTGACTAATCACAAAAATGTGCAATGAAGAGAAGGTATTGAGTGCCAACCATGAGCCAGGCAGGCACTATGGTAAGCATGTAGGGTGAGGTAGTGAATACAAGAAAGATCCTTTGGTGCTTACATGAGTGAGAAGAAGCATGCAATAGTAAATGTAATAAATAATTAGACTGTACAGAATATTTTAAAAGTATTTTGGGGGGTGGGAGAGAAGAAAACGAATCTAGACTGATGAAGGATTTGGTTGCAGTTGTAAATAGGATATCAGAGTAGGTCTCACTGAGAGGTCAAAGTCAGGGAAGTCTCTTTCTCCTTCCTTCCTTCCTTCCTTCCTTCCTTCCTTCCTTCCTTCCTTCCTTCTTTCTTTCCTTCCTAGAGGAAGAGAAAAGAAGAGAGATAGAAAATGGAAACATTGATGAGAGAGAAAAATCATCAATTGGCTTCCCCAGCACACACCCTAATGAGGACTGAGTCCACAACCCAAGCACATGCCCTGACCAGGAATTGAACTGGTGACCTTTGGTGCCTGGGTGGATGCTCAACTGCTGCCCAGGGAAAGGGCAAAATCTTGAAGGAGATGAGGGGGTTAGCATTAGAGGGTGTGGGGAGAATCACTGCAGGCAGAGGGGATAGCTCAAACAAAGACTCTCAGAGCATGTTCAAAAACCAACAATCCTGGGTGACTTGCATATGCAGGGCCCTAAAATGAGTCTTATCTTGAGAAACTTGTGGCCTCCTGTTGCCTCCACATTTGTAAGTTTCCTTTAGATCACAGCTTGAAACACACATAAAATATGGAAGTTTAGAGATGATCTAATGCTAATCCAATGCCTTTGCATTTCATTTGTGAAAACTGAGCTCACACAAAGGCAGTGACTTGCCCAAATGTACACTCTTGGGGGTTCTTTTTCCACCTTTTTAATCCAGTACTGTGGCTACAATAACACTAAACTAGCTGCTATTCAATTTCTTAAAAGTTGTTTATTAGTACAAATTTTCTGAATCCTGATTATAAATGTCAGAAATAATCTCAAAGTTATTTAGATGATGAGAGAGGATGCCTGTAGCCAGAAGGGATTATGTAAGCTCAAGTCATCAAGGGTTGATTAGGTGGTTATTACCTACTTAAAAGCCAGACGGAGAATGTGAGAAAATGTGTAGGATATACACCATTGTGGACATTTACCTCCGGGAATGAAAATAAATGAAGGTGAAATTCTACCTTAAGAAACCTCATAATAGCAATGCACACTAGATTTTGAGATGGAAACTTGGGTTTTAGGTGTCAAATCTGCCATATCTGTATGACCTTGAGCCAAGACAACTCTGAACTGCAATTTATTCTTCTGTAAATGGGGACATTGAGGATAAGCTTGCAGTTTTTGTGAAAATTAAGTTAGAAATAAATATGGAAATACTTTATAATCTTAAAATATTCTCACAAATAAAAGACACTGTTATTTCCAAGTGTAGACTGACAG
>JAAGEH010000018.1:35990629-36009381 GCA_011751065.1 Lasiurus cinereus
GCCAATCAGAGAGAAAGCCACAGTTTGAATTTTCAAGAAAACACCCAATACAGTCTTGTTTAGACAGTTTTATAGCAAAGGGCCACCTTTGTTCTCTCCAGGGCTAGGATTGCTGGATGTGAAGACTTAAAACACTTTCATTCACCTAGCAGGGTTCTCAGCCTATGAACCACCTGTGTAAATAATCTACACAGCTTCCCCACACACCGCAGGATGCCTTACCTGTGCCCAGACTTTCTATCTGAACACAATCAGCCAGTGATGCCTGGTGTGGCTGCATCTCTTAGATCTTTTTTTTAAAATTATATCTTTATTATTCAGATTATTACATTTGTTTCTCTTTTTTTCCCCTCCATAGCTCCCCTCCACCCGGCTCCCACCCTTCCCTCTGCCCTTACCTCCCTCCCATTGACCTCACCCATAGGTGTATGATTTTTGTCCAGTCTCTACCTGTACACTCCTCCCTCCTTTCCCCCTGAGAATTACCAGTCCACTCCCTTTCTGTGCTCCTGATTCTATTATATTCACCAGTTTATTCTGTTGATCAAATTTTTAATTCATTTAATTTTTAGATTCACTTGTTGATAGATATGTATTTGTTGCTTATAATTTTTTGTCTTTTACCATTTTCTTCTTCCTCTTATAAAAGAGTACCTTTCAGCATTTCATATAATACTGGTTTGGAGTTGATGAACTCCTTTAGCTTTTTCTTATCTGTGAAGCTCTTTATCTTCAATTCTGAATGATAGCTTTGCTGGATAGATGGTTGTAGGTTCTTGCTATTCATCACGTTGAATATTTCTTGCCACTCCCATCTGGTCTGCATCGTTTCTGTTGAGAAATCAGCTGACAGTCGTATGGCTGCTCCCTTGTAGGTAATGAACTGTTTTTCTCTTGCTGCTTTTAATATTCTCTCTTTGTCTTTTGCTCTTGGTATTTTAATTATGATGTGTCTTGGTGTAGTCCTCTTTGGATTCCTTTTATATGGGGTTCTGTGTGCTTTCTGGACTTGTAAGTCTATTTCTTTCACTAGATGTGGGAAGTTTTCAGTCACTATTTCTTTAAATAGGTTTTCAGTATCTTGCTCTCTCTCTCTTCCTCTGGCATCCCCACAATTCTGATGTTGGTACACTTGAAGGTGTCCCAGAGGCTCCTTACATTATCTTCACATTTTTGGATTCTTTTTTCTTCTTGCTTTTCCAGTTGAGTGTTTTCTGCTTCTTTATATTTCAAATTTTTGACTTGATTCTTGCCTTCCTCTAGTCTGCTGTTAGGACTCTGTATAATATTTTTTATTTCAGTCAGTGTATGTTTAATTTCTAGTTGGTCCTTTTCCACCTCTAGTTGGATCTTTTGCATCTCTAGTTGGTCCTTTTTCATCTCCTGTTGGAACTCACTAAATTTATCCATCTTTTCTAGGATATTCTTGAAAAACCTTATAAGCGTGGTTTTGAATTCTATATCTAGTCCTTTGTTTTCCTCCATTTCTTTTGTTTGCGATCCCTTCCCTTGTCTCGGCATTTTCTCTATGCAGGGAGAACTTCTATGTTGGATTCAGCCTTATGATACCAGACTTGCAAAACCGCAAAAGCCTCCCTGTTGAACTTGGGATGGGTGGAGTCTCAGGGCTTAAGGGACCACCTTGCCTTCCAGTCGGCCCCGCCCACCATGGCCCCTGAGTCTCACGTGACTGGGTAATCGCTGGTGTGGTCCTTGTGGGCACGCACAGTGCCTCTATATCGCTGCCTTTCCAGCTCCCCTGCGCTCCAGGACCACAGGAGTCTAGGTCCCCAGGGTTTTACCCGAAACAGGGGCTTAGTGGAGTCAGAAGTGGTACAGTTGGGAGGGTCTGTCTCCCGCCCACTCATGAAAGACAGGGGCACAATCAGCTGTCCTCTGCACAGTGCAGTGCACGCCACCTGACCTCTGATCTTTTGCAACTCCCCTAAATTTTCATGCACCTCTCCCTTTTCACAGTCCAAACTCCCCCTGTATGAGTTTCGGCTGGATCTGGGGTTTAGTGTCGTAGGATAAGGGGTTCAATGCCTTTGAGAGTCTCCATCTCCCTCCTGCCAGAGAAAACCAGCCAGGTACTCTGGCACCTGCTCTCTCCATGCACGCATCTCCATATCTCAGCTTTTTGCAGCTCTTCTGGGTCTCCGTGAGCCCCCTCTCTTTCCCTCTAGTTGTAGAATTTCCACTCAGCTAGCTTTCCTTTGGTTCTGGATGATGTTCGTTCTGTCTTTTAGTTGTAGTTTTGAAATTGTTGTGCGAGGCAGCAGTGTAGGTATTTACCTATGCCGCCATCTTGGATTCTCTCTGCATCTGTTAGATCTTGATGACTAGAAAACTGGATCAGGGTCTGTGCGGGGGACAGGGAGGTGCGGGGGGGAGGTTTACATTAATTAGCCAAATATTATTTTTGGAACTTCATTTTTGAAGAGGGGGGAAATCCTACCTACATTCTATAATTAATAAATGTGAATAAAAGGAGACATAGGAGATAGCTGGTATCTCTAAATTGGCTAATGGAATTGGTGTTTAACTTCACTAGAAAAGAAAATGGGAAATGAAAATAAGTTGCAGAAATAAGTGAACCTTCTGGAATCCTAGATGATAGGGTTCAAGGGAAAGCATATATATCCTGCAAGAAAACCCCCAGGAGAACTGAAGGACAGCTCATCATCCCAGCACATTCCCAGAGAGCCACCCTGCCACCTTTTCCTGAACCATAATAAGCTTTACTCTGGGGAGTAATTCACATCATTGCTCTTCCTTATGGAGCTAGTGACTCAGAGATGTTACTTGCAGTGAAGAATTACACAGTATGGCTTTGCTCAAATTCTGGGTGATCAGAAGTCATTGAGCATGAAGTGCAGTCCCTTCCTAGACAGAACCATGACTACAGCTCTCTCACTGCCTCACCTGTGGGCCCCCAGTGGGACATCAGCGAAGTCATGCTGCATACATTCCAACAGACCACTTTGCCCAGCTTCTCTGTAACACACAATGCTTTTAAGCATTTAAGGTTGCTATCACAACACCAAAACAGTCATCTCCTCTTCAGTTTTGTTAATCCCTTAAACTAATATCACAGAGACACTACAAATGAGTTTGTGATTACGGTCTTTTCTTCCTGAAGGATAAAGTTGGCTTAATCTGGCGCTGATTCTGTTTCAGGTAATCCTCTTCAAATGCAGGGGTCTCCCAACTTCCATCTGTCTCTTGAATATTTACTGCTCACCCACAGAAAACTAGTGATACAGGAAGTTCCCAAGAAGCAGATTCTTCTAGGACACAGGGCAATAATTGGAGGAATGGAGTTTCCCAACTTCCAGTCTGACCAGCAACTATTCAAGCTTCTATTCTATTATATAGCCAGAGGGTTTTTGTGGAAGCAGATAGAATTGTGATAAAATCCATCTTTGGTCATGCCAGGGATCATTGGCACTGTTCAGAGTTCTTGATTTTTCTTTTCAAATTTGGGGTGCAGAAGGCTGCCTTCATTATGCCTGCCCAATGATATGATCTGAGTTGTGGTTTCTGTTATGCTTTTTTCTAAGCTACGAGAACAGAAGAGAAACAGCTACCTGTTGAGCACATTATTGCTGGTATGATCAAAGCCCGTTATATATAAAATTATATTTTGGGGGAAGCTTATTTTCCCTAGGCTTCATGCCAAGTGCTTTTATTACATACTTGGACTATTTAATCCTTGATGAGACTTTTTGTGAAACCTATAAGAAAGGCATATGTCTTCTTATCCCTATTTTTATAAACAAGGGAAATGATTTTTCAGGTATTGAAGAAATCTGTACAAGGTTCCTCAGGTAGTATGTACTGGGTCCAATTCAACCAGTACTTTCTGTACCTGAGCCTTGAACTTACTCTATCCATCAATCTCTGTCCATTCAGAAAAGCTTGGTGCCTGCATATGCAAATTAACCCACCATCTTTATTGGAGTATTTTGCATTCTCACTCCTGACTGGCTGGTGGGCATAGCAAAGGTACGGTAAATTAGCATGTTACTTTTTTATTAGGTAGACTAGAGGACTGGTGCACAAAATTCATGCAGGGGAGGTGTCCTTCAGTCCAGCCTGAGATCCCTCAAGGGATGTCTGAATGCCTGTTTAGGGGGATCAGGCTTAAATGGGCATTCAGACATCCCTCTCACAATTCAGGACTGCTGGCTTCCAATGCTCACCTGCCTGCCTTCCTGATTGCCCCTAACCACTTCTGCCTGCCTGATTGATGCCTAACTGCTCCCCTGCCAGCCTGTTTGCCTCTAACTGCCCTCCCTTGGAGGCCTGGTCACCTCTAACTGCCCTCTCCTACACGCTTGATCACCCCCAACTGCCCACCCTTGCAGACCTAGTCCTCCCAATTCCCTCCCCTGCTGTCCTGATTGTCTCCAACTGCCCTCCCTTGTAGGCCTTGTCCCTCCCAACTGCCTGCCCTTGCTGGCCATCTTGTGGTGACCATCTTGTATCATGGGGGCAGGATCTTTGACCACATGGGGCAGTCATCTTGTGTGTTGGAGTGATAGTCAATCTGCATATTACTCTTTTATTAGATAGGATAGAGGCCTGGTGCATGAGTGGGGGCCAGCTGGTTTTCCCTGAAGGGTGTCCTGGATCAGGGTGGGGGTTTCCTTAGGGCATGGGGCAACCTGGGTGAGAGGCCTGTGGTGGTTTGCAGGCTGGCCACACACCCCAGCAACCCAAGTGGAGCCCTGGTATCTGGGATTTATTTATCTTCTACAATTGAAACCTTGTAGCCTCGAGAGGAGCCAAGCCTCTAGCTCCATGGCTGCTGCCATTTTTGTTGGGATTTATTTATCTTCTATAATTGAAACTTTGTAGCCTTGAGTGGAGGCCTGGGCCCACCAGAATATGTAGAAAGCTTGGCTTTCTCCATCACTGGGGAAAGCCAAGCCTCCCTCCTGCTCACTCCTGGCCACAGCCATTTGGTTGGGGTTCATTTGCATACTCAGTCCTAATTGGCTGGTGGGCGTGGATGATGGGTGTAGCAGAGTGGTGGTTAATTTGCATATTACTCTTTGTTAGATAGGGTGGGCAGGACTTGGAGAACAAGACTCAGAAGACCACTCCTGATTTTCAGAAAATCTAGATGGTCGGGACTTGCAGAAAGTTCACTGCTGATGTTTTCAGCTTTCTGCAGCACAGCACAGTTGATTCTTAGGAGCATGTTTGGAAGCTGCAGGCAAAACACATGGAGATGCTTCCTGCCTATGCATGCTGGCACACTAGCTACCACAGAGCATATTTTTTTCTTCTCTTTCTTTTTCTAAATCTCATGGCAGCACCTCTCACTGATAGTGCTTAATCTGGAACCCTGTAAGCAAAACATTCTGGAAAATATAGCTTCTCCCCTGTGATGCAAGGAAGACTATAAGAAACGGGGGAATGGTGCTAAATTGATCACAAACCATTATAGTCAATGCTTTCTACTGCCTATCCATAACAGAAACTTTTCTATGGCAATGAATAGTCCATTCCTCCAGCAAATAGTTATTGAGCATCTTTATATGATAGACCCAGGGAGTGGAGGGTTTTAAAATCCAATATTCCTGATCTTTGATGCTTATCACAACACCCACTAATCCTATTTAGATGATTGAAATCTTTTCTACTATATCATTCTTTACAATACTATTTATTTTATTTAGTGAAAGACATAAATTCACATCAGATTGATAAGGATTGTAATTATTACAGTCACTGTTTGTCCTCCCCCCACCCCTGAGGTTAATTTATTATTGTTTATTTTTTAAAAGGATTATTTTTATAAAATTTAAGTATAGTTGCTATACAATATTATATTAGTTACATTGGTTTCAGGTGTACAATATGGTGCTTGACTTTTTTATACCTTACAGTATGATCATCTCACGGATTCTAGTTATCATCTGTCACCATGCAAAAGTATCACAATATTATTGACTATATTACAATTCCCTTCACCTTTTTACTTATTTCTCCTCCCTCTCCCCTCTGGTAATCATACCTTTGGGCTTTTTTTCTATGCATTACTTGTTTACCTTGAATGGCCTTCTTAATGATAGAGGAACAAAATGGGATTTACTTTTATTAGGGCTTTTAGTGTTAGTGTCTGAGATTGCTTTGTGATTTGTTATTTTTTATTAAATCAGTGGCTGTGGCATTTACATTAAACCCCTCATCTGTTATAACATATTATTCCCACAGGGTCTTCAAGGTCTTGAATTCTGAAACAAGACTAAAGAGTTAAGCCATATCTCAGGTATCACTGGTAGACCTAGGCATGAGCAAGGAACATTGGGGAAAAGAATAGAGAATAAGGTAAGTGAGAAAGAGAAGGGAGAGGAGAACTGTGTATTATGAGAAATAGATGCAGTAATACTACCAATTGGCTTGAACTTGATCAAAGAAATTGAAGCAATAGTTTCTATCCCCTTAATATGCCCCTTCCTCTTTTAATACCAATATTATCATCTCCCTCTTAGATGATTCAGCACATTCTTATTTGTTTCCCTGTTTTCAACTTCATTCCCACAAATACAGTCACCTTAGGACAATGTTACAAAACAAAAATTAATTATTTTGATACTCCCGCCCCAAGCCTACTCATAATCTGTTCATGTTTAGAAAAATTTTCAATGGCAAAAAATTTTATAAAGTTAACTTTTAAAAGGTGGATATAAATTTGCTTTTACAGTAACCTCCAAAGTAGGTAAAATAAAAATAAGTACAGAAAAATATGGGAAGATATCTGGCAAAATGATAATTGTATGCCTTTCTGTGGTAAGATTATAGATAATCTGCTGAAGCACGTTTGGCTCAATGGATAGAGCATTGGCCTGCAAACTGAAGGGTCCCAGGTTCGATTCTGGTAGGGGGCATGTATCTTGGTTGTGGGCACATCACCAATGGGGGATGTGCAGGAGGCAGCTGATCGATGTCTCTCTCTCATTGATGTTTCTAGCTCTCTGTCCCTCTCCCTTCCTCTTTGTAAAAATCATATAAAATCTTTTTTAAAAAAGATTATGGATAATCTTTTCTTTTCCAGTTTTTCTACAATAAGCATATATTACTCTCATAATTAGTAAAGTCTGGAATATTTCTTTAAATGACACAAAAATCAACCAAAGTACCATGTTATGATAAAACTCAGCCATTGTGTTTTCACTGATACATTGTAAGGACAGACAATCAGCTTTATTGGCCAATTCATTTTGGAAAAAAGGAAGGAGACATTAGATGGAATAAACATATTCTTTTGTAATATTTACTATCAATCTTTGAATAAAATTAGCACCCAGGGTGAGAAATTATACACACTCACACACACATTATATATATATATATATTAGAGACCTGGTGCATGAATTCGTGCATCAGTGGGCTCCAGCCAGCCTGGCTGGAGGGAGGGGACATGGGTGGTTGGTCGGCCTGCCTGATAGTCCAACTCCTGGCTGAGGGGACAATTTGCATATTAGCCTTTTATTATATAGAATATAAACTGAGTGGCCAGATTATTATGGTTTCAGAGGTTTATGTGTGTGTGTTGTGGGCTTGTTAAAGTCACCATAGAAATTCTGTCTCTGGGTGTGGAGATGTGATGCTGAGCTAGTTCCAGGAGCTGTACAAGGAGGAGGAGATGCTGCTCTGGTTGAAGGCGTTACTGCACAACCAGCTGAAATGGCTCAAGGTTGAAGAATTGGCCCTCCAATCAATGATTAGTTCTGGAAGAGAGATGAGATGCTCTCTTCTCCAGCTGCACACGAACAGTCACATGATATGGTGGCGCATGTAGACAATGAAGCATCAATCAACCAAACTGCACTGGAGTTGAGCACAAGGAACCATGCACCAGAAGAAGAGGAGGAGGAGGAGGGGGAGGGGGAGGGGGAGAAGGAGAAGGAGGAGGAGGAGGGGGAAGAAGAATCAGATTCGTGAAGTGGGGAAAGAGCCAGGGATTTGCCCTGTCCATGCAACAGAAAAGCCAAGCAAAACACGAAGAACTTCCTCAAGCAGAACGTCTCATGTAACTGTTCTAGAAGAGGGAACATGGATATGTTTGTTAATCAACATTTCATTAAAGTTATTTTGAGCTACTCTTATAGAAGTAGCAGGAAGTTGAAATGATGCTTCTTAGAAAACACACACACACAAATTCTGTCTCTGTACAGAGTATTAATTCTTATTAGAGAAAATGGAGGCCCAGAGAAGTTCCGTGATCTTTGTGAGATTTCCCAGTAGGTATTCCCTCATGAATATTATTCAGTACTGCTGATACCAGCCTTCTATTAGTTTACTGATCCCTGCTACCTGTCAGGTAAAAGAAGGGCAGAGTTCTCTAATCCTGGAGTCACATTGATTGGCTTAAAATTTATTGGAAGTGTTTATTGTTCTGGTCAGTCTTTAAAATCCAGGAGATAAAAAATAATCTGACCCAATTAAAAGAATGGTTTCTCTCCACTGGAGAAATTAGCTTCTCTTCTTTGTTCCAGTTTTCCTGGAAGTTTTACAATAGATTTCATCCCTTGGCCAGTTTATGACTTTCTTGGTACTTAAATGATTTTAACTGGCAGATAGGTCGTGCTCAGGAATTTTTCCTCTCTAGGCAAAGAGCTAAGAATCTATAATTTCTGTCTTGATTCCAATGCAATTTATTCTATAACTAGTAAACTTTAAAAGATACAGGAAAAATAACACAATGCTATATACCTTTTATTCCCCCAATATCCCTACATTTAATCTATTCTTATATAAGCTTGCTTCCTAACTGAAATTTCCATTCTAAATGTTTCCCCTCTGTATTTGATGACATCATTACCCTCCCCCCCTAGTAAAAGTAATCAATATGGGAAATGGTTTTTAAGGTAAATTTTTAAGGCAAGCATCTACTCATCTTATTTTCATGTTATTTTCCATCTGTAGTTCAATGTGAATGAATTATTTTAAATGAAGTTAAAAACTATTTATAATGTATATTCCTGTCAAATAAATTGTTTTGTATACAGAATAATTTTGAGTCAGTGCTTCTTTCATCTCAGAACTGTTGGGTATATCTTTCTCTCTTCAGAAATGATTGTTAATATATCTGCTTATTTTAATAACATTACCAGTCCTTTCATTAGATAATTCAGAAGAAAGATATAATTAAGGCTGGGTTTGTCTGCCCAGCAATAGAATGGGTTCCAGAAATACATTTGAGTGTAGCTTTTCCATTATATCATAGGGACCCTTAGAAAAAAAAATCTTTGTTGAATTAATCTATACTATAAACACAGCTTGTATTTTGAGGCCTTGTAAATTTATGTTGCTCTATGAAGGGCTTCTAAATAACTGCTTAATATGAAAAAATAGCCCTGGAACCCTGACTAAACACAATCCTGAAGATTGATTTCCTGATACAATAGTAAAAAGGAAATAAATTCCCAAATTCTGAGGAAGTGTTTGGAATTTTTTAAATGGGCCTGTTAGCATAAATATTTTGGATTTAAACATATTTTTCTTTTTTCATCTACTGTTTTACTTACACAATTTAATTACATATTTGTTTAAATGACATTGGATTAAGAAAGAAATGAAGAGAATGGTGGAGAGGGAAAGGATGTAAAGTTGATGAATTGGGGGTCCCAACTGAAGTATTATTGAAATCAGGGTACTGGAGGGAAGGAGAAAAAAAGATAACCAAATAGGAGACGTGTTAATTGGGACTATGGAGGAGTTGCAGATATTGGTAATGACAAGGTCTAGAGTATGTATTGATATGACCATGAAAATGAATGACTGAGATAGGGTAGAGGACAAGGTTACTGGAGAGAGCCAGAGTATTATATAGCAGTCATCAAGAATTAATATTGAAGTGTGTGAAGAGGTAACATGAAAGGGATTAATGCCTTTGAGGGATGAATGTTATGACTAGAGGTGGGCAAATGAGTGCAACAAGTAGGAATTATGGTTGGTTTAAAGGCAGGAGAGGGGGTCAGTGATCTGGGATGAAATGAGGATTAAGGAAACTACTGTATCAGCTCTAGGGCCATTTGCAGGTAGAGCGTAAGAGAAAAATAGCTACCACTTGTTAAGTTTTCAGGGCAGGCAGTGGTATATCCACTTTTCAATTAAAATAAGTAAGTGGAAGGAATTCTGGGAAGGCAGGTCAAGGATAAAGGGGAGTAAAAGGGTGTAGAGAGCCAGAGAGGTGGGGGATAAAGTTCGATTAGGGGATGTACAGAGGTCCATGGGATGAGTATGGTGTGCCTGTCTATACAGTGGCATATGGATGAGCTCATCCACATTAGTAAAATAGCAGTGTTGGCCCAATACTTGGTTCAGAGCTGAGGGCCTGAGGAGTTGCCTTCTTATCTTCCGAGTGCTCAGAATCTTTGTGTAGCTCTGCTGGTTGTCCTGATCCAGGATCTTTGGGTCATTCTGGAGCTGGGAAACCTGAGAGGGCCAGAACACAAATAAAGGGCGTACTCACTGTACTCAGGTCCCATCTCACTCATGTATTCACTCAGTAAATCTTCTTGAACCCTTATCTTACTCCATGTATTATACAAGTGTTAGAGTTGTGCCAGATCCCTGCCCTCAGGGTACTCATGCTGAGACATGCAAATATGTGAGAGCCATCTAATGGGATAGGTGAAAGATATAGAGATTAGCTTAACTTAATAATTTAGATTTTTTTGGGCATGTATTTTATGTACTAATTGAACATACAGATAGAATTCTTTAAAAGGCCATTGGTATATGGATCTGGAACTTGGTAAGAAGTAAAGGATTAAAATATGGGTTTGTAAGTTTTGAAGTGGTCCAATAAATAACAAATAATAACCTCTCTTCTTCACCTGAGTCCTAATCAAACAAGAAATAAAAGAGAAAAGGAGAAAGAAGACTAAGTGGATTAAACTCACAGTGGAGAATATGTACAGACAAGTAGGTTCTGTAACATTGAGCACTAGAATTAGACAGCATTGCTGACCCCATGATGGTAAATTACCAGGGATCATACCTCATGGTTTAGTGCCTTCATGGTGAATCTTATCATGAGCAACACCATGAAGTTTGTGAGCACATGGTGCTGAGACAATGAGGGAAGTGTTGAGCCACACATACCCAGTTCATTCTTTCTAATTTTACCAATTTAATAACTAACTTGACCTACCAAAGGGGGGGATAAGTAAGAGGGAAAGGGAGCAGAAGTGTTTCACTTGTGGGGAAGGAAACAGCACCATCCCTATCACTCATCCTTAATCAGATCAGGTAAACTGAGGGCACAGATGTGAAGGAAAAGACAATAAACTAGAGTAGGAACTCTGAGCTGCTGGAAACCAGGAGAGGGCAGGTGGGAGTGGATTGGGTGGAATGAAGAGAAGAAAGATCTAAAGAGGAATAAACCTGACTCTGGCTGTCACTCCAAGAGCTCCTTCAGTGTGATGATTTTATGTTAGTAAAATTTTGACTGCATGGCTCTCAGTGTTTCCTATTTTTTTTATTAATACCACTTTGAAAACTGTAAGATAAATAGTAGTTGCTATTATCAGAGAGAGGAGACCATTGGAATCCAGAGAACTTGAGTAACTTAACCAAGATCACTCAGTGAATCAGAAGAAAATTTCATCTCAAATCCAAGATTATAGGTGCATAGGCAGCACTCTCTCTAGGTATAAAATTAGAAAAATATATGTGGATGATTTCTTTTGATTCTGCAATTGTTTAAAAGAAGGATGACCACCCTGGTCAGTGGTATCAGTGGTTAGAGCTTCACTTATGCACCAGTAGGTCACAGATTTGGGGAGGAAACCAAGATGGTAGGATAGGTGAACACCTAAACTGCTGCCTCACACAACAATTTCAAAACTACAACTAAAAGACAGAATGGACATCATCCAGAACCACAGAAAAGTTGGCTGAGTGGAAATTCTGCAGCTAGAGGAAAAGAGAGGGGCTCACAGAGACTCAGAGGAGCTGCAAAAAGCTGAGGTACGGAGTCGCGTGTGTGAAGAGAGTGGACGCCAGAGTGCCTGGCTGGGTTCCTCTGGCAGACTCCCAATTGCACTGAGCCCCTTATCCTACGGCACTGAACCCCAGTTTTGGGTGAGACTCATATGGAGGGAGTCTGGACTGTGAAAGGAAATTTAGGGAGCCGCGAAAGGGCAGAGGTCTGGAGGCACGCACACCACAGCACTCAGAAGATGGACTGCTGATTGTGCCGCTGGCTTTTTAGTGGGCGGAAGACAAAGCTTCCCAATTGTACACTTCTAATGGCACTGAGCCCAGTTTGAGGTGAGATCCTGGGGACCCAGACTCATACGGGTCCCAGAGCATAGGGGAGCTGGAAAGGCAGAGGTCTAGAGGCCTGCATGCACATGTGCACACACAGACAGCTCCAGCGATTACCAAGAGACACTTGAGACCCAGGGGCCATGTAGGGCGGGGCTGACTGGAAGCCAAAGGGCTCTGAGGCTCCACGCCATCCAAGCTCAACAAAGAAGCTTTTGCAGTTTTGTAAGTCTTGTATCATAAGGCTGATTCCAACACAAGTTCTCCAGGCATAGTGGAAAATGTGTAGACAAAGGAACAGATCACAAACAAAAGAAATGGAGGTAAACAAATGACTGAATAGTGAGTTCAAAACCACGGTTATAAGGTTTTTCAAGAATTTCCAAGAAAAGATGAATAAATTTAGTGAGACCCAAGAGGAGATGAAAAAGCACCAATTAGAAATTAAACATACACTGGCTGAAATAAAAAATATTATACAGAGACCTAACAGCAGACTGGAGAAAGGCAAGAATCAAGTCAAAAATTTGAAATATAAAGAAGCAGAAAACACTCAACTGGAAAAGCAAGAAGAAAAAAAAGAAGAAAAAAATGTGAAGATAGTGTAAGGAGCCTCTGGGACAACTTCAAGTGTACCAACATCAGAATTATGAGCGTGCCAGAAGAAGAGAGCGAGCAAGATACTGAAGAAATAATGACTGAAAACTTCCCCCACCTGGTGAAAGAAATAGACTTACAAGTCTGGGAAGTGCACAGAACCCCAAACAAAAGGAATCCAAAGAGGACCACACCAAGACATATCATAATTAAAATATCAAGAGCAAAAGACAAAGAGAGAATACTAAAAGCAGCAAGAGAAAAACAGTTCATTACTTACAATGGAGCACCCATACAATTGTCAGCTGATTTCTCAACACAAACTATGCAGGCCAGAGGGGAGTGGCAAGAAATATTCAAAGTGATGAATAGCAAGAACCTACAACCAAGAATAATCTATCCAGCAAAGCTATCATTCAGAATTGAAGGGCAGATAAAGAGTTTCACAGATAAGAAAAAGGTAAAAGAGTTCATCAACTCCAAACCAGTATTATATGAAATACTGAAAGGTACTCTTTAAGAAGAGGAAGAAGGAAAAGGTAAAGATAAAAATTATGAACAACATATACATATCTATCAACAAGTGAATCTGAAAATTAAGTGTATTAAAAATCTGATGAACAGAATAAACTGGTGAATATAATAGAATCAGGAACATAGAAAGGTAGTGGACTGACAATTCTCAAGGGGAAGGGGGAAGGAGGGTGCAGGGAGAGACTGGACAAAAATCATAAACCTGTGAATGAAGACAATGTTGGGGGTGGGGAGGGGTAAGGGTAGAGAGAGGGGTGTGAGCCGGGTGGAGGGGAACTATGGGCGGGGGGAAAAGAAACAAATGTAATAATCTGAACAATAAATATTTATTAAATTAAAAAAAAAGGTCACAGATTTAATTCCAGGTCAAGAGCATGTATCTGGGTTGTAGGTTCCATCCCCAGCTCTGGTTGGGGCATGTTCAGGAGGCAACCCATCTATGTGTCTCCAATGCATCGATGTTTATCTGCCCCACTCCCTCCCTTCCCCTATCTTTAAAAATCAGTGGAAAATATTATCATCAGGTGAGGATTAACAAAAATTACTAAATAAAATAAAAGAAGGATGATCAAAATGATCATTTGTTACTACTTATCATTCTGCAGATACTAATAGAATATATAAAAAGAAAAAACACAAGGTCCTCTATTATTTATAAAAATGCCTGGCCAGTGTGGCTCTGTGGTTGAGCATCAATCTCTGAGCCAGGAGGTCATGGTTCAATTCCTGGTCAGGGCACACACATGTGTTTCGAGCTAAATCCCCAGTGAGAGACAGGAGGATGCTGATCAATGGTTCTCTCTCATCACTGATGTTCCTATCTCTCTCTCCTTCTCCCTTCTTCTCTTAAATCAATAAAAACATATTTTTAAAATAAAATAATGGTAAAAAGTTATCTGAATGTTTGACATTAGAATAATATTATTCTAACTCTATGACATAATTGGGTTCTGTTGGACTCTAGTACAAAGGATATCTCAAAGCAGAGGCAAAAGTACTAGTAATAAAATAACTGAGAAAACATGTAGTTAGCATCAGTGTTAAGTTGTGATTTGTATGGCAATTTAACCTAGTAATTAAAAAATACAATTAAAATAAAAAAGCTGAACCTTAGACCTTCCCCTTATCCCCAAAGTCTACTTTTTACCAATCTGTACTCCCTCAAACATTCCTCAGGCTTTAATTAAATAAGAGCAGAAGAGAGCAGTGGGCTTGGGTTCAGGATAAATATCCCCAGCTTGAACAGGAGATGTTGCTTAATGACTTGGAATATATCCAGAAAGCTCAGACTGGCTAGCAAGCAAATCTGACAGCTACTGGATCTCACAGCAATAACATTCTAACCAATTAAAAGCTGAACTAGAAATAATGGTTTGTCACTGAGTGGTGTTTCAGAAACCAATTGGTCCAGATTAACCAGAGGATTAACTTTTCTAACTGAATTTAAAGGTCACGGGAAGCTGACTTTAATGAAAGAAAGAAAAGCATTCAATTAGAAGGGGAACACGTAGATATAGAAATTAGGTTAATAGATCCTGCTATATTATTTATAGACAACTAAACAAATTGCTGTCTTATTTTTATGGCAGGAGTTCATAGTCAAGGATAAATACGTTCATTTAAAAAAAAGAAAGTTAAATGAGCAATCGGGGATTTCTAAGGGATTCCTCTAATGGAAAGGGTTCAGATGGGTTTCCAACATCCACAAGTGTGTCATTTTAAAAAAAGGCTTCTTGGTAAATGCAATCTACTTCTGACTCTGCTTAACTCTGATGGGATCAAGATTAAGTTAGTGATTTGACCATCTAACTTGTGGGGTCACCTGAGATCAACTTGTCAGATGGCACTTGCCTGGCTAAGACAACATCAGGGACACTGAAACGTGTGCGAAAAGGTTTCCGTGCCACTTGCCAAGCTTTTCTCCCACTGGATGAGGGGTAACTTTTCCAACACACATTCCTGTATTAGATTGACTCTTGCTGCAGGAACCTACCCCCCTGTGGTGCCCGGCAGTCCCTCACACACAAGGTAAAAGTAGTTTGTTATGGGTAGGAGACTCTTGGTAGACTCAAGATCACCATGGATGAATTACTGATGCACAGTTAAATGTTAAAATCGTGTGTCTGTTTAAAATTATTTCCCTTACCTAGTACATAGTAGGTTTTAATAAACATTGCTGGAAGAAGGTTGGGTGGAAGGAGTTGAAGGGAAAGAAGAGGGAGGAAAGTCGGTCTGAGGGAAGCATGATCTTGTTACTGACTCCAAGGGATGGGCGTGACCAATAACTGAGTCAGTTTCAGTTCGGTTGTGTAAGTGCAGAACTGGATTTGAAGAGCTGGATGATGATGAGAAGAGGTGTGTGAAGGACCTTACAGAAGGGGTGACACCCGACTGTTTAAAAGCAGCCTTTTGATCTTTCTCTGTGATATGTGTCAACAGCCCCCAATAGGTACCACTTGATCCTACGGAAACCAGGCAGGGGTAGGCGTTGTAGGCGGGATGTGAGTTCTTAACACTGGATCTATTAACAGATATATGAGCACAATTTTCTGGATACTCCTCTCTGGTGGAATGTTCAGTCCAGCTGTGTTGTTCTGAATGGGATTGAGCACTTATTAGAAGTGCCTCATGGGCAGAAACCAGATTTATGCCTATTTTCAGGGATAATTTTCAGTTGGGGTACACTGGTTTGGCTCTACTGACTGTCAGGAGATTAAAATGCTTTTGTCTGCCGAAACCGGTTTGGTTCAGTGGATAGAGTGTCGACCCGCGGACTGAAGGGTCCCAGGTTCAATTCTGGTTAAGGCATGTACCTTGGTTGTGGGCATATCCCCCCTGGGGGGCATGTAGGAGGCAGCTGATTGATGTTTATAACTCTCTCTATCCGTCTCCCTTCCTCTCTGTAAAAAGTCAATTTTATATATATATATATATAATAAAATTGACTTTATATATATATTTATATATATATAATGTTTTTGTCCGAGTGGTGAATGGTTACTGCCACAATAAGCTCCTAACCTCCTCCTCACCATCCAGCAACTAAATGGCCCAGAGGAGCCCTTCAGGACTCCACACCAGCACTGCAACCAGTGCCCATACTTAGGGGTCGGTGTGGCATAGTTTGGATATTGCTCCTGCCTAATTTAGTGCTGTGCTCCTAGCAGTTACCAATGCTTGCTATGGGTGTCCCCCTCCTAGTTTCAGTTTAGAGAGGCCCCTCACAGACCCCTGTTCACTGGGAAGCACATAGTAAGTTACCTGCAGCTATCAGGGAAGCAGCTGGTTAATAAATCTGGAACATGTACGTCAAAACTGGGCCTATGTGCCCAAAAGGGAAGCTTAGATGGTGCTGTTACTTGGCTTATTTAGATTTGAAGGCAGTCCAACTAGTGTTCTTCATATAAAATGCACTTTGCTGACAAAATGACTTAAACTGGCTAGTTAGGGGGAGCCTGTTCACCCTACAGTTACAGTCTTACTTTGTTCCAGGTGTAACCTTATTGTTAGGATTTTATAGCAAGGAACATGGGCATTTCAAACATTCTTTGCACTAGCAAATTTCCTTTGTTGATAGTCATTTTTCTAAGTTTTCCCTTTTAAACTGGCTTTGCCCAAATGGTAAAAAATAACTGTGACCAAAATAATTGCTAAATGTTCATATTTTTCTTCCCTAATAAAAAACCCTTGTTCTGCCCAGCCAGTGTGGTTCAGTGACCTATGAAGCAGGAGGTTTGATTCCTTGTCAGGGCACATGCCCTGGGGCTACAGGCTCGATCCCCAGAATGGGGCATGCAGGAGGCAGTCGATCAGTGATTCTCTCTCATCATTGATATTTCTATCTCTCCCTCTCCCTTCCTCTCTGAATCAATAAAAATATATATATTTTAAAAAGCCCTTTCCTTCTGGTAACATTTCATCTCACACTAATTATCCCTCCTAATTAGGGGCAGCATGAAGTTGAGTGGAGTGGTGTTTGTTTCACATCTGAGATTGGCTGGGCTCCAGTTGATGGACTTTGCAAAAAGTGCACGCAACAAATGCTGATGGAGTTCCTATTATGAGCCGAGTACTCTTCTGAGTTGTTGGGATTCAGCAATTAGCAAAACAAAGTCCTTTCCTACTGCACTGTTTGCTGGAAAAGAATCATGAATTCCCTGAACATTTAGAGGGTCTCAACAAGACTCTGCTAAGTTCTATTTTTATCTTACTTTTCTGTTTTTCTACTGTATGTTATATTCTGCTGGAGATGAGCACACCTGTGCAGAAGAAAACAATCTCAGAAAGATACTTTTAGTTATATGTGCCATTTATGCTGCAAATCATTAGGTGTCATCTTAAGAAAAAGACTTTCCTTTACATGTATCCCAAAAGGAGCACCTTACCTGTTGCCTTTGGTTAGATGCAGGGTGTGTAGAAGTGTGTCTCTCTCTGAAGCCTCCTGCACTGTACTGGGACACCTCACATCTCCCCTGTACAAGTGCTGTCTTCGTGGTCATCTGCAGACTCACTCCTTTTCCTCCATATGTGGTACATTCTTTAAAACTGAGGATGTGACTGCCATGTGAAGACCACCTTTCCTCAAAGCCTTACTCAAACACTGCACACTCTGGAGCCCCTGAGAAGGATCTCATTTCTCCTCTCTTATGGCTCATTATTCGGTACTTCCTCTAGACTGCCTTGCATTAGGGCTCTTTGTGTACGCATCTGCCTCTTCCTCTATAACATGAGCTTGTAGAGGGCTATAACATGAGCTAGAGTCTATAACATGAGCTTGTAGAGGGCTAAGGCAGTATTTTAATCATTTTTTTTATTCCCAAGACTAGCTAGTACAGTAAGTTACACAGAGTAGTCACTTAATAAATGCTTATTGACTTGGATAAAATAATTTAGCATCAGTGCAATCTTTTACCACTGACTTGAAAAGAGGGAGAGAGAAAAATTGGGTTAAGTTAAACCATACTCATTTTTGCAGTATGCTTTATCAGACATAAATATAGTTCAATCAGTTTATTTCGGGTTTCTTATAGCATCTTCTTTCAATTCATAGATATACTGTATATTGGAGTGATGAAGTGAATTACACATGAGACACCCTGTCTAAAGTATATAGTGTACAGAATTGCCTAGGTGTTGTGGGAGCCCCAAAATTAGGGAAATAAAGCCTATCAAACTTTTTTTTTAAAGCCACTGGAGAGGAATAAAATACAAAAAGCTAATCATTCAGTAGCAGCAGCAACCAGACTCCCTAAGTTGTGTCAAACTGCCTGACTAGTTAGAGTCATGTTCAGGGCATCTCCGCCTCTCTCTCTCTCTCTCTCTCTCTC
>JAAGEH010000018.1:36009481-36206623 GCA_011751065.1 Lasiurus cinereus
CTCTCTCTCTCTCTCTCTCTCTCTCTCTCTCTCTCTCTTTCTCTCTCCCCATTCCCTCTGCTGCCTTGGGAAGCTTGCTCTCATTAAAAAGGATGGGAAACTAGCCACATCATTACATTCACTTAAGGTAGAGTTTAGCTGGTCACTTCTCACCACTGTCAGCAACAGCTGCCACTTTGGGATTTTGAGCCCTTATTTGGCATCAGGATTTGGGTTGGGATTTTTATTTGCCTTATTTTGAAATTTACATGCCTTTAGAACAACTAAAATTCGCAAGAATAAACTAATTAATGGATTCCATTTTTGACAGCTACAAGAAGACGGATGAGAAAGTAGCATGCTTCTGGCAGCGTGTTATCAATTGGGAGGCAACAGTGCATTCCCTCTATGTGGAACAGTGAGCTGGAACCGACACTGACAGATGACACGGCCCTCTGACAGTGACGCCTGTACAAGCCGACAGCTCCACTTGCAGTCAGTCAAGTCCACGCTTTGCAGTGGAATTTAAACAGGCTTGATTTGCAGATATGCTCTCCTACTTCTCAGCTTATAGTAGAAGCAAATAAAAATTTCAAAGCATTCACGTTAAATAGTGGATTCTAGGATTTGTTACCAAACCCTTTTCCCCCCTCAAAGCTGAGAGTAATAAACAGTCAATAAAGCATAATCTTGGGGAGTTAAGAGGAGGGGGGCACAAAACTGTAGGATATCTAGGAAAGGAACAATTCTCCTCTTAAAATTAAATTTTCTATAAGTCAAAGTATTTTACATATTAGTCAAAATCCCTTAAGAAGGATATGATGCCAAGTTTCCCAAGGAAGTTATAATGTAATCATAGAAATACGTGCATGCATTTATGTGTGTGTATGTGTGTTTCTGTACAAATCACCCTAAAGGGACAACTGATTTTAATTATACGTTTAAAACTTACTGAATGTAACTGAAAAACTGCTTTCAAATATCAGAAAATAGTTTTCTTTAAGGAAATTAGTCTTGCTCATTTTAGGTCATGCTTTTTATTTTACCTTTTGGCAATCTGTTGTTCTCTTTGAACAAGACAAACCATGAAGCTGATTTTCCTGTGCAGCTTTTGTAAAGTTACCATTTTGTATTTCAATTCCTTCACCAATAAAATGTAGCTAATCGCCCTGTCAACACCAACATGCCTCGCAGGCTCAGTTGCAGATCAGAGATTGGAAGGCCAAATTGGACTGGCAGGGTTGTTGTGAATCTTTTGCATTTGAATGCTCTCTCTGGGCTGGGCAGGCACTCTCCAGTTTACACAGCCTCTGCTCCCTAACACCCTGTCTCTTTGCACATTTATGTAACTTGCCTGGTCTCTGAAGGCTATTTAAATTGTGACTGTAGCATCATTGACCAATGAATTCTGACTCCTCCACATAACAATTTTAACATTGTTGGTTTCAAAAGTCTCACCTTAAATGGAAGAACTAAATAGAACTCAATGGTGGAATTTCTTTCTTTTGTAAAGGCAAATACAAATCAAGTAAGCACACAATTACAAATAACTAAGGTAAAAGGGTAATATTGGCATATAATGCAAAATCTGTCCTAAGGATCATGAACTAGCATTGAGCCACACACTCTGGAACACTCCTACTACTCTTTTCCTTCCATCCCCACTACTTCTCTCCCGACAACAAACATGGAGTAGAGAGTTGAGGCTAGCAATCTTTTCTCAGGTCAAGATAAGTATAAGTGAGTTACTCATTTGTTACCTGGGGTATCAGGCCAATTAAGATAACGGGCCCAAATTTCACATCTGTATCATTATAAATGATTAAAATAAGTGATAGGGAAGGAATATGTGGGAGAGATGAGTTTCTGAGATATCTTGAAGGAGAAAAGGTTCCTGGATTGGTGGAGAAAAGGAAAAAGTCATTGTAAACAGAGAGAATGGCTTATGCATAGCTTCTGAGATGAGTAAGACTGAGTCATTTCTGCTAGAATGGATCCATGCACTTCATAATGAGAAACAGATAAGGCCGGGTTCCCTGGATTCACTACAGATACCAAGTATTACAGCCTGCCAGTTTGAAAGGAAGTGCATTTCACAGACTGAATACAAAAGCTAAGTAAGGTATAATGACCTTCCATTTGTTTTATGCTAATTGGACATTTATTTCATAAAGTAAGTACTGCTGTTATACGGTGACCCATAATAAAAAGTAAAACTTTTCAGTTTACATTTCACCCATAATAACCTTGAATATTAAAATAAACTTACATGCTCCATTAACTAAAAAATAATTCCCTTCCATGCTTTGAATTTGCCTAGGGTGTGGTTCTCAGTAAGGACAAGTTCAATTGATATGCTTGAAGAATTCTAATTAAGAAACAAGGTAATTTCTAAGGTACGACATTTAATGCATTACTAGCATTTTTTTTAAACACATGCTTTTATTCCATTCCTCAATTTTTTGAAACTCATTATTTTTTGAGGTTTAACTTTGTGATTTCTATATCAATTAAACATTATAGGCCAGACCAACCTCTTATCTCACAGATAAAAAATTATCAAAAACTGATAAAGGATATTTGATTAGTGCTTAGTATGCTTAAATAATATATCAATGACAATTAGTTGGATATCTCTATGCTAAGTACCTTGGTAATATTCAAAAGAATTATCAGATGTATTTTTTCCCCTTTAATGAATCAGTTGAGGTTATAAAATAGGTAATTGTAGAGAAATAGATTTCCTCATTAAATTATTGCTTCTTGCCAGGTTTCTCTTTTTCTTGAATAATCACTTATTTGCAAAGCCTTGACCAATTACATGATAGAAAAAAACCCAAAATAGTTATAATATCAAATATTCATATTACGTAAGAGTTTTAAATAAAACAAGGATTGATTGTAAAAACATTGTATAAACTGTATAAAATTAATCAGAAAAATATTTCCTGTTATAGATGGGAAAATGAGGGAACCAAAATTCAAATAACTGTAGTCAGGCAGCAGGGGAATGTGATGAGGCATCCAGGACTCTCATCGAGTCTCTCCCTGACCGACTCAGAATTTCAGAATGCCAGAATCCTAAATTTTCACAAGCATCAGGGTAAGTCTCATGCAGCCAGTCTTTCAATGTGTTGGGGAAAGATTAAGTAGCAACTCATACTAAGACTATGTGGTTTGAATCTAAAGTTTTTCTTCAGACTTTTGATTCAGTTCAACAATGATAGTATAGACTTCTACCCAGTATTCTTTGGGAGGCACTGACCAAAATGGGTGAAAATTATTTTCCTTAATGTCAATTAACAGGTGTAGTTATTAGCCTGTTGAGCACTTCACAAACTATTATCTTATTTAAACGTTACAATAGCCCTAGGAGGTAAGTACTGTTATTGTCCCATTTTACAGGTAGAGACACTGAGAGATAGGCAGCTTAAATATCTTGACTGAGTCATGTCAAGGTTTGAATCTACGTCAATAGAATACTTCAAGATCCTGAGCCCCTAATTGCTCAGTCTATGGAATCCATCTGTGCATTTAATAAAGATGAGGCTTAAAAGGAAATACTTTCCAATGCTGTGCAGTGCATTGTTTAAACAACTGGAAAAATTTATTTACTTTCTGGTTAAAATGCTTTAAGTGGACTATTTACTAAATTTTTTTAAAGTTAAATTAGTCAGTGAGCAATGTGTAAGTTCTATTCAGAGGTGAGAATCCAAATTTAAAATATTGATGGATTAAATATTTATTAGTATGAGTAGATAGTTACTTATCTATATAGGTAGATGAGAACATAGCCAAAAATAGATGTCTATGATTTTTTACAGAGAGGAAGAGAGAGTTAGCAACATTGATGAGAGAGAAACATCAGCTGCCTCCTGCACACTCCCTACTGGGGATGTGCCCGAAACCAAGATACATGCCCTTGACTGGAATCAAACCTGGACCCTTGAGTCTGCTGGCCAATGCTCTATCCACTGAGCCAAACCGGTTAGGGCTAGATGTCTATGGTTGTTTTTGTGTGTGTGTGTGTGTGTTTTTACCTCCAACATTTTCTATAATTCCTATTTGATATATTTTAAGGAATTTCTATTTACATCAATGCAGTGATTCTTTTTATATATTTTATTGATTTTTTACAGAGAGGAAAGGAGAGAGATAGAAAGTCAGAAACATCGATGAGAGAGAGACATCCATCAGCCGCCTCCTGCACGCCCCACACTGGAGATGTGCCCGCAAGCTAGGTACATGCCCCAACCAGAATCGAACCCGGGACCTTTCAGTCCACAAGCCGACGCTCTATCCACCGAGCCAAACCGGTCTCGGCAATGCAGTGATTTTTATGCAGTTCAAAGCTGGCAGATTTTAAGGAATCTTCTGATCTATCATGTGCAATAAAGCAAATAACAAACTGACCTTGCTATACTTCATTAAATTATGGGAAATAATATATATGACTGCAGAGGAGATTCCTTCACTTATTGCGCTTTTTAAAATTATCTATTTTTAGTTCCTATCTATATAAAATATGTGTTTTCATATAAGATGGTGTTGTTTGCTAACAATTCTGGTTTTGGCCAGAAAAGAGGGTGTTAAAGAAGAAAGCATTTACAACAAACCCCTTGAAAACAATATATGTCATGATCTTCTTAACTTGTTTTCACCACTTTAATCACAGTGTTACTCTAAACAAGTTACTTCAGCTCCTTAATCAGTAAAATAGGGTTGATAGATAGGGGATTGAAGGGTGAAATGAAATAATAAATGTAAAGCACGCTCAATAGTACTTGGCATATAGTGAGCACCCAATACTATTGGCTCTTGTTATTAATTCAATTCAGCAAGTATTTATTGAATGCCAGTTATAAAAACAATAGTTGACCATTTTGTAAATGATAACAGTGTGTTGGGTGTTAAGCCATACATTTTGCATGTATTATTTCATTTAATGTTCACAATAAATCTCCAGAATCAATGTGTTTTTCACCCATTTTACAGAAGCGGAGTCTGAGGCTTAGAGGGGTGACACAGGCAGAAGATGTTGAGACCAGTATTCTAACAAGCCGTCTAGCTCTGAGCTGGCCTCCTGACCACCCAGCAACTCTTAGCAGGCACTGAGAAACAAGTGAGTTGAAAAGCCAGGGTCCCTAGCCCTTGGGAAGTCAGCATTAATCAAAGCATTACCAAAATAATTATGGCCTGGTGCTTCTCTGAGGAAAAGGCATTTGAATTGATTGAAGAGACAAGCGAAGTTAGCCTGATGAAGAAAAGGTGGCAGTCATGGGGAGAGCAGTCCAGGCCAGAGAATGTAGCATGAGCAAAGGCCCTGAGGTGAGAAGGAACATGGCTCATTCCAGGGAATGTCACATTAGCCTGAAACAGGGGAACATCAAGGTAAGAGAGCAGAATAATTTTATTTTATACTTTATTTTTTATTTTATTGTTTAAAGTATTACACATAGTAGTACATATATCTCATTTCCCCCCCCCCATTGACCTTTCCCCAGCCTCCCCTACCTCCTGTCACATGCCCTCATCCCACCCCGCCCCCAGTGTCTTATGTCCATTGATTGTGCTTATATGCATGCATACAAGTCCTTCAGTTGATCTCTTTTCCCCTCTCCCCAATACTTGCCAGCCTTCCCTCTGTAATTTGACAGTCTGTTTGATGTTTTACTGCCTCTGTATCAATCTTTTTGTTCATTAGGTTATAATGTTTTTTATTATCCACAAATGAGTGAGATCATGTGGTATTTTTCTTTCATTGCCTGGCTTATTTTACTTAGCATAATGCTCTCCAGTTCCATCCATGCTGCTGCAAATGATAAGAATTCCTTCTTTTTTATAGCAGTGTAGTATTCCTTTATGTAGATGTACCATAGTTTTCTATTCCACTCATCTGCTGATGGGCATTTAGGCTGTTTCCAAATCTTAGCTATGGTAAATTGTGCTACTATGAACATGGGGGGAGGGGGTGCATATATCTCTTCTGAGTGATGTTTCTAGTCTCTTGGCAGAATACTTTTTACCCAAGTGAAAACCAATTAATATTGGGAGGTAGTCCATAGGGAAGAACTGAATAAGGGGAGGAGAGTGTTCCCAATCATATTCAACTCAGAAAATAGGTAAAACTAAAGCCAAGAGAGTCATCCCTTCTCATCATTGGTACTCCAGACATTCATGGACAAGAGAAGCAGGCATTTTGCAAATGAATTGGCAGATGAAGATCAGCCTTCTAGCTGAGGGATCAGCAGATTATGGTTTTGGGCCAAGTATATCCATTTTCCTGTTCTATTACAGCCCACAGACTAAGAGAATGGTTTGTACATTTTTTAATGGTTGAAAATAAATCCAAAAAGAGAACAATATTCCATGACACATGAAAATCTACTGAAATTTACACTTCAATGACCATAAGTAAAATTTTAGTGGAATACAGCCATACCCACTTATGCATTGTCTCTTGCTTCTTTCATGCTACATAGGGACTGTATGACCCACAAGGCCAAAAGTTTTTACTAACTAGCCCTTTGCAGGAAAAGTTCACTGAGTTCTGCTCTAGCCTATCATCATTGGTGGAAGCTATATAATAGCAGGAAGAAATTTTTAAAATCATACAAATGCCTAATGTTTATATTATATAAGGCAAAAATGTCTTTGTATTTTTTTTAATATATATTTTATTGATTTTTTACAGAGAGAAAGGGAGAGGAATAGAAAGAAACATCAATCAACTACCTCCTGCACATCCCCTACTGGGGATGTGCCCACAACCAAGGTACATGCCCTTGACCAGAATCGAACCTGGGACCCTTCAGTCAGCAGGCCAACGCACAGTCCACTGAACCAAACTGGTTAGGGCAAATCTTTGTATTTTTTAAATGTAGACTTTTGAACCTTTGCAGACATTGAGAGGGAAAACTCAGTGCAATTAGTATCTAATCCTCTATTCAAGGAAACTGCAGCCCAGCATGTCCCACTATGGATCTGTGATTCAGAGCAGGGACTGGCTTTGAGACGACCACCACCAGTCTTGTTCCTTTGTATAGCCACTGCCCAGAATAGGACCTATCTCATATTGCTATGGGTTTAATAAATGAATGTTGAATGAGTCATTGGCATCTTAGACAATGATGCAGAATCAAGATAATGAAAGTTAAGGCTTCTTAACAGCATTAGAAGAGTAACACCAACCTTCCTCCTCCTTGCTGAAAATCTCACTGATTTCCTAGTGATGAAAGGCCATGATTATTCCTATCACCAATTGTTGAACAGTTTGGTGTTAACAGAATAAAATCATAACTCCCCCACCCCCACTCCAAACCACAGTCTTTGACTATATTTTGCCAAATCCTCCTTTTTCTTTCTTTTTTTAAAATTTATTTTATTTTAATTTTTTTCCTATTGCCCTCCCCAGCCCTTCCCAATCCCCCAGTACATGCCCCCCCCCGTCTTCCCCCTGTCCCCCCAATGCCCTGTATCCACTGGCTATGACTACACATATGCACACAAGTCCTTCGGGCTGATCTCCTACAGCTGCCCCCCCACCAACCTCCCCTGTCTTCCCACTGCAGCATGACAGTCCGTTCACTGCTTCTTTGCCTCTGCATCTGCTTCCTCCCCACCCCCCAATTCTTGTCTTTAAAAACATCTTGTCCCTGTAAGCTAGAAATAAACCCACAAGAGAAAAAAAAATGTTTGAGTCCCAATTTCAATGTCAAACAGTTCCTTGTGTGTACACGTCATCAATGGTATCTGGATAGTGGACAAATGGTGGCAATGCCAGTCTGATCCTCTCTGGTTTGGTCCTAGGCATCCTGTAATGATGCACTGCTGCTGACTGCTCACATCGCAAGGCGTCGTCAGCGTCTTCCATCTCTGGACTGTTTCTCCTCCTGTCTTCGTGGTTGGAGCAGACCTGTCAGTTCCTCTCTGTTGCAGGAGTCCACTTGGTCTTGGAGTTGTTTTCTGAAAGTATATAAACATATTCTCAACCAAAAATTAATAAAGGAATCTTTTCTATAAAATTGATTTGGGGTCCTTTTTATTTTTGCCTACCTGCTTTTCCTTTGGCTTATTTTGACACCATGTGTGTTTTTCATGGGTGTCTTGCTGTTAGTATTACAAATGAAAATTAATTTTCTAAAGTGAAAATTTTCTAGATGTAATTTACTTATCAGATATTTTTCTTTACATGATATTATCCTACTCTCCCCCCCCCTTTTTTGATTAATGGAGAATTTGGTAAAATTTTTTAATGCAATCTTGATAACTTTAAATTTTAATTTTTTACACGCAATTATGCCTGTTTTATGTTCATTGCATATTAAGCAATTTTACCATGAGATGAGCTATCAATAGAAATTTTAATTAATACTTTAGAAACAGCTTTTTGTCCAGTACACTTAAATTGTCTTGGGTGTTCGCTTATTTCAATTCGCCAATTTAAATTACTAATCTGAAAACTTGATAATTCTTTTACGTCAAATTTAATGCTCTGCCAACAATCTTAGATTACCCTGTATATATTAGTGGAAAGGTTTATTTGCATTCTTGAGTAGGCACTGAGCATTCCTTGTGCTAGGCTGAATTAAGGCAGCTGCTATCAGCTTGTTTCTGTCTGTTACCTGGGTCCCGATCTGTGCTGAGCATGGGAAGCGAAGTAGCCATGGGGGCAGGAATATATCCTCCTTTTTCATTATTCCACAACAACATATTCAACAGTCTCTTTCAATTAAAAAGACAAAGTTTATCCTAATTGAAATCGTTAGCTTCATATCCAATCTACACTGAGTGACCAGATTATTATGATCTCTGAATGCATAATAATCTGGCCACTCAGTGTGTTTGTTCTCAAATGGGTACCAAAAGTATTCTAGACTTTTGCTGGAGATCAACCACCTATTTTCTCTAAGCTTTCTATAAGCCAGTGCAAAGGAGAAATCTGATCAGGTGCACAATTTATAGTATCTTTGATGTCAAATAAATGAGATACTCAAGAGAAGTGGTTAGATTATTAGGCATTCAGAGATCATAATAATCTGGCCACTCAGTGTAGTGTTCCTCCATTCTTCTCTCCAGAAACATCCTGGCTTTGCTAAAGTAGCTTGATTTCTTCTCCCACTGGGTCTCACTCTCCTGCCTTCTGTTGGCACAGAGAGGAAGACAGTAGAAAGGAACAAGAAACTCATATTTAACTGGTGTGGTCCTAGTCCTCTCATGGTTGTCTCTCCTTCCTAGCCAAGAGTGACTGGCCATGAGGTTCCCTGCATGGCAGGTGTCCACATGCTATCGCTTTCATGGAACAAAAGTGTCCCAGGTCTTGTACATTGGGTTCTAGCTCTTCAGGGAGGCCCTACTAGGGTATCACACTGCACAGTGCCCTGAGCGAGGAGGTCCACTCAGCTCAAAGGCTTCTAACCTTCCACCTTCATCCCTATTCCTTGCTTTTGGTGTCCTCCAGTCCACCTGCTTCTGTGGCATCTCTTTGATCCCTGGGGAACTCTGCCATCATTGTCACATGAAATGATGGTAATAAGTTACTTGTCTTTAGTCCTCTCTCTCACTCTGCCATTCCTCTTATTTTTTCTATTCAAAAAGTTGCCCAGCGTAATATGCTGCATAATACATGTTCAATCAGAGAATGAGAGCTCAGTTTCTTCTTACAGACAAACTCAGGCAATTCTCTTAAAGCACTCCTACTAACTTGGCAGCAGAGTTGAGGGCTGTTAGGAAGATTGAAGAAAAAAACCCAGACAGCATTCCCCACTGAACTGATGACTTCTGGCGCCAGTGATCCCTTTGACTCACTGTAATCCCAGAACTAAAGTGCCCAACTCTTAGGAAGCTCTGAAGACATATTTGTTTCTCATTGTTTTTTTGTCTTCTTTATAATAGGGGTAATTGGTTGCTCTTTAGTGTCAGCAGTGGGTCCTACATACCAAATCCAGGGGAATAAAAATAATTTCTAATCAATATCTTGTTATATCCTACACATTTATTGCAGTTTGCTATTCACAGATTTATGCGACCACCTGATATTAAGGGGCATGGGCACTTCCTCTGCCCCAACTTCTGGGACAAATGCCTCCCTTATGGTTCTTTAAGTCATCCATCACATACGTTCATATATTCTTTTTGCTGAGATTTTTATGTGCTTACTAGTGTCAAGTGCTCTTTTGGGGCAATGAACAAAACAGACAAATTGACTGCCTTCATTGATCTTCTACTCTAGTAAAGGAGCAAAAATTTTATATGTCAATAAATTATCGTAGATAAGAACCTGAAAGTAGTTGGATTTCACTGAATGCCTTGAGCCGTACCAGATTCTGGTTGTTTTACAATCTCTCTCTCTCTCTCTCTCTCTCTCTCTCTCTTTCTCTCTCTCTTTTTTTCTCTCAATATAGTCTGTCCAAGCTATATTTCTTTGGCCACCTATAAGACCCTTCTTTGTAAAACTATCATCTGCCCTTGACCTATTCTAGTGAGTTTAAGTTTGATCTCTTGTACACTGAAATTAGGACTACTGAGCTCCTCCTGAGTACTCTATACCTCTTTCCCATCTTTTAGAACAGATGTCTCCTGCCTCTTTGTTCCCACACCCTTCACTGAGTCTTCATTATGACATTTTCCACACTTGAGGGTAGGGACTAGGTCATTCTCTTTCTGACTCTCTCCCCTTCACATGCATACATATACCCCATCTCTATCTCCATCTCCATCTACCACCACTGTCCAGGCCAGAGCTTCTAATACTATCATCATTGTGTCTTATACAAAGTAGAAATTCAACAAAATAGTTTGAGTCTAATTGTTTATCCATTAGCAATTAACCTTTCACAATGCCACTGCAGTATTTTAATAACTCTGCCTGGTCAGGCAATATAAGGACTTCCCCCACTTCCAAGCTGGCAACAGGGACAATTCATCACAGATCATTTTATAGGAAGTGACTGACCCTTGCTGCTTAGCTGTCAGTTAGCTGTGGCTATTGTAAGAATAACCAGAGGCCTTTAAATTCCATGTCCTCTCATGATCTATGAACTCCCAGAAAGAGAGATACATAAAGGAGAGGTCTGTTTCAAAAAGCTTTCAGTGTTAGCCGGCCTCTAAAACCTTATTTATTGTGTTCATAATACGTCAATTTAGGACTCATGTTTAGTCAACTCTGCTGAAAAATGTTAGAACTGCAATCTGAGCTTCCTTTGTTGGTTTGAATTTTCCATAAAAGAATTTCTCCTATAATGAAAATAACCAAAAGGGCTTTCATTCATGAAAATATTTGAGGCATCCAAAAGCCTAGTACATGTAGGAGTACTTTTGTACTGGTCTTTTTGAAGAAAAATTCTTTTAACTCTTTTTTAACTGTATCAAAAATGTTATGACAGATCTCTTAGCAATAGCTTCTTCACAAACGACCATAAAATAGACACTAATTTTTAAAAAAGGTATTTTCACTGGGACTGGACAAAAGTGGAGGGTAGATCAAGGTTAGTCTCAGTAAAAAAAACAAAGATCAAACTTTTTGTTGTGATCTTTGGAGTAATGAGCTGGAAAAATAAAAGGATTTTCTAAGGCCAATCCAGGGCAAATTTTCTATGGCAATTGCCAATTAAACAAAAGAATATTTCGAGAGTGCTACATGGCATTTGTTCTCTATCTGACTTTGAGTAATTGTGAAACATATTTTCCCTAGTTTGGTCTCTTTATTACTTTGAAACTCAGCTAAAGACTTGTTCATTTACTTAAAAGATTAGAACAATTCCTTGAACCTTTAGCCACTCAATAAATGTCTAGAAAAGTCTTTTAGGACATTGTGAAAGAAAAAAGTAAAATTTATCATAACAAAAAAGAATGTGAAGGAGGGTTACATTGAAAATAGGAGTAGATAGAATTATAGTCATTGATTTAAAATTAAATTTTATTTGCTTCTATATGAAACAAGAAAATAATAGATGATTTCCTCCAGTAATTCATTCAAACATCTAACAAATGTTTATTTTGCAGCTACTATATGCCACAATGATGAGTAAAAGTGGATAACCAAGGCCCATAGAAAACAATACCCAGGTAATAAAAGTCAACTTACTTTATTTTGAAGATCCTATTATTATATTATCAGCATATCATTCCCTTGAAGTATTCCATAGTCCTCTGTATTAAGGATTCCTAGATGTTTATTTAAGGCTAATTCAAACTTAAATTCCATCTCCCATAAAATCTATAAAATTTCTGTGGGGTGGGGGGGAGCTTTCCAAGAATTCTGAAAAGCGAAAGGCAAAGCAGTGAAGTGGTGCAAGTGAAGTTGGAAATTGCAGAATTAGTGATTATATTAAGTATTCTACATGTGGTAGAGTGTATGTCATAAAACAAAGTATTTAACATTGAAAAATTAAGATTTTAATAATAAAAGTATTAATAAGTAATAATATATGTTAACAGGGACATCTTTCCTTTCCATGCTTAAAGAATAAATAAAAAATAAGCATAATCCATTGGTTTGGTAATTAAAATAGAAATGAAATGGTGTTTTATTTTCAAATCAACAAATATTTTACAATGATAGTGCCTGTTGGTGGGAGTTCTTGAAAAGAGACAACTTCAAATCACCATCAATAGGATTGTAAATTGATATAAGTCTTTCTAGAGGACATTTTAATGCATATATCCAAAATTGAAGGATATTCATTATAGCATGCAATTCATGCATGTGGGGTGAGGGCGTCCCTCAGCCTGGCCTACACCCTCTTGCAGTCTGGGACCCCTCACTCCTTGCCGCCTACCTGCTCGCTACACCTTACTGCTCTGCTTGCTGCTTTTTAGTGCTGCTACAGAGATGGGATAGTCTCCCACCACTGCTGCTACGCCCATCAGCTGTGAACCCAGCTTCTTGCTGAGCGGCGCTCCCCCTGTGGGAGCGCACTGACCACCAGGGGTCAGTTCCTGCATTGAACATCTACCCTCTGGTGGTCAGCGACTGGTTGTTCTGCCAGCCATTCTGCCGTTAGGTTGATCTGCTTATTAGGCTTTTATTATATAGAATGGGTAATAACACCAAATTAAAAAACATCAAAATGTTCAACAGTAAGGATTGTTAAAAATTTAGGTCATATTTATGTTTTGTCATATTTAAAAGCCATTAAAAACACACTGTAGAATAACTAATGCATGGAGAAATGTTCGACTTATACTGTTGAGAAAAACCTACAAATGACATAACAGTGTATAACACACATAAATTAGTCTTCTCAGGCTACCATAACAGAATATCATAAATTTATTTCCCATGGTTCTGGAGGCTGGGAAGTCCAGGATCAAGGTGCTAACCAGTTCAGTTTCTGGAGAGAACTCTTCACCTGGCTTGCAAAAGGCCTTTTTCTTCTTGTTGTATTGGTGGCAAAATGGCACCAGGTGTTAGACCAGTGAAGTCAGACTGGACCTTGGTTCAGCAACCTCAGTACTTGAGCTCTGGCTATGAGAGAATTCAGAGGCAGGATTCAAATTATAAGATAAATTTTATCTAGAAAGTCACGGAGGTAGAAGAAGTGAGCCATAGGAGAAATGGGTTCAGGAAAATAATTACAGAGGCAAAAGAAGGGTTCTTGGAGCTTAGGAGAAAGAGAGAGGCAAGAAAAATGCTCCTGGGAGAAGGGGCTCAAAAAAAGTGTGGGAGTGTTTCATTAAGAGAGCCCCATTGGGTTCTTCATCTTGAAGACTTCTATCTGCTCACCAAAGATGGGGATTTCAGGAGAGGTCCTACGGGGAATCTTAATGGAATAGTCATCAGCGTTACAGGTGCTAGGAAATGGGGTCATTAGTCAATGCAGTTGGGGTGATGGCAACCATGGCATCACTTGTCTGTTTTGCTGTTTTTCTGAACCTGGAGCTGAAATACAACTGAGGCCTAGGTGCTATCACCTGGAGTTAACACTTAATGGAGTGGTCATGCAAGGGACCACATGGAAGTTGCACGAGGCCACTCTTCAGCCCCTTGTTCCTCCTTGAAGCGGGTCTACCACATGCCTAGTGACATATCAAGGGAAGAAACTTGGTCAGATGTGGATCCGAATTGCATGACCAACAATATGAAAGGTCAGGGGGTCTAAACCCCATGACCAGTCATAAACTAGGGGAGGAAAGTTGCCCTGAGGGTGAGGTCCTTGTTTTCTCAGTTTTGTCCATTGCTGGGCACCTAGGGCTTTCCACCCTGGTGACCTACTATACCTGGCCTATTGTCTTTGCTCTATTCATGTCTAGCTGCCTACCACATTTGTTTCCTCATATGGTGGGAAAAAAGAGAGGGTGAGAGAGAGAGAGACCGAGAGAAAGAGAAAGAGAGAGAAGAGACCCTATGGTGCCTCCTTTTATCAGGTTATTAATCCTATGGGATCAAGGCCCCAGTTAACCTTCATTAAGTTAAGGCTTCAACATGAGTTGGTTGGGGAGAGGGGACAAATACCCAGCTTATAACAACATGTATATTTTTAAATGTACAACATATATTACATATACATGAAAACAGGCCTGAAAGATATATATGATATGCATCAAAATATCAACAATACTTATGTTTAGGTAGTAGGATTGTTTTCTTTGTGAGTTTCTGACATTTCAAAATACTCAATTAAGAATGTATTACTCCAATCATCAGAAAAACTCTATAAAGAGCACACGTATTTCTAATCCCATTGTAATAGCACCAACCCCCACGGAGCCCACTGTGCGCAGAGCAGGCGGTCCACAGAGAGGTGGGTCCTGGAATCACTTTGGGCAATGTATGCACAGCACAGTAGGAGACAGAGAAGCGTGCTGAACTTCCAAGGGAACCCATAAGAGAAAATACAAAGACAAAGCTTTCACGGGATTTCAAGAAACAGCCACTTCTCCAGGAGAGCCTTATTATACACGGGGTGTCCAGAGAATATGAAAGCCAAATAAGAATAACGAACGCTTGAGAGGCGCTTTTAACTTTTCCAAAGCACTCTCACATTTATTAATTCATTTGATCCTCGTAACAACGAGGCAGGCAGGGCAGCTATTAGTATTCCTGTTTTAACAATGAAGACATAAAGGTGGAGAGCGATTAAGAGACAAACGCAAATCACACAATTAGCTGAGCAGGGCTGCACTTGGGGCCCAGGTCTCACTCTGAGTCCAGAGGTCCTCCCTGCCCTTGCCCTTCACTCCCAGGACTTCTCCACAGCAGAGCATCATGGAAACTCTAGCATTTTTTCAGCTTTTATTCACAGAAAAAGACACTTAGCTTTCTTGTGAAAAGACTGAAGCCAAGTAGGGCCGTAAGAAATAATATAATTCAAAAGGCAAAATACAGCCTGCTCTCATGCAGACTAAAGGCTTTGCAGCCAGAGTGTATTATTACATGCTTATTTCTGGACTTAAGAAGGGGCCACCTTTCCCACTGGTTATGTACTGTTGCTCATTTGCCCTGAGACTTATACAGGTAACAGCTTTTTAGAAGTTAAATGTAGCAAATACTACCATGGTAAAGTGCTTAGGGACAAAGCTTATTTAGCTCTAAGCTGAGGGACTAGCTGTATAACATAAAATTACATGGTCCTAACCTCTGTCTTAATTAACAAAGGGTTTCCTAGCTGAGGACATGATTTTGTATACTAGAAGACTTCACAGTTCTAAACAAATGCAGTGTAAGCATATGATTTAATCATTTTGTTTTAAACACTCAAATATGGCATTTTGGGAGAGAGTTTACAACTCTATTTTTAATTAACTGATTTAACTATAGATATTATAACTGCAAATAAAACACATTTCCAAAAAGCTGTTGTCTTTAGAATTGTAAATCTGGCAAGGTTTTTTAGCAGTGGAGTCTTAGATAAATAAAAAGTTGCATCTTTTTAAACTTCGGGTGTTAATTGGGCTTTTCTTATCATCAAGAGGAGTAAAAGCAGATGTTGGTCTGAAACAACCACTTATCATGTACAGTGAGCCAAAGAGATGATATTTTCTTTGATGCCCTTACTTGTTCTGATTTACTATTGACTAGATTTACCTGCTGGTCACATAGTATTCTGACTGGGAAATACTAATCAAAGATAAAGAATTCAGGAAATAGCCATTTCTAAAGAGGAAGTCCAACAAGAATGTCACAAACATGTTTTGTCAGTGGACTATAGCCGTGTCAAGGTGAGATAAACTAATTGTTTCACCTTGACGTGCTAAATTAAGTAGTGTGAAGAAATCAGAAGACAATGGTGAATAAAATGAGCTGAGTGAATAACTTGACATTTCCTTGCATAAATAAATTTTTCGTGATGATTAAAGCTTAGCGAATAAGTTCAGAGGCAGGGGTGGGAAAGGCAATTATTCCACAAAACAGGAGAAAGCATCTATAATTATTTTATGATAACTATTTAGAGTCAAGCAGGAGAAGGTATCGGAGGGGTTGTGGTTGTAATATTTATCTAGTAAGCTAGTCATTCTAACTCAGAAAACTTGAGTTCAAATACATCCATTTCAAAATGTTAAAATGATCATTTAATAAAGGTTCAAGTACAAAATAAATGAATTCAAATACTGAAGGCTATGGGGTTTGAGGCAAATTGTTGAGGAATGAACAAAAATAAGAAACGTGCTGTCTTCTTCCCCTCTCTCAACTTTATTCTTTTTTTCTACCTCAGTTCATTCCACTCAAAGAATGATACTTCTTGGGGACCCTCTGAGTTCCAGGTCTTGTGCCCAGGTACACTGAGAATGTGATGGAAGCCATTCTTGATGTTAGGGAACTTCAGAGTAGGAAGGAACTTCTATTATACGAATTTCTTCCATTAGTTAAGTGCTGCCCAATCAGAAGACATTTCACATCAGATAGGATATGAAAAGTAGACTCAAAGCAGCTAAGAAAGTTCTCAGGAGGGGAAATGCACATTGTTAGGTAGTGTTGATAAGTGGCAGCTCCCTTCTGGAATTGTCCAGTTTGCTTCTTCCTCAAATGCATGTGCCTGTGTGTGCTTGTACATGCACATGTGTGTATAGGTGTGCATTTGTGAGAGAATGTGTGGCTCTAATAGACCAGCAGTCAGTATGGCATAGGAATTTGCAAGTCTGAGGGCCTAAGTCCAAGACTTTAACAATCCTACATTTGCACTACTATTTATTCTATGTCTCAAGTTGGTGATTTTCCATTGCATATGTGTTCTAACAGCAGAACTTCCCCAAATTTCTCCCAAACTTATATTGTTCCCACTTATGCGTGAGCACATGTCTTCTTGCTTTATAAAACCCTTTGGTTGAAACTTTTCTTGCCTACCCTAACTTTAAGTCTTTGATGGATACTTTTTTTATTTTTAAACAGACCCCAACTAAGGGAATGTCTCACCAAAACCTAGTACAGGGCACATATACTTGGAACTTTCTTGCTTTCCTTACAGGGGAACAGACCAATAATGTCACTAAGATGTGTAACATAATGTATTTTTCCATTAAAATTAGACAAGGCAAGCTCAAATGCCCAACGGATTAGCCTTAGAGTTTACTGCTTAGTGCCACGTAATAAGTGCTATGATGTGCAATTGAACCCAAATGGGGGCACCAGACCGGGGCTGCACAGTGAAGGAAGTCTTTCTGGAGGAGGTGTTGTCTAAACTGAGAGGTGAAGGATGAGTAGCAGTTAGCCAGGCAAAGGCTAGGGAGGAATGCATTCTAGCTGGAGGGCTCAGCAAGAACTATTTTAGAATTTAGAGAAAGTTGTACATTCAAGGAGTTTGTATTAGTTTACTAGAACTGCCCAAATAGAATACCACCAACTGAGTAGCTTAAACAACAGAAATTTATTTCCTCACAGATCTAAAGCTTGAAAAGCCAAGATCAGAGTGCCGGCATGGTTGGTTTCCTGTGCAGCCTCTCTCCTTGGCTTGCAGATGACTGCCCTCCTACTGCCTCTTCCAGGGGTCTTTTCTCTGTGTTCATGCAGCCCTGGTGTCTCTCTTTGTGTCTACATTTCCTTTATTATAAGAAGTCAAATTGGATTAGGGCCAACCTGACCGTCTCATTTTAACCTAATTGCCTCTTTAAAGGCTCTGTCTCCAAATACAATCACATCCTGAGATGCTGGAGGATTATAGTTCCAACATATAAATTTGGAAGGAGGATGGTGCACAATTCAACCCGTAACAGAGCTTAAAGCCAAATGTAATGTTACTAGAGCATCAATTAAAGATAAATACTTGCATGAATTCTCTGACCAATCCACAATATAAAACACATAAGGGTTTTGGGACAATTCAAGAGATTGCATTGTTTTGAAAGGAGCTATAGGGTTTTCTCTTCTGCCCTCCAAAAGAATTTAAAACTATACTTGGCCCACATGTATTGAAGACCTGGGCTAAAAACTTCTCAGCAACTTGAAAGGAGCAGTTCCTGGAATATTCTGTTAAACAAACAAATAAAAATCCCTGCCTTTTCAAAAGAACCCTCATTCTATTAGCACAATACCAGGCAATTCCCCTTCGGGTCTTGGGAGAAAAACTGGCAACACGACTGTAAATGATTCTTGTCCTAACACTTAGAGTGACATCATCACCAAAAGACCCGATGACTAAGAGAAACACTGTGTGGAATCATTTGTATTAACATGAGGAAAAGTTCATTTATGCATAGGGCATGTGCCTGTGTAAACTATAATGAGAAAGACCAAGCCTTAGGGGCATCTCATTGTGGTCTAACTCTAAGAGAATGACCTCTGCCTATGCTGTTAAGAGACTTGGATTCAAGTACAAGTTCTGTTTCTTACTGTGATCCTGATGTGGCCCTTGGCACTAACATTCTATGCTGCTACATCCCTCGTATATCAAGTCATGTCTGAAAGGGATCACAGGTAAGGAGGTAGGGCTGCACTTATTCTTTGTCCCCATCTCCAATCATAAATGATGAGCTGATGTCAGAAAGCTGTCCTCACCTGCCCCTAGTCTTGAGACCAGGAGGATGGCACTATTAATGGTAGGACACCTGCTTTTCTTTTCTGGGCCTCTGGGCACTAGACAGTGAAACTGCAAAACTTGGAAAGCTCTTGCCTGCATGATTTATGGCTATAGCCAGTTCTTTATTCCCTCACTTTCATAAGCACCAAATTCTGTTAGAAAACTTGGGGGAAAATCTGCCAATCCTGGGCTATTTTGGGGTTTCTTCATCATCTCTTGACCTTTGATTTGACAAGCCAAATAACAAAATGAAAAATGGGTTCTGTAGTCTTGCCCATGATTACCAACCATGCAGGCAGCAGCAGAAAGGGGAAATAAAAAAGCCATGCCATTTGAAGTCAAAGGTTCTGAGTTGGTGGCAAAAGAGAACCTCGAGAATTTGAACACAACGTCCCAATAAAGTGAAATATTTTAACTATGACAAATTATGGTTCTAATTTGCATCTATCCTTGTGAGATAGAAATGGAAGCTTAAAAAAGCGTATGCCGTTTTAAGTGGCCACTTATATCAGGCAATCTTGAAGGATACTTTTATGAGAGAGTGGCTACAGAGTCTATAAAATCTCCTTGGTATTATTAATAGTCTTAAGTTAACATTTAAAATTTTTGCTTACCAGTGACCACAGTTTTCCTGTATCGTGTTGTAATTTTGCATGAACATCAAGGTATTTCAATATTATTTAGGTTTTCCATTCTTGCTATATGTAATATGTCTAAGTCTGAAAGTGAAAGCAAAGTAATGAGGAAATTTGCAAAGCACAGAAATATGTTCCATTCGTACCCTTCCTGAATTTTCCCTTGCAGGTAAGGAAGAAGGTGCAATGTGCAAGTTAATCTATTTAAATGAAACCATAGCTTTTTAAGCTTTGAGGGGAAATATTTTTTCAGACATTTACATGCATAAACAATTGCACTATGTAAGCTAAACTTAGTCATACAATCTACCTAGATCTTTAGAACATGCGCATACATTAAACCAGCTCAAAATTAATAAAACTCTCTAAATTATGCATGGCGCAGAGGGTGAAAAAAGTTGATAACAGGAACTGCTGCTTGCCTACCGCTATGAACTTGGTAATGCACCGAGAGCAACCCTATGGCTATACACTAGAGAAGATCATAATAAGGTATAATTGTTGCTTGCTCATTTGTTTGAACTCCAAAACTATATCAAGTAACACTTAATTATACACATAGAATACCATTACAGCAAAGAACTCGCACTTGAATAGCTCAGTATAAGTGAGGACATTTAATATTATTTGGCTCCAATATGTGCAAAAGAGATACAAATAGCAGCTGCTAATTAATCTCGAGTTCGAGGTTTGCAACCTCAAAAGTAAATTGAAAGAATATTTCCTGGAGTTTGAATATGTAAAGTTTTAACAGCTCCATCTGGTACATGCCCTCTGATTACCCAGAATGTTGGCAGGCAGTTTGAGGGACGAATTTGATAGCTGGCCAAGTTGAAAGGTCTATTGGAGGTAAAACAATGCCCACCCTTTAACAAGAGGGCCATTGTTGCTGAACAATGCAGCTCTCTGGCTTATTTGAATGTCAACAATTCAGAAAAGTTGATGTTTGGAGCCATCAAATAAAATGTTTTTGTGAAACAGTTTATTATTTCAGTGGTAATTATTTGAATCATTCATGGTAAAGGATGTTTGCTAATGAGAGCTTGGCTGCTGTAAATTCCAGAGAGACTGAATGCTCTTTGTGCTGACAAAAAGACCCAAATCACTGGAGAGCGACTGACTGGACAAATCATTCATCTATGCAAATGCCAGCCGAAATGGTCAGATGCATTTATTACCCTCCTCATTATAGTAAACAAGGCAGGAATCGTGACTGGCAGTTATCAACTTGCCCTGAAGTATGATTTGTTCTCCTACCACTATTTAAATGAGAGGAAAAAAGGCATGCCACCAGGGACTTTGTTGGTTTATAAAAGAGTAAATGTCACATAGCCCAGTGCTTAAAGACTTTTGATTGACAAATGTTTTATTTGACATATCAAACAATGATGGTTTTCATATCAAATAGTCCATATTTGTTAGCAAAAACCTTAACCCCTTGAAGTTTGGTCAGTGCTTTTTGCTCACTTCTGCCAATGCTTGGGAACTAGAACACAGATGGCAAGTTACATTAAAGGCAATACCAAATATCTCCACACACAATGTGCAGAGAACTAAAAATACTCTGCATTGGGTGACAGAAATGACACAGTGTTTTATCACAACACGTATAGTGTAAAATGTTCTTCTGCACTGATAATGCAAATTAAAGTGATGTTGACCTACTTGCACTTACTAAGTATTCCTCTGCTGTTTAGAGCAAGATAAGTTAAACATTAAAGAATTTATACAGCATATGTCACAGTGAAATCTAAATTGTCTGGTGTAACTCTTCTTAAATGTCACAACAATGTCACAACATGACCAAGGTTTCAGGGCTTGCAGTTAAAGCCACAGTACCTTTATATAAATCTTGTTCTAATGGGCTCAAAACGTTTCCTTTCTGGTGTCCGGTGACTTAAGTTCTGTGTGTTTCACTTTATATTTATAAGTAAGTATGCCTGAAAATACAGAAGCATGCCAAGCAGATGTGTGAGCTTACGGAACTTGTAAGCAAGGTTGTGTCTTGACACACACCATGTGACACCTCCCTTGAAGATGATGTCTTCCCACACATGCTCTCCTTTCTTTGTTGCTATGTTTTAGGCTGTCACCACTGCTAGAGTTGAGTGCCTCTTCTTTCTTAGAACTAAGATATAACTGTTCATTTTGAAAAGTCAGGAAGTAACTACAAACACTAAAAGTTCTAACAAACCTGTAACTGTGGCATATTTTCTTAGCATAGATTCCAGTATGAAATGTCATTGACTAAGCTGAGGGTTAGTTAGTCCACTGCATTTCATTTCGTTAACCTGACATATTTTCTACACCTGTATGTTATGACCCTAACCATAAAAATGAATTTAGTCATTTTTATCAATATAATTTGAGCATTTTATCAAAAGAAATATGATGTTCTTTCTTTAAGTGTATGATTGTAAAAGTGGTGGTTCTCAACTAAAGTCATATCATCTTGGATATAAACTTTCTCCATAAAAATATTTCCACTTTATGAGTCCCAGTCATAAAAGAGAATGTGGTTATTAGGGGAGAATACTCATCCCCAGTGCTACTGCTTCCTTCTACGCAGAGGACCGTCTGGGAGCACGCTCTTGGCCTGTATCTTACCCATCACTCAGTGGCTTCTCTGGCTGGTACCTCTTGCTCTCCCTGTCACTTTGGGGTGCACCTGCCTGGCTACCTGGAGAGAGCATGAGCTCTGATCTGCCTCTGGAGGGGGAAGGTTGGATCTCCAGCCTCTCCTGAAGCTGAGTGAGTGAGACTGCCTAACTCTGGGTGCAGCATTAGGAAGTCCAATGCTGTCAGTTTGACCACCTTCTCTCTGACTCCTTTATCTCTCAGCTGGTTCAGAACTTGGATGAGCAGAAGAAATATATCAATATTAACATACAATGAAACTTGCTTCAGGGGAAAGATTTTGGGAACACATTTCTTTGGAACAAAGTGGTACAAATGCATTACAAGAGCCTAGACTCATGTAGCTCTGGTAGTTCAGAGATGTCAGGGTTGAGAAAGAAAACACAGGATCATGAGAGGCAGTAACACATGACAGGTTTTATGGGGAGTGCTTGGACAAGATGGCTTCCAACTGCTACTGATGGTAAGCCCCTGCCAGCAAGAGACCTTCCAGACTCAGCAACACAAGGCCACCACCACCCAAAACAGGAATAGGACAAGGGAACTCCCAGGGCACAAGTGGAAGTCCAAGCAGGAGCTTTGTGTCAGGTGATGTTGTTCAGCAGCAAGGTGGAGTTTCCGGGTCAGAGAACTCTGAAGGGCAACAGCGAGCTGGTGTCATTTATAGTGATGAACTTTGTCTCTATGATTGGCCGATGTTGGATGTAGTTTATGGGTACGTAAAGTACATATGCTCAAAGTAGCTAAAATATGTTTATTTGGACTTCTCACAATTGTGTGTGCAAGAATTTGAGTTTGAAAGTGTTGGGCTTTGGGCTAATGGTATTACCTGCTATGAAGAAGTAAATAGAAATGGAGCTATTTTAGGCTAACACACAGCAGCTGTCCTGGCTCATTTATTTAAAACTAGCTCACTCCAATTTTGTTTCTTTTATTTATTTTTTTAAATAAATCTTTATTGTTTAGATTATTACAATTGTTCCTCTTTTTCTTCCTCATAGCTCCCTCCACCCAGCTTCCACCCCTCCCTTTGCCCTTACCTCCCTCCACCCCCCAGCCTTCTGCCCCCTGCATTGTCCTCATCCATAGGTGTATGATTTTGGTCCACTCTCTCCCTGCACCCTCCTCACCCCTTTCCCCCTGAGAATTGTCAATCCATTCCCTTTCTATGCCCTTGATTCTATTATATTCACTGGATTATTCTGTTCATCAGATTTTTAATTCACTTGATTTTTAGATTCACTTATTGATAGATATGTATTTGTTGTTCATAATTTTTATCTTTACCTTTTTCTTCTTCCTCCTCTTCTTAAAGAGTATCTTTCAGCATTTCATATAACATTGGTTTGGTGTTGATGAACTTCTTTAGTTTTTTCTTATCTGTGATGCTCTTTATCTGCCCTTCAATTCTGAATGCTAGCTTTGCAGGGTAGTGTAATCTTGGTTGTAGGTTCTTGCTATTCATCACTTTGAATATTTCTTGCCATTTCCTTCTGGCCTGCATAGTTTCTGTTGAGAAATCAGCTGACAATTGTATGGGTGCTCCCTTGTAGGTAATTAACTGTTTTTCTCTTGCTGCTTTTAATATTCTCTCTTTGTCTTTTGCTCTTGGTATTTTAATTATGACATATCTTGGTGTGGTCCTCTTTGGGTTCCTTTTGTTTGGGGTTCTGTGTGCTTCCTGGACTTGTAAATGTATTTCTTTCACCAGGTGGGGAAAGTATTCAGTCATTATTTCTTCAAATAGGTTTTTAGTATTTTGTTTGCTCTCTTCTTCTGGTAACCCCATAATTCTGATGTTGGTATGCTTGAAGTTATCCCAGAGACTCCTTACATTATCTTCACATTTTTGGATTCTTTTTTCTTTTTGATTTTCTTTTTGAGTATTTTCTGCTTCTTTGTATTTCAAATCTTTGACTTGATTCTTGCATTCCTCTGGTCTGCTATTAGGTCTCTGTATAATATTTTTATTTCAGTTAGTGTATGTTTAATTTCTATTTGGTCCTTTTTCATCTTTTGGGTCTTGCTAAATTTACCCGTCTTTTCTAGGAAATTTTTGAAAAACCTTATAAGCATGGTTTTGAACTCTATATCCAGTCATTGGTTTTCCTCCATTTCTTTTGTTTGTGATCTGTTCCTTTGTCTCTGAATTTTGCTGCTTCCCTGAGGTGGTAGAGTAGCTTTGTGTGCTAGGTGTCCTATATGGCCCAGTAGCTCTGCCTCCCCAGCTACCTGAGATGGACTCTCTTGGTTCATCTCTTTGTGGACTGTCTGTATAGCCTTACTGTAGTTAAGTCTTGATTGTTGCTGCTATCACTGCGGGGAATTGACCACCAAGCCAACTGGTTGTGAGGATCAACTGTGTCTATGCGGGGAGAACTTCTGTGCTGGATTCCGCCTTAAGATTTCCAAGATTGCAAAAGTCTCTGTTCTAGGCTTGGATGGGATGGAGTTACAGCCTTGGCTTCCTGTCTCAGTGTGCCTCAATAATCGCTGCACACAGTCACACTCGCGAGCCTCCAAATCTCTGCCTTTCTGACTCCCCTGAGTTTCTGTGTGTTCCAGGGACCTGTATGAGTCTGGGTTCCCCAGGTCTCGCCCAAAACTGGGGTTCAGTTCAGTCCGACCTGTATTTCAGTGCAGTTGAGAAGTTCTGTCTTCCTCTCCCTAGAGAAAGCCAGAGGCACAATCAGCAGTCAGCCCTCTGCCTTTCACAGCTCCCCTAAGTTTCCCTGTACTCCTCCCTTTTCACAACAGTCCAGACTCCCAGCATAAGTCTCACCCAGAACTGGGGTTCAGTACAGTCGGAAGTGAGGTTCAGTGCCGTCAGAAGTTTCTGTGTCCCTCCCACTAGAGGAAGCCAGCCAGGCCCTCCACCTCCCATCCTCTCCACGCGTGCGTCTCTGTACCTCAGCTTTTTGCAGCTCTTCTGAATCTCTGTGAGCCCCTCTCTTTCCTTCTAGTTGTAGAATTTCCACCCAGCCAGCTTTCCTGTGGTTCTGAATGAAGTCTTTTCTGTCTTTTAGCTGTAGTTTTGAAATTTTTGTGCGAGGCAGCAGTTTAGGTGTTCACCTATTCCACCATCTTGGTTTCTCCCAATTTTGTTTCTTTTAGAGGTAAAGAAAAAAAATCTCTTTACTACGAATGCCCTAGGCTTTGTTCTCTTAATGCACAAAATTTATCTGGAAGTGGGAGCTTTTGACTTTAGTATGGCAGGCAGAAGCCCAAAGGGTAGGCCCTTTTATGATCTATTGAAGACTTGTTGTCTTGAAATCACACTAAGTACATGGCTGCCTGTTTCACTTCCCAAAGTGGCTGAAAAGCACATTTCTTGATAGAAAGCTTCCTGAGGGTAGGGATTTCTTGGGGATCTTTAAATAGGTCTTCCCTTTTGGAGCAAGGGCTTATGCCTTAGCTACAGCTAGTGACTTTGCAGTTTTGCTTTGACACTGAGATTACATGTGTAAATTTGTCTAATCAAACCTGAGCTACACCAGCCATGTTTCCTATGCTTTCTGTTATTTACTATGCTTATTGTTTTATATCCCCACTCAACTATAAGCTTTTTGAATGAAAGTTCTTAATTCACTGCTGTGGCACACAGTATGCCCCAATGAGCACCCCTGAAGGAATAAACAAAAAAAGTAGAAAACATTCAGTTTTTGTAAAATGAAAACAAGATTGGGTTTTTAATTTAAGTATATTCTTTGCTGGCCAATGTAAGGATTATTTTTTTAGCTTCCCACTGTAAGACTGACCAATTTGGTAATACATACTCAAACTTGGGCTTGTATTCACTCAGCTGAAAGTCACTTGAACGTTATAGAGGTTAGAGGAACAAAGAGAATGTAGTGGACGGAGTGCCATGGATTTCACACTGACATTAGGTAAAGCTGAGGAGACAAAAGCAGAACAGAAAGCTCTCAATCAATGAACTTGTTTTCAAATGTGTATTAAGAAAGTGTGAAGTCTTAATTCCTTTACTCCGAAATGTAGAAAGGTCAGGAACTGTTGTGACCGAATTTTGTTTGATCTTCTAGCTGAGGTTTCCAAATGTTTTTTCAGATATTTAAATGTGGATAAAAGGTCAAACATCTCAAACTAAAAGTTACAATCAGTCTTTAAAACTTGGTGTTTCACAAACTAAACCACCATTCATCAGGGAGCAAGAGCAAGGTAGAAACAAATGTGATGGCACTTCAACTTCGTCAGCACAAATGGTAATTTGGCAATCAGCTAAATTCTGGGCAAGAAAACTTCTTTTCCCAGTGGGATAATGGTTGTTAAGTATAATGAGGCTTTTGTGCCAACTGGAGAAAAATAATTTAGCCATACAATAAAAATTCAAATTGAAGTTTCTTATTAGAATTAATATTATTTATCCATGAGACTCCAGTTATGTGGCTTTGGTACTTTAACTGGGAATTAAAAGTTGGAAGACTGGAGTCATTTTTAACTCATTTCCCTCCCTTCATACATTTATTCTATTAATCCATCACCAGAACTTATGATACCTTGTGGCATCTCAGGATATTATTGCTTAACCATTTCGTAGCCATTGGAAGGATAGGTGATAGTCATGTCAAATATGGAGAATCTGTGCGTTTTCCCAATTTAACAACAACAACAACAAAGGCACCTTTGCAATATCTATAATAATAAAAGCATAATATGCTAATTAGACCAGACATCCTTCTGGACAACCTTCCAGATGAAGCTAGGACTGTGTGGAAAGCTTGGGTCCTGGGTACCAGAGGGAAGCCAGTGCCAGCAGTGTGGGGAAGGAAGGCCTATTCTTGCACAAATTTTGTGTCAGGCCTCTAGTAGAATAATAATATGGCTTTTCCTCTTGGGACCTATTAATACATTTTTTTAAATATTGAGCTATTTGTGCATTTTTAAAATCCTCTCCTAAGGATTCCCCCTCCCTCCCTGCTCCCCATTGCTTTCAGAGAGTAAGGGAGGGAGGGTGGGCAGGAGACAGAGATAAAGACAAACAGATGATGACTGGTTGCCTCCCACACATGCCCTAACTGGTTAGGGATCAAACTGGCAAACCAGGTACAGGCCCTTGACTGGGAATTACACCCTCGACCCTTTTGTGCAAAGGCCGATGCTTTAACCGTTGAGCACCCAAGCCAGGACTATTTTTGCATTTTTAAAATTCGTTTTGGTAAGTCATTTTTAAACATTTGAAAATATTTAAAATAAGTGGCCTATTGGTCTGAAGTTTGTGTTCTCCTTGTTGGATGGATGCTAACTTCATGTGAGGAAGAGATACAGTTTTTCTTTATCTGTGTTATGGGCCAGTTTATATAACACAGAAACAATTTGTTCCTGGAAAGTTTGAAATAATTCATGTAAAACCATCTGGGTTCTGCACATTTTTGAGTAGTTCTATAACAACTTTATTTTTTTTCCATAAAAATTAACTTATTTAGATTTTCTCTCTCTTCAAGGGCCAATTTTGGTAATTTATATTTTCTTAAACTACTGTTCATTTCTTGTAGATTTGATTATTATAGGGTTATGCAAAGTATTTTCTTAGAGCTCTTTTAATATCTTCTCTTTTCTCTTTTGCATTTCTTTTTGTGTATAGGGCACTTCTGATGGTATAATTGGTTCTTTTATGATTGTTAGAAGTTAAGTCATTGTTAGACAAATTCTTTTTGTCCCATACATACAGTTTTACAAAACAAAGTTCTGGTCCTACTCATACTATAAAAATTTGAATTTACATAAAAGTAAATGCAAGGAAAATACAAATTATAGTTGTTAACTAGAAGCACATATTTATATGCATATTTATAGATTCATAAAACAAATATTTAGAATAAAATATAAACTGCAAACATCCTTTTGTGAGGATTTTTCTCTGTAAAATTTTACTAGGTAGGCTTTTTAAAAATGAATTCAGAAAGTTTGGGTTGAGCTTGTTTTTTCCTGTTTCATAAAAGATTCCTTAAAGCAAATAGAGATGTTCTTCATTGATCCAGTTAAGATCTTCTTGAAATTTTCATTGTATAGTTTTTGAACAGAAAGTTCTGGAAGATGGGATTATTTTCACGATAATTTCATGTAGTTGATTATAGGTTACAAGGAATAAAGATGCATCTGAAGAGAAAGGCAGAAAGCAGATCACAATGTGTCATTATATTATATGCCATTTGTAGAATTTTGGGCTAATCCTCTACACAATGGGGAACTATTGAAGTTTTGACCATTTATGTAGTATGGTCATGTGGCATTTTATAAATGTATCTCTGGTAGCAAAGTAAAGCAGGGATTAGAAGGCAGAAAACATGAAGGCAGAGATACCAGCAAGGAAGGTAGGGAAATGAGTTGGGAGGCAGAGGGACAGATTCAAATATTACTTAAAAGGTGAAATAGCAAGTCTTACCGAGCAATTAAGTGTGAGGGGTAAGATAAGGGGAGACATTTAGATTGGTTTTCAGCTCACCCTTGGCCTTCATAATTGGGTAAATGATGGCATCATTAGTTAAGGTAATTTGGAGAAGGAACAGGTGTTAGCAGGAAGATGATAAATTACTTTGCACATATTGAATGTTCAATGCATATTCTAGGGGCATTCAAGAAGAGCTATGTTTGGGAGCCAGCTGTCTATACTAGTCTAAAGTTCAGTGGAGAGGTTTGAGCTTGTTTATGAATTTTGGCATGGTTAGAATATGTTAGCCAAAGCCATGAGATGCATTTGTCTATAGTGTTTTGGGGAAGAACTAAGGAGGGTTCAGGATCAAAACCTGGGAAATACCAAAGTTTAAAAACTATCATATTTAAATAAAGTGTTTTCATCTTCTCTTCCCAAACTGGGCCTTCTCTTCTTGGTAAATATCTTCTCAAGTACGCAGGCTCAAGCCTTGGGACTGTATTCCTGGCTCTCCTTTTGTGTACAATTTTCAGGTCCTGTTGAATCTCCTTTCAAGTCTGTCTGGCCCCTGCTCTCCATTCTCCCTGTCTTTATCCTATATCTCTAACATTATTCATCTGGCAAAAACCTTCCAGACATAGAAGGCTCTCTTATCATTGGGACCAGTAGCTTATCAATATTATTTTTAAGTCTGTGTAAGCAGGGAATTATAAAAATTATGACACACATAAGTTATGAAAATATAAATATATACCTACTCATCATCTTTTGATGTGGCCATAGCATTTTCCTGTTTATTTATTTATTGGTGTTTTGCATTGTCCTGTAAAAAGCCAAATCATAGTGCATGCTACTACTACTAATAATAGTCTTTGTTTAACACTTTCTGTGTAGTAGATACTCTTTTAAGAATTTAAAAAAAATTTTAAATATATTTTATTGATTTTTTTACAGAGAGGAAGGGAGAGAGACAGAAAGTCAGAAACATCGATGAGAGAGAGACATCAATCAGCTGCTTCCTGGAGATGTGCCCGCAAGCAAGGTACATGCCCCCAACCGGAATCAAATCTGGGACCTTTCAGTCCACAAGCCGACGCTCTATCCACTGAGCCAAACCAGTCTCGGCAAGAATTTAAAATTTTTTAACTCTATTAATCCTCACTATAAACCATGAGGTAGATAGTATTAGTAACTCTATGTTACATATAAAGAAACTGAAGCACATAAAAGCTAGTAAATTACCCAAAGTTATATAGATAGCAAATGGTAGAACTAGAATGAGATTCCTCAAGTTTAGCTCTTTGACTTTTAACCACTGTGCTACACTGTATCATCCAATGTAATAAAGAACTAATCTGCTAATTACACTGAACAGCAGAATGACTGTCCGGACGACCTTTCAGACGCCCTTCTGGATGAAGCCAGGGCTGCAAGGGCTGAGTCAGCAGGGGCTGCGAGGGCCAATCCCCTTGTACAGATTTCATGCATCAGGCCTCTTAGTCTCTTACAAGTAATCTGCCTACAATATCCCTCTATATTTTCATTTGTTCCCAATCTTTTACCCTAGTCTCACCTACTCTTATTCCTGCAGCACTTATTAAACCTCCATTTTGTCTTTCCAAAGTGTAATTTGTTTTTACAGAAACAACTATCCTTCTTTCCTTAGCCCTCAAAATTAATTGTATTTAAAAATAATTAAATGATGTAATGAAGAGGTTTGGGGGCAAACGTTCTGACCATTGGTAAGCAAGAAACTCATGTGAAAGGAGTAGGAATACAAGGGAGAGTTGGAGAGTGTCTTACTGGTCTCAGTTTCCAGGGTGCAAATCAGTCCATGGATTTTAGAGACAACACTGAGAGCAGAAATTAATGAGGCATTTCGGTTGAGAGGTGGTCCCTTAAGAGGATTTCCGTTTTCTCTTACTTTTTCATCTCTTGACATCCTGCCTAGGGCTTTCAAAGTGAGTCATCTTGCTAAACGATTATGCCATTCATCTGATCAAAACCATGCGGCCATTTCTCTATTGCCACAGAGCAAAGTCCTGCATCCAGGGTAAAACCTAAATTCTCAACATGGCACTTAAAGCCCTCAAGGATTTGAAACCACCTCTACAAATACATTTATCTTTTCCATGCTCCAGGGATATATTAATCTACATTGAGTTTGAATATTGAAAACTCATAATAAACTTTATTATTAATTCCCTAAGCAAAGTCCAGGCTTCTTATTAAGTCCCCTGTCTCTCTCTTAATTCATAAAACTGCAACAGCTAGCGAGGGGATAGGCAAGGGAAGGAGAGAGGGACAGAAAGAGATTGCTGCACGGCATTTGTGCTGTGAGCTCTATAAGGCCCTGTGGCAGGTTATATTTTACAACGATGGCAATGGCAGTGTTTCTGGTTAGACACGCTCTTCAGAACCTTGCCATTCCTCCTCCCAAGAGGCAAGGTCTCTGTTTTCTCACTTAAATTTCAGGCAGGACCTCATAACCATTTCCACAGTTAAAATATGACATAGGTGATGCTGTATGATTTCCAAAGCCATGGAGTGTAGGAAGGATAGCGCTAGCCTACATTTGGGCTCTCTCCCTTAGGACACTTGCCCCCAAATTGAGATGAAGTCAAACAAGCATTTTTGCGGAAAGACCTCATGCGGAAGCCCAACTGGAGTGGAACTCAGGCCCCCAGCTGACCATCCCGTGTTCACTGCCAGACATGTGAGTGAGGGAACCTTCAGATGACTACAGCCTCCACTTTCAAGTCTGAGGTCTTGCTGCTGAGGCCTAGACTGATTACAGCAGAGGCAAGCGGACCTCACTATGCTGCAGCATGGCCCACAGAATCTGAGCATAATAAATTGTTATCTTTTTCCACTAAGTTTTAGAGTAATTTATTATGCAGTCATAGTAAGTGAATCAGGCCCTTTGAGCAAAAAAGTAGATAAATTGATTATTTGTGGGCTCTCCTCCCATAATTTTGAGTCAGAAATGATTGAAGAAGCCCCCCATTTTAGGATTGTTTGTTCAAGGTTTTTATCCCAAACTCCCAACCCCATTCTCTTTTAAAATATATATATTTTTATTGATTTCAGAGAGGAAGGGAAAGGGAGAGAGAGAGAAATATCAATAATGAGAGAGAATCAATGATAGGCTGCCTCCTGCATGCCTCCCACTGGGAATTAAACCAACAACCCAGGTATGTGCCCTGACCAGGAGATGAATCAGTGACCTCTTAGTCCATGGGTTGACGCTCAACCATTGAATCACACCAGCTAGGCCAAATCCCCTCCTTTATGGAGAGCATGAAGGGAAACTTGGTGCATGAATTTGCAATCTCCTCTGACAACTGTCACTCAATGGCCTCTTGCATCCTATCACCCATCTTCACTGTTCACTGGGCTTGTCGGATGGCTGTCAATATTATTTTACCAATGATTCCTTTATCCTTCTGGGTGCTCCTTAGGTCCCCAGTAAATGTTTAAATGTTAGTTAATGCCATCCTCAGTTGTTTTGGGCAATTTGAAGCAGTGAAATTATTGTATACTAGAGGCCCAGTGCACAAAATTTGTGCATGGGGACTCGGTGGGTATGTGTATCCCTCAGCCAAGCCTGCACCTTCTCTTCTGGGACCCTTCAAGGGATATCTGACTGCCCATATAGGCCTGACCTGATGGGATTAGGCCTAAACGATCCCACCAGGGGCATCCCTCTCACAATCCAGGACTGCTACTCCCAAACCCTCACCAGTCTGCCTGCCAGATTTCCCCCTAACCACTCCCCTGCCTGATCAACACCTAACTGCTCCCCTGCCGGCCCAATTGCCCCTAACTGCCCTTTCCTGCTGGCCTGGTTACACTTAGCTGTCTTCTCCTGCAGGCCTAGTTGCCCTCAACTGTCCTCCTCTGCAGGCCCAGTCACCCCCATCTGCCTTCCCTTTCAGGCATGGTCCCTCCCAATTGCCCTTCCCTGCTGGCCCAATTGCCCCTAACTGCCCTCCCCTGTTGGCCATCTTGTGTTTTGGTGTGATGGTCAATTTGCATATTACCTCTTTATTATATAGGCTGTTTCTATGGAAAATTACCTTCTGCTTTAGAATTTCTTCACATATCAATCTGTATTCAAAACATTATTTTCACAGTATTGATAAAAAGGAGGTAAAATTATCATAAAATGCTGTGGGTAGAGAAAGGGCATGAGATTCTTTGCTATACTTTTTGCAACTCTCTCATCACCAATCCCAAAATAGTTCCTGCCCTTTTTTTTCCCTTGAAGGATTTTCTTTGCCTGAAAATTCCTGGAATTACACCTGTTTCTAGTCTTTCCCATCATATATTTTCAATATAATTAAAAATTAAATTTCTAAATGAAAATGAATGGTGAAATATTATAAAAAAGATAAATGAAATAAGTTTTCTATAATTTGTTATATTACATGTGTATTAAAATATTTTTTAATCCACATTCAAGGATATTTTTCCCATTGTTTTTTAGAGCGAGTGGGAAAGAGGATATGGGGGGAGGGCAGAGAGAAACATTAATGTGAGAGAGACACCTCGGTTGCCTCCATGACATGGATGGGGCCAGGGATCTAACCTGCAACTCAGGTACATGCTCTTGACCAGGAATCAAACCGACAACCTGTTTAGTATGAGGGCCAATGCTCTAACCACTGAGTGAGCATACCAGCTAAGGCTATGTTATATTATAATAAACATCAAAATTTAAAACAGATTAAAGGCCTCATCTTGAGTTCAGGGTGTGTGTGTGTGTGTGTGTGTGTGTGTGTGTGTGTGTATGTATATATATATTTACATATAATGTGGCATGTCATTTCCTTCAGCATTTAAATAAATCGTTGCTTCTTTTTAGCCTTAACATTATATATAAAATCAGAAAAGCTCTAAGGCTGTGGTTCTCAACCTTTTTAATGCTGTGACCCTTTAATACAGTTCTTCATGTTGTGGTGACCCCCAACCACAAAATTATTTTCATTGCTACTTTATAACTGTAATTTTTCTATTGTTAGCGAATTGTAAGGTAAATATCTGTGTTTTCTGGTATTCGGAGGCTCTATAGCAGCCTACGACCCACAGGTTGAGAATCGCTAGTGGGGTTCCTAAGCCCCACAGATTGAGAACCGCTAGCAGGGTCACCTAAGACCATCGGAAAACACAGATATTTACATTACTATTCATAACACAGATATTTACATTACTATTCATAACTGTAGCAAAATTACAGTTATGAAGTACTAACAAAAATAATTTTATGGTTGGTGGTCACCACAACATGAGGAACTGTATTAAAGAAAGGGCCACGGCATTAAAAAGGTTGAGAACCACTGCTCTAAGGGATCTACCTGGAAGAACCAGGGGATTTTAGTGATGGCAGTTATCACACATCTAGTGTTTAATCTAGATGATTAGTGGAAGTGTACCCTATATATTCAGTTCTAATTAAGAATTAATAAACTTTTACAGCAACTGAATGATAAAATTTGAACATGGAAAGTGATAGAAAATAAATAAGAAGGAGCAAGAAAGAAATTTCAATGTTTTAACATAGCTTTACTTTAAATTAAAAAGTGTGTTATCAGATTTCTGTTTCAAAATAGTTGCCAAGTATATTGAATAATTTTTACTTTGGAATTGAGATAAACTACATAAATAAAATAATATTTTAGAATAAGTACACATGAATGGATTATTCCTTAGTAACAATATGATCATATATCTTCTATTATATTAATATCAACCCTTACATTGTGCAAGATATTTTCCAGCTACAGAATCCCAATAAACATGCCCATCTAAAATTAACATGAATCTGTTAATTTTACACTAATTTCCAAGATGAATAATTGAGATATTGGCTGCAATGCCTCAAAAAATTGAATCTTATTTGGTGCTTGAAGTAACAAGTCCTGAGCCATGAGTTAATCAAGAAATCTATACTTAGGACTTCATTAACATACCAAAAATCAGCCCACCAATAACAAAATCACTGAACATTTAATAGTGTAAAGTTCAATCACACCCAACTCGGCCTGAAAATATCTGTATCTTAATAAATCCTTGTGTTTATATAGACTAGAACCTTTGTTGTAGAGAGAGCAAAGTTCTTTTGCATTTCTTCTTTGATTATCCACATGTAAGAGCAGATGCAGTTTCCACAAAATATCAAGGTGAAGTGGCTCAGCCAAGGTCACGCTGCCAGAGAGAAATCTAAATCAGCTCTAGATGTTTTGGCTGCAATTAATGCTCTCCTGAATCCAGAAATAAACAGGACAAAATATATTTCTATTTTTAGACACATACAGGATAGTCTATGGTCTCCAATGGTGCTGTCATCAGCCTCTGCCTCCCTCCCAGTGCTGTATGCAATGAGCAGGGAGATTTAGAAGAGATGGAGGTGGCACCTGATCAGAGTTTGGAGGCCTTGATTCTGGAAAATGGTATAAATGGAAACCAGAGACACATGTATGTGTCCAACTATTATGAACTGTGGCTTGGTCATAGATATTCCATTGTATGGTTTCAAGGGTTATTATAGCATGATCATTCGTGAACATGGAATCAGGCACAAAGCACCCATGATGATATTGGCTGCTTTGGAAATGCTCGAGGGCAAAGGTTTGTGTGTCTGTGGTTCTGGGGTTCCAGGTACAGATTAATTGTAGAATAGGGGTACAGGAAGTCTGAAGCAACATGCAATGAGTAGAGCTGTCCTAGACTCTTGATATGACTCTAATACTTCTACAGATGTCATTTTGAAGCCTGATTGGTACTTATAACTATGTTGATGGTGCTACATAATGGGGGAAAAAAAGAAGAAAGCAAAACAAACAAAAAAAGATGTAAAGAATGGGAAAGCATGGACTAGAAGTTAGGGTTGATACTAGATCTGGACTGGAAAATCAAAGGCATATCTGCCCTAATTCCTCTGTTGGAGGACACTGGAAGGGATACCCATTTGTCATCATGGACTAGGTGCTCTTTAGAAATCCTTCTACGTGTAACATTATTTTATCCTGCTTAAGGAAAGAGTTTTAAAAATTATAGAACAATAACATGTATTTCCCACATGCTATATTCTGTTCATTGCCCTCCCTGGAAACAGAGAAGTGTGGTTGTTTTTTAAAGGAGATAAGGCAAGTTAAGTACTACAAGGTCATTTTAACAGCAACAGGTAAAAAGGCAAAATGTCCTCTATTTAGATATGTGGACAGCAAAGCTCACAGAGCACATGAACAGACTGATTCAACACGTTTCCAGAAGATGAAGTTATATTAGAGTCCTGAAGAAAACAAGGCTGAGAAAATTCTGCCCATAAATCAGCAATTACTGGTAGTTAGTCAATATCACAGGTTTGATAAAGTGCCAGAGCCCACTAATGGTATGAGAACATTAAGTCTTTGGTCACAAAGTCACAGCAAGACCTTGCGCGGATTTTCTTGGGAGCTGTCTGAGTTTGGAACTGCTGCTGTGAATAACAAATCAGGTGTTTTTCTTATGCCCTCATTTCTGTGCTGCACTTGCACTTGGTGAAAACAAAGGCAGGCTGGAGCAGAATAGCAGCTGGAGATGTGACACATTAGTTGAGAACTCTGACATATAGAAAGTTAAATTGGTCATGTAGTCTTGGTACATGCTTAGAATTCAATCCCCCAAACTTTTCTAATATTGACTGCTGGATTCTCTTGAACGATGGGCCAACCATAGTCTTCTAAGACTAAAGGGATGCCCACTTGTGCCATAGATTTTTCTCTTGCACTTAACCTTTTCAGTAAAATAAAAATAGAAATGGATTACCTTCTTCTAGTCCCAAGGAAATCTAAAATTATCTAAAGAAATAAACATAAATGTTTAATAAGATTCTATTCACTTTGTTTAAGCCTCCAGTTAAAGTTGAGATTTTGCTTTGTAATATTAGTTCCTGTTCACAATAAATCTGCATAGTTCAGATACAATATTCTGCAAGTGAAATGGCCTAAATCTACTCAAAGTATAGTTCAGGGTGCAGTAGAATCCAGATCATCTGAGACCTTGTTAAAAGTTCAGAACTCAGGCTCCAACCCAGAATCAGAAACTGTATTTTAACATAATTCTCAGGAGAGTCATATGCTTATTAAAGCTGTTTTTTTAATTAAATAAATTGGACATATAATATTGTGCAAGTTTAAGTACATAATGTATTACTTTGATACATGTATATACTGTAATATGCTTGCATTACATGTAGTTATACTTATTGCATTGTCTGGTTATAGTACAATATTATTGTCTATATTCATTACACTGTGCATTAAGTGTCTATGGCTTATTTACTACTTGTTACATGTTTTTACCTTTAAACACCATCATTTTAACCCCTCAACCATCCCCTGGTAGCTGCCATTTACTCTCTATATTTTACAAATTTAACTTTTTTAGATTCCACATATAAATGATGTATAGTACTAGTCTTTCTCTATCTGACTTACTCACTTGTGCTTAAGGTCCATTCGTGGTGTAACAAATGGAAGGATTTCTTACTTTCTCATGCCTGAATAGTATCCCATTGCACATTGAAGTTTGAGAAGTATTGGCCCATATGACTTCTGCTATTTTTTACTGTAAGTAGTATTTGGCTGGTATTCCACATAAAAGAATACCTGCTTAGTCCAGCCCTGTGGCTCATTGGTTCAGCATCAACCCATGGGCCAGGAGGTCATAGTTTGTTTCCCAGCGGGGGAGGGAGGTTGGGAGCTCGATCCCCAGTGAGGGATACAGGAGGCAGCCAATCAATGAATCTCTCTCATCACTGATGTTTCTCTTTCCCTCCCTTCCTCTCTGAAATCAATAAAAATAGCTTTAAAAGTTAAAAATATGAAAAAAGAATACCTGCTTAGATTCCCATCTGTAGTTGGAGGTACAGACAAAACTGGAATAGAAAAAACACAATTTGTTATGTGAGGTCCAACTCTTAATCAAAATGAACATAAATTCTTATTAGAGGGAGAGAAAAATACTGATATTGTCCTTTAAAAAAGGGCCCCTCCCATTCTCAAAATATGACCTTCAAAGAAAGCAGTTCAAACACCCACTCTTCTGAATTTCAAATACTTGTGTTGGTTCCCTAAAGAGATACTTCTGAGTGATTGCATTAAGCTTGCTTTCTAGCCATACTAAAGGCTATGGGAAAATATTCATTATTAGGGAAATAGGACACACAAATCTGAAATTGGCTTAAGACCTCTCATCCTAGAAAATAGTCCAACACCATATGAGTAGCAATCTATTTAGTAAATAGTAAATAAAGTGCCCAGTTCCATAACAGATCGATCCCAATTGACCACTGTTAAATCTTGTCTGGCCCACCTCCAAGTTGTTTGTGCTGTCCTGGCAGCTGCAGGCATTCCCAGGGGGCAGGAAGCCAGGAGGCAGGCGGAAAGGGGAACGCTGCCAGCAGCCCATCCTTCTCACCCGCTGCTCTTAGTGACTTTCTTTGTGAGTCATTTGATTTGGAGGAAAAGACCCTTCCTCTAAAGCAATCAATTATCTCAACATTAAAGGCTGAAATGATAAGCAAGGAAAAATAACAAGAGAATAGTATATAATAGGGAGCTTTATCTTTGCTAACATTTTGAGAAACCATTAGAGAGGAAAGCTAATTGCTCCTCAAAATTCAGTAAACCTTTTATATCAATTTATAACCAAGGGGGGACGGGTAATCCTTGTTTTAAATTTGTTTTCTATATTTCTTTTTAAATATCTTTCTATTGTTTGTTTCCATTTTCATAGAATATCTTTTTCCATACTTTTACTTTCAGTCTGAGTGTGTCTTTCTATCTGAAGTGACTTTTTTGTTGACAATACGTGTAAGGATCTTGTTTGGATATACTTCTTTTTTTAAAATATATATATATATATATATATATATATATATATATATATATATATTACTGGTTTTTCACAGAGAGGAAGGGAGAGGGATAGAGTTAGAAACATTGATGAGAGAGACATTGATCAGCTGCCTTTTGCATGCCCCCTACTGGGGATGTGCCCGCAACCAAGGTACATCCCCTTGACCGGAATCGAACCTGGGACCTTTCAGTCCGCAGACGGACGCTCTATCCACTGAGCCAAACCGGTTTCGGCTGGATATACTTCTTCATGTTCCAAAGCACATGGGTATCCCAGAAAATCCTCTTATCAATTTTTTTTTTTTGGTCTTAAATATACAGATTATGTTACAATGGGGAAGGGACAGTGACAGTTGTTCAAAGGTGCAATTAAATGGGTGAATATTGCTTGTTTATCTGGATAATCTAGTTCCCTTAAATTTTTCTCTGAGGACAAAACAATTTTGAGAGATTGAAGGCTTTGAATTACATGGAACATTAATATTAAAGCTCTCTGATAATCACATATCACTTTTGCTTTACTTATATGGATAGAAAACCTTTGCCTTTTTTTCCTGTTGATTATTGAGTGACTCTGTGAGTAGACTATAGGAATCTATAATATATATATATACACACACACACACACACACACACACACACACATATATAATATACACAGGAACTCTTAAAAGTTCACTTGAGCCCTAGCCAGTTTGGCTCAGTGGATAGAGTGTAGGCCCCTAAGACTGAAGGATTCTGGGTTTGATTCTGGTTAAGGACACATCCCTTGGTTACAGGCTGGATTCCCGGCCCTGGTAGGGGGATGTACAGGAGGCAACCAATTGATGTGTCTCTCTCATATCAATGTTTCTCTCTCTGTGTCTCTCCTCCTCCTTTCTACTCTCTCTAAAAATCAATGTGGAAATATCCTTTGGTGAGGATTAACAACAACACAAAGTTCATTTGAACAATGAAAAAGTATTCAGAAGAGGGATTACCTGGGGCAGAGGCCACACGATTCATTTTCATGGCTATGTGTTCCAGCCATCAAAGAACCACCGGCATGAAGTTACTTTAGGAAGAGATCTATTCTGTCCCCTGTCTCCAGGTAGTATTTCTCCTACATTATTCTTGACCACTGAAACTCTTTCATTATACTAAGTTTTCAAGTAAATGATCCAAGCTACATAAAAAAGGAATAGCACAAGTCAAAACAGTACAAACTACAGAATGTTTTTATTTTTAAAATATTTTAAAAACTATTTCATGATATTCCTATGAGACCTAAGCAAATTCAATCTAAAGTTTTTTTAGATTATTTTAAGCCATATATTTGTTTTCTACAGTATTTTCCAGCATATAAGACAACTTTTTCACCCAGGAAAATCTTATCAAAAGTCGGGGGTCGTCTTATAGGGCGGATGCTGAAACTTCCAAGCCAGACTGGAGAATCTGCGGTCACCGCATATGGTGGGGACAAGCAGTTTGGTTGAAGCTTAGGAAACAAATAGTATGGCAGCTCCCATGGGTTTATTATCTTATTCTTCCTTTCAGCTTTAGAGTGAATTAGGAAAAGTTTAATCCACTTGCACTTTTTTATGTTTACATGTTTGATGACAAACAGCTTTCTAAGTGACAGTTTTCCTGCTAAGTACCTGCATGTCATAAGCATTTGAATTAAAATTACCATATTGAAATCAAATCTGATGGTTTTTAAATTTTTATTTGGTGTGCACTGTAAGAGGGGTACTCTTTTAAGGTGAGTATATCCCAAACTCTATATTTTAACTGGAAAAGTTGGGGGTCGTCTTATATGCCCAGTTGTCTTATACACCAGAAAATATGGTAGTTTGTACTCACTTATCAAAGATATTAGACATTATTCATTGGAAGCCACAAGTTAAGAGACCTACATTTGAGTCTTGGCTCTGCAAGCAACTTGCCATAAATTTTGGGATAAATTATCTCGTCTTTCTTGGCTTTTCTCTCCTCTGGTAACAATTGAAAGGAGTAGACTAGAATAAAGTTGAAAGTTCTGACAGATTGTATTGGAAAAACTCAATTTCTGAAGTTAACACATTTTAATCCTATATAATAAAAGCCTAATATGCTAAGTGTCCGGTCGTCTAGTCGGCTGTTCAACCAATCAAAGTGTAATATGCTAACGATATGCTAAGGCTGCTCAAACACTTGCTATGACTGCCAGGAGGCAGACAGTCGATTGTTGACTAGTTGCTATCACATGTACTGACTACCAGGGGCAGATGCTCTGACCAATAGGTTAACTGCTGGGGTCTGGCCCATTGGGACTGAGCAAGATGGGCTGACACACCCTGGAGTCTTCTCATGGTCCCTCCCTGGCTGGCCAACCTCCCATGTCCTTCCTTGGCCTTGCCTGCACTCTCTTGCAATCCAGGACCCCTTGGGGGATATCAGAGAGCTGGTTTCAGCCCAATCCCACAGACCAGGCTGAGGTACCCTACTGGTGCATGAATTCCTGAACTGGGTCTCAGGCAACAGTAATAATATTCATACATTTGAATACTACTTTATAGCTCACAAAGTGCTTTCACATACATGATCTCTTTTAAATCTCTCCCATGCCTGTGAGTGGAGCACAGTTCACAGAACTGAGAACAAGTTCAGAGAAGTTGTAAGTAATCCAAGATCATAGAGTTCTGTGTATGGCAGAGCAGCATAGACAGGTCCTCCTAACCCCACATTCAATTTTCTTTCTACTATATCCAGCTACTTCAAGGTGATGGGGAAATGGGAGCATGATGAGTTCCATTTTTGTTAAATCATAAAGTAATGTGATATCATTTTTTAAAATGTACTCAATTAAAGTCAGAGAATTAGGTTTCATTGACAGTTCTAACACTGATTTGGGGAAATCCCTTAACCTGTTGAGCCTCATTTTCCTCATCTGTAAAAAAGGGGTTTGGACTTCATGATTTTTGGATTTATTTCTTGTTTAAAATTTTTATTTCTTCTTCATGACTATAACTGTTTCTACATTAATATTATGATAGATCAATATTAAAATGAAACTTTTTTTATTGACTATAAGAGGTTTTAAAAAAGTACATGAAGAGATCACTCGTACTGGCTCATATTCATGCTTTTTGGTCACTGGCATATTAAAAACTTGGAACTAACATTACTGACTAAATCCCACTTTCCAACAAACTAGTTAACTTAAAATTTCACAGAGAGGTAAATTATTTTCACTGAATTATGTAGGAAGTGCATGGACTTGCATTTTCTGAGTGGTCTTGACTTGATAGAAAAATTTACTTGGAAACCAATGATAGAAAACCGCATTGTTAAGACATTTTGGGCCCTTTTGGCAGTTCGCAAAATGATGATATCTCTTTCCTCTGGCATAGTATCTTATTGTCATGCATACTCCTCACTGGAAAGTTTCTAATTGGTAGACATTTCATTTTAAAATTTAAAAAAAGCATTTGAAAATAGTGAAAGGTTATGATGATGAGTATTTCAAGATTAGAAACAAAGAAGAGTTTTGAACCTGCTCCTTCTTTGCCCGCCTCCCCGTCCGAGTAGAACATTGTAACTTTTGAAACTAACATAAAATGGATCATAACCAGCTTGCTGAGCTGGTGACTTTATGCACAATTAAGCTTTGTTTGGACTTACTTTATTTGTAATAGTACTGTTAAGGCGTGGGATGCTATTCAGCTGCAAACAACATTCCATTTAATAACTAGGCATTAGTTTTCCCATTAAATCAGTGCCATCACTAACTGATAAGTATCGCCCTTTTCTGTGGCCTCACTTGACACTTCTGCCCAGCGAACAAAGCATGGCAATGGCACAGACCTTGAGACAAGAACATTGGAGGGAGGGTAGATTAAGCAATGATGGCCCAAATTCCATCTAGTCACAGAAATGGAACTTTGCCCTAGTCTTTTCTTTTCCTTAAATATAAACTTGCATACTTACTGAGCAGCACTTTAAGTGACTTTAAAAACAAAAACTAAACAAGCACACTAAATAAAATAACAGCACCAACTATTACATCTCTTAAACACCAGAGATGAAAATGGATGGAGGGTCATGCACCAAAAGATATACATAAAAATGTTCATAGCTGCATTGTTTGTAACAATCAAAATTAAAAACAGCTCAGTGCCCATCAGGAGAATACATAAATAAATTATGGTCTATTTATACAATAGAAACTCAAGATGCTACCGCTACACTCAATGACATAAATAACTGTCACAAGACCAATGATGAGAGAGAGAAGCCAAACTCAAAAAAGAGTGTATATTGTATGAATCCATCTTTATAAAGGCAAGAACTTATCAAAATTAATCTCTGTTATTAAAAGTCAGGACAATGGTTACCTTTGGGGAGGAGTAAAGGATAAACATTTAGGAGAGCATGTGGGGGTTCTGAGTGTTAATAGTTACCTTTTTTTTTTTTAATCTGAATGCTGAATACATCAAACTATACTCATATTTTGGTCATTTTCTGAATACATTTTATACTTCAATGAAAAGTTTATTTGGAATTATGTTAGAAATGAGAAACTGCTTTCGGTAGATTGGGTCATCAACTCAATTAAGTCTCATTTGCAACCATGAAAGGGTCAGTTTTATTTATTTATTAACAAATTCATTTATTATTTGTAATCCACTTTTGGCTTTAGAATAGACTGAGATTTATAGAAAAGTTGCAATGAGGGTACCAGGAGGGTTCATGTATACCACTCACCCATTTCCCCCTTATTCTTAACGTCTTACATTATAATAGTACATTTGTTACAACTAAGAAACCAACATTGGTACATACATTACTATTATCTAAATTCCACTCTTTGTTTCAGTTTCACTTGTTTTCCTACCAATGTCCTTTTCATATTCCAGGATCCCATGCAAAGTACCATATTACATTTACTGGTCCTGTCTCCTAAGTGCCCCTCTAGTCTGAGAATTTCTCGGCTTCCCTTCCCCCTTCCCCCTATTCTTCCCTCCCTCCCTCCCTTCCTCCCTCCCTTCCTTTCTTCCTCATTAACTTGACAATTTGTTCAAGCATTTTGTAAGATATCTGGGATCTGATGTTATCTCAAGGTTAGACTGAGTTCATGGGTTTTAAGGAAGAATATCACAGGGAGGAAGTGCCCTTCTCATCACACCACTTCAGGGTGCATGTTATCAACTTGGCTTATCACTAATGCTGTTCACTTTCATCTGGCCTAGCTGCTTGCCAGGTTTCTGCACAATAAAGCTACTTTCCACTCCTCTGTAGTCTTTGAAAGCAAGTCAAAATGCTGCCCTCACTCAAGGGAGGTTGACGATTAAGCTTCAATTCCTTTTTTAAAATTTACTGTTTTGCATATAATTTATACTGCACATCATATTTTAGCTCAGTTCATATATATAATTTATAAATTATATATATATATATTATTTTGCCTCTTTAGGAGCAATCAGAAAGCAAGTATGTGTAGTTCAACATCTGGTCATTATTAAATGTTTTGCTATCTTAACAGAAACCTTGTAAGAAGGTAAATATTGCAAACTTTCTAAAAGGTGTTATTACCTGGTATCTATATACTGAAAATAAACAAAAAAAAGGCTAAGGAAGACCTCGAGAGCATCTTCATCAGAGGTAATGATCACGGGCTTCTGAATGTTGGGAGGGAAATGAGCCTGTAGGATTGATTTTTATCTGGGGAGAAGAAATTTGCCTAACTTTGGGGCGGAGTAAAGGGTATACATTCAGTAGAAAACATAACTTTGTTCTACTTTTCCTCTTAGGACTTATCACCTGCAATCCCTGTGCATCACCCTATCCACCCACCCTGGACGGAGGAAGCCCTAGCAGGCCTACACTACAGATGACAGGGCGATAGGAGAAAGGGTTATTGCCGCGGCGGACTTGCAACAGCTGCCCACCCAGGAGGAACTGGACAACTTACAGGGCTCGCCCAGGGCTGGGAACCCTCCGCCGAGGAGAGGGCGGTCTCCTGGCCTCCACGGGTCCCTCAGCGAGAGCCCCGCCTCCCGGCCGCGCCCCGCCTCCCCGCCCCTGGGCCCCGCCCCCTCCGGGCTTCCGTGTCTGTCTTCCGGGTCGCGCTGGGCCGGGCCCGCCGCGCTGGTGCCGCAGCGCGGGAGTTTGAGGGCCGCCCTCGCGCCCAGGCCTCCCCGCGCCGCCTGGTCGCTGGCGAAGCCCACGGCGCGCGCGCTCTCCCGGACCCTGCAGGGTACGGCCCTTTCTTTACTTCTCCCTCCTGTGCGGGTCTCCATTTTCTTCCTCTGGCGCTGGGGGCTGGGCCTGGGCCAGGCTCCGGCGGAGCGCCGCGCGTGGGGCGCGTGAGGGCGCCTCCCAGGTCCCGCCCGCCTCCCCTCCCCTGCCGCCCACGCCGCGCTGGCGGGGCTGGTGTGGGGCCCTGAGAGCAGCCCGCGGCCCTCACGGGTCTGCCCCACGGCAGGAGCGTCGCCGCGGTGTGCGAGCGGGCAGGGCTGTTTACCCCGGCGTCTGCGGGCCCGGGGGACTCGCGGCCCCGCGGGAGGCCCGCCGCCCCGGGCGCGCCGCCTGCGCGTCTGAGCCTGCGGCTCCTGTATGTGCTGGCTGGGTTTTCCTCCCGCGTCGCTGACCGTGGCCCGGCCGCGCCCGTGTCTTTGGCTCAGGACTGCCACGAGACAGCCGGCCAGCGGCCTTGGTGCTGTTTAGGGGTGTCCTAGAGTGCAGTGGTAATGGACGCCCACCTGGACCCCTGCCCACAGGTCGGCAGAGGGAACGGTTTTGGGGTCCCTTGGCGGTTTCCCAGGGACTCGCGGCCACAGTGTCGGGATGCATTCACCAATTGAAATGTACACATAACTTAGGAAGTCAGGACCGTGTAAAACCTGTGGTCAGGTGGCTGCGTGGCAGGGCCCGTGTCTGACTCGAAACCTTGGAGGACTCAGTTATAACACCACCTGGTGTGGGATCTTGGCTTGTTCCAGCACTCGAGCTGCCTTTGCTGCTTTCTGGCGGACACTCCCAGGTGTCTTAGGTTCTGATCATAGGCACATTTTTTTCCCCCCCTTAAAGCTCACTTTATGCTTCTGTTGTCCGAATTACATGTTGTATCTGTTGGTTGAGTCGAGGGAGGTTTTCTGATGCATCAGCGCTTCTATAGTCTTGAGGCCGGCTGCACAGATTCTTGCAGGGGTGGGATCCCCCCCGGCGATCCAGGCCTATGGGGAAGGGGCAGGGAGGTTGGCTGTGGGAGTGCACTGACCACCAGGGGACAGCTCCTGCCTTGAGCATCTGCCTCCTGGTGGTCAGTGGGCATCATAGAGACTGGTCTACGGGTAGTTCGGTCATAACCTTCACTTAGGCTTTTATACACACACACACACACACATATATGTATATGTGTATATATATATACATATATATGTATGTATATGTATATATATATGGGTTAAGTTAAGGGGGGGACAATACTTACATTTCCAGTGGCCATGTGCATCCCCTCATAGTAGGCGCTCTAATTGTTCATTGAATTGGACTCTTCTTTCCACATCTTTTCTGAGTACTAAGTTTAAAAAAATTTTTTAACTGCTGTCCCAAACATTTGGCTTTTCTTGAACCCTGTGTTTTCATGCTCTTCCTTTTTGTTATGGATTTGAAAATCAGTTAATTTCTTTTTACTGATGTCATGATCCAGTAATGCCTTCATAGCCCTCTGTATAATGGCATCTTAAAATGTTGCTAACTGGGTATCTTTTACTTTGAAATGTGGTCAATTAACAAAAACTGCCCCTTTTTTGTGTTAGTTTCCTTGCCTCATCTTCTTATGTAATCTATTTTAACTTCATGGTTCTAACTGATATCTTCTTAGACTGTTTCTTATGTAAATGTGTATATCCACCTGTTTTCTTCTAGCATTTTTAAATGATCTTATTCTTCATGTTTAAATCTTTAACCTACATCAACAATATTTAGGGTAAGAAAAAAAGTAACTCTCTGCTCCAAAAAAAAAAAAAAAATGTTAGCCAGTGACCCCATCATTATTTGTTGAATTCTGTTTTTTTCCAGCTGATAACAGATATGTACTGTATTTATCCTAGATCATAATCCTTCTTTATCCTTGGAATCTCTAAATTGTTCATTGATCTCTAACTTCTTTTGCTGATACCATGCTGCTCTTATTACTCTGACTTTATAATGTGTTTTACTGTCTTGGGATTCAAACAATGTCTGGCATATTGTAAACACTGCTAAATATTTTTGGAATGAGTGCATTTAGTGGGGTAAGTTGATTTACTATTTTAACCCTTTCTTTGAAGTTTCTTGCCTATTCCTGAAATAATTTTTTAGCTTGCTTTTCTTATGGTCAGTTGAATCATTAACTGTTGTTAAATCCTTGTTGACTCAGAACTCTCCATGTAGAGTTGCTCCTCAGAGTTGTACATAGAGAATCATGTCTTTTGATTTGCACTGTGCATTATAAGTATTGTGTTTCTCTCCTCATCAGCTTTGACTGGACATTATGTACCTGGTTTCAGCAATTCTAAGGGATAAACTTCTATAGAGTGATTCCTCAAACAGCCCATGTATGCTTGTATTTTACCATCCCAACTGGACATCTTAAATATAATAAATTTTCAAAGGTTGTTGTAATAGACTAGAGGCCTGATGCACAAATTTGTGCACAGGTGGGGCTCCTTGGCCTGGCTGGCAATTGGAGCCAATCCGGGCCAGCCAGCAGTGGGGGGGAGAGGGAGGAGGCTGTGGGAGGTTGGCCAGCCTCGGGAGGTTGGCTGGCCATGGGAGGTTGGCTGCAGGAGTGCACTGAGCACCAGAGGGCAGCTCCTGCATTGAGCGGCTTCTCCCTGGTGGTCAGTGTGCATCATAGCAACTGGTTGACAAGTCGTTCAGTTGTTTGATGGCTTAGGTTTTTATATATATAGATACTTAGAAACTTTATGAGATCATAAAATAAATGTATATTTTTTAAAAAGTCAAAAATATGTACAGAAATAGCCAAAAGAGAAAGTAAATATGTTGTGTGTCCACCAGCCAGTAACCCCATTCCTAGAGATTATTACCATTCATTTGTTCTTCTCCCAGACATTAGAAATAAATGTATATAAGTCTACATGTTTCATAAATGGCAGTATAGCTATATATAATTATAATTCCAGTTAGTAATAATTGATGACAATCTATGTTACTGTATATAACATTCTTTTTAAACTTAGTTTTTGTTATTTCACTGTAGGAATAACCCCAAAATTTTAATATATATAACCAATCCCCTATTGATATTTAACCAATTCCAAATTTATTTCTATTAGAAACAAAACCACAGAGATCATTTTTCTATGTACATATGCATATTTCTTTATTTCTTTAGTGTAAATGTTTAGATGTGAGATTGCTGGGTCAAAGGCTATTTTTAAATGTTGATAGATTGTTCCATGTTGCTCTTCAAAAAGATGTAAGCAAATTTATACAACTTATGAGAACAGTGCTGCTGCCATATCATTGCCAAGAATGGTCAAGGCTGAGATTTTATCCTACATACAAGTTAACAATCTCATGGATGCTGGAAGAAGACATGAGACTCCTGGGTCAGAAGCAAAGCACAGAAATAAAAGTAGTCAGATGATCATCATTTTCTTGTGCTGCTTCCTTGAGCCCTAATTTACACTGAGTGATGTGATGAGGGCCAGATGATTTTAGCACTTGCAGTAGATAAGGAAAGGAACCCCGTGCTTAGGGAATCTGTATCTTTCATAATAGGCTGCAAGTAAACCTGCCTAACCTTTGCCCTAGGTTGAGACATTATCTTTATTGTGCTAGACTAGAATCCTAGTGCACAAAATTCATGCACGGAGGGCAGGGGTTCCTCAGCCTGGCCTGCAATCTCTCCAATCTGGGATCTCTCTCACAATCCTGGACTGCTGGCTCCTAACTACTTACCTGCTTGCTTGCCTGATTGCTCCTAACCCCTCTGCCTGCCTGCCTGCCTGATTGCTCCTAACTCCTCTGCCTGTAGGTCTGATCACCCCTACCCTGTCCCCCTGCTGGCCTGATTGCTCCTAACTGCCTCTGCCTTGGCCTCAGCCCTAGTCTGGCCTCCCTCTGCAGGAGGCATCCTGGCGGATCAGGGGAAGGCACCACCCCCATTACCCCACTGCTGCTGCCATTGCTGGCCTGAGCCTCAGCCCTTCGCAGCCACCCACAGCTGCCTGAGCCTCGGCCCTCACAGCCTCTGTGGATTTGTCTGAAAGGACGGATGTCCAGAAAACATTCACTCTAATTAGTGTATTACCCTTTTATTAGTATAGATTTGGGGACCATTACAACCATGCAGAACTTAAACAAAACACATGACCCTGGCCAGTTTGGCTTAATGGAGAGAGCATCGGCCTATGGACCGAAGAGTCCCAGTTTTGATTCTGGTCAAGGGTACATGCCTGGGTTGCGGGCTCAATACCCAGTAGGGGGTCTGCAGGAGGCAGCTGATTAGGGGAGGCCTCCTAACTGAAAATGTCCAAGTCTGTTCTGGACATAGGGTCATGCTCTCCCCATGAGCTACTCAGAAGCTTCCAGTGTCTAACTACCATGCCCCCGATCCAGGCAGGGTTTCCCTCATGGTGACTGTTTGTCCTGCTCCCTCAGCTCTCTAGCCTGCTGTTTAGTCATCTGTCTGGTCGTTTTGGTTGTTATGGCTCCTGGCTTTTTATATATTAGGACTAGTGACCCAGTGCACACAATTCATTCACATCAAAAAGGGATTAATTAGAGGAAATAATTTAATTTTGCTATTTGTTCTTTATAACAGAAGTGTCAGAGATGAAAGAAAATTAGTAAAATGTATATGAAAACCTTCCTCCTATCAGAGTCAGGGGCACACCACGGGAAGCAGAATCAAATCCCCCCCCCCAACCCACATGCATCTCAAAATCACGAGAGACCCAGACCTGGACACCCCCCCATCCCATTGGGCTAGATCCAAACCCAGCCAGTCCTACCTTATCAAGCCCTGCTGCGCAGGGGGGATAGCCTCAGGTTCCCTGACTCGGCGCCAGGATGGGGGGCATGGCCTGAGGTCCCCCATCAAGCCCTGCCAGGTGGGGGGGACTCAGCCTGTGGTCCCCTGGCCCAGCACTGGGAAAGGGGCATAGGCTCAGGTCCCCATCAAACCCCACTGGGCATGGGTGGCGGCCTGAGTTCCCCCGACCCAGCACTGGGGTTGTACTTTGAGATCCCCCAACAAGCCCTGCTGGGTGAGGATGGTGGTCTGAGGTCCCCCTGCATGGTGCCAGTGTGGGGGGCGTGGCCTGAAGTCCCCTGTCAAGCCCCACCTGGTGGTATGAGGTCCCCTAGCCAAGCACCAGGACGGGAAGTGCACCTCAAAGTCCCCCGTTAAACCCCCACCGGGCAAAGGATGTGGCCTCAGGTCCCCTGGCCTGGCACTGGGGTGGGGAGTGTGGCCTGAGGTCCCCCAGCCTGATACCAGGGTGGGGGCGTGGCCTGAGGTCCCCTATCAAGCCCCACAGAGGGAGGAGAGGGCATAGCTTCAGGTCCCTGCTGATTGCTCATTAAGGTTCCTTATGAGAACTTGGCCTCAGCTGTGGGTGCAGCCATCTTTGTGACAGAGTGATGGTCAATTAGCATATTCCCTCTTTATTAGCTAGGATAGTGAACAAACCTGCCCTCTCCTCCACAGGGAGACCTTTCTTTATCTATGGAGGATATTTGCTGTAGAAACATCCTTAAAATGATAGTCTGGAACAAAGGCTCTCAGTGCCCCTGCTTATAAAACCAGTGAAGAATTGTCTCAGAATCATTGCTGCTAAGAGGATACAATCATTTTTTACATTTAATTAATTTTATGGATAAAAAATACTTTTTTAGTACTGCTTTAATTGTGCTTTTTTTTTGCTTATTGACAGAGTTGAATATCTGTAAATATTTATTAGCCATTTGTATTACTTACCTGTTTATATTCTTTGCCTAATTTTCCGTGGAAGTGTTCTTTCACTTACTGATTTGTAATAGATATTTACATGTAATAGCTCTTAATGACTTGGTACATCATTTACTAGTATTCCTTATATTCTTTTAATGCTGTTTCTGGGAGCTTTTGCTGCATGGAAATCTTTACTGTATATATTGTCAGTTCTGCTATTCTTTTTATGGCCTCTGAATTTCCTTGCAAGTTATTAAAATACTAGTGTGCCAGTGTATGAAATTTGTGCACATTAAAAGGGAATTAATTAGAGAAAATACTTTAATATTGCTATTTGCCCTTCTTCTGTAATAGAAATGTCAGAGATGTAAGAAAATTAGTAAAATGTATATGAAAATCTTCCTCTTGTCAAAGTCTGGAGCGTATCACGGGACTCAGAATCAAGTCCCACCCACCCACCCGCACCTTGAAATTGTGCGAGACCCAGACCCGACCGGTTCCACCCCTATTGGATGAGATTCAGACCCAGCTGGTCCCACCCCTGTCAAGCCCTGCCAGGCAGAGGGTGCAACCTCAGGTCCCCCGGTGCACGCCGGGTGGGGGGCATGGTCTGAGGGCTCCCACCCTGGTGCCAGGGTGTACTTTGAGGTCCTCTGGCAAGCCTTCCCAGGTGGGTGGGGAATGTAGCCTCAGATCTCTGCCCCAGTTCAACACCACACAGCCTCAGGTCCCTGATCGCTTGTTACTGGAACCCTGCCTCTGCTGTGGGCGCAGCCATCTTGTGTTACAGGAACCCAGCCTCCACTGTGGGCACAGCCATCTTGTGACAGCTTTATGGCATGAGGGTCAATTTGCATATTACCTCTTTATTATATAGGATTCTTTGTATATGTTCTTTTATTGGATGTTTTGTATTATGTACTTAGATTTATTTTTAAAAAATGGTTGCTATGATAATATTCTAAATTTACTTTTCTAAATGTCTGGGCATTTTCCCAAGACATTTTTGATAAGCCATCCTTTCCCTGTTGTTTTGATTTGACACATCCATTATAACATATTATATCCTTATTATTTTCTCAAAACTGACAAATCAGTAAGCAAAATGTGTTTGTCTCCTATAGTGAGTTTGAATTTGATTGAATCCATTTTATAGATTACTACTATATGTAGTTATTTGTTTTTAGTGGGTTTTAATCTTACGAAATATAAAATATCTTTTTTTGCCCTATTTAATGATTTTAGCCTTGGAGTCTACATTGTCTGAGATTACTATTGCCATCTGTGTCAGTTTTGTGTATACCAGATAGATCTTTATTGCCCATATGTTGATTTTCAATCTTTCTATTGCTTTACTTGCCTCTCTTATACACCAAACATCATACAGCTGGACTTTCATTATCCTTTTAATCTTCACTCCTCCCAATTTGAAAGTATGCCTTTATTTATTTATTTATTTATTTATTTATTTATTTATTTATTTATTTGCATTATAAAAAAAATCTGTTTCTAAAAAGATGATTATAGATTCACACACAATTATAAGAAATGGTACAAGAGATCCTGTGTAGACTTCATCCAGTTTCCTCCAATAGTAACATCTTGCATAAAACTATAGCATATTATACCTAGGAAATTGACACTGATAGAATTGACAAACCATACTCAGATTTCATCAGTTTTATATGCTCACGGGTGTTTAGTTCTCTGCAGTTTTATGTAGATCTTGTGACTATAACCAAAGCCGAAATACAGAACCATTCTATCACAAGGATCCCTTTTGCGAAAGGGTTTATCTTTTAATAGGAAATTTTAACTTATTTACAGTTACTTTTTTTTCTCTCCTGCAAGTTTTCAAATCTAGAACCATATATAATTGACTTTCTGTTACTCTCACATCTCCATTTAATAAGGTGAAACCTGTATTCCTTGGCTTCCCCCATTCTTGGCTCTATTGATTTTATTTCCTTTGTACATTACTTATCTTCTATTTTTCTCTAACCATCCCTTTCAACTTTACCACTACTCTTTCAGTAATGATTTAGATTTAACTATAAGGTCACTGGTTACTTTTTATATTCTATCCTCCCCTTTTAAAATTATTTATTATTTGTTTTAATTTCTTTGTTGACTAGAATACTTTGTTTTTATCCTCACCCAAGGTTATGTGTGTGTTTTTTTAAATTGACTTTAGAGAGAGAGGAAGGGGAGAGAAACAGACAGACAGACAGTGATGTGAGAAACATGAATCAGTTGCCTCCCATACATGCCCCAACCAGAGATTGAACCTGTAACCTTTTTGGTATATAGATGATGCTTCAACCAACTGAGCCCCATAGCTAGGGTAATGTTTTTAAGAAGAGTTATGGGAAGTTTACCTGCATGTCCAGAAATATTTTTATTTTGTTGTTTGTTTTTAATGAGAATAAGAGTTTTATTCTATCTTAATCCTTTAAACTTTCTATAGTATTACATGATCTCCTAGCATTTTCTTGAATTTTTGTCAGAGTCCATCTCTTCCTGAATTTATTTTTGGTAGATATTTGATTTCTTGCCTCTGTATTCTAGGTCACTTATCTTTTTTTTCATTTTAACATTAAATTTATTTGGCCATTGCATCTTTAATTTCTAAGAACTTTTTAATTGTGTTTTTTAAATTAGCTTGTTCTTATTTATGGATCCTATACCCTGTTGATTCCACTAAAGATAATAGCTATTTTAAAACGATTTTCCTATTTTTTGCTTTACCTTTTATTAGAGATCATTTGTATTAATTGCCTAACTTGTTCCTCCTGTCTTTAAGATGGATAATCCTACTCATCTTTATTAGTGCAGATTTATGTTGACTGATGTGATCCTGGTCAGGAGTCTCTTTCAAGTTGTAAAAGTCACTATTATCTTTTCCAGACAGGTAATTCCCTAAGGCCAGGTGACTAGTTGAGGCTCTGTGATCAGGCAGTACATGGAAACTGGGAGATATCTTTCAGGGTATACTGGTCAAGAACAGACTAATAACCTAGGACACCCACAATAAACCAGACCAGGATATCAAATCTCCAGCTTGACTTGTTTTGGTCCAAAATAAAGATGGAAGAACAATTCCAAAAGCATACAGAACAGTTCCATTCCCTAAGAATTCCTTTGAGTGGCTCCTTTTCAGTTATTGTAGTCATCCCAGTCTTTTCTCGTGACTTCCTGCCAACCACTGATCTGATTGTCTTCTCTATAGCTTTGGCTTTTTCAAAGTATCATGTAAGTGAAATTGAACAAACTGTAGTCTTTGGGTCTGGCTTTTTTCATTTACAAAATACATCTTAAGATTTATCTATGCTGTTGCCTGAATCAGGGTTCATTCCTTGTTATTACAGTAGTAGTACTTCATTGTATGGTTGTACCATTTATCCATTTGTCTGTGGAAGTGCATTTTGAATGTTGCCAAGTTGAAGTGATTATGGGTAAATCTATAAAATTTGTGTACAAATTTCTGTTTAAATTTCGGTTTTCTATACACTCGGGTAAATACCTAGGAGTGGAATCATTGGATGATTTGGTGAATGTATGGCTTGTTAATAGACTGCCAAACTTTTCAAAAGTGACTTTATAATTTTGCGTTCCTACTGGAAGTGTTTGCAGCATTCAATTTGATATCACCTTAAAATTTTATTAATCTGTAATTAACTTCCCAGATGTAAGATATTAAATACTATCTGTCCCAGAGTTTGTCCTTTCAAACTATGCTTGATACTACCTACTCAAGTGAAATGTTTGCTAGGACATACAAAAATAGGCCAAAAGAAAAAATGGTAGGTTGGACTTAATAAAAATTGAAAACTTTTCTCTTTAAAAATATTATCAAATAGATGAAAAGGCAAGTACAGACTGGAAGAAAATATTTGTGAAACATTTATCTTTTAAAGATTGTATTTAAAATGTGTAAAGAACTCTTACAAATCAGTAATAAGAAAAAAACTAATTTAAACAATAAGCAAAATAGACATTTCACTAAAGAAGATATAAATGGTAATTAAGGAGATGAAAATATGCTCCACATCACTATTTAGTCAATTGATAACTGCAAATGAAAACCACAAAATATCTAGGCCTACCCACTAGAATGGCTAGACTGACAATATTAACTATTGGTAAGGTTGTGGAGCAGCTAGAACTTTCATATATTGCTGACATGCTATAGCCATTTTGGAAGCATTTTGGCACTAGTAACAACTGAAATGTCTGTGAACAGGTGGATGCATATGCCCCCATATAATGCATATGAATCAGCAATAAAAAGGAACAAATGGCTGATATACATAACAGATAAATCTAAAAAATACACTGAGCAAAATAAACTAGACACACACAAAAATACAAATTTCACTAATATCTAACTCTAGAATAAAAGACAATCTTATTTATAGTGATAGATCAATATTTATTAGGTACAAAGGTTAGATGGGTGTCTGGGAGGTGACACCGGGGAAATTTTTGGGCTAATAGAAATATTCTGTGTCTTGGTTCTGGTGGTGGTTACATTGATATATGATATGCCTTTGTCAAAACTCAGTGAACTGTGCACTTAAAATGGAGTATATTTTTTGGAATGTAAATATACTGCAAAGCTAATTTAATAGTTTTACACGATTTTACTTCATTACTCTTTTAGTTTGAATGGCTAGCTGTGACATACCTATGATCTTGTGCTTGGACTTCTGTTAGGAAAGCTAACTAAATTCAGTATATTTTTATTATGTAAAATGCTCTTTATTTTAATGTACAAAAATGTATAGCTAGTATTTGGCTAAAGTCAATTTATATTTACTTGATAATTTCAATAGAGACATTTTTTTTTCTTTTTGATGAATCTACTAAAATTATCCCCAACCAGATATTCCTCATTTTTAATATTCCAGGTTTTAGTTAAATATAAACTATGTATCTGCCAAAGATTTGGGTTATTCTAATTGCATAGTTCTTCCCATTCAGATGGTTTATTTGTACCCATCATTAAACAGTGAAGAAAAGGTAAATATGGTATAGATCATGTAGCATAGTGACATTTGTATCTAAAGTATTTTATATTATCAAAACTAATTAGAAACATGTTCTTCCCTGTCACTTGGTGATATAGTACCTTGAGCAGGAAGAAGATTTACAGATCCATTGTATGAAAACATCACAGTTGACTTATTCTATCGCTATGCTTTTTTTTTTTAATTGACTTAATTCTTTTTTCTTGCTACTAAAGATTGTTATATTAACATTCTTGCCAGCTTTGAAAAGGCCCCTGCAATATTTTATAAATTTAGATAAGCTTGTTAAAGAAAGTCTAGAAAAGAGAGAAAACATTTTTCAAAACTAATCATTATTAATTTCTAGTTTAATTCTAAATCTTATCTCTTACAGTATTTCTGACAAGTCTATTGTTAGTTTGACTTACCACTTCTTAAGTTCTTGCCATTTGTTCATTAACTTATCAGAAGTTTTGAAGTGCCCACTGTGTCCCAATACTCTTTGTATATTCCTGAAAGAGAGAGAGGTGCTCTTTGCCTCTTTGGTTTTCAAGCTTTTGAGAGAAGGTACTATTTGCCTCTCTATTTCAAACTTATCCTCAGCCCTTATGTTGTTTTTTTCTGCATGTCCCCTGCCTTCTGCTTTACTCGCCTGGATTTGCATGAGCTTTAAAGCTGGATTGAAGGCTGTATTCTTTTTTATCCACCTGGTTCAGTTAAGAACTCTACCTATTTACCCTATATTGGGGACTTGTGATTAAAAACTATAACTAGTAAAAATGTTTTGACTAAAGGAGAATTTGCTTAGAGGAAGAGGTGCATAAAGTCATAATATTCCATCCCAGAAGACTCCTTAATGACCTTGTTACATTCTCTTAATATAGCACATTGGAATGTAAATAATTATAATGAAGGAAAAGGATGCTTTTGCTAATAACAATATCAACCTGTCTTTTCAAGTTCAAGAATTGCCTTTTTTTTATATACTTTATTGATTTTTTTACAGAGAGGAAAGGAGAGGGATAGAGAGCCAGAAACATCGATGAGAGAGAGACATCGATAAGCTGCCTCTTGCACGCCCCCTACTGGGGATGTGCCTGTAACCAAGATACATGCCCTTGAAGGAATCGAACCTGGGACCTTTCAGTCCGCAGGCCGATGCTCTATCCACTGAGCCAAACCGGTTTCAGCAAGAATTGCCTTTCTTGAACTGTTTTTCTCTCTCGTTCTTAGGTTATCTCCTTTTTTGAGAATTTTTTTCAGCCATAATTTTTCTAGTTCTCCATAATCACCCTATGGTCTTAATACAGATTTGGAGTGTTAAAAAACAACACATTGTGTTTAAGAAAATAACTTTCTTTTACCTCTCCAATCATCTCTTTCATGAAACTTTCTTAATTTCAGAGCTTCTTTGTGACCAAGGTCAAGTCTTTTACATATTCTGGGGCTGCTTTTACACTAAGAAAAGTTACTGCTATTTTTTTTTTTAACCTTCTCTTTGAACAATATGTGTATACTATTCCTTATTGGATAGCTTCAATGAAAATCATACATTTGATTCTCGCCTAGTGTGCTTTTTTTTAATTTTATTGTCAGATGTTTCCCCTTTTTTTCTATATCAAGAACTTTCTTTGCTTCATTTTTTGGTCTACCTGTGCCTTATCTTGAAGAGTCACTGACTTTATTTCTGTGTTTATTTTAACTGTCTTCTGCCATCTACTCTGCCAGTCTTAAAAAAAAAAAAGCAGAACAAATGTTTATTGACATGTACTAGGCCCTGAGGGTATAGTTATAATTAAGACACATTCTCTGAACTTGAGGAATTTATTGTCTGCTAGGGTAGAAAATTATCTCAGAATATAGGGAATGATGCATTACGTGCAAGAGCTAATAAAAAGTAGGTGATAGATAAGGTCTAAACCTAACCAAAGGATGGATAAGAGGGTGCCAAGCTGAGGAAGAACAGGGTGTTCCAGTGCAACCCACCTTAGTGGCAAAGCCTAAGTACAATTTGGTGGTTGAAGCAAATATGGGAGAAGACTGGAGCCAGGTAGATGGAATGTTGTAGTGTATCATTTTATCAGAAAGAGAGCCTTCCTTTAATGGTACCTTAATAACCTTGAGAATGAGGAAGACCCAAGAGGAAACTGAGAAGCAGTTATTTGAGCGATAGGAGGAGATACAAAAGCATGTGGTGCCACAGAAACCCAGAGAGGGGGCAGGCCTGCAAAGAGGGCTGGTTATGAGTGTCAGCTCTGTATAACAAATTAAACCATAATCCACTCTTCTTGATCATTTCCTCCATTTGCCTATGTCTTGATTTCTAGCCTCAACCAGAAAAGTCCTTTCCTCAAAATAGTGTCTCTTGATCAGTTTCAGCAGTATACAGAAATAGCGATTAAGATTTGGCCTGCTTTCTTGATTTGGTACCATATTACACACTCTTACCTTTTAGTACTATGCTGCAAAGCTACCTAAATGCTCTTTTTATCTCCCACTTCATTGACATGTCTCTGTGGGATATTTTGCAAGTAAGTATTGTGTTACGACTGCCTTCAATATATGACACTGCCTATTGCCTGTCCTTTTTATCTTTTTTTCTGTGTCTTCACTTTAAGTCAAGAATCCTCTTGAGTTTTCAACTTGTTTTCCAGGTTCCTTTATCACACTATGAACCTAGCCTTTATGTGGCCCTGGCTCAAGTTTATTCCCATTGCCTCCTTTTGCTTATTTCATGAAAAGTCCTTTTCCTTCCTCCCTTTTCCTCTACCGAAGCACGAGCCGTCTTCTCCACAGTTCCTGCCATCCTGTTTCTCTCCGCCTCATCGACTCCCCATCTCACTTCAAATCTCAGTGGTAAACATATGTTCTCCCTTGTCTGTACCACTTAATTTCTCTTTCCCACTGCTTTCTCTGTAATGGTATTATTTAACTTTGGTAAGCAGTTTATTATATGAAAGACATAGTTGAAAATAAAGCATTATAATAAAATCATGTCCTATAAAGCAAGTTGTTTCCCAAGGAGTATGAAGGTCTCAGGATACAAGTTAAGTGGCTTTTGTTTTGTATTCCTTGATTATGTGAGTATAAAAGTTCATTGTGTTGCCAAGAAATTCTCACTTCATAATCATAGCAGATAAATGATTGGATTAAGCAAGTAATAAAATAAAGGTCACCCTATTTTTAATTCAGATTTTTTGTTAAATGGAAAATGGTATTTTTATATATTGCAAGTGTCTTTAAAGAAGCATTTTGAACTGAAAAGAAAATGTCTCCCAAAGATAAATTTTTATAAGCGTCCTTTTGGAAAAATTTAGTGTACCAGACTAATATTTACATATTTGCACTAGGTGGAAAAAATAATTTTGTTTATAAATCCCATTCTCTTAACAAAAGAGAGTTATTGTATCTTGTGCATTGGTTTATTGCCCACTGGGATATACATTGGTTATCACAAATCACCTCCATTCTTTGGCAAAGGTCCAAACAATACATAGACAGTTTGGACTTCTCTGTTGGTCGCTGCTGTCCACATGTGTCCCGAGACTATGACTCTGTTCCCCTTTTCAGCTTCATTTCCCAGGGAAAAGTAGAGTGAATTATCCTCTCTCTTCCATATGTTCTTCATCACCACCAAAACACTTTCATGTGTGATCTTAGTTGATAGAAAGGAGTTTAGAATCAATGAAAGATGTTAATAACAATGGGTTTGCATATTTTTCCTCTACCTAGTTTATTTTTAAAAACAGATTTTTAATTTTATTTTTTTGAATAGTGTTGCTGTTTGCTTTTTCATTTTTTTTTTGCTTATTTTTAGCTTTATCTCACAAAAATTAACTCTAAAGATTATTTATTGTTGGAAAAAATAAAGCATCCATTTACATTTCTCTTATACACTGAAGATATTTGAACATGTAATACATATATTTATAGTTTGTAACTCATTTTTATATATGTTGCCTCAATGTGAAATTTTATATAACAGCCTAAAAATGGCATTGCACATATGACACTTGCTGCTTTTGCTAGTATCCCATCTCTATAGTGGTAAAAGCTAGCTGGGAAACAGTTGTAAGGTTTGTGGTTTATATGTCAAATAGAATTTGACTTTGACAATTTGTCTCAATCTTTTCGTTAAGAATATGAACATTCACATGAATGACATCTAATTTGCAGATGTTTCTTTGGTTTTATAAAATTTTTATTTCCTGAAAAATGCTGTTTTAAAAAGAGAGTGAAAAGAGCTTGTGTGAGCAATTTATAGGCTGCGGAGTGAGCAGTGATGTCCAAAGATTTTACAGTCAAATGCATCCCCATCTACCTTGGCAAATGGTATTTCCTTCTCTCGGAAGATTTCTAGGAATAAAGCATATAGTCTCCCAAATTAGCTGACCAGTCAGTTGAGTTGGATACTTATACATTGTTGTTTATTTCCTAAATTTCATTTTTATAATTTAAATTTATTTCATTACTTTTTTTCCTTTAAGAAAGAGAGTGACTAAGTAACTTCTTTGGAAAATGATTCCTCTTAATTTACCTGTGGACTTATTTTAAAATAAAATATACATGGTAAAATAAAGAGCTGTATCATTTCACATTTTGGTGTAAAAGATTTAATATTTTTGCAGTGGTAAATTTTTTTTTTTACTTGACAGATTAATACTTGCGGTAGGTGAGATGTTTGCATAAGCAAGTGATCTACTATGTAATTTTTTTTTTCTACATTTATAACATGACCTGTTCTTCAGCACTGTAAATCTTTAGAAAGGGTTTAACCTCTGTCCTGGGTTGTGGAAGCATCCCTGCAAAGATGGTTCCCATCTGCTTCTAACAGGCTTTGAAGTATTACCAGGTCAAGACTACTTCTTTTTAAAGTTTTTGACTTGGGGATGGAGTATGGACTCTAAACCATGAGGGAAGTATGAACTTAGTTTCACACCGTGTACATAGTACATGCCCCATAAGGGTCTGATTTTACTCTGGTGACTTTTCTCCCATTGCCTAGGTTGATATCACATCTTGGGCTTCCTGGTCAGTGAGCTAAGTTTTCATATTCCTGATTTCATGAATAGGGTGAACTTTGCTGAGTTTTGGCTTTCCAAATGGCACCTGTGGTATCTTAAAACCACTAAAGCCTGTAACTGGTGCCATGAGTCATATTAGCTTCAGCTCCTGCTCTCTGTCTTTTTCTTTTTTTAATTAAATCTTTATTATTCAGATTATTACATTTGTTTCTCTGTTTCCCCTCCATAGCTCCCCTCCATCTGGCTCCCACCATTACCTCCCTTCCGTTGACCTCATCCATAGGTGTATGATTTTTGTCCAGTCTCTCCCTGTACACCCCTCACCTTTTTCCCCCTGAGAATTATCAGTCCACTGCCTTTCTGTGCTCCTGAATCTATTATATTCACCAGTTTATTCTGTTGATCAAATTTTTAATTCACTTAATTTTTAGATTTCCCTTGTTGATAGATATGTATTTGTTGTTCATAATTTTTTGTCTTTTACCTTTTTCTTCTTCCTCTTCTAAAAGAGTACCTTTCAGCATTTCATATAATACTGGTTTGGAGTTGATGAACTCCTTTAGCTTTTTCTTCTCTGTGAAGCTCTTTATCTGCCCTTCAATTCTGAATGATAGCTTTGCTGGATAGATTATTCTTGGTTGTAGGTTCTTGCTATTCATCACGTTGAGTATTTCTTGCCACTCCCATCTGGCCTGCATCGTTTCTGTTGAGAAATCAGCTGACAGTCGTATGGGTGCTCCCTTGTAGGTAATGAACTGTTTTTCTCTTGCTGCTTTTAATATTCTCTCTTTGCCTTTTGCTCTTGGTATTTTAATTATGATGTGTCTTGGTGTGGTCCTCTTTGGATTCCTTTTATATGGGGTTTTGTGTGCTTCCTGGACTTGTAAGTCTATTTCTTTTACCAGATGTGGGAAGTTTTCAGTCATTATTTCTTTAAAAAGGTTTTCAGTATGTTGCTCTCTCTCTTCCTCGGGCACCCCCACAATTCTGATGTTGGTACGCTTGAAGCTGTCCCAGAGGCTCCTTACATTATCTTCACATTTTTGGATTCTTTTCTCTTCTTGCTTTTCCAGTTGAGTGTTTTCTGATTCTTTGTATTTCAAATTTTTGACTTGATTCTTGCCTTTCTCCAGTCTGCTGTTAGGTCTTTGAATAATATTTTTTATTTCAGTCAGTGTATGTTTAAATTCTAGTTGGTCCTTTTCCACCTCTAGTTGGATCTTTTTCGTCTCCTCTTGGGACTCGCTAACTTTACCCAACTTTTCTAGGATATTCTTGAAAAACCTTATAAGCATGGTTTTGAGCTCTATATCCAATCGTTTTTTTCCCTCCATTTCTTTTGTTTGTGATCCCTTCCCTTGTCTCAGCATTTTCACTATGCAGGGAGAACTTCTGTGTTGGATTCAGCCTTATGATACCAGACTTGCAAAACCGCAAAAGCCTCTCTGTTGAGCTTGGGATGGGTGGAGTCTCAGGGCTTAAGGGACTGCCTTGCCTTCCAGTCGGCCCCGCCCTCCACGGCCCCTGAGTCTCATGTGACTGGGTAATTGCTGGAGCGGTCCCTGTGCATGTGGGCTCTCTAGCAGTGCCTCTAGACTGCTGCCCCTCCGGCTCCCCTGCGCTCCGGGACCATATGAGTCTGGGTCCCTAGGGTTTCACCTGAAACTGGGGTTTAGTGCAGTTAGAAATGGCACAGTTGGGAGGGTCTGTCTCCCGCCCACTCGTGAAAGCCAGCAGCACAATCAGCAGTCGGTCCTCTGCGGGCAGTGCCGTGCACGCCACCAGACTTCTGATCTTTTGCAACTCCCCTAAATTTCTCTGCATTTCTCCCTTTTCACAGTCCAAACTCCCCCCATATGAGTTTCGGCTGGATCTGGGGTTTAGTGTCGTAGGATAAGGGGTTCATTGCTGTTGGGGGTCTCCGTTTCCCTCCTGCCAGAGAAAGCCAGCCAGGTTCTCTGGCGCCCGCTCTCTGCATGCATGCGTCTCTGTACCTCAGCTTTTTGCAGCTCCTCTGGGTCTCTGTGAGCCCCTCTCTTTCCTTCTAGTTGTAGAACTTCCACTCAGCCAGCTTTCCTGTGGTTCTGGATGGTGTCCGTTCTGTCTTTTATTTGTAGTTTTGCAATTGTTGTGCGAGGCAGCAGTGTAGGTGCTTACCTATGCCGCCATCTTGGATTCCTCCTCCTGCTCTCTGTCTTTGATTTCCTCTGTTTCTCACAATTGTGGATTTTCCTCAGTTGTTTCAAGCTCAGCTATTTATTTACTGTTTTACTTGTTACATTTGTCAAGCATTTCACTTGGTTTGGGTCTGGCTGGGATTGAGAAATAGAAGGATGCTGTTAGGTAATTTTAAATTATTTTAGATATAAATTCTTTGTGTGCTTATTACCTTTTCTGTCAGCAAGTCAGATACTTTGTTTTTACTATGTGCTGATTACTTTGAGAACTGAAGATATTTGGCTACATTCCCTCCTTCAAGAAATGCAGTTCTATGTAGACCCTTGTGGAAATAGGTTATATATCTGATATAAAGATCATACAGCAGATAGTAGAAAATAAACTTACTTATGTGTATTATAAATTATAATGTTTTATAATCTTAGAGCTAAATATTTAAAAGGCTAGCACATTGTTCTACTAAATAGATGTTAGTACATTCCTCTTCTTTTACTTAGGAGAAGTTAAGCTCCATACTTTACAGGTACAAAAATAAGCATGTTTGATTTCCTTGTTTGTGTAGATAAGAAATTAAGTACAGGGTCAGGTCTGGCTGTGAACTGGTAGAGCTGGCCAGGAATAAAGGCAGATATACAGAGAGCTCAGACCTCTTCAAACTGGGGTCCTCTTGATAGTTAAAAATTGCAAACTAGTCGAATTTTAAAAAACACTATCTGATCCCAATAAAATGTCTGTTGGTATAGTTTGACTCATAAGCTCTGGGTTTACAATCTCTATTTAGAAAGGATTCATTATTATATTTTTATACATTCTTTCATAAAATTAGGAAGATATATTAGTTATTCATAATAGTCCACAAATTCAGAAAAGTGTGACCTATTCAGTTTGAAAGTTCTGTCTAACAAGTAGCTGTTTATCAATGATAAATCTTTTGGGATAGTTGACTTCCTAAGTTGAAAATTAAAATATTCTTTTAAATTCTTATCTTCTAGGTAATTGAATGTCACATGTCAGCATTTGTACCTGAAGTCAACGTGCCATTTTCAGGCTGCATGGATGAGTGCCAACTTTTGCATATCCTGTGACCTTTCTATCTGGGGGTGAGTGATTTCTAAGAGTGGCTGGCAACAAACCAGATGCCAGCCAGCCGTAGACCGCCCTAACAAATAATCTAAGAGCTATAAATTAAACACTATCTGGTGATCTGTGATGTGTAAGGCAGTTAATTTAGTTGGTCTGGATTAACTGTCAGCTCCAGAAAACTATATTCCCATAATGTGAGATCTGTACTCTGCATGTTTTGGCATGAATAATAATTAACAATAGGGAATCACTTGTTAAAAAGTGAAATTAAACATTGCTAAGATTTTTTGGATTTACAGCAATATTTTAATGGTTTACCATAAACTTTAAGTTATTTTAATTTTTAAAGTTTAAACTCAGTATTTCTTGAAGGATAGTTATAATTTTGTATAAAATGGGAGTTTTGAGGTGATACATCTTCCATTGTTTTATAATATTAGTTTTGCTTCTCATATATCATAAAATTGTATCCATTTCAATATTTGGATTTCTTAAAAATACATTAGAAGATTATACTAGAGATTCACATTTACAGTGAATTTTTTTTTTCAGTTTCATTCTCGGAAATTACATTGGGTAAAAAGCCTGCTTATTACCTCATTTTTATGCATTTTTATGCTTATTTAAATTATTTTACTTTATCAAGCCATTCAATTTTTTTAGAACATCCTTCAGAGAGTTTATGCATCTTATGGAAGACACCTGACCTTTTGAAGCTTCATAATTCACATCTGCATGTCACCAGTCTTCCCCATGTTAACAGTTCTGACCATGTTTTATTATCTATGCCTGCGGCGCCGAGCCAGGACAGCTGCGAGGGGAGAAATGATGAACAGCCATAGAGCCATAGAATCAAACAGCCGGACTTCCCCTCTGAATGCAGAGGTGGTCCAGTATGCCAAAGAAGTGGTGGATTTCAGTTCCCATTATGGAAGTGAGAATAGTATGTCCTATACCATGTGGAATTTGGCAGGTGTCCCAAATGTATTCCCAAGTTCTGGTGACTTCACTCAGACAGCTGTGTTTCGAACTTATGGGACATGGTGGGATCAGTGTCCCAGTGCTTCCTTGCCATTCAAGAGGACACCGCCTAATTTTCAGAGCCAAGACTATGTGGAACTTACTTTTGAACAACAGGTGTATCCTACAGCTGTTCATGTTCTGGAAACCTATCATCCTGGAGCAGTCATTAGAATCCTAGCTTGCTCTGCAAATCCCTATTCCCCAAGTCCACCGGCTGAAGTAAGGTAGGACTCATTTTGTAATGATCATGTCATATGGCTGAAAGGTATTGGTTGTTTTAATGTTGCAGGGCTTGTTTTACTGGAATCATCCTCTTACGTAATTTAAAAAGATTTGATTTTAAAAATGTTCCTTAGTTTTTTGATGGGAAAAGAAAGATCACATATATGAAGATTTAACACATTCTTCATACTCTTAACACCTCACAGCATAATATTCAGAGACTGTGAAATTTGTGTGTCACAGAATTTACTATTTACATAATTATTTTGTATAGCAATGCCTCTTTATTTCTCTTTCTCTTGTTTTTGTAGTTCAGATGCTGGTTTTTTAATATATAATTATTTGACCAGTATATTCACATATTTCTTCAGCCTAAAAAGTGCCTAATTTTACAAAGTACCCTGTTCTCCATGAGCCTAGAACTCATCTCTCCCTCCCTGAAAAAATACAAAAAAATTCCACTTTTGTTCATTTCTTTTGCATTTTTCCAGTTTACTTATATAAATATAAGCAAATATAAATATAGTTGTATTCTCTTTATACACAAAAATAAGCACACTGTTATATTGTTTTGTACCTTGTTTCATTTAATAGTACATATTGGATCTTTTCATAGAAGTGCAAAGAGTGCTTACTCATTCTTTTCTACAGTTGCAAGTAATGCACAATGTATGTATACCCCACCTTATTAACTACTCTCCTGTTGATGAGTACTCAGTTGTTTCCATACTTTTGCTGTTATAAACTTTAAGATAGTATATAACCTTGTCATGGGTGACTTCACATGTGTGCACATGTGTGATAAATTCTCAGGGTTGCTGGGCCAAGTTTCTCTTCATTTATAATTTTAATATATAGTGTCAATTCTACCTCCAAAGAGGCTCTACTTATTTATATTTCCAGTAGCAATTTATGTGCATACATGTTTTGCCAAAGCCCCACCTACAGAGTGTGTTAATACATTTTAATATTTTTGTCAATTTGGTAAGTAAAAATGTTTCATGTTAATTTTAAGTTAAAATTATTATCTGAGATTGAATATCTTCTCATGTTTAAGAATCGTTGATATTTCCTTTTCCTTGAACTATCCGATTATATTATTTGCCCATTTTTCTATTACTTGTTGATATTATCACTTTTTAGATCTTTATGTCACTTTATTAACTTATTCACTAAATATTTGTGTGTCTACCATGTATTAAGCATTATGCTAGTTATTAGGGGTACAACGAAGAGCCAAATAGAGAAAACCCCTGCCCTGGAGTTTATTCTAGCCCCAGAGCAGTTTGTTGGCACCTGTTAAATTGTAAGACCCCAGGTGCCAGTGGAGAAGCAGTGGGGGCAGGGATCAGCTGACACCTGACATACTGCGTCTTTGACTTCCCTGTCTCCTCAACTCCGCAAAACAATGCCCAGCCACCCAGGAAACAAATGCAGAGCACAGCCCAACTCAAGCTGGAGACTGCTGATATGATCTTTATTGTTCTTTTCAGAACTGCCTTGATAATTCATTGTGAACAATATTATTAATGAACCCAATTATTTTTTTAAATCTTTGTTATTGAAAATATTACATATGTCCCCTAATTTTCACCATTGACCCCTTCTAGATTACCCTCACCCCCTACCCTAGACCTTCACCACACTGTTGTCTATGTCCATGGGTTAAACGTGTAAGCATACAAGTCCTTTGGTTGGTCTTTTCCCATATACCCACCCACCTCTGCTTTTCCTCTGAGATTTCAACAGTCTGAATCAAATTATTTTAAACACAAAAAACCAGCATCTTTTAATATACAGGTGTGTTTTTTTTCTGAGAGGAAATAAAAGTACTTTGGGCAGAATCCTTTCTTACATAAGAATTGGTTTTTTGGACTCTGTCATAAAATGCTAACCAAATTTAGAGATAAAAATCTATGAAACATGTAATGTCTTTCCTCAAATCTATATGCTTTTGGTTCCTAGCTGAGAGCTCTAATGTGATAGTGACTAAAGTGACAGCTTTATTTACAGTGATATCTAATGTATTTAACTAATTTTTAGCTTTATTCCACAGAAAATACCATTACATTTTAGAAGAGAAAGAATCTAACCAACATTTATTATTGCAGAAGAAAGGTTTTTTTTTAATTTTCCTGATTATGAAATCAATAGATGTTTCATTGTTTAAAAAGCTTGTTAGAAAATTCAGAAGAAGAAAAAATAAAAAAAATATATACAGGTGAAAAAACACTTCACAGTATTCTGCCTGGATTCGGTAACTGTTCCCATTTTGGTGAATTTTTTTGGACAGTCAGAAACATTGCTTGCTCTGCCAGTTCAGTCTTAGAACAAAGAAGAGAGCCAGACAACTATGGCTTGTGTTCTTTTGAGTTTACAGGCCAGCATCGAAGAGGACCTTGAGTTTATAGGGAATATGTATTGGTGGAAGGAAGAGCCTCATTCATTCGGCTAAGGGAAGTAACTTTGAGACTGAGGATCAAGGAGGCTTTAGTTTGGATAGGGAAGGTGGAGAGAGAAGAGCACATGCAAAGGTGAAATCATGAGCTGAGCTCTTGGGGTTTGAAGAAGTGGGAGTCCCAGAGTATAGGAAATGAAGTATTGAAGGGCCACCAGCATGGAAGTGCCATTCTTAAGCTCTAGAGTAATGTCTTCCAGACTTTGGGATGTCATAGAGCTCTTAGGCCCAGTTTCCCAGAAGCAGACCTTGAGAAGACTATTCCTATGCAAGTGATTTGTTATGGAAATCCTCTTGGAGAGACCAGTATGGGAGTGGGGAAAAGCGCTTTGGGGAAGGGGAGAAGTCAGGCAAGGATGCAATTTCATGTGTGCAGTCCCAGTCAGCCTGGAGGCAAAGTTTCTAGAGAGAGGAGCTCTCACACAGCTGCACCTGTCTGTCGTCAGCTATAGGCTATGGGAATGGAAATCTCTCAGTCACAGACCACACCCTGGCTGAAGAGCCTCCCCCATTAAGTTCTCTGAAGGCTGGAGGTGGAAGCCCATAGTTGAAGCAAGTAGAGCACAGATAGGAAAAGTCAGCTATGAGAGTGAGCCTAATAGTAATGATAATAAAAATTAGAGAACTGATACAGGATTATCAGATTATTTACTTAGCTAAATAAACACATATTAAAAAGGCAAACAAATGAAACACCAACATCATTTATTATTACCATCATCTCATAGTAAAACCTCAGTTTATACTGAGAAATTAGCACAATCGGAATCTTGAAAAAAGAACAGTTGGCAATTTTACACGTAAATATGTGCATATATATATAGATATATATATATACATATCTATATATCTATATCTATCTATATCTATCTATCTATCTATATATCTATATATATCTATATATATCTATATCTATATATATATATAATTTTTTTACATTTAGCCATGGAAACCTCTATCACACACTGTTGTTTGGGAATTGCTGGACTATACTGCCTATTATTAATTGAGCACCTGGTTTTATGCCAACCTTAGGAGGTAGTAACTGAGAGTGTGAATTGGAGTAGCTCAGGAGTTTGTTTGCAGAAAATGGACTTGTAGTCCCAGGACATTAAGAATTTAAAAGCAGGCCCTGTCTGGTTTGGCTCAGTGGATAGAGTGTCTGCCTGCTGATGGAAGGGTCCCAGATTCAATTCCGGTCAAGGGCATGTACCTAGGTTGCAGGCACATCCCCAGTAGAAGGTGTACAGAAGGCAGTTGATTGGTGTTTCTCTCTCATCAATGTTTCTGGCTCTCTATCCTTCTCTCTTCCTCTCTGTAAAAAATCAATAAAATATATTTTTAAAAAAAGAATTTGAAAACAGCCTTTCCCCATTTTGACCAGTTGCATTTCTTTGTTCAAAGAGTAAAGTAGAAAAGTTACAGTCTATAAGGTCTCAAAGTCTTCTGACTTCTTGCCTAGTGCCCTGTTAAGGGGAAAGAAAATAAGGTAATATAGAGTGTCCTCGTCCTGAGGATAAGATCTTAATGGGCGCTGGTGTAAGAGGTAGAAAATAGGTTAGCGTGGGGTTATACACTGGAAGAGAGATACAGAGGAATAAAAAGACTAAATGAGGTCAGTAAAAAACTGTTGGGAATAAAGTTATTTGGGGATAAAATTTAGTGGTATGGATCTCTTCTGGGTGTTTTTTGTTTGTTTTTGTTTTTTAGTATTAAAAGAAGTTTAACCACATAATAGTGAAGTTAAGAAAGCAAAGAGAAAGGAAGTGGCTGTTGTGCAGAGAATGTACTGCCAAAAGGGGTTGCTTAATGAAGCAACTATTTCATGAATTGGTAATGGGATAATCTCATTGACTTTGTGGGCCAACAAGCATGATCTTGCCATTTAAGTCAGAGTTGACCAGACCCTTTACTGGTTGATTCTTTTTAAAGCAGCTGCCAGTTTGTTAGTTCCAATTAGAGATGGGCTGGGAGGCAAGGAGTGAGTAGGTACACCCATCAGAATACTATTCCTTTTTCCTTGTTGTGTTCCTGACCTTTCCTGTTGCTTTCACTTGCGCCTGGTAAAATAGAAGAGCCTTGGCAAAAGAACTTTCTTTTTGCTGGTGACTAGATATGCTTACTAATCAGGAGAACGTTTGGTTATACAGAAGCTTTTTGCATTTATATGCCTGGCTTTCAACCTGAATACATAGGAAACTTGTTTTCATTTTATTCTCCCTTCCTCTCTTACCTACCTGCTGCTTCCAGTGAACCCTAGAGAGACTTTCTCAGTGGGATCACAACAAGTCAGAAGTCACACAGAGTGGCTTGTTTCTTAATTTCTAACCACTGGACACATAGTAGGCATTTAGTACAACCAACAGAAGGAGAAATAGGTGTGCTGGTGAAGAGAGTGCTGTTGGTTATCATCCCAGAATTAAGTGCTCTGAAGGCAGATTGAAGCAGAGCCTGAAAGGGATTCCAAGTTGAGTTCTGCATGTGTATTATTATAGACTAGTGGCCTCTTGCACAAAATTCGTGCACATTAAAAGGGAATTAATTAGAGGAAATATTTTAATATTGCTATTTGCCCTTTCTCTGTAATAGAAATGTCAGAGATGAAAGAAAATTAGTAAAATGTATATGAAAATCTTCCTCCTATCAGAATCTGGGGTGCACCATGGGACCCAGAGTCAAGTCCCCACCCATCCATGCATGCCTTGAAATCATACAAGACCAGATCCGGCTGGCCCCACCCCAATCAAGCTCTGCCAGGTGGGGGAGGGGGGAAGCGCAGTCTCAGGTCCCCTGGCCTGGCTAACAGGGGGCACAGCCTCAGGGCCCCCAGAGCATGCCAGGTGGGGGTGGGGGGGTCACAGCCTCAAGTCCCTCAGCTCACCCTGAGGTTTCCTGGCCCAGTACCATGGTGTGGGATGTGGCCTCAGGTCTTCCAGCCCAGCACCAGGCGGAGGGCATGGCCTGAGGTCTCCTGGCCTGGGTCGGGTTGAGGAGCGTGCTTTGAGGTCCCCTGTCAAGCCCTTCCAGGTGGAGGATGCAACCTGAGATCCCGGCGCAGACTGGGGCAGGGGTTGCAGCCTGAGGTCCCCCAGCCTGGGCCAGGGTGGGGTGTGCCTTGAGGTCCCCCCGTCAAGCTCTGCTGTGTGGGCAGCGTGGCCTGAGGTCCCCTGTTAAGCCTCACTGGGCAGGGGATGCAGCCTCAGATTCCCTGCCCTGGCCCAGCGCCATGTAGCCTCAGGTCCCTGCTGATTGCTCCTTAAGGCTCGTTAGGGGAACTCAGTCTCTGCTGTGGGTGCAAGCCATCTTGTGTTATGGAAACTCCCACTCCCTCCCCCCTCACTCTCCCCCCATCCCCTCTCCCCTTGCCTGGGGGCGCCACCATCTTTGTTGTGGCATGATGGTCAGTTTGCATATTCCCTCTTTATTAGATTAGATTTAAAATACTTACATAGAATGTAGAGTTTGGCAGGTTTGTCCAGTAGATAAATATATTGTGTGAGCATATATAGTAAACATGTTAATATACAGAATACAAAGTTTATGACTTAGAGCAGTTTAATCACATCAACATTTATTAAAAACGTTGGTACTTTCTCATAGAAAATGTATGTATGAATCTGTGTGCGCATATGTACATTTGTTTACATTTTCTTGCTTGTTCTCACTACTCTTCAAGATTCTGACTTGAGTTTTCTGGAATAAAAAAATATTGTTATATTCTTGTTTGATAAAATAGATAACTTTCTCTTCCTAACTTTGAAATAATATATTCTAGTTCTATCAGGAATTTTAAACAAAAGTTAATTTTAATTCAGGTATTCCCAAATCAATTTCTATTTTGTCTCATAGTTAATATTAATTTAATCAAATGGCCACAAACCTATAAAATAATCTTTCCATCTTTTAAATCATTTTTCTTTACTTTGTAGGTTATCAATAAAGTTCAAAAAATGTATAAGTAAACTAATGATACTTGAAAGTTTTTTTATGTTTAGGTACAATTTTAAATATTTCTAAAAACTGATAAGGACATATTGTTCTACTTTTAAGTATGCTATCATATTTACAATTTATGATATGTGTATAACTAAATACAGGATGAGGGCAAAAGTGGGTTCAGAGTTCATATGGAAAATAATCCAGTAATTAATAATAATACAAGAACAAACTGTTTTGCATACTCACAACTGTAAACCTGTGTTTGCCTCACCCTGTACATAATGTTCATGCTGCATAGAAGTCAGAAGCAAGAATGGTGCTAAAATAACATTAACCATGATATACTAAACATGTTAAGGAAGTCTATTTAAAGCATTATCTTTACATCCCTGTGACTCTTTTGTAACTACCAATTTGTACTTCTTATCCCTTCACTTTTTTCTTCTATAGAGTATATGGCTCACTGTGAAATTAGAGATTATTTTTAAATATAAATAATGATTTCATTGGTCATTGTTATATTCTATTGGCATATGCTTCTTTGAAAGCAGTTTGCTGTCTTTATTGAGAGACCTAATATTCTTAGTCTTTGACATAAAATAGTCAATATAGTCAGTAATATTGTGATAACTATGTATGGAGCCAATGGGTACTAGAAATACTAGGGAGAACGCTGTGTAAAATACAGGGTTATCTAACTACTTAGCTGTGCACCTGAAATAATACTAAAAATAAACTGTAATATAAAATAACATATATAATATAAAATAATATTGAAAATAAACTGTAATTGAAAAATAAAAATTTTTAAAATTTAAATGTTAAAAAATAAAAGTAAAGCATCATTTTCACATTGTCTATTCTACAAGGTAAATAGAGAGGACTAGTACATTATTATTAGTTTAATCCTCACCCAAGGATATTTTTCATTGGTTTTCAGAGAGAGTGTAAAAGAGGGGGGAAAGAGGAAAGAGAGAGCAAAGGGAAAGAGAAACATTGATGTGAGAGACACACATCGATTGGTTGCGTCCTGCATATGCCCTGACCCTGGGGGGGTGGAGGGAGGTGGAGGGATCGAACCTGCAATCCAAGCAAGTATCCTTGACCAGGAATCTAACACTCCATTCTTCTTTGTGCAGGCCAAGGTTCTAACCACTGAGCATGCCAGCCTGGGCTATTTTTTTAATTAAAATTTTATTTTTCAGTTACATTTTACATTTAACATTATTTTGTATTAGTTTCAGGTGTACATATAGAGGTTAGATGATCATATACTTTACAAAGTGTTTCCCCCATATTTCTAATACCATATGGCACCATACATAGTTATTACAATATTATTGACTATTTTCCCTATGTTGTATTTTATATCCCCATGACTATTTTAATACATTATTAAAATAGCATATTTCTGTTCTAATCATGCTTTTCTTTAAGCTTATATTTGTGATTTTATAATATAATTTACATTATACTGCAAATCAAGCTATGTATGAAGAACATGCTTGTGTATTTATTGCAAAGGACCTGGCAGAGGTGATTTCTGTATTAAATTTTCAGTGTTTCTATTAAGCCTCATAAAAACTCACTGAAGCTAAAAACTAGGCTGGTTTAGTCCATGTGTACTGTGAACTAGTACAGGCAATTATTTCAGATTCCTGAGTGGTCCTTATTTCTTGGACATGAATTGTTCCTCCAGCATCATCTGATATCATTTTACAGTAGCAAGAAACAGATGAGTAAAACCAAAGTTTGAATTTTCTCATGTATTCCACCATTTACCTCACGATTCTTGGAAATATACTGTCCAGAATTAGGAATACCTTTCCCACCAACATGGTTTTAAATGTTTAATATTTCTGTCCCCTTGTATCTATATGGCTAGCTCTGTTTAACCACGGAGATTTACATTAGAATCTTCAAATAATTGCATTGTTAAGAACCCTCAAGATTTTTGCAGTTAACATTTGGGATTATGTCTTAGGTTTAGACAGGCATTCCAAATTTGCTTTCCTACCTTGTCACAGGAAGAAGAAAATGCCTAACCTTCTTTTCTTTTCTCTTTAAATCTGCCACAACCGAGTTTATTCCTTAGAATCTTTCCCCTGCCCCCCAACACTGCGTATAGAGTGGGAACAATCTCTGGATACAAATGTTGTCTCTGAATATAAGTAGTAACAGGCTTTTTATGTTTGATGGGTTTTATTACTAATTTTCAGTAAAGAATCAAAATTAACAAATATGGGGGGTTAAAAAGTTTCTAGAAACTGCAAAAGTTTCTGTTGTTATGATTAGTGTTATCTTTACTAAAATCCCCATCGAGGTTCTGTCTTATGCTTTTATTCTTAAAGTTAGAAATTACCATACTTTTCCTTTTGCTCCCATCATGACCTTAAGACCATCAGGATTCCTGCTTCTATTTCAGTTTCCTAAAACCTTTCCATGATCAGTTTTTACTTAGACCTATTAGGCCATTTCCTTAAATAAATGGGCACAGGGGAAAATCCTCATATGAATAATAAGTATATAAAACAGTTTAAATGTTATTAGTAATCACTGAATTATATATTCAGTTATATAGAGCTATGTCTCACTATAAAAGTAGAGATTATTTTTAAACATAAATAATTATTTCATTGGTCCTTGTTATATACTGTGGTATATGCTTCTTTGAAAGCAGTTGTATATATTGAGAAACTTAAGAATATTGTTAGTCTTTGACATAAAATCTTTGTTAAAAAATTCTGCTACCTAAAGTAAATTAGAAATAGAGGAAAGGTGTTTATTGAAATATTTTCTATATTTCTAACTTTGTCTGATATATCAGAAAACAATATTAGAGAAATGATTACAAATGACATAAATATGAAAACATTATAACAGTAAATGATGATATGGTATGAGAAATCTAAGTAATTTTAAAAAATAGTTTTATAAGAAGACTTATGTGCTGTGTAATACTTTCAGCAATAAAGATACATTTTAAAAAACCTGAAGACTTATATGAAGAGATAGAATAGGAGGTGGGCCATGAAAATAGGATAATCTGTAGGTTGGGTCTTTCATTGGGGATAGACAACATGAGTAAAGACACAAAGTTGGAAATAACTTTATTTTCTGGAAAGTAATGATTAATCTCACAATAAAGGAGGGGTTTATTTGGGAGAAATTGGAGAAAATGTTATTCATCATTACATGTTAGGTATTTGCTAAGTACTGAGGGTACAAGTATGACTAAGAGAAAAATTAAGACTTAGGTAAAGGCACGCTGTACCTGCCTACACCAAAATTTATATCTAGTTAGTAGGATATTGTATCATAGAGGGCTCTGTGGGTTTTACCAAGAAGTTTGCATTTTATCCCTTTAGCCAGTGGCCTTCAGGGTGCCTGGTTACTCCACACTCCTCTCTTTTCCCAACTCAAAATTTATAGCTAGTTAGAAGGATATTGTATAAACAATTCAGACTATCACCCTTCCAAGTTGGTGGGTATTTCAGGTAATAGCAATTTAAAAGAAGGGCATGTAAACGACAATTTCATGAAAATTAAAAAAAAAAAAAGAGTGGATAAAAATACCAAAGATAATGAAAGTTTTAATTTTGTATGACATTAGTAGCAGAAATGGGAAAGCTGGAAAAGAAGACCTTTGTAAGGCAAGATGATCAGTTTAGCTTTCACAGTTAATTGAAGACATGCACACAGGAGAGCTGTATTTATCCTGTGTGCTTTATTCTTACTTAGCTTTTTCTAGAAAAATGAATGTTGTTTCTTCCTATACCTCTAACTACCTATTCCAGTTTTTAATGTGAAATCACCAAAAAAGACTTTCCAGGGAGTTGTAAAAGTAACTTAAGTAGTAAAAATATTTATTTAAGCAATAAGGTCTATGGCGTTTAATTCTTACATTTTTTTTTTGTTTGTTTGTTTTCCCATGTACTGGAAACAGTACTTGTATTTGATTCTCTTCACCTTATTTAATGTCTTTGCTTCACACTGTAACATATTGGGCATGGGACCATAACCTTAAGGTAATAGTAAATCTCATTCTAAACTCTATTATAGGGAAGTTTCTTTCTTTAGCAGATGGGAGATTCTTTGGTCAGAGAGACCTACGAAGGTGAATGCTTCCCAGGCTCGCCAGTTTAAACCTTGTATTAAGCAGATAAATTTTCCCACAAATCTTATACGGCTGGAAGTAAATAGTTCTCTTCTGGATTATTACACTGAATTAGATGCAGTTGTATTGCATGGTATGAAGGACAAGCCAGTACTTTCTCTCAAGACTTCACTTATTGACATGAATGATCTAGAAGAAGATGACTATGAAGAAAACAATGATTGTGGAATGGACAATCTTAACAAAAAGCTTAATAGCACTGCCCTCAAGGAAGGGCCAAATAATGGATATTTTGACAAACTACCTTATGAGGTAAGTCAAATTTATTCAGTAGCCATATTGCAAATAACACAATAATTTTTCAAAGTTTAGGTATTAATATTTATTTTGCTAGATACTAGAGAAATAGAAGTATTGGTAAGGTATACATAACCTGATATATTGTATATTTTGATTTTGGAAAAACTAGACAAAATTATGTTGAGTAATTTCACCACTTTGGTTTTGGATTGACTTTAATAATTTTGGATAAACTATTAAAAATATGTTGTTATATCACTGATTAAGAATAAGCAAACTACATAAACCAGTAGTAAATGATACTCCACTACAATTCATAATTATACAATATAAATATGGACAATATGTGCTTAACTTTATACCAGTTAAGCTAAAGATGATTTGTAATTAAAAATAAGAGGACTAATAAGATTGCAAGAAGAATGCTTAATCTATTTAAATAGTCCAAAATTTCTCCAAGTGTCATTTATTTTTCTATGCCAACTCTATTCTGTATCCTTCTAACTAGCTATAATTTTTGGTCTGGGCAAGTACAGAGTGTCTTTACCTAACGCCTTGTTTTCTGTGTGTCTCTGTAAGGGCATTTCTGCAGTATACTTAACATTCCTGGCTCCCAGGCATCAAATGCCAGTAGCACACCCTCTGGGGGTGGGAGTAGGGCCTGGCATTTTGGTCTTGGCTGAGAACTGCTGTGTGTGGTTAAAAATAATATAATAAAAAAAATTTTAAAGAAAAATTTATAACCTTAAATTTTAACCAATTCAGACTATCTCCCAAATTGGTGGGTATTTCAGGTTTCATTGTAATGACATATGTAGCTTAACTTGTGTAGAACAATAAGATAGCCTCTCGAATGCCTCTCACTAACTATAATGCCTGTGTAACAATCTGCAGTTAAAATGCTATTTTATAGTTGCTTCCTGAGAAATAGCTAAAGTTTCCACAAAAAGGCGAATTAAAGGATCCAAGATAATTCAGTCCATAAGCCATGGGACCAGGATCCAACCCAGGTATTCTAGGTCAAACTTTGTGTTATGGGAAGGAAACCTCACAGATTGGAAAGACCCTCTGGCCCTTAACGAGTGGGGGAGGAGAAGACGAAGGAAGAGTTAAGTTGGGAAAGTAGAGGAGTATGGGATAGTGACAGTGTTGTTCCCCAGGGATACCAGGAGGATTTGTCCTGGCAGTAGTGGGAGAAGTTCATCTGGAGAAAATGAAATCACTTCTTTGATTCTTACCCATTTTCTAAAACTACAAAATAGAAATTTAAATTCAGCAAATCTGTCTTAAACAGTTTATTTGGTCTGGGCAAGTACAGAGTGTCTTTTATCCATACCTGACATAATGCTTGACTCATAGCATTTAAATGGCTAAGTGAGAGGAAGTTCAGAAAGAAGGAAGAGAATTCACAGAAGTAAGAAGTGAAAGTGTGTGACCTGTTTGGGAACTCCAGCATTTCAGTATAGCTGGATCAGGATTAGATAGCAGAAGCTATAAAAGATGAAATTGGATGCAGGCTCAGGGCTGCCTCCCTGCAGAACTCCACAGGACACCACTCCCATCAAAGACAGTGATTGGGACATCCTAGCCTTGGCTGTGTCATAGAGGGCCCTCTTGTTTTACCAAGAGGTTTGCATTTTCTCCTTTCAGCCAGGGATCCTCAGAGTGCCCTGTTATTACAGTATACAGCAACATCAGATGGGCAAGTCATTCATACTTTAAACTTTATAAATAATTCACTTTTCTATATCTGTAATTTTACACTCGTATTCTTTTGTAGTCTTCATAGGCTTTTTTTTTTTTTTTGAGTGGGAGAGAAACTTGTAGAATACTAACTAACATTCCAGGAATTATCTTTGCTATGCAGACATTTTTGCATGTGCTTTGGCCCACAATTCGATAATTGCCCAGGACTTCAGTATCATGTAAACTCTGTGTTTCATATGTGTCATGACATAAAAAAGATTGTGGACATTTTCTGTAGTCAGTAGGAAACATTGACGGTTTTATTTATTTAAAAAGGGGGAATAACAAAATGAGATTTCTGTCTTAGATTACTCTGTTGGTAAATAAATAATAGGCCAAAAGGGGATCAGGGATACCAGTTAGGAAGCTGCTACAGTAATTTGGCAAGAAATTATGAAGCCTTGGGTATTGGAAGTTTTGGAAGAGATGAGTGGCAGAAGTACTCCAGAGATGTAAAAGGTAGAAATCATAGGTAACTAGTAAATGTGGAGATGAAACAGAACATCTGAGAGACTTTAGATTTCTGGTTGAAATGACTCAGTGGGTGTACATGCCATTAATCACAAAACAGTGGGTGAAGGTTGGAAGACATTGTGACTTTGAGGTGCCTATGATTCATCAAAACAGGCTTATTGGATTGGGGACAATAATTTGAAACTCAGGAGGAAGGTTTGATTTTATATTTGAGTGATTCTACTCAAGAGAAGGGAGGGGCACCATCCTATTTAATAAAAGCCTTATATGCTAAGTATCTGGTCAGCCAGCCAGCCAGCCAACCAGTCAAAGTGTAATATGTTAATAATATGCTAAGGCCACTCAACCACTCGCTATGACGAGCACTGGTCACCAGGGGGCAGATAGCTGGTTGACCAGTCTCTATGACATGCACTGGCCACTAGGGGGAAGACAAACCGACTAGTGGCTTACCTTGCTTCTGGGGTCCAGCCAATCAGGACTGGCAAGACAGGCCAGACACGCCCTGGAGCCCTCCCACGTTCCCTTCCCAGCTGGCAACCTCCTGTGTTCCTCCCTGGCCCCAGTTGTGCACTGGTGGAGTCCCTCAGGTTGGCCTGTGCCCTCTTGCAATTTGGGACCCCTTTAGGGATGTTGGAGAGCCAATTTTGACCCGATCCCACAGGCCAGGCAGGGAGACCCTACTGGTACATGAATTTAGTGCACCAGGCCTCTAGTGGCAGTTAAAATTGACCAGTGAAACTCTGTAAAGTGTGAACAAAGGACCAAAAATAGAATTCTGGGATATTAACATCTAAGAATCACATAGAAGAAGACAAATCAGAAAAAGCACTTAGGAGAAATATGAGATTGTCTTAAAAACAAAGTGCTAGGAAGCTAAGTATAGAAAACAAGTGCCCACAGGCTTTGTTCGTTGAGGGGTCTTTTTTTATGTAATAAATCTTTATTGCTCAGATTATTATGTTTATTTCTCTTTTTCCCCCCCCCATAGTTCCCCTCCACCTGGCTCCCACCCCTCCCTCTACCCTTACCTTCCCCTGCATTGTCTTCATCCATAGGTGTATGATTTTTGTCCAGTCTCTCCATGCATCCTCCTCACCCCTTTCCCCCTGAGAATTGTCAGTCCACTCCCTTTCTATGCTCCTGATTCTATTATATTCACCAGTTTATTCTGTTCACCAGATTTTATATTCACTTGATTTCTAGATTCACTTGTTGATAGATATGTATTCGTTGTTCATAATTTTTATCTTTACCTTTTTCTTCTTCCTCCTCTTCTTAAAGAATACCTTTCAGCATTTCATATAATACTGATTTGGTGCTGATGAACTCCTTTAGTTTTTTCTTATCTGTGAAGCTCTTTATCTGACCTTCAATTCTGAATGATAACTTTGCTGGGTAGAGTAATCTTGGTTGTGGATTCTTGCTATTCATCACTTTGAATATTTCTTGCCACTCCTGTCTGGCTTGCATAGTTTCTGTTGAGAAATCAGCTGACAGTCGTATGGGTGCTCCCTGTAATTAACTGTTTTTCTCTTGCTGCTTTTAATATTCTCTCTTTGTCTTTTGCTCTTGGTATTTTAATTATAATGTGTCTTGGTATGGTCCTCTTTGGATTCCTTTTATTTGGGGTTCTGTGTGCTTCCTGGACTTGTAAGTCTATTTTTTTTTACTTTCCCAGGTGGGGGAAGTTTTCAGTCATTATTTCTTCAAATAGGTTTTCAGTATCTTGCTCTCTCTCTTCTTCTGGCACCCCCATAATTCTTATGTTGGTATGCTTGAAGTTGTCCCAGAGGCTCCTTACACTGTCTTCACATTTTTGGATTCTTTTTTCTTCTTGCTTTTTCAGTGGAGTGTTTTCTGCTTCTTTATATTTCAAAAATTTTTTTAAATATATTTTATTGATTTTTTACAGAGAGGAAGGAGAGAGATAGAAAGTCAGAAACATCGATGAGAGAGAGACATCGATCAGCTGCCTCCTGCACGCCCCACAGTGGAGATGTGCCCGCAAGCAAGGTACATGCCCTTGAATGGAATCGAACCCAGGACCTTTCAGTCCACAAACCGATGCTCTATCCACTGAGCCAAACCGGTCTTGGCTATATTTCAAATTTTTGACTTGATTCTTACCTTCCTCTAGTCTGCTGTTAGGTCTCTGTACAATATTTTTTATTTCAGTCAGTGTATGTTTAATTTGTAGTTGGTCCTTTTTCATCTCCTCTTGGGTCTTGCTAAATTTATTGATCTTTTCTAGGAAATTCTTGAAAACCTTATAACCGTGGTTTTAAATTTTATATCCAGTCATTTGTTTTCCTCCATTTCTTTAATTTTTGATCTGTTCCTTTGTCTCTGCATGTTCACTATGCTGGAAGAACTTCTGTGTTGGAATCAACCTTATCATACAAGACTTGCAAAGCCGCAAAAGCCTCTCTGTTGAGCTTGGATGGGGTGGAGTCTCAGGCCTTAGCAGACTGCCTTGGCTTCTAGTCAGCTCTGCCCTATGTGGCCCCTGGGTCTCAAGTGTCTCTCGGTAATCATCTGTGTGCATGCATACATGTGCCTCTAGACCTCTGCCTTTCTGGCTCCCCTGCGCTCCGGGACCTGTATGAGTCTGGGTCCCCAACGTCTCACCCGAAACTGGGGTTCAGTGCAGTTAGAAGTGGTGCAATTGGGAGGCTCTATCTCCCGCCCAGTAGAGAAAGCCAGCAGCATAATCAGCAGTCCGTTTTCTGCACACAGTGCTGTGCGCACCCCCAGACCTCTGCCCTTTCACGGCCCCCCTAAGTTTCCGTGCACTTCTCCCTTTCCACAGTACAGACTCCCTCCGTATGAGTCTTGCCTGGAATTGGGGTTCAGTGCCGTAGGATAAGGGATTCAGTGTAGTTGGGAGTCTCAGTCTCCCTCCTGCCAGAGAAAGCCAGCAAGGCACTCTACCGCCTGCTCTCTCCATGTGCGTGTCTCCATACCTCAGCTTTCTGCAGCTGCTCTGAGTCTTTGTGAGCCCCTCTCTTTTCTTCTAGTTGTAGAATTTCTACCCAGCCAGCTTTCCTGTGGTTCTGGATAATGTCCATTCTGTCTTTTAGTTGTAGTTTTGAAATTGTTGTGCGAGGCAGCAGTTTAATGTTCACCTATGCTGCCATCTTGGTTTCTCTCCTGTTGAGGGGTCTTTGATAATCCTTTACCATGATTAGTTCAGTGGATGCCATAGGGTAAGAATGAGAAATCCTTACCATATTTGGTTAAGGCATCAAGGAGGGAGGAAGGAGCAGAGACAAAACGTGCCAAGTCTCTACATTTAAGCAGAAAAATAATTCTTTTAATATACTATAACTGTGAACTGTTATAGTATAATGACTAATGACTAATACTGGCATGCTGACTAACACTCTACCCTTTTGTGTCACACCCAAAAAGGGGCACATCAACATGAGGGATTGTATGTAGTTATGGATATATCTCTTCTAACTTATCTTTTAAAGGAAGAAAAGACACGTTAGTGGTATGGTAGAGGATGCAGCAGAGAAACTTTCCATTTGTGATGAAGGTTGGGAGAGCTTTCAGCATATTTATGTGCCGAAGGGAAGGAGCAATGGAGAGGGAAAGCTTCCCAAACATGCAGGGGGTTTAGTCAAAACTACAAAGTCATGTAGAGGAAACCCAGAGATAGAAGCAGTAGTCCTCGAGGTTATTAGTTAGCCATGATGAAAACAGTGTGCCATGTACAGAGGGAATGAGCTCACGGTGAATAAAAAGAGAAACTCTTTAAAAAAAAAATGTTACTCAAATTATTTAAAGGTAATACAGATTATGGGCGGGGGTGGGGGGCAGTCGCATTTAAATATATTGAGTGATCTAATGTTTTTATAGATGAAAATAATTGTATTATGAGTAGAGTGGATTTGGGGGCAGATAAATTGTGTTTTGGGAGTTGTTCCCAACACATCATGTCCTACATTCACTGTGGTATCAAATGGTACTTTATTCAGGCACACACTCCAATGTAAAAGCACATTTTGACAGACACTAGATACTAGATTAGTAATGATTAATGGATGTTGTCTTGTAGGCCTGGAACCTGTTATCTTTTATTTAATCAAAATCCAAAAGTGTTTTTTCACATGTCACATGTCAATGTCATAGTCCCAGTGACTTTTTATTATTCTTTTTCTATTCTGATATTTGCTTAAAATGTAATATTAATTGTCATAGAGTGTTTTTACATAGTACACATCTTTTAATATTGGTGACTTTTGTTTGGAACAATGCCAGAAATTGCTCAGAGTTATTTAAATTACAAATCATCTGGAAAAAGTAAATTATGTATCCTCTGATACAGGGATATATTTAACTTTTAGTGCCTCTTTGCACTAACTGCTTAACAATTATATTGAAATAACTTTTAACACTGTAGTTAAAACAACAAATTTTTAATTCATTTTACAAATATTTAAGGTCCTATTGTTGCTAGGCTCTGGTAGCTCATAAGTTCTTTCAAACATTTAAGAAACAGATAAATCTATATTATTTCAGCTCTTTTATAACATAAAGAAAAATAAAAGTTGTCAGTTTTTAATGAAGCCAGTTTAACACTATGGCACATAAAAAGAAAACTAGAATATATGGTCATCCCTCATTGTCCTCTAGGGATTGGTTCCAGCCCACCTCTCCATACCAAAATTTTCAGATGTTCAAGTCCCTTATATAAAATGGCATCGTATTTGTATATAACTTAAACACACCTTCTCATATATTTGAAATTATCTGTAGGTTACTTTCCCCCTTGGGGAGTATTATGCTAAGTGAAATAAGCCAGTTTGAGAAAGACCTGTCTGTCTTTTCACCTAGTTTGCCTCTCACCCTTTAAAGCTGAACCTTTCTGAAACAAGTCCTCTTTCATTTTGTGGTGAGGCCCCTGTCTTGTGTTAGGCTCTAGTGGCAGCCTGTGCTTCTTTGTATCAAAGCTAATAAAACATGTCACTGTATTTACCAGTCTCCACTGGACTCTGAAAACTTTGAAAGTGGAATTCTTTTTCTCTCTATTACCAGTGTTTGATGTAGAGTAGATGTTTAGTAAATAGTGAATCTATGAAAATTTGTATTTTTCAACAGATTACCAAAATACATCCTTGCATTATAAAAAAATTAGTCGACTTGAGCTGAGTGTACTTTGAACATTTTGAAATGTAATTAAGTCTTAAGTATGTATGGTTTCTTCTGTTTTGGATAATTCAGTTCAATGTTGATCTTTTTAGTATGTGAAAATAATGATATAAAATACATCATACTGTTCTGTTTTTCAGTCTTGATGATATAGATTTCTTTGTTTTATGTAGCTCATTCAACTGATTCTGAATCATCTTACACTACCAGACCTGTGTAGATTAGCACAGACTTGCAAACTGCTGAACCAGCATTGCTACGATCCTCTCCAGTACATCCACCTCAATTTGCAGCCTTACTGGGCAAAACTCAACGACACCTCCCTGGAGTTTCTGCAGGCTCGCTGCACTCTCGTCCAGTGGCTTAACTTATCTTGGACTGGCAATAGGGGCTTCATCTCTGTTGCAGGATTCAGCAGGTTAGTGCCAAGTGATTGAGGTTATTTCACCAACAGGCTATACTCATTATGTAGTAGTTTCCACAATTAAGTTTGAAATCATATACTTTACAGAAATAAAAAAAGAAATGCATTTTGTGCATCATCCTGTTCAGAATGCTTCTGCTTATAAAAGTGAATGAGTTTCACTTTTCAGCTATACTTCATGATAATAGGAAGGGAAACTATACCCTTTACCTCATATTTTTAAAATCCCAAATAACTTTAACAGAACTTCTTTTTTTGTCCTTTCTCATATTTCCAGGACAGATGATTAACACATTTAAAAAACTATTTCTAAGTCAAAATCCACCTCTCTAATGTGATTTGTCAGAAATGGAAAACAATTTATTATAGAACATTTTTAATTAAATCTTAATTACATGTGCAATACATCACCCAAATTTAGAAGCACATTTAAACTAATTATGTTGAAAATGCAATTGCATGCTAAAGAGGCGACCACACTTGCAGACCTGCCCAGGTGTTTCTGCTCCTTTCTATTTAAGCATTTAGTTTCTTTGCTATTAAATGTCACCTGTTAAACATGGTAAAGCTTGCATAACTGCATATTCATTTAGTAATGCCATAGTAATTTTTCTTATGGTACAAACAGGTGTTTTTCTCTTAACCTTGATGATGGTTATTCTCAGAATGTGTTACAATCTAATCCCATCATTTCATTAAGCTAAATAATGAATAAGTAGAAACTTGGGGAAAACTACCTATTATTTTTGATTAATGAATAATCTCCTACCCTCTTTTTAGAAGTTAAAAATGAACTTCAGTTCTCCCGATACACATCCCTAGTGGCCACATTCTTGAACAGTGGTTTATAAATTAGAAATTTATATATTGAGCCTTGTTTCCCCTTGACTTACATTATAAAAATAAGCATGAAGTTCCATAAAATAAAATGAATATTTGATACCATTATATTCAGATGCAATAATAATTTTAAAATACTAAAAATGTGTTCAAAATACTAATATTGATAGTTTATGAAATAAAGTGAAAAATTTACACAAGTATTTAATATCTTATTAATCTATGTTGAAACTATGGATGTACTGACTGCCTGTTTTTTTCTGCCAGAAATAGAGCCAGGGGAAGGGGTTCTTCAATAAAATATTATGGTATTGTGGGTCAAAGATTCTAAAAACTATATAACATTCTCTGTACACCAAATTCTTTTTCATAAGGAGGAAATATCTGTAGTAGAAAAATAAAGCATTTCTTTTAGCAGTGTGGTTTTGGTGAATTTTTTTTTAAGTTGCTAGACAATGACAACTATTTAGTGGAACACCATTTTAGTCCTTTCTACTTACCCTTGCCCAAACACACACTTCATTCACAAAATTTTCCTCTCTGCTAATAGGTTAAAGAAGAACTGAAGCTAATGATGACTATGGGTATTTACAGCATACACTATGGATTTATAAACCAAGATAAACTGAGAGCAGATAGAACAGTTGGTGTCAATAAGCATTATTTTATATTATAAGGACCTTTCCTGTATTTTAAATAGACATTAAAAGAAACATTGGTAGTGAATGGCTAAACTCCAGCTTCTTTGGCAAAATGTTGCCTATAAAAATGTTATAATGAGTAAAAGGTAAAGGTAATATTAAATCAGTTTTTTAAAACTTTCTGAATGTAACTCATTCTGATGCATGAGCAGAAACATAAGTTCAGAGAAGAAAACTTAGGAATGCTATTTTAAAAATTTTAGACTCATAATGACTAAAGATCTTCTTTTACAAGGTTAAAGCCTCAATCTACTTTCTCACCAGCAATTTCTGTTTCATTTTCAATCTAGCCATGTTAGTTGCTGTGGGGCTGTTCAAATAATCACAAAAGTACACATACATAAATTTAAGTTTTCCATATTTTACTGTAGTATTCAGCCAGTAAAACCATAAATCTTGATGGCATTCCTTTAAGCATAGTCATTTTTCCCTTTAAGAAAAGAAAATGTTTAAATAACAGGGAGAGAATCTTTTGGGGGGACAGAAGATACTGAAGTTTTGCCTCCTGATTGCTGTTGGCCCCCATGACTTGACTGCTGAATTGATAGTCATTATGGCTTGTAGGCATCATTCCCAGAATAAACAATAAATATTCATGGCTTGATTATTAATGAATAACCTATGAATAAGTATGGCCTATTTGTGCTCATTACTGTGAAGAAGAATTATTTATAATACTTTAAAGACAAAAGTACATTTTTAGACTTAGAAACCAATGATGATGAGCTACTATTTTAGCAAGTCTTTGGGAAAAGTTTGATACACTTTATTTTTGTTGCCTAAAAACCTAATCCTCACAAGTTGGAATTGTTTAACTGGTTTTTAAAGAATTTTTTAGAAATTCATATTATTCAAAATAGCAAGGAAATAGGTTAAATTGAGATAAGAATTTAAAACTTTTAATCAGTTATTAAAATCATGTTCTAGCTATAGATTTATGATTTGCAGCTTCAAGTACTGTTTATGCATATTATTATTCATTAAAATCACATATATTATAATTCTACTTTTCTTTTATAATTACAGTGCCCTAAAATCTTGGCTATCCCTTAATCATATCATTCTGATGTTCAAAAGCCTAGGTACTATTTTTCTTTAGGTAGTTACCCAAACTGATCACTTTGATCTCCACCTCAGTTAGGCAGAGATTTTTACCCTAACCTTCCACTTGTTTCCCTCAGAAACATTCTTGAATACTTTCTAGATTCAAGAACTTTATTAGATGTTTGACACAGAGCGACAGTTTTATGGGATAAAGAGCTTACTGCCTATTTACATATTAGTTAATTCAATTGCTTTCCTGTACTTCAAACAGTTGTCTCTTTGCGATTGTCAATATCTAGAGATTAGAGATGATTTATTGACTTTCTTCTATACCAGATAGTACCATACACAGTTAGGCAGGAAGTCTTGTTGGGATGGCTTTATTTTGGACCAGATGTAATAAATAATGTTCCAAGTTATTTGAGATTAAAAATGTTCTTAAATGTGCTATTTTATAAAACTCCACAAGGGTCAACTAACAAAGCATAAGATTAGGAATCAGGGCAATGGATACTTATATCTAATTCTCCCCTTACCTTTCTTTATCAGGAGGATTATGGGGATTAGTACCTTCTATATTGTGATGAGTAAACTCAGATTAAATCATTCATTCATGTGTTGTTAATTATTTTAGGATGCAAGTTACAATTTATTAAATTCCTTCTTATGTGCTTACATTATTCTGGATAAATTAATTCACCTCATAAGGATAAGCAATTTATTTTTCTCTCCAGAGACTCCTATTTTTTATAGCAGGAGACCTAGTTTGGGATTGTTTATCTGAACTTAGGTCTTCTCATAATACCTTCAAATCAAGAAATACTTTATGAGAATTCATAACCTGGAATGAATAGGAAGTAGGAATTAAGGTAGCTGTAGTTCTCTTTTCAGGTGACCAGTATCACAATTGAGATGAGTAAATAGAGGATCATGTAATTATGCATTAAAATAAGATGTACATGAGCAGAATTAAGGAAAGAAATGAGTTATATTCAGTTAATTAATTGGGTCTGCTGCTACTTCTGCCTTCTTGGAATTGATGTGCTATGAGAAAGTAGGTAATGTATATCTTGTACGTTTAGGAAGAGAAACTGGGGATGTTGACCAAATAATCTGCTCAGAGTAAAAATATGCACTGTAGGAAGAGAGAGGCAGAAAGGCAATATAGGCATGGCTATTATTGTGGTTTCAAATTCTGTCACTTATTAAATCAGTTTGGCAACTTTTCTAGTCTCTTTACAGTTGGCTTTCTGGTGATTGGCTTGATGTCACTGTAAATTCTTTAGAGGGAAAAGTTCAATAAAGAGCAAGGAGAAAAGGGATGTTAAAGGATCCCAAGTTCAATATGAAAAAGAATTGTAGAACAAAGTGCTTTGTTCTCTAAATAATGAAAACCTCTAAGAGATAAGATGCTTAAACATTTTAATTCTAAGAGAGTTAATATACTCATTTAACTCCCGTGAGCTGCAATTAATTTCAGAAGTATCATCAAAATAGGATATCATTAGTTCTCTGAAACTTTGTCCATTTATTTCTAGATTGCTAGCTTGTAAATAATGAAGAACTACCCAAAACTAAGTATACTAAAAAAAAAAAGTAAAAATGCTCATTTTTGTCATATTCCTTGGAAGTAATTTGACCCGAGGGAAAAATACCCTGAATTTGTAGAACTTGGTCTGTCCCAGCATAGAGGGAACTTAAATTCTTCAAGTGAATTTTCATAATTGGAAGATTCATTTAACAATTCTGATCAAATAAATTTGTAGCAACTGTTTTTATTGTTTGAATATGAGTTGGCCAAGATTTAACTTTTATTTCACTGTGGGGTGCTTTGACCTTTTCAAGCTGCTTTCACATATTATTTGATGTTCAAAACTATGAGATAGTGTGGTGAGTGCTATTGGATAACTCTTGTCTGCCTTTTCCAGGTGAGGAAATGCTGGGTAAGTGCATTTTCCAAGGTTACATGCTAGGAAGTAGTGGAACGGAACAAAAAATCCAACTTTTGATTTAGAAGTCCAGTGTTACTTTCTTTACTTACTTAAAGTGATTGATTTAGTCCATTTTATTTTGTATGTGTATTTAATCATTAAATTATTTAGGAAAGAGATTGGCATAAATAAATGAATAGTATGTAACTAATGTGACACTGAATAGACAAGAGGATGTCCAGAGATCTGAATAGGGATGATTGGTGCACTGTTTAAGGATTCAATTTGTTTAGCTGATAATTTCATGGATTCAAATACTCCTAGACTTACATTTACTTTTAGATTATTTTCAGAGGATGATTATGGTCAGGACTGTTTTTTCCTATCAGTAATGTAGCTAAGATAAAGATTAGTATCCTAAGAAGGAACTTTGGGTCCTCCGGATTGAATTGTTTCTGTGTATTTTTTATGTGAAGCTTCAATTGAGTATCGTGTAGTAATTTCAGTGTCAGTCCAATTGCTAAATAGTAACAGTTACAAAGAGCACATCACAGCAGTACAGTTAAGCCAACCCAGAAATTTTTCAGATAAGAGTAGGCTAGTCTGATTTGTTTTGAGGTCATTTAATTAAAACTGTCACTTTACATACTACATGCAAAATAAATTATCTAGTGTTGATTGGGTACTGTGTAGAGGGAAATATCTTCCAAGACTTTAGAGTTTTGTTATGTTTTGTTTTTTGGCTCTCCTAACTTAGATGCGAATTTCATGTACGTTGGAGAAACACATACTCTGCTTTCTTAATTTTTTCACCTAGCATTAGTTGAAGTTTTTTGTGATATGAGTCCATTTTATCTTCTGAGGTTGCTTTATTTTAGCCTAACCATGCCTATTTTAGTATGTATTAAATGAGGATTTGAGTGAAACAAGTTTTACATTTTTCCTCATGGAAATCCATTCTTCTGAGGGTATCTGCTTAAAGTTGATATAATTCCAAATACTTGCAGAAATACTTTTATTTTTATGAAATTCACAGAGAACATTATTTTTACAGGTTTCTAAAGGTTTGTGGATCCGAATTGGTGCGCCTTGAATTATCTTGCAGCCACTTCCTAAATGAGACTTGCTTGGAGATTATTTCTGAAATGTGTCCACATCTGCAGGAGTTAAATCTCTCATCCTGTGATAAACTCCCACCTCAAGCTTTCAACCATATTGCCAAATTATGTGGCCTTAAACGACTTGTTCTCTATCGAACAAAAGTAGAGGTAAGAATAATTCATTTACATCTTTGCTAGTGTCACAGACAACTGAATATTTAGTTACTCATAATAATGTGATTTCTGCTTTTTAAATAGATTAAGTTTATGATGCTACCTGGCTATTCAAAAATCATTAGAACTGATTCAGTCATTTCAAAACTATTTAGCATCTTTTGTGTTATTTTTTTAGTTATAAGAAAATGTTCTTCTCTGTGCTCTTAAAATTTTTGTAATGCTGTTCATGTTTCCAGGTTAAAAAAAAAAAACAAGCAGTGGGCTGGGTGAGCTGAAATGCTGGCAGGGAATGAATTAGAGAAAAGATTAGGAGCATAGTATGCAGGAGGACATTTGCTTGGAGCAGAAGAAAACAAAGTGGAATTTTTCCAGGACTAGACGTAGAGTTAAAATTCCTGATGCCATAGCTTTAAAAAAAAAATGGAATTATGTCATATATATTGATCTATTTGACTTTTTCCAAATAATATCTCTATGACATTTTTCTAGGCCATGGCATATATCAGCTGACTGTTTTCATTAACTGTGTGATATATGCTATGCAATCTTCTATTCAACTGTTCCCCAAATGATCAAGATTTAGGTTTTCTCAATCATTTATTTTTACAAACGATCACAAATTTTATGTATACAAACTATTATTGCTGTGGGATAGAGTTCTGTAAGAGGTATTGCCAGGTCAGAATATGTGCTGGGCCCCTGCAGTCGACACCCTCTAATTGTTCTATGCTTGTTCCCTCTCTCCAGTCTTGCTGGCCTTCTTTCTATTCCTTGACATTCTGATCTGGTGCCAACTCATGGCTTTTCCTCTTCTGCCCTTGTATAATATTCTTCAAGCTTATTACATGGCTGCCTCTTCTTAGCTTGATGTTCAACTTACATTTTTTTTTTCAGAGTTGGCTTCTTAGACATTGATAAAAGGTAGGCCCCTCCCCCCATCTAGGTTGTCTCTTTTGTGTCACCCGAATTTTTTTTTCTTTCCCGCAACTTTATTACTCTGAAATTATTTGTTTTCTTGCTATTTTATGTCTCTTTACAGTAGGAGATAAGTTTCATGAAAGTAAGAGCTTTTATCTGTTTTTCTAAATGGCTATCTTTCTAAAATCTAGAATAGACTTGTAAATTTGGCCATTCAGTAAATGTTCATTTACCTTGATCCAGGTATTCAGTCTTTCAATATTTCAATTTCCTCATCTTCAAATGTAGATAATAAAAATACAGGTCTCATATCATCATTGTGAGAATTAAATCACATGTAAAGTGCTTACAGAGTGCCTAGAATATAGGAAACTCAGTATTAGTTGCTAATAACAGTAGTAGTAGTGACATATCATCATGGCAGTTTTGTAGAATGTTTTCCATGTGGTAGGGGAAATCTCTCTAGTCTTTTTGAATGTTGTTGTTTGTTCATAAATCCTTATATATTATTCTTCCAGATATATCTTTCATCAATAAGTTTATTAGAAGTACATTTGTTATATTTCATTTGCTCTTTAATAAGGATTTTTATCTGTTCATATAGATCTTGTTTTATGTCCAAGAGCATGTTATAGTTTTCTTCACCTAAGTTTTATATTTTTCTGTTTAAATTTATTTCTTCCATTTTATAGTCTCAAAAACTGATTTCTCTTCTATTTAATTATAACTTATTGTTAGTATAAGAGAAAATTTGGTTTTTGTGTTTTTATCTTGTATTTGCTAACCTTACTAAATATTTATAATTGTTACAACTTTTTACTTATGTGTTTTATATTTTCTAATAAATATACTTTCTTTTCTAGTATTTAAAGCGTTATTATGTTAGATAGAGCTTCATAGATAAGGTGGAATAATAGAAACACAACAAGTATATAGGTCTTATTTCTAATATAATGGGATATCTGCAGTGTTTTATGTTTTTTATATTTATCCAAAAAGTACTTAGAACATATTATGTGTCAGGCACTAGTAGGCACTGGGATTTCAATAGTGAACTAAACAGACAAATCCTCATGCAGCTTACTAATTTCATTTGTTGTTTGATGGTATTTATACATAGTCTTTTTTGTTCTTGTTTAAGAATTTAAAAAAAAATTATATATTGATTTCAGAGAAGAGGGGAGAGATAGAAACATCAATGATGAGAGAGAATCATCAATTGTATGCTTCCTACATCCCGCCCCCCCCCCCCCCCCCCCCCCCTGAGGATCAAGTCTGCAACCTGGGCTTGTGCCCCTGACCAGAATCGAACCTGGGACCTTTCAGTCTGCAGGCCGACTCTCTATCCCCTAAGCCAAACCAGCTAGGGCTTGTTTAAGAATCCTATCTGATAAAGAGGTAATGTGCAAATAGATCATCACACCAACACACAAGATGGCCACACCCATATGGTCAAAGATGGCTGCCCCCATGTTGACACAAGATGGCCATCACAAGATGGCCGGCAGGGGAGGGCAATAGTGGGCATTCAGGCCAGCAGGGGAGGGAAGTTGGGAGGGACCAGGCCTGCAAGGGAGGGCAGTTGGGGTTGATCAGGCCAGCAGGGGTGGACAGTTAGGGGTGACGAGGCCTGCAGGAAGGGGAGTTGGGAGGAACCCAGGCCTACAGGGGAATACAGTTTGAGGGGACCCAGGACTGCAGTGGAGGGCACTTGGGGGTTACCAGACCTGCAGGGGAGGGCAGTTGGGGTGACCAGGCCTGCAGGGGAGAGCAGTTGGTGGGGACCAGGATATAAGAAGAGGGCAGTTGGGGGTGATCAGGTCTGTAGGTGAGAGCAGTTGGGGGTGACTAGGCCAGCAGGGGAGGGCAGTTGGGGATGACCAGGCTGGCAAGGGGGGGGTAGTTAGGGGCAATCGGGTGAGCAGGGGAGCAGTTAGGAACTGGAGCCATGCTGCGATGGGATTGGATCCTTCCCAAGGGGTCCCAAAATGTGAGACTGAGCAGGCTCTCAGGGGAATAGTTAGGGGGTGATCAATCTGGCAGGCAGAAGCGGATAGGAGCAATCAGGCAGGCAGGCAGGCAAGCGGTTGAGAGCCAGCAGTCCTGAATTGTGAGAAGGGATGTCAGACTGCCCTTTTAGACCCCATTTCACTGAGATCAGGCCTAAACAGGCAGACATCCCTCGAGGAGTTCCAGATTGGAGAGGGTGCAGGTTGGGCTGAGTAACACAACACCCTCCCCCCCCGCATGAATTTTGTGCACTGGGCCTCTATTTCTAATATAAAAAAGCCAGGGGCCATCACAACCTAAATGACCAGACAGACAACCAAACACCAGGCTAGGGTCCCAGCCAGTGCAGCAGGAGTGAGTCTGGGTCCTGGCTGCCATGGTGGGAGTCAGTCCTGGGTTCCGGCTGGCACGGAGGTGGCAGGGAGCTCTGGGCCCTGGGTTTGAAGGCAGGCCACGCCTCTGATTGCAGAGACCCAGAGTTCCTCTGTGACCCAGCTGGGGCCCAGAGCTCCCTTCCACTACTACGCCCCAGAAGGGGGAGCTCTGAGCCTTAGCTGGGGCGTGGCGGCAACAGGGAGGTCTGGGCCCCGTGTTTGAACGTCAGCCACATACTCAATTGCAGGAGACCCTAAGTTCTGCCGCACCCAGAGCTTCCTTCCACCACTGTGCCCAAGCGGGAGGGAGCTCTGAACCTCCACTGGGGTGCAGTGGCGACAAGGAGCTCTGGGCCCCAAGGAACTGGAGCCATGCTGCAGTCAAACTGGCCTCTGGGTCCCTCCCCCTGCCCACAGGCTCTGGGGAACCAGAGCTATGCTGCAATCTGGGAATCTTGGTCCCTACCCCAGGCTCCGGGGAACTGGAGCCATGCTGCGATGGGATTGGATCCTTCCCAAGGGGTCCCAAAATGTGAGACTGAGCAGGCTGGGCTGAGAGACCCCCAAGTGCATGAATTTTCATGTACCGGGCCTCTAGTATTTTATAAGAAATATATCTTTACAAGTTTTAAAGCTTCTGTTACCACACTTACCTTTTTTTCTTCTTTTATTAACTAGAGGCCTGATGCATGAAATTTGTGCAAGAGTAAGCCTTTGCAGCCTTGGCTGCCTAGACCCCTCTCTCACAGCCATGGCAACTGCAGCCCCAGCTTTATCCCAGGACATCCGGTATAATTAGCGTATTACACTTTTATTATTATAGATTTATAGATATAATGGTTTGTGTTGACAATCCTTGCTTTCCTGCTGGCCTATATGGAGTAATCCCTACATATTTTTAATATAATACATAGCTAGGTTAATTTCCCAACATTTTGGAGTCAAACTGTTTGGATTTAGATTCTATTTTTATCACTTACTAATCATGTTCCCTTTTGGATGTTACCTGATCCCCTGTGCTTCAGCTTTCCCTTCTATAAAATAAAGATAATAATAGTATGCGTCTGAAAGATTTGTTGTGAGGATTAAATTACTTAATACACATATATTGTCTATAACAGTGTCTGATTCATAGTGAATATTTCTTTTTTTAAAAAAGAATAGTTTATTGATATTTAGAGAGAGGGGAAGGGAGAAAAGAAAGACAATGATATGAGATCAAAACATTGATGGGCTGCCTCTTCACACCTCTTACTAGGGATTGAGCTGGCAATCCAGATGTGTACACTGACTGGGAATCGAACCAGCAGCCTTTTAGTGCATGGACGATGCCCGACCAAGGCACACCAGCCAAGGCCATAGTAAATATTCTTTAAGGGTTTACACGTATAAATACTTTTCACCTGCTTCCTGAAATGAGATTGAATTGTGGTTTTCCTTTTCATGCTCTCGTTAGGTATGGGGTTAGGATTGTGACAATATAGCAGAATGATTTGGGAAATGCCCATATTTTTATCTGATCTGTAATAACTTGAATAAATAGGAATTATCTATTAGATAAAATTTACCTATAAAACCACCTGGGTTTATAGCTCTTCTTCTTCTTCTTCTTCTTTTTTTTTAATTGGCAGATCAGATTAGATACCTTTTTTCTAGGCATAGCTTTTTTTCCTAATCCATGGAAGCCTGAAAGTGTGTAAGTGTAAGAGCTTCTTTGTAATGATTTGGGGGAAAATGTTTAGCTAGAATTTAACTAGTATGGTGGGAAAAAGGCTGATTCTAGTTATGACCTTGCCAGTAACAAGCTTAATGATTCAGTGGTCACCAAACTGATTAGTCAACAGAGCCAAATATCAACAGAACAATTGAAATTTCTTTTGAGAGCCAAATTTTTTAAACTTAAACTTCTAACACCACTTCTTCAAAATAGACTCACCCAGGCCTTGGTATTTTGTGGAAGAGCCACACTCAAGAGGCCAAAGAGCTGCATGTGGCTCGCGAGCCACAGTTTGCTGACCACTGATCTAGATTTAGTCACATTGTCTCTCACATTCCTAGATTCTTTATGTGTAAAATAAGAAAACTGTTGTCTCTGGATACCGGTGTAAAGATAATGTTAGTCCATGTTTCTATTGGTCTAAAATAATGTATTATTGATGTCTAGGTGGTATGTTATGAAGTGGTTAGGCATGGCTGGCCTTTACAGGTGTGATTACCTGATATGAGTAACATGTAGTAGCAGAGTCCGAATTGCCATATATGCTGGTAGGTAGGACCTCGCATACTGATGTGGCTCCCTTGGTGAAATGAGCAGGGGACTGGGCTTCTCTTACCTTAGATTTCACCAACATAGCTGCTGCATTGACCACTGAGCCTCATGTGTAACTTTGTCAGGAACTGGGGATATATCCCAGTGCTTTATTGCTGTTTTGGTAGTAAGTAAAATAAGAGCAACCTTAAAACAAGTCCCAGGTGTCATGGTCACCAACTTTTGGTCTAGCATTTTATGGTGTGGCCTAGATCAGTAAGAGTTTTCTCCCCAGCCCAGCCAACATGGCTCAGTTGAGCATCAACCTATGCACTTCATCTTGGCTTTCCACGATTTATATGCTTGGGTAAATCAATTATACTAAGCTAAAATTTTTTTGTCTATTAAATTAAAACACCATGCCTTGCCCTTTCACATAAGCTATTGAGAAGACCAAATTAGGTCAAACATTTAAAAAAACAAACCACTTTATACATTAAATGGATTTGTATAAATGCAAAAATGATAGTATAGAATTTATTCAGTATATTTTTACACAGTTATCCTCACCTCCACAAAGTATTCTTTTTTTTTAATATATTTTATTGATTTTTTTACAGAGAGGAAGGGAGAGGGATAGAAAGTCAGAAACATCGATGAGAGAGAGACATCGATCAGCCGCCTCCTGCACACCCCACACTGGAGATGTGCCCGCAACCAAGGTACATGCCCCCGACCGGAATCAAACCTGGGACCTTTCAGTCCGCAGGCCGATGCTCTATCCACTGAGCCAAACCGGTCTCGGCCACAAAGTATTCTTATAGATCTTCCTAAATAGGAATATATTTTATTCATGAGAGATTTAGGCTTCATTATCTCTTTCACTCTTAGGATTTATTTTCGGTAAAGGAAATGTTCATTCCTAAATTGTAAACTTTATTATGGGAGGGACCATGTTTGACCTCTTTACAGCTAGTACATAGAACAGTGTCTGTTATTCATGATAGTGTATAGTATATATTCAGCAAACATGTTTTTCTCATGAAATAAGTTTTAAGATAAGTTTGTCTTCTACAGAATAAGCACAATTACTAAGCAGATGGGTGGGTAGATCAGCAACTTGAAAACTTGTGAGAAAATATATTAACTGTATTTGTTCAGAATTTTTAATCTTAAAAGATAGTTAAATATAGTTCACTATGGTTTTTTTTAATTTACTTCATGAGATCTTTTTCTTTCTTTAGATGTGTCTAAGATTACTGAAAAATCACTTTTATCAGATAAATAACAATTGTCTTCTTATAATATCAAACAAAATATCACTAAGGTATTTATTTGTAGAATTTAGGTAGATGCAGAGCAGTAGATAAATAACAATTGTCTTCTTATAATATCAAACAAAACAAAATGTCACTAAGTAAGGTATTCATTGTAGAATTTAGGTAGATGCAGAGCAGTAAATTATGCCTAGTAAAGAATAAGGTACTGTTGAAACTGGTTTGGTTCAGTGGATAGAGCATCGGCCTGCAGACTGAAGGGTCCCAGGTTCGATTCTGGTCAAGGGCATGTGCATTGGTTGCGGGCACATCCCCAGTAGGGGGCGTGCAAGAAGTGGCTGATCGATCTCTCTCTCTCATCTATATTTCTGTCTCTCTCTCTCTCTCCCTCTCTCTGTCAAAAATAAATTATATATATATATATATATATATATATATAGAATAAGGTATTAGTGCATTAAAGAGAGATAAGTAGATTGTCTTTATAAGAAGCCCAATGCATGTTAACAATGTCACAGGTTTGTACTTGGTTTGAGAATGGTCCATGTTGGGAAAACATTTTAGAAGAAATAACCCTAGAGCTGAGATTTAGGCCCAGAATAATTAGTGAAATGGGTTGGTAAATAGGATAGTTTCCTTTTTATTGATTTTGGAGATCTTTAGGATTGTATAGAAACACTTTAGGCAAAAGATGGGAACTTAGAGAAGAAAACAACTTTTGTATTTAGTTTCTTCTGTCTGTGACAGGAAGTAATTATAGTAGCGTTAGATGTATACGATTGGAAGGACTTTGTTTCAATTCCTTTGTTCCTTTACATCTGTAGTCACAAGATTCTTATGTATGATAAACATTGATGACAAGTACTTCTTTAGCCATACATGATGGTGTATTTTCATGAGAGGAGTGCTATAAAATTTAACTCATTAATTAGACTTTTATGTACTTAAAAGGAAAAGCTTTTGAAATAATTGACTTAAAAAATAAAAAAAATGTTTTATGCAAAAAGTTGCATAAAAAGAGGTTCCTCTACTATGTGCATTTTTTCCCCCTGAACCACTTGGAAAGAAGTAGAAGATATAATTGTCCTTTACCCCTATGGGGCATATATCTGCAACCTACATATTCTTAAATACTGTGTTATGGGCTGAATTGTGTTACCCTAATATTCATATATTTAAGTTTTAACTCCTAGAATCTCAATATATTGAAGATAAGGACTTTAAAGAGGTAATTAAGGTTAAGTGAGGTCATTATTGTAAGCTCTAATCCAGTATGACTGGTATCTTTATAAGAAGAGGACACATATACACATAGAGGGAAGACCATGTAAAGACACTGGAAGATGGTCAGTTTCAAACCAAGAAGTGAGGCCTTAGAAGAAACTAATCCTGCTGACACCTTGATCTCAGACTTCTAGCCTCCAGAATTATGAAAAAATTAATTTCTGTTGCTTAAGCTACATAGCCTGTGGTACTCTGTTCTATCAGTCCTAGCAAAGTATTACAACCTGTAAAGAATGGCATAAGAATAACTTTTTAACATACTTCCTAAAAAGTGTCTTTAAGCGAAGTCCTGTGCTTTTACTAAACCAATGGGGTTTAGTGTTAAAAGTTGGAGCCTGTTTAACTTTTCTTTGTTTGGAAAAAAAAATCTTGGGTGGGGGTGAGATGTGGCATGACAGGTAACTCAGTAAGAATGTCGTTCTGTTGCTTAGCAGCAGACAAGAAAACCAAGAGTGTTTTTTTAAAAGTTGGAGTTATAAATGGAACACCTGCATCCATTTTTGATTGCCTCACTTCAAGAATGATAGAGCATAAATTGAAAGAATCTGAAGAAGTGAAAAAACTGATTACAGGTATTGTGAGGACTAGTTTCTGACAGTAATCCCTAAATGTGGTTTAGCAGCTGTTTACTGGCTAGGACAACAGTTTCAAGGACCCTGCTGCCTTCATCTTCATGAACCAGAAGACAACAAAAGTAGTTGATCTTTACTTCTGTTGGATATCAACACTGCCCTCCTATTTTCTTATTTTTGTGACAGTTTATTTGGCGGAATGCATATCTATAAATTAAGTAAGTAAAAATGCAAACCACCGTGCCTGTTGATGAAAAGCACCTGGGCTTTCCTATGAACGACATATAAACTGTCATATTATAAAGTCCTGATTCTGAGTGGGGCAGTCTGTGAGGTCCCTACACAAGGAAGAATAAAGACTGAAAGGGGTTGGAGTTCAAAGAAGTAAATGAAAACATTTTTTTAAACAGAACAAGAAAAAATATTTTTAAAATAAACATAAGAAATTATGGACTATAAATAGACTAAAACAGCAAGATAAGTAAGTGTGGAAAAAATTGATTAGAAATCTAGAAAATAAATCGTAGTCATAATAAAAAGTAAGTTGATAAATTCTAAATTAGATACAAAAAACTGTTAAGTTGAAAGAGAAGTCTGAGGAATGCACTTAAATTTGTAAAAGCCTTGAATATCAGGCACTGCTCTAAGTAGCTTATATATATTGCCCCCAAACTTAGTAGTTTAAAAAAAAAAAAACAACCATGTTCATGATTGCACACAATTTCTGTAGATCAGGAGTCTGGGAGTGTTTGCCTGGGCAGGGTTGTAGCCTTTTTTTGCTGAGGTTGCAGTCATCTCAGGGCTTGACTGCACCTGAAGGATCAGCTTCTAAGCTCACACTTGTGGCTGTTGGCAGAGTTCCTCTTAGAACTGTTGGCCAGAGGCCTCTATTTCTCTTTCATGGGCCTCTCTTCTCCTGCCTGAGTGTTCTCTTGGCATGACAGCTGGCTTTTCCTAAATGAGCAATGGTGGAGTGAGCCACAGCCCTCTTATAACTATTAGTTAGATTTTTCCAGGAAAACAGGAATGAGAGGGAGTGTATGTGTGTATCTTTATTGTAAGGAATTGACTCGTGTGGTTATGGAGGCTGGCAAGTCCCAAGTCCTACACAGTGATTTGGGAAGCCAGAAACTCATTGTCAAGGGAGACAATGATGTAGCTCCAGTGTAAAGGCCTACAGACTGAGACGCAGGAAGCTCTGATGTTTCAGTTTGAGTTTGATATCAAGAGTAAAGGAATGTCCCAATTTAAAGGAAGAATTCTCCCTTACCTGGGGGAATGTCAACCTTTTTGTTCTATTCATTCTTTGATTGGACGAGGTCCACCAATGTTAGAGAGTAATCTGCTTTCCTTGGTATACTGATTAAACATTAATCTCACTCCAAAACACCCTCACAGAAACAGCCAGAATAGTGTTGGACCAAATATTGGGGCACCCTGTGGCCTAGTCAGATTGATACATAGTATTAGCCATCACAGTAACCTAATATACTGTCACTTCTATGTTTTGTTTGTTAAAAGTAAGTAACTAAGTCCATCCTACCCACAAAAGGAGAAGAATTATGTTTCACCTCTGGAAGGAAGAAGTATAGACCAATTTGTGAACATATTTGTAACACTACTATAGGCACTGGTACTGGGGAGACTCCAAAATTCATTTAATAAGAGTTCCAGAAGAAAAAATGGAGGAAATGTTGGAAAAGCCATATTTGAAGAGAGAATTGTTAAGAATCTTGATTGTTTATGAAAAAAGACATAAGTCTTCAAATAAATGTTAACTCGGTATACCAAACATAATAAATGAAAATAAATTTTTACCTAGATTTGTGATGAAATTGCAGAATATGAATGAGAAAGGGACAAGAGCTATCGGAGAGAAAATACATTACAGAGGAAGATAATTAGACTGACAGTAGACTTCTTATCAAAAATAATGGAAGCTGGTAGGTAATGGAGCAAAACTTACAAAATGATGAAAGAAGATAACTGGAATCCATGTTATGCCTGGCTAACCTTTCATTCAAGATTGAAGAGATATATAAAGGCTCAACATATTAACTTTCTGTGACTCAGATTCCTTATCTATAAATGGGAATAATGATATGTAACTTATAGGTTATTTTCTGCCATGTAGACTGATATATCCCAAGGGTCAGAACAGTGCTTAACACATAGTAGGTGTTCAGTAAATAGTTATTAAATGAGTGAACAGTATGTTGTGAGGATTAATGTATATCAAGAATTTATAGCACCAATCAGAGAAAGACAAATATCATGTAATATCACTTATTTGTGGAACCTAATGAACAAATGAATTAATCAACAAAATAAAAGACCTGAAGCAGGGAGGCATGAAACAGACTGACATATCTGTATGGGAAGGGGGATGAGAAGAGATAAACCAAATATATTTATATGCACAGCCCATGGACACAGAATTAGGGTGGTGAAGTCCTGGAGGCAAGGGGTAGGGATTGGGCAGAGGGGGGTAAAGGGAGTTAAATGGGAGATATCTGTAATACTGTCAACAATTTAAAGAATATTTTAAGAAAAAGTATTTGCAGCAATGTTGACATGTTAATAACTCAGTAAATGTTTGTTGTTAAGATTTTACCACTCATAGATTCTCACTAAAAGAACTATTAAAAATAGTTACAACAACATTTCAGGAAGAGAGTATCAGATATCATAAATAATTATAACACAGAAATTGATAATGTGCCAGTAAATTAAATAATGATCATGGGAAAGAAAGAAAAACAAATTTTTCATATTTTTTAAAAGGTAAACTAAAATCTTTAAGGTGATTCTAAAATATAAAAGAGCAAAAGGCTCTTTAGTGTTTTACAGAATTAAGAAAGGTTATTTTCCTTCCTAGATTTATAGACTTATTACAAATTATAATAATTAAGACTGAAGTGTCAGCGTAGGAAAAGGCAAGTAGACCAGTGAAACACAGTGACCCAGAAGTAGACTTACACATACAAGGGAACTTGATATATGACAGAAAGCATCACAAATCAGTGGATAAGATAGACTCTTCAGTAAATTGAACTGGGACAAGTGGTTATTCCTTAGGAAAAAGCATGAAATTTGGTACCTTGCCATGTATAAAAATCAATTTCAGTTGGGTTAAAACCTAAGTGCAAAAAAGAAAAAAATTTAAAGTTGTCATTCAAAAAATAATAATAGAAGAATATCCTTTTGTGGGGAAAGAGGGGCTTTTTCAAAAAGACAACAGAAGACACGTGAAGATTGATGTGACTGTATTAAAATTTAAAATTTCATGTCTCAGAAGATTCTATAAACAAAGCAAAAAGACAAGTCTTAGATTTAGGGGAGATATTTGTAATGATATAACTAACAAAGATTGGTATTCAGCATAAAAAGAAAATTCCTACAAGTCAAGAAGGAAGAAACAACCTAATGGAAACATCAGTAAAGAATATGATTAAGGAATGGCTGCGGGGAGGGGGATGGGTCAATTGGGGGAAAAGGAGACATATGTAAAACTTTAGGCATTAAAAAATATATATATATAATTAAGCAGCTTACAGAAGAGGAAATATGACTGGCCCATAAACATGAAAAGATTTTCAAACTCACTAGGAATTACACTAATGCAAATTATACCATTCCATACTCATCAGACAGATAATAAAAAGAATGAGAAGACTATATGTTGGCAGAAATGTGGGGATCCCACACTTTTACACAGCTGGTGGAGTATCAATTAATACAATCACTTCGGAGTGCTATTTTGGAAAATCTAATAACGTCGGCCATACATAAACACCTGGAAATTCTTTTTCTAGTATGTGCTCTAGTGAAATACTCTTCTATAAATGCACAGGAAGCACTATAAGAATGTTTAGTCTAACATTCTTCGTTAGGGTAGAAATTGTAAGCAAACTAAATATTCCTTGAGTGAAAGTGTATGCTGTATTATATTTGCATAATGGAATAGTAGACAATTAAAAAGTAGAACTAAAGCTGTGAGTATCAACATGGACAAATCCCTTACAAACACTGTTAAGGAAGATGCAGAAGTACATGCATAATAAAATGCCATTTATATAAAAAACCATAGAGAACAATATTATATGCTATTTATGGACACACACTTTATAATAAAATTATAATCTTTAGGCATGTTTTTAAACACTGAATCCTGATAAAGATTACCTCTAGGAAGAATGTTAATGGATGAAGAGTTATACAAATAGAGAAAGATAAGCCAAGAAGGCAAAACGGATGTTTGTTATAATGACTCTATACTTGCCTGTATATTTGAAATTATTTGTAATAAGTAATTTAAAAATACATTACAAAACAAGTTCTAAGATGAAGTGTGTGTGTGTGTGTGTGTGTGTGTGTGTGTTAATTTAAATTTTCTTACAAGAATATGTGGAATCCTCTCTAAAAATTCTCTATTATGTTCTTTGTCTTGCTCATGACAAAATCTTACAAAGCATCATTGTTTTAAGGATCTGATACTTTAATAAAAACAAATCATGTTATTTCCCCATCTGTTAATAAGTTAAAATAGCTAAGTATTATGGAGAATCTGAAAATTAACTTATCTTCATCTATCTCTTCTATTGCCAACAGTGTGAGAGCTACATGGGATTGCCTTTTAGGTTGTAAGTTGTGTTAAAACTTAAGCATGAAATCAATATAAACTTTTTTCTTAAATTTAAAGAAACACCCAACAGTCAACCAATCTTAAGTCTAGTATCTCTCTAGGGCCGATTATAACTAGGGTTATTTTATTTTTGCCTTACATTTATTTTATCTAAAATATTTCACTACTTTATTTTCTTATTGAGAATCTTATCTGGAGTCAGACTGATGTTTTGTATTGTCATTGACATATTTGTCATCCTCTTCCCCAATTAATATTTTTCAGATTCTGGATACTGGAAACTAATTAAACATAGGTTTTATAGTATCTTAACTTTCTTAGATATAATTTAGTTCAAATGTATAGAAAGAAATTTTGCCATAAAGTTGGAATAGCCTTTTTCATTTAGAATATAAAAATTAGAAATTTGAATGTTTTGCATTTTTTACAAGTTTTCATGGTAGACATGTCAACAAATGAAGTTATGACTTTAGAAATATTTTAGTTATCAAGATTATGTCACAGTCTAGCATTTCTTTGGCTTTTTCTTGAGTGACGAGAGCGTCTCATTGCATGCACAGGATAGATGGGCTGAAATGGCAAAAACATAACTAGAAAGTGCACATTATATATGTTTCAGTCAGCATGTTGCTAGTGACAGGTGTTCAATGGTTGTTGGGATCCTTGTCAGCGGAGAGAATCCTTTGACATTAAAAGTCACCAGCTCAATCCTGATTTGGGGCAACTCTATTGGCAGTTCCATCAGGCTGCCACTGATCGGTGAATGTCAGAGCTGCCACTGTTCTCAGAGTGTCACCAGTCCACTGTGGGCTTTTTTTATTTGTTTGTTTTTGGAGGTGGGGTTGTTTAGTTTGTCTTGTTGTTCAGCTTAACCAGACTTTCAAATTGCTTACGTTTGGGAAATGAAATAAGAGGTCATGGGGAATATAGGTATCTTTAGGGCATGCAAAACCACATGCAGAGTGACAACTTACTTGGAGACTGGTAATGATTACCTTGACTCCCAGCCAATCAATGGTGGGAGCACCTGGGGACTCATTAAATGGCATTTGTGGTGTCTTGTAACCTAGGTTTTGAGCTCTGTTTCAGGAGAAGTAGTGACAGCCTTTAATGTCTAATTGACCTCTTCTCTTTGTTTCATTTTCTTTCACTTTCTGTGTTTGCCTCTGATGTGGTCCCTGGGGTAGCAAACAGCACTGCTCAGCATTTTGAACTTCTGCTCAGAGCTTCAACACCTCAGTTTGGGTAGTTGTGTAATGGTAAGTATTTGAAAGTTTGTTATTCTCAGTTACTCATTCTCCTTTTTTTACCTTGGGGGAATTTTTTTCTGACTCATCCCACCCCACCCACAGCTTTTCTGATTTATAGTTAACTATTGGACCCCACTTTCAAACATTTTTTCTTAAAGTGGAGAGAATGTCTTTGAAACATTGACATTATTTAGCCACGAGAGCAAGAAGAGAAGCATAGTGTGGCAGGAAGAGTTTGGTTCTGTCTCAAATCAGATGTTATTTTAGACAAGTTTCTACTTCTCTGGTTTCTTTATAAAATAAATGATCAATCATACCCAAATGTCAGTAGTTGAGTAAGTTTTTCACAATGCTTAATTAATTTTTTAAGTTCTGAGATTATTTCTGGAAATGTTGATGATAGTAGGTTTATTTTGTGTTTTGTTTGTTTGTTTTACTGGCCTTACTGGGTGAGATAAAAGATGGGTTATTCTGTGTTGGAACTCAGGTGTTCGTTTTTTTGTTTGTTTGTTTGTTTTTTACTGGCCCATGAAATCCAAAAGCCTAGGGATTGTATGACTAGATAGTCTCTACAGTCCTTCCAGATTTAAAATTTGTACTTTAGGGATCATTGAAAGAGCTCATGGGATAAGTTAAATCTTTTTTCATCTAAATTACATGACTTATAAATAATACTAGTGGCCCAGTGCATGATATTTGTGCACATTAAAAGGGGGACCCAAAATCAAGTCCCTGCCCACCCACACGTGCCTCAAAATTGCATGAGACCCAGACCCGGCCACCGACCCCATTTGGCTAGATTCAGACCTGGCCAGTCCCACCATTGTCAAGCCCCACCAGGCACAGGGGATAGCCTCAGGTCCCCTGGCCCAGTGCCAGGATGGGGGGCATGGCCTGAGGTCCCCCATGAAGCCCTGCGAGATGGGGGGTCATAGCTTCAGGTCCCCTGTCAAGCCCCACTGGCAGTGGGGTGCAGACTCAGGTCTCCTGACCCCGTGCTGGGGTGGGGTTGCAGCCTGAGGCCCCCCAGCCTGGTGCTGGGGTTGGGGGTGCGGCCTAAAGTCCTCTATCAAGCACCACCTGGTGGGGGGCACAACCTGAGGTCCCTCAGCCTGGCACCAAGACAGGGGGCGAGGCCTGAAGTCCCCATCAAGCCCCACTGGGGAAGGTACATGGCCTGAGGTCCTCCAGCCTGATGCCAGGGCAGGTGGCATGACCTGAGGTCCCATATCAAGCCCTGCCAGGTGGGGGGCACAGCGTGAGGTCCCCTGTCAAGCCCTGCCAGGTGGAAGGCACAGCATGAGGTCCCCTGTCAAGCCCTGCCAGGTGGGGGGCGCAGCTGGAGGTCTCCTGTTAAGCCCTGTCAGGTGGGGGTGCAGCCTGAGGTCCCTGTCAAGCCTCATGGGGGTGGGGAAGGATGTAGCCTCAGGTCCCTGCTGATTGCTCATAAAGGCTCCTTAAGGGAACTTGGCTTCAGCTGTGGGTGCAACCATTTTTGTGATGGAGTGATAGTCAATTAGCATATTACCTCTATATTAGATAGGATTGACACTCAAGGGACTATAGAATTCTTCGTTGTGTTTGTGTGGTGTGCATGTATGCTCACCAGGAAATGCATCTCCAAGTATAGTTATGAGCAATCCATTCCTCTTCAAGGCAGATTTAGAGGATCCCCAACCATTTCAGTTTTGCATCCACTCACTAGGAAGATCAGAATAAGCAGGATGGTTACAAGAATCCAGAGCAGTTCCTAGACTTGGAATCAACAGGGACAGTCACTGGCCAAAAAATAGGTCCCATTGAACATCTTTTGGAGCTCCGCAGTGGCTTCAGAGATGCCTCAAGGTTTGGCAATGTAGGCCAGAGAGGCCAATTAAAATGACATATTAGTCTCCATGTCCCTGTAATTTTAAATTCCAATGATAAGGCCTGATTAAAGCCTAACTATGGGCTCAGGCTCACCCTGGTCGCTGGAAACGGTGTTGTGAGCCCACTAATTCAGCATTAGATTTTCCTTATATTAATATGTAATACACTGTGATAAATGCTTTTTTTAAGAAAAATAAGCTACTTTTAAATTAAAGTACATAATTACTTATAAAATATTGTTACCATTTCTATTTGTTGTCTGGAAATTAAATATTAAGGACTTGACATTAAAGTTCAGAAATAAGACTAATATTGTACTACCATCCTAATCAAAATATTTCATGCTTCAAGTTCTTACTTCACAGCAGGTTTAGAGATAACCAGGACAGCAACAGAGATAGCTCTTCGTTTATACTTTAATACTATGTTTATCTCAGTTTCTTTTCTGTCAATTGACCAAAAGGTCAGTTTGCTATTTTATTTCTGACTATCAGAATAATAGCAATCAGAATCATGGGTTTCAGAAAGTTTTGAATGTTTCTTTCTAAAGAATCAAATTGATTGCACCACAGGTCTGTGTTATTCAGGTACACTCACTGATGTGAATGGTTACATTCTCCTCAATGTGTTTCTCGTGGCTTCTGCAGTTGCTAAAGACCAGAGATTATCACCACTATATCTAGTCCATAAGCCTTAGATTCTGATTCAAAATATAGCCCCAAATCTCTCTACTTCTCCAGTTCCTCTGTTACTTCCTTAACCCAAACCCGTCATCTCTCCTCTAAGCTAGTGCAGGCTTTTTCACTGGGCCTCCTCCCCCATTCTTACCCACCATAGCCCCTCTTTCAGATAGAATAAAGAGGGATTTTTGTTTGTTTTCATATACATTACATTTTTTTCTAACCCTCCATTGATTTCCTTAGCACTTAAAAATCAAATGCTTTCATGGCCTAATGGCCTGAAATGGCCAACATAACTCTCTGCCCTCCCAGAGAGTTATCTACAGGCCCACGCTGATCCTGATCTCTTTTCTGTTCCTGGAATGCACTGAGCTCACCCTGGAGGTCACTGCAGCACCTCGCCATCCCTCAGCTAATTCCTGACTCTCCGATTACTCTCACATCACCCTCTTTTACTACCTTCACACCACTTACCACTCTCTGAATTTATTTTGCTCATTGTTTGTATGTCTTTCCCAAAAATGTGAACAGAGTGTTGGTTCACTGTTGTTCCTGACATCTGGGGTGGTGCTGGCGAGTAGTAATGGAGAATATGATTAACAAGTAAACAAAAAGAAATTATCTGAGTGTTCGTTATTTTGTTTCCTTTTGACTTCTGGTGACAATTTTGATACCTGATTATAATAAAATCAAATGAACCTCTTAAAATGTAAGCACCTATTTAAAGAAACATTATTAAAGCATGTAAAGCCCATGAACTTAAATGTTTAATCCTTGATTAGTAAAGGCTTCTCCTGTGATATTGAGCTAAATCATTGGATACCTCCTGTAAATGACAGTGATTAACATACATAATCTAAATTTTTTGTGTGTTGTATATTCAGTCCCCATTTTCACCCAAAACTAATATCCTTATTAGTACTATCAGCATATTCACATACTGTTTTAGAGCCTAGAAAAGTGTACACCTTTATCAGGGAGATCTTATGTATCTCCCAAAGTTGATTAATTATATGTAAAATAGAAGAAGCTAGACCTTGTCAGCGAGTAGCAGCAGCAAGATCAAATTGGGAGGCATACAGGAACAGCTCGGAATCCTCAAATTCTTCATGAGAGACTGAGGATTTCAAACTGCTTTGGGATTTCATTCATTAACGTCCTCTGTCTGGAGTTCTGTTAAATAGATTTTTAAGTAAGTGATTACTCTTGCTGTCTAATGAAACAGTGGCAGGTCTGTGAGATGAGTGGGCAGATCTATATTAATGAGAATGTGGATATGTTTACATGGAAGCAAACAATAGGGGATGATTAAGAATGTTTCAACTTGTTCTCTAAACTGTTCGTATTTCTGAGCATAATATGTGAAAGATGGGAATTATTTGGCTTCCAGATTGAAGACTATGATGTGATCGCCAGCATGATAGGGGCCAAGTGTAAAAAACTGCGCACCCTAGATCTGTGGCGTTGCAAGAACATTACTGAGAATGGGATAGCAGAGCTGGCATCTGGGTGTCCACTCCTGGAGGAACTTGACCTCGGTTGGTGTCCTACTCTGCAGAGCAGCACTGGGTGCTTTGCCAAACTGGCACGACAGCTCCCAAACTTGCAAAAACTCTTTCTTACGGCCAATAGGTCTGTGTGTGATACAGACATTGAGGAATTGGCATGTAATTGTACCAGATTACGGCAACTGGACATACTAGGTAAGAATGCAATATAACAATTTGTTTTAAAGCCTTGACATAAGAGGTGATCTCAGACTTTTTGAAAAAACAAACACACACACACACCAAAAAACATAAAACTTGGATAAAATAAAAATTTTATTCTGATAAGACTGCTTGGTTTGATAGGGAGTGCTCTGGAAGCCTGGGAGGGGGACCCTAGCCTAGTTACTTATTCACTCTCCAACTTCTTCTCTGGCATTCTCTTAGGAACTTCAAACTTATCAGGAAACTCAGATTATAATGACCAAGTCTGGTAAAGATAAAATATACATGATCCGAGGTCAAAACAAAACAAAACAAAACAAAACACCATGTCTTAGTTGATGTTCTCTGGTTTTACATAACAGAAACCTACTCAAGATAGCTGAAGCATAAGAAAAACATTATGAAGATATAGGTGTCTCTTTCAGATCCCATCTCCCTCAGAATCATGCATTGGTAAATCTGAAGTGATAATTTAGCTTCCATCTGAATATCCCATAATTACTTCAAATTTAACATGGACTAACTAGTACTCATCATATATCATCTGTCTTCTAGTACTGCCATTTTACACCCACCACTTTCCGTAAAACTTGTAGTTAATAGCCTTCAACCCTGGTCACTGAGTTCTTTGAATCTCTAGTGCTTGAAACAGAAGTTTCTACAGGGTAGTTGCTCGGTAATTGCATTGCATGGAATTAGAGGTTGAATCTAATTGGAGGTTGTAAGCATAGCTGCCATGGATTAAGAAAAAGAGATTCAAATGGTTTTGAACTGGATGACAAATAGGAAAGTCTGGAGGAGCTGACTAGAAGGGGCAGGAGGTGGGAATCAGGATAGTGGGTAAAGTATTGACAAGAGATGCCAAATTGTGTGGGAAAATTCAGTGCGTATTTCTTTACAGGACTATTTCTATATGAAGTCTTTTAAGAAATACTTTTAATTGTTAAAAGGCAATTTATTTGAAGTATATTTTAAACTATCAGTAATAAAGGGACTCTTTATCAGAACATTATATAAATATTCTATTTAAAGTGTTTTATGTGGTTTTGTTTTTTTGAACAGGAACAAGAATGGTAAGTCCGGTGTCCTTAAGAAAACTACTGGAATCATGCAAAGATCTTTCCCTGCTTGATGTGTCCTTCTGCTCTCAGATTGACAATAGAGCCGTGTTCGAGTTCAATGGGAGCTTTCCGAATGTGTTCATAAAAAAGAGCTTTACTCAGTGACTTATATGTATGTTCTATAATAAAATCAGTATGCTTTTGTGGAATTATATGTTAGAATTGATTTTGTTTTGTTGTGTGGTGTGGTTTTTATAATGGTGGAATTGTCTTAACCTATTAGATTTTAAAGAAAAATATGAATTATTATGAAATACAGATAGTTATTCCCAAATACATATGTTAATTCATGAGAAGAATATGATTCTCATTTAGCATATTTATCCCTTGGAAGGCATTGATAGAATTCTATTACATTTCTTCTTTTCCTGATAATTTTCTTTTAGCATGTTATTACATTGCAGATTAATCACTCCCAGTTGAAGGTTAGGTTGAGGCTTCTTGATTGCACAACTAAATGGTTATTGGGAAATGGAAATTTCCTTTATACTTCCATTAGGGTCCAAAAAATCCACTTGGACCTATAGTTTGAGCTTAGAAAACCTGATGCAGATTTATGTGAAAACAGAGCTCACTTACTGTCTTACGTTTTGATAGCACAGGAAGTATTAAAGCAGCTTGATGTTACTTCATAATTCAAACAGTGTAGTTGTCATCAGAATTACATAAGTATGTTTTATATATAAACACTGTTTAGCTCTACTCCCAGAACTTTTAATTCAGTAGAATTTTTTATTCTAATAAGGAGTGAGTCAGGTACAGTCGCTGGTGGTGGTGGTCTGAGGGCTCTCTTTTGAGAATCACAGCTTTAGAATTTTCCTTGAGTCTGGAGGCTTTCTCTGAATCCCAGTGAATCCCATATACAGTGGGGATAACTATTCTCATTATGCTGAACTGGTTAAATTTGGGGTTGAATTAATAAAGAAACATTGTCAAATCTGCAACAAATGCTAAATTCCAAAACCCTTTAGTGTTTCAGATAGTAGTTGAGAGTATTTCTTCTCCTTCAGAAAAATTCAAAGTCAGTTCTGAGCTCAAAAACAATAAAACTACCACTGCTAAGCCAGCAAATTGCTGGGTGACAGTACTAGTTCAATAACACAACATTGAGTCAAATTATTCCACAGAGTACCTGCTGATGAATAATACATAAATAGCCATGGGTTTTAACACTTTATATTTTTACAAGTTTTGTAAATTTGACCAACTAAGTCTTCTTTTTGCTCCACAATATTTTTTACCATCACCAGTTCTAACACATCTGAGCAAATTCTACTTCAGATTGTCCTGAAACCATGTTTTCTTAACTTCTTAGAAAATATTCTTGCCTTTAATTGTTCCACACATAGTACTCATGGACACTAACTCTTCAGACACTTCAACCTTGGCATTGACTTATCAAATAAACAATCACTAGGTAGTATCAGTAACATCTTTGATTAATCAAGAACCATGGGTAACCACTCAGAATCATTTGATTTGCCTTGTTTGTTTTTATTGACTACATTAATGTTCTCAGTGTTCTCAATTCTTTCAAGCAACTATTCTTGACAAACAGCTAATAGTCTTAAGCAAGTTTATTTTGGATACATCTCTTCAACTGATGAATCAAAAATAATGTAATGAACTCACTGTGGGTGTAAAGGCTTTCTTTGCTTGGCTAACAGATGAGCCACTCCAAAACTTACTTTATAGCTTTATTTTCATTTTTATAAATAAATTCTGCTATGATGAGATACCTTGTTTTTTAATTTTTTAATTTCTATGGTCACTGCATTCTGTAAATTAAGAATACTTAGTTTGGTGATCCAGTGTGTGTGTGTGTGTGTGTGTGTGTGTATACACACACACACACACACACACACACACATATATAGAATTATATATATACTTTCAGAATAGCTATAGTATCACTGCATGTTAAACAGTGCTTTGCCGTTTAATGCAATAACAATAATCCATTCACTATGCCTTAAACTTAACATGACACTTGAAGTTCTCTCTCTCTCTCTCTCATATTCTGACATTATTTATATGCACTGAAAACTTTAAAATGTTGTGGTATGACAATCTATTTGCCATTCAAAATGCTAGTAGTTATAAACTGCATCACTATAATTTGTAATGTGCTAGGCAGCAATGCAAAGCATTGAGAGCACCATGTAGGTCTCTGTTGCAGTTACTCAGCTCTACCATTGTAGTGTGGAAGCAACCATAGACAATACATACAGGAATTCGTGTGTCCAGGGGCCAATAACAGTCTATTTTTTTATGGATATGAAAAGTTGAATTTCACATAATTTTCATGTATCACAAAATAATCTTCCTTTGATTTTTTTTTTTCCATTAGAAAACGTAAAAAAAAAACCCAACATATTTAAGGGGCAGTCTGGGTTTGGGTTGTGGAGTGAATTTGTAACATATTTTCAAATCAATTAGTAAACCCATGTTTGTCCATTCCTAATTTTAGAAACCATGTTCAAACCTGTTCTTAGCCTTTATCTTTCTCATTTACCATTCAGATTTTAAAATGAAGTACAGTATTTTATTGACTTAGAGAAAACCAAACTTGTTACCATAACTTAAGAGTTTTGACACTTTTATGCAATATACTTGATAATTGTATATATTGTGTATTTATATTAATGTCTACATTAAGGTATACAAATTGATGATTTAATATACATTTACATTGTGAAATAATAACCACATTCAAGCTAATTAACATTTATTTCTTCAGATAGGTATTACTTTTTTTATATAGTGACACTTAAGATCTACCTTCTTAACAAATTTCAGTACAATGAAGTATTGTTAATTATAGCCACATTGTTATGCATTAGAATTCCAGAACTTACTCATCTTGCATAACTGAAACTTTGTACCTTTTGATTAACATCTTCCCATTTCTCCCTCCCTCAGTCTTCTTAACCACCATTATACTCTCTGCTTCTATGCATGTGACTTTGTCTTTCTGTGTCTGGTATATTTCACTTAGCACAGTGTTCTCAAGGCTCTTGTTGCAAATGCTAGATTTCCTCCTTTTTAAAGCTTAATAATAATCCATTATAATGATATATATAATGGTATTCACAGACACATAGGACACTTACCCATTCATCTGTTGACTGACATTTAGGTTGTTTACATAGCTAAATGTCTGAATGTGGGAGCGTAGATATCTCTTTGAGATCCTAATTTTTTAAATATATGTATGCCCAAATGTGCGATTGCTGGGTCATATGGTATTTTCTTTTTAATTTTTTAAGGAACCTCTGTAATGTTTTTCATAATGGCTGTACCAGTTTACATTCCCACCAACACTGTACCAGGATTTCCTTAAGAGAGACAACACAGACTATCCATTAAAATTTGAAGCCAGATGACCCATTATTACTAGCATTGTCACCTGACGTAGTTTTTTATAATTCTTTTATCTTAGCATTTTTGGAAAATAAATGATCTTCCCAGTGGCTAGTAATAGATAAAGACATGCCCCTGACTCTGTGAGCATAATTACTGGCACCTCACAACTTAAATTGCTTGAAATACCCTAAAAATACCCATTTAGACAGTTAATATTCTTCCTTTCCTTTGGAGTGATTAGCTTTGAGCCAATATAAAATAAAGAATTGGCAGAAGTATTGTTATTTTGTTGGTGCTTTTCAGGAATTAACTAAATACCAAAAACTCATATTTGCAAGTGTAATAATACTAATCAGGGAATCAATAAAAATTATACTTGGTTACCATATACTGTATATTAATAATGAATGTTTGGCTTTTCATTTTCTACTTGAAGGTATTAAAAGAATACTATTAATAACAGTCATTTTCATTTTCAAAGCCATTTACACACATTTATCAGTGCTTCATCTAGTCTCCCAATCCTCTTTAAGCACATTTAATATTGGTACTTCAGAAGTGTTAGGTTTTTTTAGCCACTATGAAAATTTTGTCAGTGACCCTTAACAGAATATTAGCTATTTCCAAAACACTGTTTTAGCATCTATCATTTTATACTTGGAGCCTAGTTCTCTGGCAGTACATTAATGTCAATAAACAAATGAGGTGATGTTTGGTAACAATAGCTAGAAGTCAAAAGGTAAAAGATTAATTAATCAGAGATAATGATATATATTTTTATAAATATGAAGAGAGACCAAGATATTTCTTTGGTCACAGCAGAAAAAATGCTTAATATGTTTGCCTATAAATTGATTTCTGACTTAAGTTTGAGTATATTTGAATACTATTAATGGTTTGAAAGAAAAAAGGTGCCATGACCAGTGTGACACAGTTGAGCATCATCCTGGGCACTGAAGGGTTGCAGCTTCAATTCCCAGTCTGAGCACATGTCCAGGCTGTAGATTTGGTTCTGGTAGAAAGGCAAGCAATTGATTTTTCTCTGTTACATCATTGTCCCTACCCCCAACCCTTTAACTCCTATCCCTTCCTCCCTCTCTAAAATTAATTTAAAAAAAATTTTAAAGAAAGGAATAAATAATTGTGACACTTTAAGAGGAAGAAAAATTATTATCAACTAGTACCCCTACACACAAATCCGTATGCCAGTAGCTCTCTGCCTGCTGCCCCTTCCTCCTGTAGCTCCCTCCATCCCCCATCATAGCTTACTGCCCTGTCCCCTCCTGTAGTTTTCCTACGCCTGCTTGTAGCTTGCTGCCCCACCCTCCTGCTGATCTGTGATCCAGTCGTTATGCAGTCAGTCGTTAACACTTACCAGCATAACGACCATTTGCATATTACATCTTCATTATACAGTGGTACCTCGAGATACGAGTTTAATTCGTTCCCTAACCTTGAGGCGTGGGAAACTATGAGAAGCTTGAGTTGCGGTAAACTGGTGAGTCGTGTGCAGCCGGCTGATCTGCGAGATTACTCCTGTCTCAAATGTTGCTTGTATTTCAAAGCAAAAATCGCTCGCTCGACAGCTCCTATCTCAAAAATCTCGTATGTTAGGGCACTCATATCTCGAGGTACCACTGTATAGGATATATTTGGTAAAGTAAATTAGTGCAGTCTTGGCTATAAAATTTTTAAGGAAAAATATAAAAGCAAAGCAGTCATGATCAGATAAATTGAGAAGGTAGTTTTTCTGTTACAAGTGAGATCTTTTCTATAAATAATGGTTTTCATTGTTTATATTATTTTGTACTTTAGAATAATAAGATAAGCTTGAGTATCTCATTAGCTCACTTTCAAAATAGATCATGTCAAGACACTGCTGTATATAATGGAAGGTTTGAGTAAATAGGTTTGTGTCACAGCCTCTGTGAAATGAGATGAGGATAAGCCTGGAAGATGAGCCATCATCTGTGCACTGAACACTAACAATCCATCCTCATGTTATGAAATGACATCAGCTGAGATACATTTTAAATTCTAAAATTACACAGTCTGCAATTAAACTACTAGTAAACTGAGTTCACACTGTTACTTACTTCTTTCTCCTTTCTCTGTAATTCCACCAAATGGGGTTTATTGACTTAAAGTTTGGTTTGTCACATAAAACAAACTAAAGTTTGATATAGTGTTTTCCTGCTTTTACTTGTAAGGTTCATGTACTGTGGTGTTTATCTGCTTTTTGTTGAAGCCAGTTCTTTCATTATTAATTAGCTCCTAAGTTGTCTCAGAGTTCTTAGTCATGCCCAGTTTGCTTTTGGTGAGCTAGAGTGGAATAAATGGCAACAGATAAGACACATTCATCTATCCATTTAGTTCACAATAATATAGACAACAAATAAGTATTGACATCTGTGTCTAGGCACAGATTGGGACAGGGGATGGGTTTACAGAATGCATATCTAATAAGAGCAATTTTCAAAAATTGTTAGTGCCAAGAAAAAATTCTGATATGGTGAAATAAGCATGGGATACAATGGACTCAGCAATGTTAGGCATATTTCTTTACTGCTGCACTTCAAAACTGGTAGTATCTAATGGACATTATGAAGGTGAGATCAGTTAAGGTCCATAGTGTTTCCTAATTTTTGGTGGAATTCCTGTCAATGTACTTTGGAAAACTTTAGTTTCTTAGAACATAGTTTGGAAGATGCAGCTAAGAAGCACTAAATGCTATATTATGGAAAGTATTCACTATGGTGACTTTTAATGTACTTGCTAAAGATTATGCATTGTAATTTGTTCCTATAGATATTTTTAATTTATTTAAGAAGATGAGGAAGTTAAATGATACTTTGGTGATATGTTTTAAAAAAATGTTTCTGAGCATGATTACTCTTTTTGGTCCATAATTTCTAACTCAACTTTTATTCCTATACTAGAGGCCCAATGCACAAAATTTGTGCAAGAGTAGGCCTTCCTTCCCCCTGCTGCCAGCACCAGCTTCCCTCACAGCCCCAGCTTCATCCGAAGGTCATACAGAAGGCTGGTCTAAGTAGCATATTCTTTTATTATTATAAATTAGACATTTAGAATTGGTGCTTACTTTTCTCTGAAATATGAACCATGTCTAGTCACTGGAAATGCCTAAAGGAACTGCTATACCATCTGGTGGTTTTTAATATTTGTTTGTAGGATTCAAGTCTCACATTGCTTTATTTATTGCTAGAGGCCTGATGCATGAAAATTAATGCATTGGGTGGTGGGAGGGGTCCCTCAGCCTGAGCTGTCCCCTCTCACAGTCTGGGAGCCCTCAGGAGATAAGGGAAAGGCGATGCCCCATCACACCTCTGCTGCTGCCACTGCTGGCAATGCAAGCCTCGACCAGCCCTGGTTACCTGTGCCTTGGGCCAGCCCTGAGTGGCTGGGCAGCCACCATCTGAGGCTTACCTCTACCTCAGGCAGGACCTGAGCAGGTGGGGGGCTGAAGGGACTGGGTACTGACATCTTGGGGCTGTAGACACTTGCCATCTTTGAGGGCATAGCAGTCAATAAGCATTATTCCCTCCTTATTGACTTGGGTGCTGCCATTTTTGTGGTGGTGTGAAGGTTAATTAGCATATCCCCTCTTTATTAGGATTTATATGTTGTGCTAGCCTACCAACTATTCTAAAAAATAAATTGTGCATTAGTTTTTAAAGGTAAAAATTTTAAATTAACTTCTGATCAGTGACTATTTTAAATTTGATGTGTAATTTTTTTAAATGGGAATAGTAATGACAATATATACTAGCATTTGTTTTCTGAAGTCTGTGAATGAAGGAATGTATTAATTTATTACAGGAATCATACTTTTGTGTGAACCCTGTATATGTGCAGTCACATATAAACATACATATATTTCAGTATCTCAAGTAAATGTGTTTCATTTATTTCGTTAAACATTTTTAAGTGCAAATTTTATTGCACACATTTCTGCAATATGTGCTATAGAATTTTTTAAATTGCTACTAAGATTACAACAAAAGCTAGAGAATCGTTAATATGAACAAATACTGGCACACCATTTTTCATACTTGAGATGTTTTTGTGGATAGATACTTCAGATAAAGGATTGATAGTATTGAAGCCCTGTTTTTGTTTTTTAAAAGTCTTAGAAATAAATCTACATAGTGAAACCTAAATTATTTATAAGTCTTTATAAAGAGAAAAACTGAAAGACCATAGGATGTGTATATATCGCACGCTATTCTTACAGTTTGTCAGCATTGTGTCTGACCACATTTAACTGCCCAGAGAACAAAAACACTATTCAACTCTGCTGTTCTGCTTCTGTCTTTCAAAAGTCTTCTGAGTTCCCATCTCTATCACTCGTGCTAAAGTCAAGAGTTTCATTTCCTTCTGTAGGTGCATCTGTTTTACCTGGGCCTAGAGTCTGAGCAGAGCACCAGCACCAGAGCTCATTCCTCCGAACTTTCAGTCCTTTTCGGCCTCTGAGAAGCCACTAGCTTCAGTTTTATGTATGTAGCCTTAAATTCTCCCTCATAAGTCAAATTAGGCCCTCTAGTTTTTATGCGTTGATATTAAAGTATCAAATGTTAACGAAGGTGAATGTTTAAGTTTACTGGCACATGGAAAAACGTTTAACCACCAACTCTAGTGGAGGAAAAAGCCCTAATTTGTAGTGCCTTCCAATTATCATATAAATTCTCCCACCATGGCCAGTTTCAAGTTACCAATGAGAAGTCAGTCAATGATGAGTTGGGATGAGATGCGCACATTTTGCTCTTTCAAGTTGATAGGAACTGGCTCTAACTCACCACTGCCAGATGAACTTATTAAACATTGATTGCATTATTTCTGGAAAAAAAATAGGCATAATAATCTATAGCTAGATTTCCCCAAGTTTGTGTTATCTGTAGTCAAATCCTTCAGCATCGTATGAAATTCTTCCTTGCCACTGAATTAAAAGAATAAAATTAAATTTCCTAAACATTTAATAATCATTAGGAAATTTAAGAATAGTAAGGAGAAAAACTTTTAAAAAATTAAGGGGAAGTAAATTATATTTGCTGATGTAAATCTGACATTGCTCATATAAATTGATAGATATCCCAAATATGTGTTTGTGGGATTGTAATTTTCCCATATATTAACAATTCCCATATATTTCCATGGACTTTGAAATTACATCCCTAGATAAATTGTGACATTTTCTTTCTGCACATTGGTGCAATTTTACATTACAAAATTGTCATGTAGATTCATTACTCCTATTTTCCAAACACAAATGACCATAATTCAAATCCATACCTGTCATACCAAAGTCTAAAACATAAAAACATTCTATCACTAATGTTTATACAGGCACACTGATAAGATACTTGCATGTCTTTATAACAAAGATTCTTGGCTTAGGGACCTCAGAACTTTTACTTTTGATATCTTTCTGGCTCAGGAACCAGATTTTTGGTCCAGATTGGAGAGCAGAGTAACAACCTCCAAAATTTCAATGGCTTTCAGTAACATGTATTTCTCACTTACGTGGCCTGTTGGCTGCTGAAGGTTAGTTGCTAGATTCCAGGTCAGATCTGTTCCATCCAGGACCCAGGCTGAAGGAGAAGGCCTGACCTGGGCTGTGCCCTTCTATGGCCGGGGAAGATGAAAGAATATTGGCAGCAATGTGAAATGGATCTAAAAGTGTTTAAGTGGATATACTAATCACCTAATCTGCTCAAATCTGATAGCCAAGACAAGTCATGTGGCCAAGCCCAGACACTGAGCAACAAGACTACTCTTCATACAATACCTTTGGCTATAACTCAAAATGGTATTTTCTCAATACCATTTTGAGTTATAGCCAAGGTATTGGGAAAAAATAATTCTGAACCCTGGGTACCACAAATATTTGAGCTTACTCTGAGTAGCTATAGTATGTCAAAATAATGAAAGGAAATATCTTAATTTTTTAAAAGAAAAATATAAACCTAGTTTAATGGGTTTAGAATATAAACCTACTTAATAGGTTAGTTCAGAATTTTTTAGACAGTTCTTCACTCTTTGTATTTTACTTTTTGAAAAACAAAGAGATTTTCCCAAATATCACTGTTACCTGAATCTCTGGTGAATAAAAAATATGATAAACTAATAGAAATGTTCCTAGATCTGTGGTTGGCAAACTGCAGCTCGCAAGCCACATGCAGCTCTTTGGCCCCTGGAGTGTGGCTCTTCCACAAAATACCATGGCCTGGGTGAATCTATTTTGAAGAAGTGGCGTTAGAAGAAGTTTAAGTTTAAAAAATTTGGCTCTCAAAAGAAATTTCTATCGTCGTACTGTTGATATTTGGCTCTTTTGACTAACGAGTTTGCCGACCACTGTTCTAGATAATAGATGGTGTAGTCATGATATCGATAGAGGGGAGACAGGATCATGAGGAGTCCATAAGCAGGACTGTGCTACTTTTTGACTGTTACTTAACTTTTCTGAGTCTCAATTTACTCATTTGTCAAATAAGAAAGTTGTTCTACCAACTTCTTAAGGTCAGTCTTACTGTAACTCTTTTATTCTAGTGCTTTTTATATTGCCATTTAATTAAGCATATTCTTATGCAATTTTTATTAAAGTTTAACACATTGTTTTTCTTAGAATTATCACAGAGCAATGGGGTTTTAATTTTCCTTTTTTCATACCCAATTCTATTCAAAAATGGATTTGAGATAGACTATAACCCTCCCTGTTTTTAATCTTAATGTCAAACTAATACTCTTCAATTACTCTGAGATTTGCTGGTTTAAACATCATTATAAGTTAGAATCATCTGGGAACTTGTTTAAAATGTAAATTTCCAGTCCCCAAACCCTTGGAGATTTTTAAACTAGATAGAACCCAGAACACTACATTTTAACTAGCACCCCAAGGTGTCTAAATCAGTGTAAACAGTACAAGCCCTATAAATCATTTTGGTAATAATAAAAAAGCCCCACATACTGGAATACTCTATATTTAGTATGATGGTTTAAAATTAGTTATTAATATCATGTTTCTAAATATAGACTGTTTATTTGGAGTGTGCATTTTGTCTTCAGGAACTTGATTTTTTATTTGTTACCACATTTCCTATATTGGACCTCTGTAAGTGATGGACTTAGGTTCATGTATAAATTTTAGAAATGTGATATCTTAGTATTCCTTTGAAGTGAAAGTGCTTTGATTACTATTACCATTCTCCAAATGTGTACAGGGTAGATTTATCTCAGAATGAAATTTTACAAAATTAGAACTGTTGGATTATTGCCTCTAGTCTCCCTGCTTCTGAGGAAAGATGGTTTCCTTACCGTCTAAGCTCTACAGTCTTCGTATGCTTTTTAAAACACACTCAAATGTCAATTCTCTGCTTGAAAACCTCCCTATAGGATCCTGCCCCTTCCTGCTTCTTGCCCTCTACACCTTGCTTCTTGCTGCAATGTTCTCCTTATGTCGTCACCATGCTGGCTTTTACTTTCTTCAGGTCTCTACTCCAATATTGCCTATCCAGAGAGGCCCTATTGTCCATCTAAAATAAAATAGAGGGCATGTATCAGAGGATGCTGAGGAATATATTATGCTTTAGCTTTGTTTTTTAATCAAGAAGAGTTCTAGTTTGCAGAGGAAATCCTGAATGCTACTGCTTATTCATACACCACTCATCAACCATTATAATGCCTTTGTACACTGCTATATTTTTATTGATAGCACTTATGACTAGTTGACATATATGTATTGGTTTATGTTTACACCTTTATAATTTTTAGTTCTGTAAGGACTTTGTTTTGTTTACTGCTACATCTCCAGGACTTAGAATAATACCTGGCACATAGTAGGTACTCAGTTAACACTTGTTAAACTTTTATTTATTTTTTTTGGAAAGTAACCATAGCTTGGTTTGTCTTTAGTATACAAAATAAGTAATATTTTTAAAGGCAGTTTTATTTTCTTTTAATTTCTCAGCTATTTTGAAAGTCATTTTAATGTATTACTTTCAGATTTATCATTCCTTTTGCAAACTCTTTTTTTTCCGCGTTTTTCTAGTCTACTTTAAAATTATGTGTGATACTTTGTTTTGAATTATGGCTATTTAGAGTTGATATTTTATTTCAACAAGTTTTAATTACCTAATTGAGATATGAAACTCCAACTAAAAATTCAGTTTTATTTGAAGGAACCAGATTTACATCCCCATAAAACAGAGTACTTACCTTCGTGTGATACATGTATGGGGTAGGTATATGAATAAGCAGTAGCATTCAGGATTTCCTCTGCAAACTAGAACTCTTCTTGATTAAAAAACAAAGCTAAAGGATAATATATTCCTCAGCATCCTCTGATACATGCCCTCTAACACCAACTTATGTACAGGTAGAGACTTTTATGTCATAAAAATATACCTGATTGCAGCAGAACTGAGGTAATTTAAACAGTAGGTTTAAAACACTTGGAAAAATAAAGGGGGAAACTGGCTGTTGCAATGCAATGGTTACAACATTTTTAGTAAAGTAAGATTAAACCACATTCAAACAGTATACTTACTTGACATTCTCTCCTCCCTGGCCTAAACTTGCCTACTTTGTTACTGTCTGGTGTCTAGAAATGCCCCTTGTGTCAGTAGATTTGGGTCATCTCACTGAGAACCGAACAGGGACCAACACTGAGTAGTGGAAGGAGGTAGTCATGAATACCAGCTATAATCATGTGACCAGTTACAAAAACAAGACCGATTCTCATGAATATTTACTCCTTATTTTGTTAAGAATGTGTGTTTGTTGAACAAATATCTTTGTCTTCTTCCCCTTTTTATCCTCTTTTCGTGTAAGTCAGGTGCATTGAACTACCATAGTGTTTACACATTGTTAACTTGCCATCACAGTATTTAAATCATGGTCAAGAAGAGTAAACATCATCGAAGAAAGTTTTGCATCCTCTTCTGGGGAAAGGGTTAGGGCATTTTTGTCTTTGTATGCAGAATAGTTGTATCTTAGGTGGAATTATGACCCTCTTATTCTCTTTATTTGAAGACTAATAATGGAGATTGTGTGGAGGTTAATAAATATGGGATTCAGGAGATGTGTATGACTGCCAAGTTGACAAGGAGTGCACTTGAGATGGTCAACTTTATGTATCAATTTGGCACCACAGAATGCCCAGATACTTGGTCAAACATTATTCTGGATGTATTCTGTGTTTGGATGAAATTAACCTTTAAATAGGTGGAGTTCAATTAAAGATAATGCCCTCCCTCATGTAGATGGGCCTTATCCAATCAGTTGAAGGCCTGAATAGAACAAAATGCTTGGCCTTCCTCCAGCAGGAGAGAATTTTCCAGCAGGCCATGTTTGGACTTCATTTATAACACTAGCTCTTCCTGCTCCTATTGCAGCCTGCTTATGGATTCAAAGGAACATTGAGTTCTGCTGAGTCTTCAGCCTGACAGCCTACCTTGGAGATTTTGGATTTGCCGGCCTCCATAATCCCAGGAGCCAATTCCTTACAATCTTGTATAAATATATATACATACATGCATACGTATACATCCTATTGGTTCTGCTTCTCTGGAGAACCCTAATACACTTCTCAACAAGGCCCAAAACCCTTGTGATCTACAAATTATAAAGGAAATAAAGAGATTTTACTAACTGGATTGAAAACATTTTTCCAAAGTTAGTAGAAGTTTGTATTACATATACTTTATTGAAGAGATCTAGTTATTCATTGAGCTTCAAGTGTAGATTTCAATATCTTGTTACCTGCTTTGTTTTTTAATTAACAGAACTTTTATAGGACTTTGCTTTTTTATGAACTTGGGGCCCAGAATATTTCAATTAAGTACTTTTTCACTGCCAATAATTTTTGTAAATTCTGTTACTTAACATAACACTGATGCACAATGAAATCTATTTTCAATATGTATTACTGGTAATGATAAATTTTTTCTTACCTAATAGTACAAAACGTTTTTGTTGTTTTATGGTGCTACCTAGTATCTGTAGGTTGATTACAAGCCAGGAAAAAAAATATCATTTAAATATGTTGGCTACTGTATTAAATTAATTACATATGAAATTGGGCCACAGAAGAAAGTACAAAATTCTGAGATATACTTTCAGGATAATTTCAGAAACTTCTGCGGGATATTGAGGCTCTGTAGAACAGTTTACAACACAACACAACATACAAGAAATTAAAGTATAGCATTAATAGGCTTCCTATAAGAAAAAAAGAAGCAATATTTGAAGTTCCTTCAAGGACAAAAGATAATGGATGTTTTTATAGTTTGCATCTGGACTAACTCTATTAGCATCATTAGTGGTAATGTATTCCAGAAGCCATTTAATGTAATTATGCAGATAATATTTTTTTCATTAAGAATGTTGTGGAATTTCAAATAAGTACATTTTTTAGATGAAATCTTTATTCTTTTAAGAGTAGTTTCCTATAAAGATCTATTACAGTAAAATATAAAGGAACTATAGGTTGAGAGTAACAATCTTCACTTTTGGAACTCACTTAAATGTTGATATAACCTATTTAAGTTCCTAAGTCAAGGTAGAAAATAAAAAGAGCTCCCCAAGTACCCTTACGTTCAGTTCTTAGATTAGAGGTGTGTAAAATATAAGCATTACTGTATTGCAAGTACATTAATTATAGTAGACACATTTTTCTATTTAAAAATATTATTTTTTGCCTATCCAGCCACTTTTTTTTGGTATCTGAATTACTTATTAATATATAAGTAAATATTTATTGTTCAGATTATCACAATTGTTCCTCTTTTCCCCCCACAGTTCCCCTCCACCCAGTTCCACTCTACTCTCTGCCCTTACTCCCCCCCCCCACTGTCCTCATCCAAAGGTGTAGGGTTTGTGTCCAGTCTCTTCCTACACCCCCTACACCCTTCCTCTCCTCCCCCGCTCAAGAATTGTCAGTCCACTCCCTTTCTATGTCCCTGGTTCTATTATATTCACTAGTTTATTCTGTTCATCAGATTTTTTATTCACTTGTTCATAGATATGTATTTGTTGTTCATAATTTTTATCTTTACCTTTTTCTTCTTTTTCCTCTTCTTAAAGAATACCTTTCAGCATTTCATATAATACTGGTTTGGTGGTGATTAACTCCTTTAGCTTTTTCTTATCTTCGAAGCTCTTTATCTGACCTTCAATTCTGAATGATAGCTTTGCTGGGTAGAGTAATCTTGGTTGTGGGTTCTTGCTATTCATCACTTTGAATATTTATTGCCACTTCCTTGTGGCCTGCATAGTTTCTGTTGAGAAATCAGCTGACTATCGTATGGGTGCTCCCTTGTAGGTAACTAACTGTTTCTCTCTTGCTGCTTTTAATATTCTCTCTTTGTCTTTTGCTCTTGGTATTTTAATTATTGTGTGTCTTGATGTGATCCTCTTTGGATTCCTTTTGTTTGGAGTTCTGTGCACTTCCTGTACTAGTCTATTTCTTTCGCCAGGTGGGGGAAGTTTTCAGTCATTATTTCTTCAAATAGGTTTTCAGCATCTTGCTCTCTCTCTTCTTTTGGCTCCACCATAATTCAGATGTTGGTATGCTTGAAGTTGTTTTAGAGTCTCCTTACACTATCTTCATATTTTTGGGTTCTTTTTTTCTTTTCTGGTTGGGTGTTTTTGATTCTTTATATTTCAAGGGTCTCACTAAATTTATAAGCCTTTTCTAGAAAATTCTTGAAAAACCTTTTAACCATGGTTTTGAACTCTATATCCAGTCATTTGCTTTTTTTTTTTTTTTCTGTTTCTTTCACTTGTGACCTGTTTTTTTGTCTCCACATTTTGGCTGTTTCCCGGTGTTGATAGAGTGGCTTTGTGTGCTAGGTATTTTATAGGGCCCAGTGGCTCAGCCTCCCCAGTTACCTAAGGTGAACACTCTTTTTTTTTTTAATATATTTTATTGATTTTTTTACAGAGAGGAAGGGAGAAGGATAGAAAGTCAGAAACATCGATGAGAAACATCCATCAGCTGCCTCCTGCATGCCCCCTACTGGAGTTGTGCCCGCAAGCAAGGTACATGCCCCCAACTGGAATCCAACCTGGGACCTCTCAGTCCGCAGGCCGATGCTCTATCCACTGCACCAAACCGGTCTTGGCCTAAGGTGGACACTCTTGGTGGACCCCTTTGTGGGCTGTGTGCACAGTCTTGTTGTAGTTAAGCCTTGATTGTTGTTGTTATCACTGAGAGGATTTGACCTCCAGGCCAATTGGCTGTGAGGATCAGCTGTGTTTACACTGGGAGAACTTTTGTACTGGAGACACCTTATCTCAGTGGGGCTTTGGTCCTCACTGAATCTGCCCCCTGAGTATGTCCCCTATGGATGTGAGGAGTTGTAATCTGGATGGTCCCACTCTGACCCCTGGGTACACTGGCTCTTGGATTACCAAGGAGGTGCTAATTTAGCCTCTGTCTAAGGCCACCCAGCAGGAGCTACGGAGAGATTTAAAGATTCCTCTTCTTTGTTTGGGTTTCGGAGGTGCCCAGATGTGAAGCAATGCAAGCTGCTGTGGGGCCTTAGGCCTTCTTTTGGATGTTCTGGATCTCACTGACTCAACTGCAGTTTGTTAGGTAAGTTTAGAATTCAAAGGACCAGGCCATTCATATGCAAAAGCCTCTGCACTCGGCTTGGATGGGGCAGAGTCTCAGGTGGAGCAAGCAGCAATGGCTTTGCTGGGTGGGTTCTCAAGGTGGAGCAAATTGTAATGGCTTCCCGTCAGACCTGCCCTAAGAGGCACTTGGGTCTCAGTGTCCCTCGGTAATCACTGCAAACACCTCTGAGAGAAAGCCGCCCTCGAATTCCTCCCACTGCCAGACAGTCCAGTTTCTCCCCATATGAGTCTGAGTCCCCAGAATCTCACCCAGAACTGGCGTTCAGAGCAGTTGGAAGCTTTTGTTTCCCTCCAGATTGAGAAAGCCAGCTGTGTACTCAGTTGCCAGCCCTCTCTGCGTGTATGCCTCTGTACCTCTGCCTTGCACAACTCCTGTGTCTCAGTGTGCTTTTCTCTTTCCTTCTAGTTGTAGAATTTCCACCCAGCCAGCTTTCCTGTGGTTCTGGATGTCTGTTTTGTCTTTTAGTTGTAATTTTGAAATTGTTGTGCAAGGCAGAGGTTCAGGTATTTACCTATGCTGCCATCTTGGTTTCTCCCCCTATCCAGCCACTTTTTAACCCTTCTTGAACCACTGCCCTGAGTTTCTTTTGAGAAATACCCCTCTCAAACTCTCAGGACATGTGGTTTGAATGGAGCTGATGCCTTGGTTTTAAAAGTTGGCATGTGAACTCAGGACCGATCAATCAGAGCATTGCAATCTCACACACAGGTAATCAAAGGTACATACACATCCTGGTTATTTAAAAATGGGCAATGAGATTGTGGGTTTTCGATGGAACTCTTCAAGCTGGGGCATCTTACAGACCTAACATGATTAAGATCATGCCAGCAGTCCCAGGCAACAGAGTGAGTTCACCTGCCAGGAGATCCGGAGAGCCTGGCTCAGTCCTGATGATACGATTTGTCCCCCTGGGTGAAGTCATTTCAGAAGCTTTATGTTGCATGAGCCAATGAATTCCCTTTTTGTTTTGTTTATTTGGTTTTTGTTTATTTGTTAAGCCTGTTAGATTTGGTTTTAGTTACTTGCAAATGAGAGTCCTACTAGTCATAGACAACTTTTTAAAAATATATTTTTATTGATTTCAGAGAGAGGAAGGGAAAGGGAAAAAGAAAACATCAATGATGAGAGAGAATCATTGATCCACTAGTCTCCTGCATGCCCTCTACTGGGGATCCAGCCCTGGGGATCCAGCCCGCAACCTGGGCATGTGCCCTGATAGGAAATTGAACCCTGAACTCCTGGTTCATAGGTGGACACTCAACCACTGAACCACACCAGCTGGGCTCATATACAATTATTTTTAAAAATATATTTTTAAAAATATATTCTTACAAGCAACTCATTCTCTCACCCATTTCCTATAAAGGTTAGGTTCCCTCTGTCTGTTCCAGTGTTTGTTCTTAGGAGTACCATCCCTCTTCTTCCTGCCAGATCACATCTTCTCACTTTATTAAACACTTATAATACATTTTCTTGCATTACCCTTTCCAGCTTTGATCCTCCAACTAACAATTCTAATTGAGTAAGTTTACACACAATATTCATATGCTTCTGTTGTGCTAGACATTAGTATATACTTGTATACTTGGATTATAAACTCTGGCAATTATAAATAATACCAATATCAGAGTAACTCAGGGTTCTCCACGTATTTTATAACAAGGACAGTTACTAAAAATGTGGAAAATATCTGCATTGGTTGTTTGAAAATTTTCATTTAGTGTAAAGTACCTCATTGACATTTGACATACCTCAGGGGACTGTGAGTTGGGCAGGAATGGCACCCAAGAACCTTTAAATACTAAATTTTACTGTGATGCAGAACTACTAAGACTTCCCTTTGTGGACATTTTCTTATGACTTCACCTTACAGTGCAAATTTGCCAGACATACAACACAAACCTATCTCATGTTATTCTTTCCCCCCAGTTGTTTATTGTATTGTAACCACTTCAAAATGTGTAGTTCAAAACAATAATGATTTATTATTTTCCATAATTCTGTAGATTGTTTGGGCAATGTTGTTCTTGCCCGAGCTCACTACTGGCTGCATTCAGCTAGATAGTTGGCTGGGCCGAGGTTCAGCTAGGTTGTTGGTTGAAGCATGTCTCTCCCATTCCCTCAGTGATTCCATTAGTGCAACAGTAGAGTTTCAAGGTCTCTTAAAGTTTAGCCTTGCAGGCCATGTACTCATTTCTATGGCTGCATTTTCTTGAAAGTGAGGACCAATCCATCTTATCAAGGTGAGCAAAAGTAGGTTTATAATTTTGAGTACATGAAACAGTTTATTCTTGAATTATTTTTTGGTAATTATTGTATTATTAATTATTATTATAATTATTAATTATTATTACCTTTGCCCACCCTGTATAGAACTGTTGGGGGAGGAAGGAATAGCTAACACTTGATGAGGGAGTAGCAAAATATCATTGCAGAATGTGTGCAGGACAAGGGCTATGGTGACCATCTTTGGAAACAATCTACTTCACTATTGTTGTTTTTTATTATTGGAGAATGAAACCAGCATGCCTTTTATTTCCATATCCTCTTGATGCATATAGTAGAATCCTTTCTGAACCATTTAATACTTATAAAAGTACTCACAATGAAAAAGAAATGGTTTTCATTGGTAGCAAGTATTTCTGAAGTTGCAAGTAATAGGACACAGACATTTATAAGTACTGTACACACATATGCGAGGCTGTGTTCTTCGGCTTATCTACACAATTAAGCTGATAATTGTTTAGGTTTTTCTCTTATTGAAAAATGCAATATATAAATACTGTAATTACTATCCATTTTATCTTTTACTCTCCTCTATAGAGCTTCAGTTTTTGAAAACGTAAGAACCATTCAGGCCTTGGAGTCTATATATTGCATTATATAGTTCTAAAAAAGCGTAGCAGTGTATCCACAATGCCTGTCTTTTATATTTGAGATAGTTAACATTGTTTCTATGACATGTGGTCTATCCAACAGTTTTATGTAACTTATATAATGTTTTAAAATATGAAAAACTCTTAAGAATAAAAATATGTATAAGAACATAAAGAAATCCATAGATGATAAGTACTAAATGCAGGATGATGATTCTCTCTGGTGGGAGAGAGAGAAGCCCATAAGGAGCCATAACAGAGGAGTAAATAACGTATTGCATGGTTTTTTTTTTCTTTAAAAATTTTTTTTAATTTTTTTTTATTAATTTCAGAGAGAAAGAGAGAGGGAGAGGAAGATAGAAAAATCAATCTATCATGAGAGAGAATCATGCCTTCTGCATGTCCCTCTTGGGGATTGAGCTGCCTATGCCCTGCCCAGAAATCAAACCTGATCTCCTGGTTCACAGATCGACACTCAACCACTGAGCCATGCCAGCTGGGCACAAAGTTTTATTCCTTGAATGGTATGATAGAAATTCAGGTATTTGTTATATTTGCTTTTAGATGAAATGCTGAAAAATTATAAAAAAGAATTTTATAATTCATATTTATTATCTGTTAAGATACTATTATAATCTATGACCCCTGAGATTTTCAGAAATAATTTCTTATTGGTTTCTAAAATGTTGCCTTACTTTACAGGTAGTTCTGATCATTCAGCCCCCATGCAGACCCATTTCATAATTACCTTTTTTCTCTTCTTTTCAAATTAATTTTGATAACGACAAGCACAGAGTTAGGTAGTATCCAGTAGCTCCTCCACTATTCACAAACATCTTCTAATTCAGAGCCAATAGCCCCTGCAGTCCACTTCGTTGCACCTAAAAGGATTTTTATGTGGTATATTTTGTGAAATATGGCAAGGGGAGTGGGCTGGCAGTAGTATGTCTGCAAGTGGGGTGAAAAGTGCTTGAAAAAGGACTACAGAAAACTTTAATTCCCTTAACTAATTAAGGCTAAATCTCATTCTGACAAATACTGCAGAAAATAGTTTCTTATTTTCCCCAGGATCCCCAAAATATTAATTTCTGACAAACATTCTCAGGTGAAAATTACTTTTCTAAATACTATGTAGGAAGCTTTAAGCCAGACAACAACAAAACAAAACAAGGTCTCCTAGTTAGCTTGACTTAAAATGGAAAGTAGAAAATAGAACCAATGTAAGGTGACTATCTGTGGTATACAAAAGAAGAAGAGAAATTATATATGCAAGTCAGTTCATGCTCTGTCTTTTAAGTCGGACGTCTCTGTTACTTTACACTGTTTCCAAGAGAATATAGACATACTTGTGTTCTATTGGTCTCTGTTCACATTGACTTCCTTTTTTTCTTAACTCACGAGTACTCCGGTGTGCATTCCGGTCTTTTGAAGACTAGAAAATATTAAAGAGGGGGTTTTGCACTTTAATTGGGAAATAATATTTATATAAACAAATACGTTATCCCAAAATCTAACCCCTTATAGTTTTAGTTGACAAGTTAAATAAGGAAAGTTTAATGTATATCTAAATTTCTCTAAAATAGATTCCTTCCTTTAATTCCCGTAGAAGCAAACAGAGATTTAGATAAAAATATGTGGTAGAAGACACTTGAAAAGAGAAGTGTCGTGGCTCAGGCAGGCCTCCCTTTGGGGAGTCACACGAAGCCTGGCAGTGGTCCCTCTTAAAGTTTTCTCAACACGTGGACAGTGCCTCCTTCACACGAAGAAAGGTAGCCTCTGGTCTGTGTTCATTTTCTCTCCCTATTTTCTCCATCTCTGTTAAAGAAACACCATTGAGGAAAAGGGCTTAGCACACGATAGGTACTTAATAACAATTTCCTGAATTGAAATTAAATTGATTTTTGCTAGGCTCAGCCTTACAGCTAGGTTCAATAAAGAGATAAATGTTGCTGAAAATCTGCTGTCATGATGGCTTTATGATACTTGGAGTGTGTGTGTGTGTGTGTGTGTGTGTGTGTGTGTAAGAAACAGAGAAACTGGTGAAACCACCATATCTGAAATTGAGTCAGTGTCTACAATTCTCCTTCGTTCTCATTTCCGTCCCTGTCCAAAGGGAATCAGTCTCACCATTCTTTCCATCTCCTGTTTAGCCTCCTACCCGCCATTCTGGCACCATCATCTGCCTCTCGTTTTCAGACTTCTCCGACCACCCTGTCAGGACTATTTGCCCAGCCTTCTATCTCACCTCCCAGCTTTTCATCCTCTGCAGCCTTTCAGGTGCACTGCTCCACCTCCCTCCCTGAAGTATGATTTTCATCGGATCACTCCTCCACAATGGCCCTTAATTGCCTTTTGAATCTAATTAAAACTTCAAGACCCTCTACCAATTAACTCTGTACGCAGGGCCCCTTAGCAGCCTTCTGTGCCTGGTGCCGGCTGTGTTCTCCCGCCCAGCAGACCATGCCCGCTCATCCTCTGCCTTTTCCTGCTTCCCTGCCTCACATTGTGCCGGACGCCTCCTACTTGGAGTGCCCACTCCACCTCTCCCTTCCTTCTGCCCAAGTACCCCTTCTCTCTCTAACAAAACAAAACACAAAAACTAAATTACCTTTTCTTTCCAACTTGCATTATTCTAAGTAAGAATCCTAATGGATTAAAATGTGTGCCTGTCCTTTGGAAATGCGTGTGGGTTCAGTACCTGCATCATCAACGCCTTGTTACAGGGAGCAGTACCCACACATCTTGGGCTCCACGGCTTTGGCAGAGACCCTCTGTCCTCTGGCTAGTGGTTTGGCTTTACCTACAAGCAGGTGACGGTGCGTCTAGTGCTTAGTCCTTGGCTCTTGCCTGGAGAGTCAAGCTGGGGGCTGCCCTCGCCCCCCACCCCGAGGTGGCGGCGGCTGGGCCGGGGGAGCCGGGGGCTCCAGGCTGTCAGAGGGAAGCCATCCAGGTGGAGTGCGGTGGAGAGCAGGCCGGACCTGAGGCTGCCAGGCATTCCGAACCGGGCCACTTCGTTGTCCCTTGTCCGGCTGGGTCCCGGTGTGCCGTGGCGGCTCCATCCCCCGACCGCCCTTGGCCTTCCTAGGAGAACTTATGAGGGGAAGACAGCGTGTTTGTGAAACACACGGGCACAGCCCAGCCGCCCCCGCAGTGCCAGCCAGAAGAGGGAGGTCAGCCCTGGCGCCCAGGCGCCCCAGCCTCCGCGCCTTCTGGGCGCCGGCGCAGGGACTCTCTCGTAGCTGCTCCCCTCGCCTGCGCCCCGTCCGCGCAGGGGTCTGGGGCTTCAGCACCGCGGGGTGCGGGAAGCCCCAGAACCTCTCTCTCCAGCTGCACCCGCGTAAGTGCCCTGAGGCGACCTCTTGGCGCAAGCGAAGGGAGGGGCTGGCGGGAACCACTCCTGCTCTGGGGTGGCGCTGGGACTCTGGCCGGAGAAAGGACACTGCAAGGACGCTCTGAGTGGGCTAGGACCCCCCTGAGTGGCGGGGGGTACCCAAGACTGGGGGCCCAGCTTCTGCCACAGCGCCCCTCCGGGGGACTCCGGAGGTGGTCCCCTAGCGCCTGTTGGGTCCAAACTGTAGTTCCAAGCCCAGAGCCTGCATGTGGCCTTGGACCCCTGGCGCTTCCACAGGTGGGAGGCCCGGCTCGGCTCAGGAGAAGCTGCCGGGGGCCAGTGCTGTCTGTGGTGGCTGCCCTTGCTCTGTGTGCGCGTGGTTGGTTTTAACTGTGTGGCCCCATGATCCCTGCAGGACGGGTGCAGGCCGCCGTGAAGGACACCCAGAGAGGGGCCCCCAAACCTCAAGGTGAGGTGTGCGAAGGAAGGGAGTGGCCCCCAGGAGCCCCGGGCTGGCCCTGGCCTCCCAGATGCGCTGCCATCGCTGCCTTACTGCCGTGGGCGCACGAGGCCCTAAGGATGGTCTAGCTTTACAAGCCAGGGCCCGGACAACCCGCGTGCGAACCATCCCCGCGTGGCCGCCCCGACCGAAAGCGAGTCAGAGCCCTGGCGCCTTCCCGGGGTGCTGCAGCTGGGATGGCTGTGCGTGCCCCTCTCTTTCCCCACGCGGGTCGCCAGCACCAGGCAGCTCCATGATGTGTAAGTTAAAGGCGTTTCTTGCTGGACGGTCACCGCAGGGGCCTCCAAGGGGGTTGGCAAAACGGCTCTTCCCATTGGACTGCCTTTGTGTGCCCTCCTGTGCAGTGCTTCACGCGAGCTTTACCTGCACGCTGCTGGGGAGAAAGAAGCATTCTCCCCGCCCCGCACGGGAAGAAACAGATTTGCAGGTGTCAGCTGACTCCCCCGGGGCGCGCACACCTAAAGCGCAGGCCTGGCGCACCAGGCGGGTGCTCTGAGGGAAACCCAGTCCCCGGGTGCGTGGTGCGTGTTCTCTCCTCTCGCTCCTTGTCGTGTCGGGTGGGGTAAAGGCCGAGGGAGCAATCGTTGGTGGTGAGAACGCCTGTAGTGTGGGAAAGGGACTAATTAACCAGGCTCTGAAGGGAGCAAAGTTCAGCTCCACGTGCTGAATTGATACTTTTTGGCAGATGTTGGCGGAGGGGAGGAGCGGGGGCGGGGGGGAGCGCTGATTCTGGGAAGTTCTTCCCATGGATAGATCTCGCTACAGTGACAGCTGGAAACTCCGTTTTGAACCCGAAAACGGAACAAAACTACTCTACAGGAAGAAGCCACAGGCGGGCCCTGGGCGGAATTAAGGCTGCACTCCCTTCTTCCCCACGAAGGGTCCCGCCTGTTGTAGGCGCTTTGTTTCTAACCCCCTCTTCCGGTCTGGAGGTCCCCCCTGAAAAGCTGGGGCTTCTCTGTGAGACTGGAGACTCACCTATCACAGTTCAAACAGGTAGGAACCGAGGAGTCTAGGCTTTCCTCTTACCTTGGGGCCCTTTTCTGCTGTAGAGAGTTTGGTCTATGCAGTCAAAGCTTTTCAGATCCCCACTCAGGAGCCATCCTGACCTGGATGTTTAGAAAAGCTTTGAGTGAGTCAGGGGCATCGAGTCACCTTCGTCAGTATGCGACCAGGAGGAGTGGAGGGAACGAACGCAGAGTGAGGAGAGAGAGAGAGAGAGGGAGAGTGGAGGGGGCAGGACCCTGGGAGCTGAAACAAAACATTTGAACCGATTAGGCTGTGAAATCAAGAGCAATTCCGAGCCAGCTCCACTGTGGGGCGCCAAAGTTCTACTGGGCCGAGGCCTGCGGCTGTCCCGGGTGGGCGCCAGGACAGAAGTCCTGGGGAACAGTTGCGCTCGGGGGGACAAGCAGGGGGAGGAGAGGGGGAGGGGCGGGGAAGGAGGGGTGGGGCCAGGGTGTTCTTTAGTCTCCGGTTAGAGTCGCCTGGGAGACTTTGTTACATAACGGGCCTGGGCGTGGAGGAGGAAGCCTTCCTGAGGAGGAAGGGCGGGTGTGAGTTGGGAAAAGCTCCTGGGAAAGAAACTCTCGGGCTCTGAGCCGCCCTAGGAGCACAGATGCTCCTCTGGCTTCAGAGGTTCTTGGGCTTCTCCAGCGGGGGGCCAGGATCTCTTTCAGGGGGCGGGCGAGGAGGGGACGCAGATTTGGAGAGGGTCTGCTCCCCACAAACTCAGCGGCTCCCTCGCCCCACGTCCCCGCTTCCCACCCCCGCGTGGGGTCTTCCCTGCTGCCTCCGGGTAGCCGGGCTCTGTCTCCTGCGGGGCGCCGCGGGGCGGGCCAGTCCCGTCGTCAGCCCCCGAAGACTCCTGGGCCGGGGTCCAGGGCGGCTCCCCCCCAGTCCTGAGCGCCCTGGATGCTCAGCCCCCCGCAGAGGGAGGCGCTGATTCCTTTCCCGAGCCGCTTTCGTTGCGGGCGGCGCAGGGCGGAGGGCGGAGGCCGGCGGGGGGTGCGGGTGCGGGTGGGGGTGGGGTGGCAGGGTGCGGACTGGAGGAGCCCTAGCGACCAGGGGAAGCTGAACCCAGCGAGCGAGCGGGGTTTATTGCCTCCCAGCCACCCGCAAAGGTTAGGAACGCGCATTTGGAGACGGGGTAATCCGAGTTTAAATATTAACAGTAAAAGCAGGAGCGGTGGAATATTTACCTAGAAACTGAGCGGATCTCTGTGCGCGGGGAGAGGAGGCCGGCTCCGAGCCCGCGGCCGGCGAGGCGCTGCCCGGCGGCTCCACGCTCAGGCCCCGACCCACGCGGGCGGGAGCTTCCTCGGGTGGCGGCTCCGGGGGGCGGCCTCGGAGCCCCTCGCTCGGCGGCCCAGTCGATGGGAGTCTGCGGGGTGCCGTCCGGATCTTCGGCTTTGTCATATTCTTCTTTTTAAGGGCCTCCCCGACCCACACAAAAGGTGGCGGAGAGTACGTTGGATCAATAGCAAAGATTGTTATTTAGATAACGAATTAATCTCCCTGTTATAATACTTTTTATAGTGAACTTTGCACCCCTTCCGCAAGAAAAAGGAATTTAAAGGGAAAAAAGTCTCAAACAGGATTAAGGTTTTAATTACAATTCCCTATCGAAATAGTATGTTTGATGAGCTGATCTTATCAATTAATAGTAACATTAAAGCTCAAGAAACAGATTCACGGAAAATATGCTTAAGGGCGTCTTTTAAAAGTAATCACACCCAGGGACCCGGCCGGGCAGCGGGCCAGGGCCGGGGCCGGGGCAGGGAGGCGGCCGCGGCGGCGGCGTGGGGCTCGGACGGGGCCAGGCCGGCGCGCGGCGCGCACAGGGGCTCGGGCGGGGGCGGGGCGGGGGCTGCGCCTGGAGCTGGGGTGGGGGGGGGGCCTTGACCCCGGAGCCGGGAGGGACACCACGGGCGCCTCTTCCAAGCCGAGACCCACATCAAAGTGGGGGCCCCACCAGGGCCGTGCAGTTCACCGCGTTCGGGTCAGCGTTATCTTCCAGGGGCAAATAAAGTAATTGGAACATGCACCAACAGTTTTCCATAAAATACGAGTTAAAAGAAGTAATAGAACTAATCACTGTCTCCTCAAATCAAGTAGAAAACATTTCAATGCACTAATTAGAGTAATTAGAATAATAAGCCTCTGCCTATATGTGGTAAGACAATGTGTACAAACAACTTTATTTAATGTATACTGGTAATCAGCGATGCGTGCCTGCCTGAATGCTCAGCGCAATAAAACTACCCTCCGTCCGCCCAAACAATCAAATACAAATTAGTTTAATGATTGTGCCTGCTGAATGTCTTAGAAATCTTCCCGGCAGAGGCGAGTAAACAGAAGCATCCTTGTTTGCGCGCGTCCCTGCCCGGTGGGCCGCGGGGCCGGGCAGCGGCCGTAGGCGGCGCGGCGGGGAGCGGGCGGGAGGCCGCCCGCACGGGGCGGAGGCCGGGCCCGGCGCCAGCCCGACCCGCGCCCGGCGGAACCCCTGCCCCCGCGCTGGCCGCCTGCCCGCCCGCCCCCGCCGGCTCCCTGCCTCGGTGGCCCCGTGGCGCACCCCAGGACCCCAGAGCCCTTTGTCCCCCTCACACCGCACCTCCTCCGGAGGCAAAAGGCCGCCGTAAACTCGCGGCGGCGAAGGCTCGGAGAATTGATTTCCTCCCGCCAGCGCCTCCTCCCCGGGACGTGGGGGGACAGCGGGCGGGGGAGGCGGGGCGGGGCGCGTCCGTCCGGGCGGCTGGTGCGGGGCCTGGAGAGCCCTGGGCCTGGGCTGGGGCCGCGGCTCCTCCCGCTCGCCGCCCTCAGCTCCGATTTGGGATGAGGGGGTGTGCAGAGGGGCGCCCCGCTTCCCTCCACTGGGGACGGGGAGCTGCCTGTCCTCCGGTGTGGATAGAAGGGCGACTCCAGGCCCAGCAGGGAGTGGCCGTCGCGGGGGATGTCTGGGCTCCTGGTCCGTCGCGCTTCAGAGCGGGGAGAGGAGGCTCCCTCCCTCCGCTGGAGGCAGGGGCTGAGGCTCCGTCCCCCGTGGGCAGAAGTTTGACGGCTGCGAGCTGCGGGGAACGGGCTGCAGCACTTGGCTTGCCGGCTCTTTCCCTCGCCCCGGGCCTTGGCCCTCACCAAGCTCTGACCCCAAACGCACAGAGAAAGGACGCGTTCGTCCCCAGGCCGCCGGTGGTCCCTCTCCCCGCCCAGTTCCCTGCAGTTGCCTCCTCCTCTGCCCCCTTCTCCTGGGGCTCCTTCTCCCACGGCTGCCTCTCGAAGGCAGAAAACCATGTCCGGACCAAGTTTGCAGAGTCCCATGGACAAGCCACGCAGACAGAAGGCCAGGGGAGCGAGCCCTCGGTCACGGGCTCCCACGGGCGTCTCTGTCCCAGCTCACACACCACGACTCTAACCTCCTTCCCCAGGGTGGCGGCCAAGCCTCGGTCCCCACTCTTTTCCCGACAGCCACCTCCTCCAACCATCCCAGCCTCCCCCCACCTCCCCGGAGAGGGAATGACCCAGGCATTTGGGGCTGTCCAACTTCCCCCCTAAGAGTTGGGCGCAGAGAATCCGGGTCCTGGGCAAACCCTCGGGGACCTGGGCTGGAGTACGGGGGACACTGGCTCCCCTGGCTCCTCTCCCCTCCCAGCCAGGCCCGCAGCCCCGGATGGGACGCCCTCTCAGCGGCAGGGCCCCCCCGAGGTGGGGCCTGCCCCGGCGGGATGCCTGTCTTGCAAGCCGGCAACACTCCCCAGCCTGGGCCAGGGGCTCCAACAACTTTGAAAGAACATTTTGGGAGAGGAGCAAACAAACAAAAAGTTACTAATGCCAAATCAATCTCTTCAAAATCATGCCCTGGGGGTCGAAAAAACTGAGGTTTATGAAGGCATGAGCTTTCTCAAGAGGAGGAGGGACAGAACTCCAAACACTTTGTACCAGGATTGCCTTCATCTTAAAGCCTGGTGATTTACAAGGGCTAATTTGTTACAAACCCGCACGAAACTTTTTCTTTTTCCTGGTCTCCTATGTCAAACACACCATGTAGCTCTCTTTTTTTCTTTTCTTTTTTTTTTAATAAACCCAGAGGAAACACTGGTGGGAGGAAAAATATATGCTTCAAATAAAAAGGGATGCAGATCCAAATTTACTCCACAGCAAGGTTTGTATCGCCTGAGTTCTGCACACCGAGAGTTAATCGTACACAATTTATAACAATCAAAATCCTCTCCGTATTGCTCAGATGGGGTCCTAAGCCCCCCTGTCTTTTAAAAATCAGCGACAAGGGAATCTTTGTGGGGCATTTATTTCCTGTTTGCTAGAGGACAGCTCCCCGTTCTGAGAGAGGAGAGTGGTTTGCCGCAGCTCCCCACCCCTCCAGAGCCCAGCTCTTCATGCAGGAACTGCATATGGAGGTCCCCCACCCTCCAAGCCCCAGACAAAGAGCTATAAAAACTCAGAAAGACGTGGAAGGAATAAACTTTAAGATATAGGTGCACTTTTACTGGTGTATTAAATAACATTTCAGACATTTTTTTAAAAAAAGAAATACATCTTAATGTTATCAACAACCAGAATGATAGGAACAATAAGAGAGGCCAGGGTTGTTTTGATGGGGTATAATATTGTTTCTAAAACCTCTAAAAGCTAAGCCAAGCAGAGTTGTTATTAAGGTAAAGGAAAAGTACTACATGATAAAGTTCATTAACTTTTTTCTTTTTTAAAAAAAAGGAAGAAACAAATTTCCTAGCTTCCCACCAAATACAAGAACAACGTGGAAATATTCTGATTGTTTCTTTATCTCCATAACTAAGCAAAGCCTTAAAGAAAACAGAAAAGCCATTTTCTGGCACTCCTGTGCCCACATGATAAGGGGGTATTGAAATAGCTCCAGCCCAAGTTCTACAAAGGTGGGCAAGTTTATCCCATGATTTGCTAGTGGCGAGCCCCTGCCACTTTGAATTATTTCCCATCCTGAATCCAGTGCTGAGGATAGGAACCAAGAGAGCCCTGGTTCTCTCCTACCACCCACTGCCCCCTGTGAATAGATTATGTATCACTGAAAAAGTAAACTTTACTGAATAGAGAAAAATGTTTATATAAAATTTAGCTGTATATCTCAGTCTTATGGTCAAGATTCATTCCTAATATTTCAAGATGCATCTTTTACTTTCATTTCAAATGGACATGGTCACTTTTGCCTCACTGAAATAAACAAGCAGACCCAAAGAAACACTTTTACCTTTGACCTTCACTTCACCATCCTTCCATCTTTTTCGGTACAAACTCCACTCTATACCTCATTCTTTAACTTGTCTAGGAATTTTGATAGGATCTAGAACAGAGTCCTATAAACTGATTGAAAAACCAACAAAGACAAATCTCAGAGGCCAATGATCAAGAGATAATTTCTCTCACTCAGCAGCCCAGCACTCTGGAGCTGCTTCCACAGTGAGGCAAATGAAAGGCAAATGAATGCCACATATAGACCTACGTGTGCAGGTACCAGTGCACTCACATGCCATCCCCATCCCATTGTTGCTGATGCATCTCTTTATTAATTGTTTTTGGAGAAATAAGTAGGAAGAGGAGCGCCTTTATTAAAGCCATTTCACCAGAAAAATAATTGCCAACCAATGTGTGGCTCCCACTGGTAGGAGCAGGAGGGCAAGGAGAGGAGTCCTTTTGTTGCTGCATCTGAAATATAGAGGAGGAGGTAACTTCGTGGGAACCGAGAATGTTTAGAAGTGCCGAGCACAATATTATTAGTGGCCATTCCCTCCATCTGACCGTCACATAACTCCCACATGGTCCTTTCTCCCTCCTCTTCCACCCATAAATTTTAAAAGTGACATATTTTGAGGAAACACAGGAACGCTTTCAGGATGGCTGTCTTCTGCATTGTTGTCTTTAGAGAAAAGAAAGGGTTTGTCATTGTGTCTAGCCAACATTTTAGGGGTGACTGCCCCACAAATTTCCCCCACAGGCAGTGATGGAGTTTTTTCACCTTAGCCTGTAACACACTCCCCCAAATGGCATGGAAACGGCTTGAATAGCTCAGAATCTGAGCGGCAAGCATGGGTCAAAACCATGGCGCGTCCGTTTAACACGTGATGGTTTCCAGTCAGTAGCCCCTGTGGCTAAGAACAAAAAACGCGTTCTCAAGGTCCACTAAAATGCCCTGCAGAGGGCAGATGCTGCTTGTTTTCTGCCTACAATGGAGGAGGATATTGACCCAGAACTCAAATCTATACCCAGCTTAAACATTTTACCCATCAGCACGTCTGCGGTCACAAAACACTTCTTCTTTCTGTCACTTTGCTTTCAGACTATTGATAAGATCATTTGGCTGAATCAGTTAGGGACTTGTGTAATATTGACTAGGAGTTAGAAAAGATGATCAGATGTAATAAGCCCAGAAACTACCTTTCAAAACGGACATTTATACTAAAACCAACGTTCCAAGGAGGACTTGAAGTGCATCAGCAAACTTATAACATAACCCAACACTGCTTGGATTTCTCACTAACCTTCAAACTGATTTTGGTAAGTGTAATGTTCATCTGAAACAATCTGTTATTAGCACCACAGTCTTGAGTGTTTCCTACGTTCTTTCCTTGTTTTAGAGGCTGTTTGTTTGCCTAATGAGAAATAGACACTATTGTATAAATCATCCCCAAATCCATCCTTTTTCTAACAGGAATAATACATAGGACCTGCCTCTATCACTTGGTAAACAAACCTATTGCATATCAGCAGAGTTGTTTATGGAAAGATATTTGTAAATCACTAAGAAGAATAATTAACCCAGCCTCGTTTTTTTCTGTAGATCCAAATTATGTGAGGGCATGTGGGTAAAGATTAAAGTACATCTAGTTCCATTGATATTCTCCAAAAAACTAAAATCAGATCAGGTAAAGCTACCTGGAAAGAAGATGCAGGGAGATCTGCATTTATTTAAAGGGGACAAACATCTCTTTGTCAGACCATGAAATAAATGGCAAGCAAATTGAAGCTCAAACCCAATGACCATTTCAATTTAATGCTATAGGCATAGTAGCTGAATGGTTTGGCATTGATTAGGGGGAGGGAGGTGGTTTGCAAAGAAAAGTGAATCAGAATAGTAGTCTCACTTAATAATTTTTTTAAAAGCCTCTGAAAGTTATTAACATGAAATCTGGCAGCATATGCATAAAATTTATTCCAAAACTTTATGAAGTATAAAGGAAGGGAAGTGTTTTACATACAACTCAACTCAGTCAGTATAAGGTCTAGGGTTTCCCCCCCTTAAAACTTGGCACTATTTTTAAAAATAAAATAAAGATATTTCAATAATTAGAACAAACTATGAAAGGTATTGTGCATTTCTGTTTTATGTAGATAATAAAATATTACTTTAACATAAATATATAAGGATCTCTGCGTTTTTATTTTCCCCACAAGCACAACCAAATGTACCAAAACAAAGTATTTTTAAAGAGACTGAACAAAAAAAATTACATCCCATATAGATTTTGCTCACCTACTCATTTAAAGCTACAGAAAAACAGTTTTCCAGAACCTTTTTGCTTTAAAAGAAATAAATATACATTGAGGCAGGCCACTTAAAAATGATATGAAAATATTTCCCTGGGTAGCATTAAAAAAAAAGAAAAATAGACAAAGAAACATTTAAACTATTTCTGCATTTCAAAAGACAGATATTAAACATATATACATAGTGGGAAGGTTCAGTGATAACTTTCATCTTAGTAAACCTCTGAGAGTTAGAGGAGCTATAGACACATCCCCTGAACCCCAGCTTCTAACCTTACCCACTTGGTAATAAGAATCTGAAATTCATTTCCTCCCTTTACCCTTGGCTATCTGCCCTGCTCTGGATTGCTTCACTAAAGGCCAGTCCCCACACCCCAGGAACAAGCAGTGTGATGCACCCCAAGCAGCTCCATGCCCATCTCCTTGTGACATTCATTGGGGGAAATGAAATACAGGCAAGTAAATATGCCCATTATAAGTCATCATTTATCTTGCAAAAACATTGGAAAGGAAACAATCACTGGTGTTTGAAAAGACAATATAAAGCATATTTCCTAAAAACTACTGAGTGCAGTGCTAATCTGATGCTGAACCATATTTTTATGGTATTGAGATTTAATTTTTTAAATAAAAATTTACCTAATACCTAACCAGAAAAAAAGCCCCGATCTTTTAAGATTAATAAAGTGTTTTCCCTTTTAGCGCCCTTTTGTGCTGATTACTTTTAAATATTTTAAGTGATCACAGTTTAATGGCATTTATTTTCAATACAATTACAGTGTTTTGTTGTTGTTTTTTCCCACCTCCACTTCCCAGTAGATTCTTTTGTTATGGGAGTTATCTGTTTTCCATCAAGATAAGGTAAAAAATGCACTTAAAACTATTAACAAAGAGAGAAAGGGAAGGATTGAAAATAGCATTTTTTCCCCTTCTTCATTTGGCTTCTTTAGTGAAAGAGGGGGTGGGTGGAGCTGTCCAAGTCAAACTGGTATTTTCTGTGTGAATAACAGGAGAAGAAGGTATTCGAAGTTAAATATAATTTGATATACAAATGAGCTAGTGAAAACAAAACCAGCCTAGAGTGGAAATATTATTCTTTGTATGCATGTGGGTATTTGTGTGCTAAGAAACACAGTCGAGGCATACACCATGAAGTTCCCAGGTTATTTTCTTTATGTTTTTTTTAAAGCTATTAAAGGAACAAAGTTTAACTGCTACTGTCAGCACAAATAATCCCTTCTAAATGAAGTTATTAAAACTGAAGGCAGAGAACTATACAGGGGGTGTCTGGAGATTTATATTTCCCTAGTTTTCTTCAAAGTGCCACTTTCTTTCTGTTGAAAATATACTTAACCTCCACATATCCTCTGAGCTCCTTCACAATGGGCCCGCTTAGTAAAATGAAGCAATCAGTCACTCACTATCAATTTTTCTTTTTTCTCCCCTCTGCAGCCTCCCCCAGGAACACTGCCTGAAAATGAAGTTTACTTTGTGGCTGATAACAAAAAAACAACAACGCTTGACTCTCATTTTTTTGTATTCCAAAACTGGGTTTTTGCCTTGTTAAAGAGAGTAGACCATGCCCATTTCCTGAAAGCAGAGAATCATTTGTTTTGTAGGAAGCAAATCGTTTTTGCTTTGGTAAAAGAAGCAAATAAGAGTGACACCAATGGGAGGGAGGAGAGGGGGTCTGAAGGTAACCAAAGTTCACCAACAGCAAGAACAAGTGGCTACCCGGGAACGTTAGGGATGGAGAGTGGCCAGGAGCTGGCTTCCACTCTTCCCTCTGATAAACAAAACAAAACACAGACCACAAACCGCGGCAATTTCAAAATTAACGGTGGAAGAAAGAAAATGCGTTCATGTAAACTTCAATTTTCTTGCAGTGCAAATGTATGTGGGTAGATTTTGCCTACGTCAAAGAGCGTGTGTGTGTGTGTTTTTTCCCCCTCTTTCCTGATGGGGATCCACATTAAATAAACACCGTAGCATGTGCCAACTCCCGGCATCAGGAAGCTGTGTTTTGTATTTATCACGGCTTGGTAGATTTCTGTTTTTGGTAATTTATTTAGTGTTGCCAGGTATTTCTCTCACTCCTCTCCTTCTCTCTCTCTCTCTCTCTCTCTCTCTCTCTCTCTCTCTCTCTCTCTCTCTCTTTTTACTCTGTGAGACACTCCACTCCATTGCCTGGGTACTAGCCTGTAAAGGTCAAAACACATCATTACACCTGCTACCGTTTGGATAACCCAGTGCCTTAGTTGCTTTCCTTATTATTATTATTATTATTATTTTTTCTTCTTCTTCTTCAGGGACGGGGAAATAATAATTAAAAATAAAAGAACAATCAGAAGTTAGAGAGGGAACGAGGGGGCCAGGGAAAGGGCGGTGGGCCAAAGGGGAGGGAGAGCCCCACGCTCTGCCCCTCCCCCGCTCGAGTTCACTGGACGGGCGTCTGCACCCCGTGGTGTGGTGGCGTGTCCCTACTCCCCCCGTACACATCCTCGGCGCCCGGCAGAGTCCCTCCGGGAGGGGTCATCCTTTTCTCTTTCTGTCTCCTGTTACAAAACCACACTCTCACCACCTCCTTCTCCAGCTGTAAGCTGTCCGCGAGGGAGGTGATCTCCTGGGCCGAGGGCTTGGGGCATTTGAGGAAATGGCTCTCCAGAGCCCCCTTGACGCTCACCTCGATGGAGGTCCGCTTTTTCCTCTTGCGCCCCTGCGCCGCGATCTTGTCTATGCTGGTGGGGCTGCCCGAGGACGAGTCGGCCTCCTCCAACCACTTGTTCAACAAAGGCTTCAGCTTGCACATGTTCTTGAAGCTCAGCTGCAGGGCCTCAAACCTGCAGATGGTGGTCTGCGAGAACACGTTGCCGTACAGGGTGCCCAGCGCCAGCCCCACGTCCGCTTGGGTAAATCCCAGTTTGATCCGCCGCTGCTTGAACTGCTTGGCGAACTGCTCCAGGTCATCCGAGGTCGGCGTGTCCTCGTCCGAGTGCGGGTCGTGGTGGGCGCCGGGGTGGCCCGGCGGGCCCGGCGGGGGCGGCGGCGGCTGCTGGTGCGGGTGCGAGTGCGGGTGCGGGTGGTGGTCTGCGTGGTGCGGCTCCTCGTGCGCGTCCCGCAGGCCGTGGTGGTGCAGCCCGGCCGGCTGCCCGCCGGCGCCCAGCATGCCGTTCACGGTGAAGCTGGGCTGCGAGTAGAGCAAGCCGCCGTTGGACGCTCCCATGGAGGGCGGGAGGTGCGCGGCGGCCGCCGCGCTCCGCCATGCCCCGGGCCCCGGGTGGTGGTTGGCGGCGTGGTGCACCAGATGCGGCGGCCGCTGCTGCTGCTGCTGCTGTTGCTGCTGCTGCTGCTGCTGTTGCTGCTGCTGCTGCTGCTGCTGCTGGTGCTGCTGCTGCAGGGCGCCCGGCCCGTGCAGCTCGTCGCCGCGGCCGCCCTGCTGTACCACCACCGAGGGCTTGATGTCCGGCTGGCCCAGGGGACTGGTGGACCACGGGGAGCCGTCGCCGCCGCCCCCGCCGCCGCCCCCGCCCCCGCCGCCGCCGCCGCCGCCCCCGCCGCCGCCGCCGTGGGACAGCGCGGTGATCCACTGGTGAGCGTGGCTGAGCGGGTGCCCGTTGCTCTGCAGCGCGCCGTAGTCGCCCTGCACCAGGCTCTGCGCCTCGCGGTAGCCCCCGGCGCCCTGCTGCATGCCACCCGGCGGCTCGGCGTGCACGATGGAGGCGCTGGAAGTGAGCAGGCTGTAGTGGTTAGACGCTGCGGTCGCCATGACTCTCGGAGCCGGACTGAGCGCTCAGGTTAAAGGAGCCGCGCATTTGACAGTTACTTTTCCGCCTCGGGCTCTTCTCTTCCCTCGCTCTCTCTCTCGCTCTCTCGCTCTCTCGCTCGCTCTCTCCCCCAGCGGGCAGCTCGACGACGCCTGCTCCGACGCCTTCGGTGGCTGCTCCTGCTCTGACTGCTGCTGCCGCCGCCACTGCCTCTCGCCCGCCCTCGCTCTTTCTCCTCCTCTCCCTCCTTCTTGCTTCGCTCACTCTCAGACTAGCTCTGCGCGCCCCCCTCTCCCTGTTCTCTCCAGCTCTCTCCCGCTCTCTTGGCAGAGCCGGCTTGCAGCGGCACGCGCCTGGGCCCCGCCCCCTCCGCCCCCTCCCATTGGCTCCGCGCCCTTTGATTTACGTGGATACCACTAGCAACCTCCCAGGCCGGCGCCGCTGATTGGCCCAGAGCTACTCCTCCTCCTTGCCCCCCTCCCCGGGCGCAGAGTCCTCCTAGCCCTCCTCCAGTGCCCCCTCGCCACTGATTCAGATTCTCTCAGATCTCACCTCCCCTTCTTCTCCTCCACCCTGGGGCCTCCACCGCCCATCTCCAAAGGGCCCCGCCCCCCATCTGTCTCCCCAGCCGACTGGCCAGGAGCGGGTAGGGGTTTGGGGGCAGGGGCTGGCCCCTGCGCACGATGATGGATCTCAACCACTTGGAAGAATTGGGTGGGTGGGTAGGGGGTGTCGGTCCACCTTCTTTTCCCTACAGGGCTGAGGCGGTGAGGGACGCGGGGGGCGGGGGTGGGGGGACGCGAGGGGGTGAAGAAGGAGGGAGGAAGAGAAAAGCTGAGTTGCACCGAGCCAGGAGGCGTCTGGTTTTTATTCACCTTGGGACAGATACATATCGGCGTCGCTTCAACCTACAACCAGGAGCCAGACTTCCTTTCCCCACACGGTTAGCATTTCAGTGCACGAGCGTTTCTGGCTCCAGGGGGTGCGGACACTTTTGCCCTCAATAAAGGTCTTGTCCCCTCCACCCGGACGCTAGCGCAGGCTCTCTTCCTTTTAGGTTCCAGGTCCAATTGTGTCCCAGCCCCTCCGCCAGAGAGCCCCCCCCACCCCCACCCCTTCCTACCCACCCAGAGGCAGGCTCAGCCCGCGCGCATCAGCTGGCGGGAGATGCCCGTGAAGGCGCTCTCTCTGACAGCGCGGCGGGCCGGACTGAAAGCAAAACAAAACTCTCAAAGTCGATGTCAGATTCCCACACTAGGGCGCGCGCACAGTTTTTTAGTTTAGCAAACTGGGAGTCTGCGCGCAGGCCGTGGCCGGGCGCGAGGCTCCAGGAGCGCTGGCCCGGGGTGCTCAGCCTCCGGGAGGGATGGAGGCACCCAGGGCCGCCCCAGAGAAGCCGAGCCGCCGGTGCTGCGAGAGCGCTTCCCTGCAACCCTGGGCGCCTTTCGGTGCCACTTTCCCGTGAGCTGCTTGGATGGGGAGGGAGCGTGTGTGACTGCAGATGGGCTTTCCTAAGCAGTAACTTCCGTGGGCGCCCGTGGGTGGGGTTGGCCCAAACTCTCCGGCGCTCCCTGGCGAAGCTCCCCACTTAGTCTGCAGTCATGAACTCCACACACACACAGAGAGAGGGACGCAGGGACGGGGCCCTGGCGGCGCCAATCCGCTCAGCGCGAGCCAGACGCGCTGTCAGTTCCCTAGCCGACCCCGGGCAGGTGCCTGCAGCAGTTTGGAGCCGGTGAGGCGGGGAGCAGCGGCCTCTGGGCGCGGACCCAGGCGGCAGCATGGGACTGCCCAGCAGGGCCCAGCTCCTGGCGGCGCCTAGACTTCGAGAGGAATCACAGGTTGCGTGTGTGGAAGGGCGACAAGACCTCAAGGAACTTGGTCGCCTTCCCCCCTTGCCCCTGGCCCCACGTGCTGTGGCGCTGATGCCGGGGCGGCTGGCCGTCCTGCGTTGGGGAAGGAGACGGCCCGCCTCCGTGCCCAAGGGGAGAGCACTTTGTTGGAGCTTCTGAGCATCTTAATCGCGACACCCAAGTCGAGCGGACCGGAGAATTCATCATGACTAACGAGGAGCGGAGCTCTTCGGGGAGTGGCTGATCTGTTTATAAATCACCACATTGAGCACCCGACGGGGCGAGGCGCTTGGGCTGCGAGTTTCCACGTGTCCTGTGTTTATGAGCGTGTGGGTGGGAGAGAGCGAGACGGTTCGGGGAGGGTCGAGCCCACGGGCTGCCGGCGGGACGGACCTGCAGCCCGGACGCGCGCACCCGCGCGGCAAGGCGAGGACACACACCGTGTGCTGCCAGCTCGCAGCGCCAGCAGGGAGCCACTCTGGCCGCGCGCCTCGGGGCTGCTAGGAATCCGCAACTTTGTCCAGCTCCGTAAAAAAAAAAAAAAAAGGGAAAACGTCCGAGGCTCCGAGCGCGCCGACTCCGCGGCTGGCCCCGGCAGCTCCTCCACGAGGAGCAGAGAGACCTGGCAGCTGTCTAGCCTCCCAAACTGGGGGGCGCACGGCTCCCCTGGGGCTTGGGGAGCGCACTGGCCGCTTGCCAGCCGCGTCAGGTCGTGGCCTTCGGCGGCCTTCTCACCCCCCCCTACCCAGCCCCCACCACGCCTCTCCCTCTCCCTCCTCCTCCCCACCTCCGGCTGGGAGACGTAGAGCTCCCACAGATTGGAGAATCCAGCCTCCGGGAAGGGCCGAGTCCGCACACGAAGCAGCTCCCCCTCCCTCTTCCGGGGCAGGTGTCTGCTTTTCTCCAGATTTGATTTTACATTTCTCTAGGGACAAGCCCCTTTGCAGCCTGTGGGGTGATACACTTGGGCAAAGAAAAAGGTTTCCAGGCGCATCTCCGAGGGGAACCGAGGCAGCAGGACTTGGAGTCAGTTTCAAAGCTTCTCTCCTTCTACTCCCACCCCCGCCCCCCGCCCCCAACTCAGGCTGAGGGCGCCGGTATGTGTACGTGGAGGTGGGCAAGAATAGGCTGCACGTGTACATGAAAACTTCCTGTCTGCAATGGGACTTCACTGGAGATTACTGTTCCACGATTCATCCTATTTGACGTCTGGAATCTCCACTCCACCCCCACCCCTGCCTCTTTTTACTTGCAGGCGGCAGAGGCGAACCGTTCCCACCCGGGTAAACTCTGGTAGTTCTATGAGATTAACACACCCCATAAATCCTCGGGAGTACACAAAGCAAGCTCTACCCCTAGCCTCAGACTCCTTACCCCCACCACCACACCCCCCACCCCCACTCCGGGAGCCGGGCCAATCGCTGGGAGGCGCGCACTGAGTACCACCTCCCCCCAAACTGGGTACCACCTCCCCCCAAACCACCCTAGCCTCCCTGGCCGGTTGCCTGAGGCCCGGTTGGCGCGAATGGCGGATACTGAGTAGCTTCGGCTTCCAGTCTGCCTCGCCTCGGTGCCTCCCTGGGGCTCTGGAACCCTGGGCCAACGGAGGTTTTACCTCCAGAAGGGGGCTTCTCCGTGCGTTACTCTCCCTCCGCCCCCAGCGCCAGCGCCTGCGCCTTCCTTTGCACCTGACCCCGCCAGGGCAGAATCCGCGCGTCCGCCTGCTTTTTCCCCCAAACGCATAAAAGAACGTTGAAGGTGTCTCGGAGAGACACCTCCAGGTTTTGATTTGGCTCATTCCCTTTCACTGTTCAAAGCAGCTGTTCAAATACAGAGGCGGCTTACGCTGACGTGGAGAGGATTTCAAACGACCCCAAAATGCTTTGAACTGACAAGGTGTCTCCATGTCTCCGTCACTCCCGCACAGCTCCCTGATCTCTCTCTCTAGGACAATGGGTGAGCAGACGGTTCCTTCGGGCCTCGCTTGGGGGTCCTGAGAGGAGATCTTGGCAAGAGTGCCGGTCCATTCCCTTTCCCTCTACTCAGTCTGTCTCCTGACTGGGACCAGCCTGAAGAAACGGTGAGAACTCCCTCCTGCTCGCTGGGAGAGGAAAGAACTCAGCTAATCCGAGTTTAACCCTAAAGACCCGAATTCGTCCCACCTTGTCACCTCTCAGAAAGAAGGAGGCGGGCCTGTGTCAGTAGCCCCAGCACCCTCACCCAAGGCCCCTAAAGTTACCTCACCTGAGCAGCAGTGATGGGACGGATCTGCGCACTCCAACTTGAACTCTAATTTATTAACGCGTTCATCTAGCAAACACACTCACACCATATGTAAAATGTCATTTATGTATTCCTAGATCCTAGGATTTGACAGAAAAACCACCATACACGGAGCTGAAAGAACACAGGTATTAAAACAGAGGTGAGATGATATTCATTTGATAGAGCTTTAATTATTATATATGTATTCCTACAGTAATAGAGATGCAAAGGAAATGTTCTTCGGAGGTGGCAACCCAGGTAAAATTGCCTCCTGGTATTTTCTTTTAAATGTATCTGCCTTGAGTGAGGATTGTTTGAATCCCTTCTCTTTCCCCTTCGCTTCCATTTCCTGCTTTGTCCTAGTCATTCCTTTCCATCTTTCTTCTTCCCTGCTGGCTACAGAAGCTGTCTGATTTGGTGGAGAGCTCCCCCATATTTGAATGGAACTTCTTTGCTAAGGGCCTACAGAACGTCAAACTGAGGCTCCCACTTCAGAGCTGCAGCTTTAAACAGCCAGCGCACACAAAGAGGCAGCTGGCTGCTTTAATAGAAACCTCCTTAAAGCCTCAAGAACTGCAAGCTTGGGATGCATTTATAAGCATGAAAAATGCTTTTCCAAGTTGCCAGTTCTTTTGAGAAACACAATCAACATTTACTGTTAAAAAGGACAGAAATTAACATCTTTAACTATGTAGCAGCACAGTGTATCCTAAATTTAAAAAAAATTCCCATATAGGTTTATATGTTACTACCCATACATTTTACAAGTTTCTAAATGTGCATCTGTCTCCATGTTATAAGTGGTCTTGAAGAAGGAAAAGTTTTCTGAAAGTTGAAACTCTCATTCTGCATATGCTTGGCATGTCTATTTGTCCATGCATCACATACAAATGATTATATTTTATCTTGACTACTGTGTCAACCAGTGAGATGTAATGTTGTAAGCTGAGTATTTGAAATAAAATTACTTGAATTCATGGATAGTAATCTCTTTCTGTTTTTATTCCAGTTCTGAATCTCATTATTAAAAACAACCCCCTGTGTAGTCCAAAAGTGAATATTTTTGGAGGCAGGCAAGGCATGAAGATTTCTAAAACCATATCACCCAGACAGTCTAGCTGTTTCAGGGATTCTTTTGAGTAAGTAACCTATGAAAGGAAACATGGCAAATTTTGAGTGGTGGCTATGAGGCCTTACAGGGGAGAAAGCATAAAAGGACATAGTTCATCCATGAGCAAAATACATTCTACTTGGAGTTGATATAGTTGTGTACACTGAAATATCAGGAAAAGAACTCGAGGTGGTTGGTGGCTCCTGGTTCCCTTCCTGAAAATTCGTTTTCAAAGTACTAACAGTTAAGTGACTTCCTAACAATGGAGCCTGAAGGTGCTCCTCCCCACCCCAAGGGGCCTAACCCCCTCTTAAAGCCTGTGGGTGGCCGGCCACCAGGAGGAAAGGACAACTCCCATAAGTTAAAGCGATTTCCACAGAAACCACCTTAGCTCTGAAGCTTTGGGAGATGTACTTGGATGAGGCTTCTGCCGAGGTCCTTTCCCTCTCCTCTCATCTTTCGGAGCAATTTAAGAAGCGAAAGGCCAGGGGCCAACGTGGCCACCAATGTCAGTGCCCAGGCGCGCTGGGGAAGGACACCCTCAGCTGTGTCATGGGTGCGGTGTCCCAGGGCTAGGACTGGGTTTCCACCGCTGGGAATCAGGTTGCATTTGGTAGAGGTTGAACTTCGGATTTCTTATTACGGCTGCACAGAGCACACGCATGTAAATCTCTTCCAAAGTGTACCAGTGCATTGAACAATTGGGTGGTTAGGGGGGTCTTGGGGACAGCGGCCAGCGGGGGCGGGGGTGGAGTGGGGTGGGGGAGAGGGTGATGCCCGGGGCGATATTTTTCTGGAGAGCAGTTAACCACAGCGGTAATAGCTGTGGGCCAGGACGTCTGCTAAGGTCTCTGAGTGCTGGAACTGTCACTTAAGTCACCTTTGGACTGAATGAAATGAGAGAGGATTTTTTTTTTTTAAAAAGACGGGTTTCCAGAATACGGATCCTGAGCATGCAGAGACTGACATTGTCCGACAGAAGATGCAGACAGGAAGCCTTAGGCAGGATGGAGCCAGGAGCACACCTCACTCCTCTTGTCTTTCCTGCCATTTTCCGAGGGTAATCTAGGGCAGCTGGGTCCCAGCATTAAATGCAAAATAGGAAAAGAGGACTCGGCCCAGTCACAGGCCTGATCGCATTAATGCCCTAGGTCACAGGCGGAGAATAATGAATAGGCGCGGAGCTCAGTTCGTGGAAGGGAACTTAATTAACCTTGGGAGAGTGAAAGAAAGTCAGAGATCGTGCCTAGGACCTTGGTTTTAGGATGCGTCTGTTTACGTGCAGGTGCTTGTGTGTGATGAGAGGTTTGTATGTGTGTGTGTGTGTGTGGGGGGGAGTAGTTGGCTCTGTGCGTTGTACTCATAATTTTTTTAACCCTGCAAGCAGCAGGGGTTGGTGCCGCTCAGGGCCAGGCAACCGCTCACCACAAGCGCGGGGAACTCCGCGGCGGGAGCCCCCAGCTCCGTCAGGAGGGCTGCGTCCCGGCCGCGGCCTCGGCCTCCGTGGAGGACCAGCCAGGGAGGCAGCGGCGGCGGCCGCGTCCCGCGCCCCGGCCTGACCTCCCGGGGGACGGCCCGGGAACGCGGCGGGCGGGGGTGGAGCCGCTCCCGGCCGCCGAGCCACTCAGCTTGTAGGCCGGTTCTGGCGGCGTTCCGGGGGAGGAAGACGGAGGGCGAGAAGCGGGAGGCCGGGCCATTGTCCAGGAAGGGCGCATTTTTGTCCCGATGCTGCTGGTTGCTATAGCAAGGAGGGAAATCCAAACAGAAGGGCTCAGTTCGCCTCCCTCGGGCCTGGGAGCAGTGTTCCCTCCTCTCAGCCAAAATAAAAGTGCCTGCCGGGGCCTGGCACCCCTTCCCCGGACAGCTGACTGCGGGCTGCTGAGAGGGGCCCGAGGACTTGACAGGAAAACCACCATACACTGGGCCCCAGCGAGGGAAGGGGCCCAGGCACACAGAAAAGGCCAAGCCGGTTACTGCAGGAGTGGGCCGGATGCACCAGCCACAGCTCCCTCTCCCTCTCCCTCCCTGTCCTCCTCCTATCCCCCTCTCCTTCTCTCTCCCTCTCCCCCCTCTCCCCCTTTCTCCCATCCCTCTCCCTCTTCTCTCTCCTCCCTCTCCTTCTTTCCCTCTCTCCCTCTCCCTCTTCCTGTCTCTTTCTCCCTCTCCCTCTCTCTTTCTCTCTCTTCTCCCTCTCTTCCCCCTCTCTTTGCCTCTCTTTTCAATCTCCTTCTCCCTCTCTCCCTCTCCATCTCCCCCTCCCTCTCCCCCTCTTTCTCCCTCTCTGTCTTTCCCTCTCTCCCTCTCCGTCTTTTCTCTCTCCCTGTTCTATCCCTCCCTCCCTCCCTTCCTCCCTCCCTCCCTCCCTCCCTCCCTCCTCCCCATTTGCCTCCAGGCCCACACTTAACTTTTTCCAGCATATTTTATCTTTTATTTAGGGAAAAATCTCACAACCTTCTCAAACGTGAAACTTGCCCCACGGGTGAAAAGCCCTCTTGTTGGGGCTGATGGCAGGATTTGGGTGTAGGAAGCGCCTTTGGAAGACCCGACCTGCGAGCGCCACCCACTCTGGACGGGGAGGAGGGAGAATACCAGCGGCAGAATGACCTGTTTGTTAGTTTAAATATCACTCAAAGGAAGTTTTGCTAGAAAGAAGTGCAGATGCAAATTTCTCACATTTAAGGAGACTCTTATTTTGCAGTAGTGTTTTTTTTTTAAAGTCTTGCTATTCAACTTTGAAAACAGTGTGTGAAGGGAAGCTTACAATAAAGGCTCTTTACAGTTTATAATTTCTCCAACTGTATGGCTCAGAATAACTGGAAGGAAACAGCAATATTTGGCCAATTGAGAGCTGTTAGCTTTAGAAAATTTTGAGTTGGTACTTTTAAACGAGGAATATTAGTTTACTCTAGGTCAGGTAAAAAGTTAGAATTTTATTTGTAGGGACAACGTATCTATACCATAAAAGGACTGGAACAGTAGGGAATTTAAAAAACTCAATTATTTCTTACTCTCCAGCTACTTTTAAATTCTTTCTCCCCTCCCCCACCTTCCCTCCCGCTCTGTCTTGCCTAGACGCTGCCTGAAAAACCAGGGAAAACTTATTTGACTAGAGAAAGCCATTTGAAATTCATATAGAAAAGCATTTCTCTGCGTCCATTCAAATATATTCTTTCCCTCCCAATGACAAGTCCCTTAAAAAAAGTTCACATAACTTTGTAAGAATTTCCTTAACACAATAATATTCACATTTTAAAAAATGCTTGAAAGAAATCATGTTAATAAAGAGAACATTTGCAGTAATTTGGTGATAATTATCTGAATTGCCACATATTCGCAGAGGCTTGAACAATACGTGTTCGGTGAAAAGCAAAACACATTATTTTAATAGTCTGATATGCAAACTATGGACCGTTCAATTACAAGGCTTAATAATGCATACATGATGTGATCTTGTTATTGGGATGGGAAGGTCTGCGGTGAGTCACTCCTAAGACCAAGTGTGCTCTCACATCCAGTAAAATCCATTGCCATGGATCAGGGGCCCCTGCCAAACTGCATTTAAGAGAATAAAAATTAATGACTGAGAATTTGAGCGTTAAATTAACATTAATTATATGACCTGCATGCTGGAAAGATTAAATTTCTTACGCCCTAATTAGATAACGTCTCCTCATACATCAAATCATTTCCGTTTTCATTTCCAGGTTTCAGGAATACTATGCAAGATGAGGAGGGGCAGTAGTTGAGGGTTTTCCTTTTCTGAGGTCAGAGTTTGGGGGTGTCTAGTCACTGTGCCCAGTGCTTTCATTTTCTTCTTCCGTTGGCTCTTCAGCGTGGAGAGCCCTCAGGTTGGAGGTTTTATTACAGAGAATTAAGCTCATTCTCCACTTTCTGCTGACTGGTAGCTGGAGAGCAGGGAGCATGGTGGGCGGTCCAGGTAGACCTGAAGCATTAGAGGACCTATGGGAGCTGCCCTGAGAAGGTTGGGCCACCAGTCAGTGTCTCAGGCCATGAAAACCAGGCGGTAAGAACCATGGGGGGCCGGGAGGGAGGAAAGTCCAGCCCAAACGCAGCATGGACCCTTTCGGAGTAGAAATGTCTAAGCTAGAAGGGCAAGGGTGCCAGTGATTCTCCACGTTGTGTTTGGAAGAAAAAAAAAAAGTTTTCTTAGGGAAGGAACAACCAAAGACAAGAGCACTCATATCCTTCGTGAAGAGGTTTGTAAGAGGTTGGCTTAGCCTGTCATCTCACACCAGGTGCCCATGCCAGCCAGGCCGATGTGGCCTCTGTCTGACCCTGTCTGGGGTGAACACTTGGTGGCCACAGCGTGCGGAGTGTGTGTGTGTGTGTGTGTGTCTGTGTGTGTGTGTGTCTGTGTGGTGTCTCTCACATTTGAAAACTTGTTGCCGATGAAAGGGGGGGCAGGCAAAGGGCAGGATTAGGTCGCACAGTACCCCCCTCCCGGCCTCAGCCCCCAACTCCCAGGACAGATGGTCAGTGGTGGCGCGTCGTCCGCGCTCTCTGTTCCTGAGACACGACTCGGGGGTCCCAGAGCTCCAAAGAAAGCTGCTGTGTACATTTGGTTGGGAAACAATGCACCGGGGCTCGGGTTCCCGGGATTAGGACTCGGCGTTTGCTTGGGGGATATTCCGCGTGGCCCCCGACCTCTCACGTCTCCCCGCCTGTCCGCGCGGCCGCACCTTCCCTGGGGACGGCCCGGAGCGCCGGGCGGGACCCGGCGGACAGCTGCCCAGCACCGGCGGCGGGAGGAGCCCGCGAGATGAAAACCTCCCGGCGGCAGATGCTAAATCACTCAGAATAGAGTTTTTACGTGTCAGTGTTTCCATTCAGCCACTTGCAGACTTCTGGGGGAAAAGGGCAGACAGGCGTGAGCGCGAAGTCCACGCGGTCGTAAATCGTGTGTAAGTGGCGGGGCAAGGGGTGGTCGAAAAGCAGCAGCTGCGAGCAGAGGAGGGGCCCTTTCAGCCGGTGCCCCTTCCCGCCCGTGCGGGCGGGAGGGGGAGGGGAGTGGCGGCGGAGAAGGGTGGGGGTGGGGGAGAGGCGCCCCAAATCCCGGAGGAGCCGGGCAGGTCCCTCCAGCCGCGGCGGGGCCCCCAGCGCGCTGCCCAACGTGCGCGCAGACTCTGCAGGTATGGAGACAACTCCGGCCCCTAGCAAATCCAATCTCAGGGTTGTCCGGGAGGTTCGCCCACCCCTCCCCGGGGGCTGGCAAGTTTCCGCTCAATTTCGCTGGCGGGTGGACCGCGGGGGCGGGGAGTGGGGCTGGCCTGTGGGGCCGGGAGGGGCGCCTGCGCGCAGGCAGCTGGAAGCCCGGGCTTCTGCAAAGTTTGGCGACTTTGGAAACCCCGCACTGGCTCCCTCCCCCGCGCCCCACTCAGCTCCAGCGGGTGGGTGGGCGAGGGAGGGCAGAGGTCTGCGGGGGAGGAGGGGCGGTGAAGTGCAAGGGGGTAGACAGCCCCCCCACCCACCCCCGCTTTCCGGAAGGGCACGGAAACCGCTCTCGGGGGCGCAGCAAGGGCTCCGTGGGCAGTGCCGCAGCTCCAGCGCCTGGGCTGAGGTGGCCAGAACTTCGCAGCCCCCCACTGCTGGGTCAGAAAAGCCGCCGCGGGCTCCCCCCAGCTCGCCGGTCCGCTGCGCTGCGGGTTAGGCAGTGTTTACAAGGACACCCCACCCCCACGCCCCAGCGTGCCTTTGCTTGAAATGGTTACTCCGTTTAGAAATTGGAAAATCAATACTAGTTTAGCTTCTTCCATGAGATGATGCGCTAACCCTACGGAGCGATAGGGAACCGGGCCGAAGGCCTGGCTCCAGCCCCGGGAGAGTTTTACATAGAAATTTGCAATGAATGGTGGTACTCCAGAGCTGCTTTGGTTAGGAGCCTTGCTGTCAGACCAAGACACATCTCCTCCGTACTGTTGGTTTGGACATGGTTGGGGTTTGGTTAAAGGATCCCAAGCTTGCACCGTGGGTATTTATTCTTCCCGTATTCCGAAACCACATCTTGGGTGGGTTTCTGTTAGTTTTCTGATGCCATTGGCAGCACAGACAGATTTCATATGCCCACTGCAGATTGTCTTCAAAGTTCTAGTTTAAAGAGCATTATGTAAGCCTCTCTCTATTTACATGAGAGCTTTAACCCAACCTCTCAGAAAATCATTTATTATCAACGGGAGGCTCAGGAGGGGAGCAGCATAACCGACCTGTATCTCTATGACACTCTCAAGAACAGCAGTTCATTCCTTTTGAGAAAAGAAAAAAGATGTAAGAAGAATTGGAGTATTTTGCATTTTGTATTCACCTTGGCCTTATATCATTTTAAGCTTAATTCAGTCAGCAGCAACATTTGTAGAATACACTTTGAATCTATGTAGTCAGCATTTATCTAGGCCACAGTCTCCCTCAACTTTAATCGCAAATGTGAGAACAAATGTCATTTTAGTTGTAGAACCAATCAAGTACAAAATTTTACAAAATTCTAAATTCTATGATCACTGTAAATAAAATCAAGCAACAATGAAATATATAGAATATTTTTTTTCTTTTTTACTACCTTCATCTTCATCCCCTTCCCTTTCCCCTAGATAACCACTGCTAATAGTTCGGGTTTCTTCTTTCCTTACTCTGCTCCCCTCACCACCCATTTCCTCCTTCCTCTCTTCCCTCCCTCCTTCCCTTCCCCTTCCCCGTCCCCTTCCCCTTCTCCCTCCCTTCCTCCCTCCCTTCCTCCCTCCCTTCCTCCCTCCCTCCCTCCCTCCCTTCCTTCCTTCCTTCCTTCCTTCCTTCCTTCCTTCCTTCCTTCCTTTCCTCTCTCTATCTATTTACTAAAGGTTTTGAAAGATTTGTCTTGTTATACACTGCTATAATTAATTTTAGGAAGATGAGGCCTGGTGAGATAGGAAATGTTGTAAAAAGAGTACAAAATTGGGACACTATAAAGGACATGGGAAACTAGTTTGGAGTATAGCTCTATCTTTGTTATTGAATTGGCTGAAAAAAAGCTAATGACATGCACTTTCATGTCATTAAAAAAGCTTGACACAGGTCTTAGGGATATCCTTGTTTAACTATTAGATGATTAGAAGCTGGAAATATTTCAAGAGAGTTCTTAGATGCACAGATTCTTCCAGATGACTACCTTCTATTTAAACAACCTCCCTTCTCCCTGCAAAGCCCAGGACAAATGCTGTTCTATTTCCAAAATGAAACTTGTCTTGTTAGGGGAAGGGATTAGAGTCTCACACATCCTCTCATAGGATGCTCATTCTAAGATGTAATTAAATGGTGTTGTGCATACTGTTGTTACCAAGAGGAATTATGAATCACATAGATTGCATCTCAAGCGTCCTATCACCTGCCATCCTTCTCACTTTTTCCTCTCACCCTCACCACACAGGTTCCTAGTCTGCTCTTTGTGACATTTTAACTCACTTAGAATCTTTCCCCTAAGGGATTCCTTACAGCTGCCTTCCTTGTTATTATCAATCCAATAAGATAATGTATAGATACCAAAGTATTAAATGCTGTTAAATACTAAGTGGCATTTATATGTTTTTCCAAAGCAGCTTAAAGGATCCATATCATAGGACTAAAACAATGAATCTCAAATTGGAATTTAAGACTATGGTTGGCAGATGGGGAAGATATTTTAGGCAAGGAATTTGTGGCACTCCAAAGATATAGCCACATGGCCTCTCTTTAAAGACCAGCTCTACCTCTGTAGTCTGCCCGGATGTAACATTTCTACGGGAAAATAGTATCACTGTAGAATTGTTTTATTAGTAATTGAGCAATGTTGGAAATGTTTTAATGGGATTTTTATTATATTGAAGAATTTACTTCTAGTAACAGGTTCCATGAGCCTGATACTACTCTCTAGGGAGAATGACCAAAATAGGCCAACAAAAGTATTTGCATTTGATAGTGATTGGTTCCGGAAATGCGCCGAACCTGAGCAGGCCAATTAGGCCAATTAGGGCCAATGAATTTTGGCCTCATAATTTTTGGCCAGAATAGTAAGAAAAACAAGTTAAGGTTCTGATTACCACATATATTAAGGTATAAGCCTTCATTATCTAGGAGTGCTGTTGAACAGGGAATATGCTTAAGATAAACCAAAACAAAAGGCAAAGTAATAAAAGATATAATTGAGCTCTTGAATTTAGATGAGCCTAAAGACTACTCTTAGATTTTGTTGTTGTTTTTTGGTTTTGTTTTGTAAGCCAAGAAATCACTTCTCCTGTCCTGACGTTAGTTTGAGATTCTGTCACTTGAATTTGAAACAGCCAAGAATATATTTCTCATATTCTTATGGGCAAAGAGTTGGGTTAATTATGCTCTCAGTTCGTGGCACATTATCATCATTGGTTCATGCAAAACCTTTCTCAATCCTTCCTTCTTTCCTCCCTTCCTTCCCTTCCTTCCTCTTTCCTTATTCCTATATATCACGTCAATTTCTGCCTCTGTCACCATTCTAATATGTTTGTATGTATTCTTAAAATGCATATTGCTTTTCTAAAGGAATTATTTTTAATTTATTTAAATTACATAGTGTTGAATATCTTGTGCGTCTCTTGCCTTTTCATTCAGTACTATGTATTTAGTATATATTTATGTTGCTATGTGTACATCTAATCTGTTGCTTCTAATTACTGCATAGTTCTCCATCATGTGTGTATCAGCCAGGTTCCAATAGGTGAAAACAAAAACATACTTGGTATTTCAACAGAGAAAATTTAACATGAGTTCATTACCCAGCTGGAAATATAAAAGTTAAGGCATGAAGAAAAATAGAGGTAATTGCAGCAGATAGTAGGTGTAATGGAACAAATATAAAAGATTGGGTGATTAAAACTTTGATGTTTAGAGGAAGAGTCCCAGGGAACTGGGACTCAGACTTCTGAAGTGGGGGAGCTACTCAATTAGTACTAATATCTAGAATAAGAGGAATAGACTTGAAGAGTTGAGCCTCAGACCGTGGGAGGCATTGACAGTTCATGCTTGGTACTTCTGAGGTTGGGGGAGCTGATGAGGCTGCTTCGGGGTGCCAAAAACAGTTGGAGTTGAAACACAATGCTACTGCCAAGGTCAAGTACCTTTGCTTTGGTGACACTGTCAGGAAGAACAACCAAATATAAAGAAGCAAGCGACTCTGCCCTCTCTCTGTATAGCAGGCTCCCTCGAGGACCCCTTTATGGCAAATTTTAATAAGAATTCAGCTGACAAAATAGTCTGGAGTTTCGGCCCTAGTTTTCCAAAGCAGGATCTTGAAGATGAAACTAGGAGTTAAAGGATAACATAATATTCTTCTACACGTAACAGAACTTTTATACAAGAACTTTATGCTTCTGCTTAATAAGTTGCAGCTATCCTTCACAAGATTCTCCCTTCCCTCCAATGTAGACCCAATTTTCCAATAGATATTATTTCCATGCATGTACAATGAATTATTCCTGTATTTAAGTTACCTAAATACTAAGTTATAAATTTAATTAATACCAACACTCATTATATAAAATAGTAGTAAAAGAGAAATTAAAATCCTATATAATAAAAGCCTAATATGCAAATCAACCAAACAGGGGAACAATGAGAGAAACAGCTAGTTGCTATGATGTGCACTGACTTCCAGCGGGCAGATGCTCAATGCAGGAGCTGCCCCCAGCCCATAGGCTCCAGGCCAGCCAAGGAGGATGCCAGTGGGGGGCCTCCCAACTGCCCCACTGGTTGCCCCACAGAGGGAGGCGATCAGCAGTGGCAGTGGGGGGTGGGGCTGGTGAGTGGGGGTGACCCCAGACCCCCCAAGGTGGGTGACCCAGGAGGTTTCCCCCCACTTCCACTGCCCCATTGCCTCACTGGTTGCTCCACAGATTGGCCCTGATCTCCTACCAGGCCTAGGGACCCTATCCATACATGGGTTTTGTGCACCAGGCTTCCACTACATTTAATAATCAAGGAAGAAAATATACTAGTCAATGTTTCTAGAACTATTGTTGTTACTTGTAAGTTTTTTCCCCACAACCCATTCCATGTTTCTTTGACTTTCAGCCAGCACTTCAGCTATTTATTTTCTTGACCAAAAGACCCATACTTCCATTTATGAAAGGTTTGAATACTTAATGATTCTTTCTTTTTAAAAATACAATTAGTTTTCCATTAACTCTTACTTGTGAAAATGGGAGTTCTAAGAGCCATTCCAATGGATCCCCTATTTTAATTGCCTGCATTATATATCAATAGCCCTATTTCTTTTTGTTAGTCAGGATCAGTCATCTTTAGTCAGTAGATTAATCCCATTCCTTGTCTATCAGCTCAATGGCCTGAGGAACCCAAAGTGGACAAGTGTCTGTGTGAACTCTCAGTTCAATGGAACAATTATGCCTACTAGTACAAACATTCCTTCCATGGGAACTAAGACCTCTAAACCAACAGAGCACAAAGTTGTGGAGATGCAAAGTAAAACTTCTGTCAGGGGGTTACCAGCTGGAATAGTGACATAGATTTCTAGATCTCTGCATTCTGGCCATGGGAGAAACAGTACCATGTGTTGGTCACAGATTTAAAGCATATGATGACATTTTATAAGATCTAGCTCCAAAATTTCAGGATGTTCTTAAATGGTATGGTAATGATTCTTCATAGATCATTCCACTATTAGATCAACTATATCTAAGTGATGGGGGATTGTGGTAAGACCAGTGAATTCCATGGATATGAGGTTATTATTGTACTTCTTTTGTTGTGTTGTTTTTTTTGGGTCAAAATATTGTGTGATATTTAATAATTAAAATATGTTTTTATTAATTTTAGAAAGAGAGGGAGAGAGAGAAATATTGATATGAGAAACATTGCTTGGTTGCCTCCCACACACAGCACCCCAACGATTGGGAATCAGACCTGTAACCTGATCATGTGCCCTGACTGGGAATTAAACCTATAACCTTCTGGAGCATGGGATGATGCTCAACCAACTGAGCCAGACTGGCCAGGGCTGAAAGTTAATACTTTTGCTTTGACTATGGTGAATAAGACTTTTTATAAGTTCACAATGGTGGTTCTGGCAGAAGCACTGAGTAAAGACAAAGAAAATCCATTTCTAAAATACATGAACATTACAGCTAGAACAAATTGCTGCCACATCCATGAAGGAAGGGGTCTGATGTAATCTATATACCACAAAGTAGCTGGCTGGTATACTCAGGGAATGGTGCCATTTGGGGTGTTGAGCACTGGAGCTTGTGGTTGGCAGTTTGTGCATTATGAAATGGCAATATCAGATCAGAGATGTTTTTGCATTAAAGCCTAGCCTCTATTTCTGCTGTCATGGCAACTTTGTTCATTCATTCAGCAATCACCTGAGTGGCTGAGAAAAAGGCTGCCTAGGTTTCCATTTCTGTAAATCACCTGTTTATACCAGTATACATTTGTTTTCATCTTACTTTGTCTTAGTCTTACTTTGTCCTTGACCATCAAACCAAACTATTGGCCACTGCCTATGAGCCAAATCCATAGCTCTGGGCATATCCAGTCCTGACAAAAGCAGAAAATATACCACTCTCATTTCTTTTTAAAAAATATGTTCTTATTGATTTCAGAGAGAGATAGGGATAGTGTGAGAGAGACAGAAACACCAATGATGAAGATCATCAATCAACAATAGGTGTGTGTATCAGGCAAGTGCCCTGTCCTGGCAAGTGCCCTGTCTGGGAATTAAACCATGACCTCCTGCTTTACGAATACATGCTTAACCACTGAGCCAATCCCATTGGGCCCCTCTCATTTCTTTTCATTAGGATGATTTCCATTTATCATTGTTTTCATGGAAACTCCTATTTGGAGCTATAGTGTTAAAAGTATTAATCTCTGATTACTGGGCTCATCTCTTAGACTCATCTCTTTCTTATTTAATCAAAACCAATTGATTAGGGATCTTAATTATATCAGCACAATCCCTATACCTTTGATATATAAGACTAGAGGCCTGGTGCATGAAGTTCTGGCACTGGAGGTGGGGGTCCCTCAGCCTGGCCTGAGCCCTCTTGCAGTCTGGGACTCCTCAGGGGATGTCCACCTGCTGGCTTAGGCCTGATCTCTACTCCTGTGTTGAGTGTCTGCCCCCTTGTGGTCAGTGCATGTCATAGTGATTGGTCAACCAGTCATTCTGATCATTCTGCCATTTGGTCACTGGGCTTTTATTATATAGGACTAGAGGCCCATGCATGAAATTCGTGTACTCGTGGCAAGGGGGAGGGTGAGATCCCTCAGCTTGGATTGTGAGAGGGCACAGGCCAGGCCGAGGGACCCCACTGGTGCACAATTGGGACTAGGGAAGGATGCGGGAAGTTGGCCAGCCAGGGAGGCATCATGGGAGGGCTCCTGGGCATGACTGGTCCATCTTGCTCAGTCTCAACTCCAGCAGCAAGCTAACCTACTGGTTGGAGTGTCTGCCCCCTGGTGGTCAGTGCACATTATAGTGACCAGTGAGTGGCCTTAGCATATTATTAGCATATTATGCTTTGATTGGTTGAATGGCCAACCAAACAATCGAACATTTAACGTTTTAGGTTTTTATTATATAGGATAATCATAAAAACGAATATTCCTTCATATGCACAGATCCCACCCACAGTCAATTGGAAGGAATTATACAATTGTGTGGGTCAGTGAGGATCATGCTATTATATCATGCTTATTATATCATGCTATTAGAATTATTTTTACAACATCATGTCTTTATTATCTACCTATGCTATTATGTTTACATCTCTTGTGTTGCTCCTAACTTTCCCCAGTTATGAATACTCAGAGAGCTTCTAATTCTCAAATAATGCTACAATATAATAAATAGTATGGATTACATGTTTCCTTAAGAGCTTATATGCTAATTTTTCCTATCTAGCTATGTATCTTTGTATCTATGTACCTATATATCTTTTTGCTTCCAGATATCATAAGGTTTTCAAATACTTCATTTGACTGAATACTATGTCAAATTATTTTCTTAAATGGCTATACCAGTCTACATTTATACCATATATTTCGTTATCCATGAAATCATCTTCAATCAAATAATTGGCTAATTATATGTTTTGGCTTTTATTTTATATACTTATTTAATTTATATTTTGCTTTTATAGCAATTGATATTCACCCACATACACAACTTCCTGTGAAAATTTCCTTTTAAATGTCATGATACATCTCTCAAGATATTTAATGGGCCCAATCAATATCAATGATTCTCTCTCATCATTGATGTTTCTCTCTCTTCCTCTCCCTTCCTCTCTCTGAAATTAATAATATATATCCTATCTAATAAAAGAGTAATATGCAAGTTGATTGTACCTCTCCTACACTCACAAGCCATGCCCATAAGCCAATCAGAAGTGAGTATGCAAATTAACTCAACCAAGATGGCTACAGCTACAGAGAGAGCAGGAGTGAGGCTTGGGTTACCTCAGCAATGGAGGAAGCCAAGCTTTCCACACAATCTGGCCAGCCCAGGCCTCCACTCAAGGCTACAAAGTTTCAATTATAGAAGATAAATAAATTCCAACAGAAATGGCTGCCACCATGGAATGAGCAGTAGGCTTAGCTCTGCTCCAGGCTAAGTTTCAATTGTAGAAGATAAATAAATCCCAGATACCAGGGCCTCCACTTGGCCACCAGGGGGCATGGCCGGCCTGCAAACCACCACAGGCTGCTTGCCCAGGCTGCCCCATATCCCAAGGAAACCCCCACCTTGATCTGGGACACCCTTCAGGACAAACCAGCTGGCCCCCACCCATGTACCAGGCCTCTATCCTATCTAATAAAAGAGTAATATGCAGATTGACCATCATTCTAGTACACAAGATGACTGTCCCCATGTGGACACAAGATGGCTACCACAAGATGGCCAGCAGAAGAGGGCAGTTGGGAGGGATCAGGCCTGCAAGAGAGGGCAGTTGAGGGTGATCAAGCCTGTAGGGAAGGGCAGTTGGGGGGACCCAGGCCTGCAAGGGAGAGCAGTTGTGGGGGGACCAGGCCTGCAGAGGATGGCAGTTAGGGGTGACCAACCCTCCAGAGGAGGGCAGTTAGGAGAAAACGGGCTGGCAGGGGAGTGCTTAGGGAGTGATCAGGCTGGCAGGCAGAATCAATTAGGGGCAATCAGGAAGGCAGGCAGGCAAGCAGTTGGGAACCAGAAGTCCTGGATTGTAAAAGGGCAGTTGGATATCCCTCGAGGGTTCCAGATTGTTGAGGGTGCAGGCTGGGCTGAAGGATACCCTCCTCCCCTGTGCACGAATTTTGTGCACCAGGCCTCTAATATATATAGATATTTAATATATATAATATCTCTAATATATAAAAGATATTTAATGGGCATGAATTTGCCAACACATATAAATAAATAATAAGAAAAATAAACACACCTAGACTTTCAAGGACTTTTTTATGCTGAAGAAAGAGTCTTGCAGGATAAATTCAGTAAACATTTCATCCTTAAAAAATGAGAGTCTCTGGCTTTGTCTTTAAGAGTTCAGGAACATTCCAGTCTTCTTTAGAGGAGCAAGCAAACCTCTTCTAATTCACACTGTTGGGGGAATATGAGATCAAGCATTCACTGAAATTGGAATCAGGCATTACTGGCTACTCAAAACACTTGATAAGAAAGGGTGATCTGATGAATAATGCATTGTTTACATGAGTGTTTGTGACTGTCCTCCCTTTATGATGTGCTCAACTCTTCCAGGAGAGCCTAAGGAAGACCAGACAAAAGGCACAACGGATGGATTGTCCCACTTGCTTCTGGGTTTTCTCTGAGTACTAACTTAAGACCAAATTGCCTGCTGTGTAATGACTATTCAGTACATGGTGCTGCATTTATGGTGTTAACCCAGTACATATAAAAGCAGAACTCTTTGTTCTATTTGTTCTATTCTCCCACTGTAAACACATGAGCATAATCTCATCTTTTCTTACTATCTCCTTGTACTTTAAAAAAAATTTTTTTAAATTGACCAAGGAAACTTTTTTCTCCGTATTTCATGTTACTCTTCTTTGACCAAACATTGGACTCTTAATATATACCAAGGGATATAAAGGTGAATAAGACACCGTGTTAGGAAATACAGATAGAAAACAAAATACAACTTTGAGATGCTCTCTATTAGCTTATAGCAAGGTGGGGAAAGATGGATAGGTAAATATTACAATATGGTTTTTGACATCTCTCACTCATTTACTCACTAAATTTACCTATACATTCTATTATCATGCCTCCTGTATGCCAGGTACTGGTACTGAGCTGATCCTCAAAGGCAGTGGTTGTCAGCCTTGGTTCATATTAGGAGAATGACTTGGGAAACTTAAGAAAGATGTCTTAGTTCACCCTCACAGGTAATTGTTTACCTGATTAAGCTTAGGCAGTGGGAGCTTGGAAAAACTCCCCAGGTGATTATCTTGTGCAGCCAAGTTGGAGAACCCTTGCTCTAAAGAGAGAAAGACATTCCCCCTGCTCCCAAAAACTCATAATTTCATTGCAGAAACAGATAAATAACCAGGCAACTATAATCCAGCGTGAAGAGCTATATGATGAGGTGAGTATGGGGAGCTATAGCCATGTTCTTCCTCCCATTTTATGGATGAAAAATCTGTTTCACATGTTAACAGATTTGCCCAACATCATAGATTGAGTAGGTAATAGAGCCAGGATATAAATCTAGATCAATCAGATTTGAATAATCTATAAATCACTAGATGAACTCTCAACAAAAGGAAACTATACCTCTCCGTACAAGAAAAATAATCAGGACTATTTATTTTCATTAGTTTACAAAGGAATTCACTGTGTTTTTGTTCTACTATGGACAAATTATGCATACGAATTTCTAGATTTTCAAGTGAAAAACTGTAAGAAATACAAAAGGAAAAGAAAAAAATATCCTCATGAGTCCACATTCTCAAAATATTAATGAACTAGATATGCATAGTATAATGAAATCTTATGAAGGCAACATTTTTACATTATTATTCCTATGTTTCTTGGAATATCCACCTAACACATTTGGAAAATCCACTTGACGATTTACTTATTATTATTGTGAAATTGTGATAATGATGAATACTGGAATCAGGGAAGGGGCATCTTTGACAATCTGACCCATAATAATTACACCTTGAATTTTACACCACGATGTAAATTGGTCATCCCCTAGGCCTTCTCAGTATTCCCATTCTAGTTAGACTTTTTATCTTCCTCAGAGACTTCACAGCACCTCTTATTTTTTTTTATTACGGAATTTGTAAAAATCTGAACGCAAAGTTTCTGTTTAAATTATTCTAGTATAGGTTTTTATTTTTTTTATAGTATTTCTTTAGGAAAATTTTTGCCTTTGGAAAAATAGCTCATCATAAAAAGGGTATACGCAGGCAAAAAGCAAGCTACCTTTTCTACATTTTGTACTGATGTTTCATACCTCAGTGAGGCTGTACATGGCATGTCCAAATTGAAAGCAAAAAACTGAAGCAGCATCTCTGAGATGTCCATCTGGAGATTTCCTGAGTAAGGATTATCAGCCAAATTCTAGAAGACGTGCCTAGTCTTTGCCAAAACAAGACTGAAGCTGGATTGCAGCGGTGATACAGGGAGAACAAGGCAGGTGAGGTGGAGAGTCAACTTCTAAAAGCTAATTTAAAAAAGGAAAAACCATCAACAACCCAGGAATGCAAATACTTTGTGAGAGAATAAATGTTTGAATGTCATTGGGATATTTAATAGTTATATTGAAATGCTTTTGATTCAGAGATTTCAGAATCTCTGAAACTTAAAAAATATCACAATGATTGAAATTATGCCTATCTGTAGGGGTTCTTTTAAATGTCATATAGCTGTTTCATTTTTATCTGTGAGAGCCTATTGAGGTTCTACTGAGCTGATTGTATGAACAGGTCCTATAAAGTTCAAGATAAATTTTGTCTTCTATATCTCATCTTATAATAATAATAAGCAATGGTTACTGCTTTTGGTGGTTCTGTGTAATACAAACTGTAGTTATTTCCATCCATGGGTCGGGAAGCAGAAGTTTGTTTTGTTTTCTTTTTATCTCAAAGAGACTGGGGCCTGCATGAAATTTAACTTAGGTAACTCAACATGAGATGCCCTTCTGAGGAAGCAGCTTATTCCAAGATGCAGTTATACATGTGATATGGAGGTTGTCTTGTAAACAATTTATCTCTGTAAATGGGCTGTTATAATGTTACTATGGAGCGCAGCCCTCTGTATCAGGAAGGATGCAAGTAATGACTCCAACCCCAAAGCCAACTGTCTTAACAATAAGAAAGTTCTGTTATCCTATACACCCAGAGACAGGGCAGCTCTAATACTGTTTGTTGGTGCATTGGCTCATTGATTCATTAAGAATCCAGGTTCTTCTCATCTCAGATTTCTCTAGGTTTGTTCCCTCAAGGCTACAAAATGATGGCTGTAGTTCCAAACATTAGATGAAGATACAACAATATTTGATAGTAGAAGGATCCTTTTAAAATATTTTTTTTATTTATTTCAGAGAAGAAAGGGGAGAGAGAGAGAGAGAGAGAGAGAGAGAGAGAGAGAGAGAGAGAGAAACATCAATAATGAGAGAGAATCTTTGATCAACTACCCCTGCATACCCCACAATGGGGATTGAGCTTGCCAACCGGGTATGTGCCTTGATTGGGAATTGAACTATGACATCCTGGTTGATAGGTCAGCACTTAACCATGCCATCCAGCAGTAGAAGGATCTTTGATAATACATCTCTCTTAGGAAGTTATCTTTTCCTGAAGTTTCTAGCAGATTCTGTTCATAGACTGCAACTGGGTGATATACACATTCCTAAACCAGTTGCTAACCAAGGACACAGAATCATGCTAATTGGATTCCTAATCACGATTTATACTGAGTCAAATGGGGAGGATGGACATTTGAATTACATTGGAGCCACTCTTGGTAAGAAAGAAAGTGAATATTAGTTGTGCAAAAATAGGTGACTCTTTGGGGAGAGTAAAAACAAGTAATAGAGGAGGATGAGAGAGGAAAAAATAATTTAAGGAAATAAAGCTCAGAGATGATTTTTTATAGGAACAGATGGACTTATAGCTATAGGAAGCAGGTGCCAACAAAGTAGAAGGACTCTATTTTCAGCCACCATAAGTGGGTCTCAGTGCACACCAGTTTAGGAATGTGGATCAAGCAGAATGGGAAACTGGAAGCTTTCTGTACTGGTCACTGAGTCAATGTCAATTGTTTTTTTTTGCATGACTAAGCCATTGAAGTGATTTTATCATACAATGATGAGTATGCAACATTTAAGTGACTTGCTCAGGTTCATATGATAAACTTGATTAGTCTTTCCACCTATGTAGCCAGGAAACAGATGTGGGAATAGTCTGGAGTGAATGTCTAATTCTCTTTCACAAATACTTAAGGAGCACCTATGTGCCAAATACAATTTCAGGCTCTGGTGTTAATATTGAAGTAAGTATAGAAAGTCTGTGTATACATGGAACTCACATTCTCGAGGGAGGAGACAAACAGTAAACAATCGAATAAAGATATAAAGAATAGATAGTGAGAAGTTTGATGGAGAAAAGTAAAGCAATGTAAGGTAGGGTGAGGCAAGTTTGGTATTTCACATGGTGTAACCAGAAAAGGCCTTATTAAAATGGTTTATGATAAGGAGGGGCTAGGAGAATATCTAGGAGAGGACTGCTCCAGACAGTGGGAACAGAAAAAAAAAAGTTCCTGAGGTAGGAGATACCAGAAGGCTTAAAAGGCCAGAGGCCTGGACCAGAGACAAGAAGGTGGGAAGTAATGAGGGATGAATTCAGAGAAGTGATGGATTTATGTAGGGTATTGTAGGCCATTGGTTCTCAAAGTGTGGTCCCTAGACCAGTGGCCTCAGAATGTCCTGGACACTTGTTAAAAATGCATATTAATGGCCCCACCCAGGCTTCCTGAATCAAAGCTCTTGGGTGGAGCTCAGCAAAGAGTATTCTAATGAGACTCCAGGTGATTCTGATTCCGGTGCAGTGAAGATTTGAGAACCAATGTTGTAAACTATTCTAAGGACTTTGGGTTTCATTTTGGATGAAACAGAGCCATTGGAAGGTTTTAAACACTGGATATAATTAGATTTCCATTAAATAACCACTCTGGCTTCTTTGTTAAAAATAAACTATAGGGAAGCAAAAGAAAAAGCAAATAAAACAGTTTTAGATGGTTGTAATAGTCTGAGCAAGAAGAGATGGTAGCTTGGACTAGGATGGTGATAGAGGTGGTGATCAGTGGTTGGATTCTGCATAGACTTTGAAGACAGAGCCAACTGATGACTTACATGTGAAGTCAGTTAGAGAGTAGATAAGAACAATTCCAGCATTTTTGACCTGAGACACTGGAAGGACATTACTACTCTTTAACCATTATGCAGAAAACTGTAGGTGAAGATGGCTTAGGGATTAATATGAGGAGTGTCGTCATATTCATTTTGAAATGGATATGCCAAGTAGGGATTCAGGGGAGTGGTTTGGGGTAGAGATAGAACTTTTGAGTTGTCAGGGCATCTGTGCTATTTATAGCTACAGGCCTGGATATGAGCATTTAGGCAGTCAATATAGATGGAAAAGAAGTCTTAGACCTGAGTGCTCGATATCTAGAAGTTGGAGAAGATGCGAACAAAACAGCAAAGGATATTGAAAAATAGTAACTACTGAGATTGGAGGAGAAAGGAGAGATGGTGCCCTCAAAGCCAGATTTCAAAGTGTTTCAAGAAAAAAGGGCATGAGAGTCAAGTTGCAGTAGGATGAGGAGAGCCTGGCACTGCCTTGGGTGCAACATTTAGAGGAGGTAGCAAGAAACTCAGTAATCAAGGTTATTAATATCTTAATATACTATTTAAAAAATAAAAACTTATTTTAAAAATCCATGATGAACAAAATATCACAATTTAAATAAAAACAAAATCTGACCTTACACTGGTATCACTTACCTTATTTTTCTTACCTTGTATTTATTTAAAAATTTAATATTTTATTCATTTTGAATTTTTTGTATTTATTTTCATATAAAATATTACATTAAAATTACTTATCTCAATTTTTAAGGATTGGGCACTCCCTTAAATTTTGCACCTGTAGTGTGAATGCCTCTCTCACCTACTCTACTCTTAAAATAAAGACTGATTGGGTTCAGGAGTGCAGAGTACGTGCTCACTCTGACCAAAGCTGACTCAGTGGTGTTGGAAGGGCAAAATATAACTGGGGGTTATTCAAGAGGCAATAGAGAAGAAGAATTGAAGACAGTGAACTTCAACTATTCCTTTAAGGAGATTTGCTGTTAAAGAGAAGCAGAAAATTGGTCACATTCATAAGGCACGTGGGGTCAAGTACAGTTTTTATTTCATATGGAGACTATTGCAGCATGTTTGTATGTGGAAAGAATGATAGAACAGTTGAGGTATCAATAATACAGAAGAGGGGACATGTACCAAAAGTGGGAGAAGCTGGACACCTTTGTATGTGGATGTGTTGCTGAGAGGGCCCAAGGCGTAGAGTGAAGATGGGGATATCTTTTCAGTTTTACTAAAAGGAAATCTAGTCCACTTACAAAAAGACTATACAATATGTTCCTAAAACTAACCCTTGGAATTATATGTAACATGTGTAACAGAATGGCCATTCTTAACAATTATGTCATTACACATATAGAGGTGTGATCAATATAAATTATTCTTATAATGTCCTTTGATAAAGGGCTATGTCATATGTCATGAAGGGAAGTTGCATAGGTAGTCAACATTTTCATATTTAAAGTGATGTAAAGTCTAGACTTTAGGCTTCCAGAGGAGCAGGCAGATGAACAATCTTAAATTTGTTTTCTGTCTATTGGGTTTTTGATTGGAAGTTACAAATGTCAAATACATCAAGGTGATTCTGTCCAACTCAGTGTGTGTCAGCTGTGCTCCACTGTGGATTAAGGCCAGAGCTCATCTCTTTGAGAACCAGGTGGAGGTATCAACACATTTATTAAGAAAGTTAAGGAGTCTACTTTGTGTTCTAGCCCTGAAGTGAAGTCTTTGCACCTTCATATGGAGGGTCATAGAACTACAGGCAAGGCCAGGATTTTCCTCAGAAGGCAGTTGGAAAGTGTTTGGTTAAGATAGGAGCAGAGCAGAGGTCATTTTAGCTTTAAATTCTTTTCAGAGAAGGTGTTACTAGATATCCATAGCCGTATAAGTTGCTGCAATGTTTGTTTACCAGTATGGCATCCTGCTGACCCCCTTCCCCTAGGAGTATAGAATACACCATTCAATGATAGAGTGCATTGGACTCAGGTATGGAATTATTTGTTATTGATATTTTAAGGATTGAAGATTATAGGCCTGAAATTACAATTACCATTTAAAAATGTTTTTAGTATTTTTATTCCAAAAGGTAAGTGTCTACTAGGATCATTTGACACTTAAAAAAAAAGCCATTTGATCTTTAGTTCAGTCAAATAAGCAAATACTACAATTACAAGATAGTCAAACAATGTTTTGTGCTTTATAAACAAAGTTAATATGCACTGACTAAATTTTTCAAATTTCAGCCCAGTTGGAGCATATATCTCAAATGCGCTTTTCTTTTCTTTATCTTTCTGTCATCAACAAAGAAACTATGCTATGGGAATGAGCTGAGGCAGCGCAGCCAGAGGAACCAGTACCTACCTGACTGGGGAGCCTGGACATATCAAAGGCGGTGGAAGGGAGGAGCAAAGTCTTATGCTGAGTGACAAGGGGGAAGATAGAGTGCCAAGGGTCCCAAAGGAAAGTAATAGGGTTAAACTTACACAGACACTGAAGTTCCCCTTGGGAAAGACCACACACTGCTATCTCTGGATGAAAGTGCCGGGATTCTTATGAAACCCTCAAGAAGTCCTGTCTTCAAGGGGAAACTATTCAAGTCTCTGGTCTCTTAGAGATGATGATTCATCTCTAAGTCATTTTATACTTTGAAATTTGTCAGTGATATAATGGGAGCAAAGTTTTTCCTGTAAAGAAGACATAGGCTGTTTGTTCCTTGCAAAGGAAATGAAAAATGAGGAAACCATCTGGCATTTGCTCAAAATATCTAGATAATTGAGGCCAAAGTATCTTTTAGCTTAATTTTATATCAATGAACATCCTTCATTCCCCCTTCCACATTTGCTGTGGAAGAAGCATCTTAAGGAAAGACCCTGAAATTCTCTAACATAATTTTGAAATATAATGATTATTAATACTATTAAATTGTATTCATTATTCCTAGCAATTTTTCTATTCTTGAATTTAATATATGGGTGTATATATATGAATTAAAGAGAGATTCTTTAAGAATCTTTATAGATTGAAGAGTCCTACTTTTATTGAAAATTTCATAGCATTGATCAGATATTTTTCACAGGTGATGTGATCTCTCTGTTATCTCTCAAAATTTGCATTTCAAAGCTGATTGATAGACCAAGTGAGATGGAGTTGATGTCCTTTTCCTGCAACAGAGGTGTTGGATGAATCTGCTTAGAAACATTATTTACTGCTAAGGTTATTTAATAAATTTAGTTTTGCATTTCTAATTCAGAATTACATGCTTTGTACCACATGTAAAGCTTTGTTACAAAAGCTCACATTTCTTGGCAAAATAGAACTGTATTTAAAAGACATTTAATAGCTGGGTATCACCTCCCTCTATAAGTGTATAAAGTATTATATATTTATTCATTAGGAAATGTGATTGTGTAATATCTTCTCATGTCAACAATGAGTACCACTGTTCATTCCTACTTTTAATCTGACTATATATCATTTTTTATTTTATTGAAAATAAATTTAAAAAATTGGAAACATTATAACTGTCTAAAGAAAAACCTTTATTATGGCATCATATTAACACCATATCAAACTTGAAACCATTATGTAAAACTAACGCCAGTCAAATAATTAATAACTTAATTAGGATTGTGGGGGTGGAGTTTCACCTGTTTGGTATTGTCAATTTTCAGTTATGGGGGAAGAGGATATACCTCTTAGAATATCTGGGCTTGTGGACTCTTGAGAATCACTCTAAGGCTTTAGAATAAGGTCTCAAGCTTCATAGTTTCTATATGATGAATATAAAAATGGCAACCTTCACATGGAGAGGCACTTGGAGCAAGAAAATAGGGAGCCAACACTTAGATGAACCTAACTGTGGGGCTACAGGAAAAGAGTGCGCGCGCGCGCACACACACACACACACACACACACACCCCACACTGGACCTCCCCATCTGTACTAGTCTACTCCCATTCAGGACACTTATAAAATAGGGGTGCTGGCACCAGTGAAGCTGAGGAGAAAGTCAAACATGGTAGAAGGGGATCACCTCCTTTCTAGGTAAATCCTTTCAGGACTTGAGTCTTGTTTAAATGAGCAAGATTGTCTCTTCAATACTTTCCTTCCTTGGTTGATATTTGCAGTTTGAATTTGCTATGCATTTGGCTAGTATTCTGTACAAGGTGCCGTGTTTGAAATGGCTGAAAGTTGTATTTGCACTTTCTTGCTATTTGCTGAAATCACATCTCCCTGTTTGAGGTGGTTGTTATATCATCCTTTGAGCTCATTGAGGGCAGGAGCCATATGTTGTATATCTTTCATAATCCATGAAATGGTTTCTTTCATAACACCACTGCAATATGTTACTTAACAATGACCTAGGCTTGACAGCCATAGCAGCAAGAACAATGACACCACCTTCCACTTATGGAAATATATTAGATACTATACAAACTTGTACATCTATGTTGTTATGTCTTTCACTTTCTGTGGTTTTCTTAAGCTTCATGACACTTGGTAGAAATGTTTTTACTTTTTACCTGCCATATTAGTTCAGGAAATGGACAGAGACAGGAATAGGGGTGATGCATATAAGGGTGTGAAATGTGCAGATTCACTACTAGTCAATCCATAAGTAGATTCTGCCTGTGGGCCAAAACACAGTGAGAGCCATAAACCATGAGTCCTCTGATGGAAATTTGAGGGAGCCCTTCTGTAAGAGGAATTCAAAGATGGGGGGTGAATTACTACGCCTTCCCAACTAACTTCTGATAATCAACTATGGATTAATTAATACTTTAATGAATTGTAAAAATGATTTTGAACACTTTAATAGTTTGTATTTTTGCATTGAGGCAAGATTCATAGCAAAATTTACTGGTTTTTCTTTTGGCTCTTTCTCTAGAAGTTGTTTTTTCTTTTCTCCTTCCCATTTTTGTAGTTCAAATATTACTCTAACATATTCCAGGACATTAGTCAAATATTTTTCACTTTTAGTAAAATTTGGCTACATTACATGATTTAGTTGGGCATTGTTCAAGTATTTTGGGAAATAAGTATTTTGTTACACAGAGATTTTCATTGCAGTGTTATTAAGAAAAGCAGCATCGCTTTGGACTAAAACCAGAGCATACTCAATCTCTTACTATGTTCTTTGGACTTGTAATGAAAACTGACTTCCAATGAATTTTATAGTCATAATTTCCCTCCCACCTCCACTCTCCTTACATTGGCTGTGCTCCTCATACTCTACTATTTAATAAATAATTAACCCACTTATTCAGTACTTGCATAGTGTTTATTTTGGGCTACAATCTGTACTCAGGTCCTAAAGACACAAAAGTGAACCAGAAATTTATTTTATCCTCACAGAACACTCTATTTGAGGAGGAAACAGAAATATGTATCAGTCAATAGAAATTAAGGGACTATGGAGGAAGCACAGGGCTACAGAGCAGCAGAAGGTATATTTCCCTAGAATAGAGAAGTTGAAAAGCTGGAATAGATACATTCCCATAGAACGAGGGAGCTGGGCACAGCAAAAGGTCTATATTTACAAAATAAAGGGAAGGATTCTCCTCATTCAGAAGGAGAAGAAGAAAGCGCAAAGGGAATAGGAAAACAATAAGGAAGAAGGGGAAGAACCTCATATGACATGTGAGGTTCTACCTTTGAGCCCAGGAGTTACTATAGTTACCAGTCCAAAGGAATAGTGACCAATCAGAGGAGATATCAAGGTACAAGAATCTGTAGCCTTGCCAAAGCCCGTTTGGCTCAGTGGATGGAGCGTCAGCCTGCGGACTGGGGGAATCCCAGGTTCGATTCCGGTCAAGGGCACGTGCGTTGGTTGAGGGCATGTCCCCAGTGGGGGGCGTGCAGGAGGCGGCTGATCAATGTCTCTCTCTCATCGATGTTTCTGGCTTTCTGTCCATCTCCCTTCCTCTCTGTGAAAAATTAATAAAATTTATTAAAAAAAAAGAATCTGTAGCCTTTATAAGCCTTGGGAAAAGAAATTCAGGGGGACCCTTTCCCTCTTCCCATGTGGTAGTCTGTACTTGTTCTTTTTTTAAAATATATTTTATTGATTTTTTTAACAGAGAGGAAGGGAGAGGGATAGAGTTAGAAACACCGATGAGAGAGAGACATCGATCAGCTGCCTCCTGCACGTCCCACATTGGAGATGTGCCTGCAACCATGGTACATGCCCTTGACCAGAATTGAACCTGGGACCCTTCAGTCTGCAGGCTGATGCTCTATCCACTGAGCCAAACCAGTTTCGGCTGTTCGTACTTGTTCTTTAATAAATTCCCACCTTTGCTATACCACCTTCTGTCTGTGGATTCATTCTTCAACTCAGTGGGTCAGAGAATCTGGGTTCCAGTCCAGGGGAATTCCGCATGTTCTAGTCCAAAAATTCCATTTCAGACATATGCAAAGTTGTTCTCTCTCTCTCTCTCTCTCTCTCTCTCTCTCTCTCTCACAGAATTGTCAGATTTAGAGTATGTGAATGTCTAACTCTACAAGGTCTTGCCATATTGTTTTCTAATAAATGGTGTTCATTAAAATTTTGTTTCATACTACAGAATTACCCATGATTTATCTCTAACTCCTGCCTAATCACAGTATTCCTGGTGCTTGGCTGCTTCTAGGAATCATTTTGATACAATAGTGTGAAGACCAACTGACCTCTCTTTATCGCTGTCTCTAGTTATGAGGAAGATTACCTTTAATTTATCCCAGGGAAAGATCTCAGGTCCTGTGTTGTGTGACTCAGAAGATGAAGGAAATTCCGACTCCTCCCAGGAGGTAGATGTACTGGGAACCTCATAATGCTTGACCTTCAAGACCCCTTATTTGTCTGGGTCCTTACTAGCATCATTTAAAACTGTTCTCTTTTGTATATATATTTTATTCATAATTTAAAATTCTTTTTCTTAAAAAGGCTCTCACCTTGTATAAGTTTAAGGTCTCATGAAACCTGAATTTGTCCTTAGTTTCTTTTATATTATAATCTCTTTACTTTGCGGTTTAATTTACATTTTATAACCTTGGTCTTCCTAATCCTTTGCAATAGCTTTTAAGAGACTTTTTCTTTTTTTAAAGATTCAAAACATTCCCCCCTTCTGAATATTTTTAAAATAACATGAAACAACAGAGTAGTCATTTAACTCAATAATAGGCTTTTCCTAAGGGATATCATCCCCGTTTTAGTGAAGTTACTTGGAAATGAGTCACAATCCTACCAGTTTTCAACACAGTAGATTAATTTAATCTAGTTAAATCATTCTTGGAACCACTCAGTTCACTTTGGTTATGATGTGGCCCTACATACCAAATCAGAGTTAAGGGTCTTAATGTATAGTATTAGTGTTTCATAGACTGATCCAAGGACTTCCCTATAATCTCTGCCTGAATTTTCTGAATTAAACTACTAGACAATGTCAGGTGTAATAAATTAATTAGGTATTTATGAGAAATCCTTGTACCCACAAATAGCTAACAATCTACTGGTGGTTATTAGTATGTTTGATCACTAATTTAAAGCTATCTTTATTTACTTCTGAACACTGACACTGAGAGATAAGACTATAAATATGAGAGTAGCAGAGCTGAAACTGGACCACCAACTTACACCAAATACAAAAATAAACTCAAAATGGATATAGGACTTAAACATTATAAGGGAAACCATAAAAATACTAGAGGAATCCACAGGCAGCACAATCTCAGACATATGCCGAAAGAACTTCTTCACTGATACTGCTCCAAAGGCAATGGAAGCTAAAGAAAAAATAAACAAATGGGACTACATCAAAATAAAAAGCTTTTGCACAGCAAAAGAAACCATCAACAAAACAACAAGAAAGACCACTGTATGGGAGATCATATTTGCAAATGTTATCACTGATAAAGGTTTAATCTCCACCATCTACAGCCAATTTATACAATTTAATAATAGAAAGATAAATGATCCAATAAAAAAAATGGGCAACGGACCTAAATAGAACCTTTTCAAAAGATGACAGAAGGAAGGCCAAGAGACACATGAAAACATGTTCAAAGTCATTAATCATCCGAGAGATGCAAATCAAAACGACAATGCGATACCATCTTATACCCGTCAGAATGGCAATCATCAACAAATCAACAAATGACAAGCGTTGGCGAGGATTCGGAGAAAAAGGAACCCTTGTGCACTGTTGGTGGGAATGCAGACTGGTGCAGGCACTGTGGAGAACAATATGGAGTTTCCTCAAAAAACTAAAAATGGATCTCCCATTTGACCCTGTAATCCCACTCTTAGGAATTTATCCTAAGAAATTACAAACACCAATCAGAAAGGATTTATGCACCCCTATGTTCATAGCAGCACAATTTACAATAGCTACAATTTGGAAACAGCCTAGGTGCCCATCAGCAGATGAGTGGGTCAGAAAACTGTGGTACATCTACAGAATAGAATTCTATGCTGCCGTTAAAAAGAAGGAACTCTTACCATTTGCAGCAACCTGGATGTAACTGGAGAGCCTTATGCGTAGTGAAATAAACCAGTCTATGAAGGAGAAGCACCACATGATCTCACTCATTTGGGGATAATAAAGAACATTATAAACTGATGAACAAAAGGATAGATATAGAGGCAGTAAAGCATCAAACAGACTGTCAAATTATAGCAGGAAGATTAAGGTTAGGTGGGGTAGATAAGAGATCAATCAAAAGACTTGTATGCATGCATATAAGCATAACCAATGAACATAGACACTGGGGGGTTGGGGTATGCCTGGGAGGGAGGGGGGGCAACGGGGAGATATTTATACATGTAACATAATAAAAAAATTTAAAAAAAGACTATAAATATGAGAGTAGCAGAGCTGAATTGGAATATCATCAGTGCCTTTCTGGGCAGATTATTTCTCAGGAATATACCTCGTGGCAGAGTTCTTTGAGTTTTTTGTCCCCCCAGAGCTATAGGGACAATTAGAAAAATCATTGGTTCCTAACTAATGCCAGAGTCCTCTCCAGAGATTCTATATGATGGCATGCTTCCCACACGGATAACCCAAATCCTTATTGCAATTCACCAAGGGCACCAATGCCTTCCAACCCTTCCACCATTTCCCTTTTTGGCTCCTCACAGGTGAGTGCAATGGGCTAGATGCCCCCCATCCCCCCCTCCTCTCCGAGCCTGCTTTTCCTTTCTGTCCCTACCTGACCAAATGCGGTGCTTAACCTTCAAAGCTTCCTCTATCTCTCCCTTCAAGGATTTCTGCTGGTACCCCACTCCTCCAGAGAGATGCCCTTATATTTCTTAAAATCTTCAGCAACACCTCAGACTCTGACAGGGTGTGTGCCTTGATCTCTCTCCCCTCCTTTGAAAGTAGCACTATAATTTCCTGACCATCTCAGACTAGATAATGGGACACTCAGCCAGAGGTAGGATGTTCTTAGGAGTAGCAGCCAGTTAATTTGCACAAAATATCTTATTCCTACGTGTCTCTTATGTAACACTTCCCTTCTGGTGAATGTAAGACTCCTCAAGCAATAACAACTTGCATTTATACAGCCTTATGAACATGAACTCACATAAATCACATTCATTAGTACTTCTCCCCTTCAGAGGTCCCTTTCCCAGGTGGCTAGCACATCTCCAGCCTGCCTCCCAACCTCTGCCTTGCTTCTATTATTGGTATAATCACAATGGACTCTCCCAGGGGAAGCCCACCTGCCCAATCCTTTTCCTCACTCTTCCTTTAATCTCACACAATTTTAGTTCAGGCCCAGGGCTCTCCCTGCCTCATTTGCTGAGCCCTCCTCACCTGCCCTGCCTCTTACCTGCATCTCCTATTGGAATAATCCTTCTATTGGGCTTTGTTGAGAGGACTGAAGTCTCCTGTTCCCTGTGAGTACCAGTCTCTTACCTTTTCTCCAGCTCAAATATCTGTTTTGTATTTTTTTGTCTCTCACCTTTTTTATATTGGTTACCTCATCTTATAAATAAATACAGTATAGCAGGGTAGTTAAGAGTGTAAGCTGGGGTTGACTCTGGCTTGACTATAGCATTTAAAATGTTCAAAATATCCTCCTGTCCCTGAGTGTATTAACTGACACACAGAAAAAAATTATCTGGGCTTTAGTTTGCTCATTTGTAAAATGGAGTTCATAATAGCCCTCATTTCAAAGAGAAATTGTGAAGATTAAATGAGAAAATAAAGGTATTTACCACAGTGCTTTACACATAGTCCACAGACAATAAATGTAAGTTTTCATCCCAGACCTTTCCAACAAGATTGCTGTTTGATTTCTCTGTGCAAGATAGTGAAAATGGTCACATTTTTTGTGACTTATCTAAAAATTTAAAAATGTAAGATGTTACATTTTATGAAACACATTTGATTTATTTTTTATTAGTGTTTTTATTTTTAAACTAGAGGCCCAATGCATGAAATAAGTGTAAGAGTAGGCCTTCCTTCCCGCGGCTGCCGGCACTAGCTTCCATCTGGCACCCAGTACCGAGACTTCCCTTGTAGTCCCAGCTTTGTCCAGAAGGTCGTCCAGAAGGACTTCCAGTCCAATTAGCATATTATGCTTTTATTATTACAGATTATACTTTACATTCAATATTATTTTGTGTTAGTTTCAGGTATACAACATAGAGGTTAGACAATGCTATACTTTACAAAATAATGCCCCCAATATTTCCAGTATCTACCTGGCACCATACATAGTTATTGCAATGTTATTGACTAGAGATTCATGCATGGGTAGGGTCCCTCAGCCTGGCCGGTGATCAGGGTCAATCAGGACCATCTTGCCCAATACCGGATCAGGGACAATGGGAGCCAGCTGGCTGGGGAGAGGCCATGGGAAGGCTCCAGGGCATGTCCAGTCCTCTCACCCAGTCCTAATCAGCCAGACCCCAACAGCAAGCTAACCTACTAGTTGAAGCATCTGTCTCCTGGTGGTCAGTGCGCATCATAGCAACTGGCTGAATGGTCAGACACTTAGCATATTAGGCTTTTATTATATAGGATTTCAATTTGTAGTTCTTAATTCCTTCACCTTAAGATTTTTAGTATGATTATTTTTCTTTAAGTGTTTGATAAGATTACATGGTGTCCCCAACAGTTCACTTTCTATATAAGCTACAATTCTTTAAAAATATATATATTTTATATATATATATAAAGAGAGAAAGGGAGAGAGATAGTCAGAAACATCGATGAGAGAGAAACATTAATCAGCTGCATCCTGCACACTTCCTGCTGGGGATGTGTCCGTAACCAAAGTACATGCCCTTGACCAGAATCGAACCTGGGAACCTTGAGTCTGAAGGCCAAAGCTCTATCCACTGAGCCAAACTGGTTAGGGCTAAGCTGCAATTCTTAATAAATATCCATTCATTTTATTCATACCATTTTATTCTAGGACAGGAACCATATTTTATTATTACTCTTCCCATTTCAAAGATGGAGAAATGAAGGCAGCAAGAACAAAGTAATATGCCTGAGGTCACATGGTGACTAAGTGGGGGAGACAAAGCATAATCCTGGATCTAGTTTGCTCTTTGTCCAATTTTGTGTCAATATTTTAAAAAATTGCACCTAAAAAAGCTAATCGAAATCTTCTGAATAGTAATCATGTGCTGAAAGATAGTGTATTCTTTTGCATAAAAGATTTTCTGCATTACAGCAGGGGGCCCTACTCTGATGTGTCAGGAGGAAGAAGAAAATTCATTTCTTATACCAGCCTGTCAGCTGCCCTTTATGATTGAACCATATACCATTAGACAATCACAAACAGTGACAAGAGCTTTTGCTCTGTAGCGATTCTGTGTTTGAATTGCTTTGCTGAAATGTTGCACTATGCTGCTTTACTGGAAAACACTACAAAGAACAGATGTGGGGTACCATGCAATATTTATCATTTAGGTGTCTAATCTGGGTATTTTAAATACTACTCCGATTTTGTTACAGTGTATTTGCTATTTGAAATGTTTCTTTTTAAAGAGCCATGTTAAAAATACAATAAATGATATATTTTGAAGGTTTAAGTAAATCCTTTATTGTTGACATAATCACATTCTGAAAGTGACTGAAAATAAAAATATTTTCAATTTTCATATGTACATATTTTTGATGGTGTATTTGTAACAATTTTACCAGAGCAAATTCACATCCTCTGCAGCTGGTGTAATTCTTACACCTACCTTCGGGGAGACTTCTCCTATAGAGATACAGAAGATATGTGCTCTTATATTGTCTCCCAGTAGATTACAAAAAGTAATCAGACCAAATGGAAGATATACTTTCCATCATAGATTTCAGACTTTAAGTAGTATTTTCTCCCTCTGCATACTAAAGCAAGTAGGGACCTTTTACATTATCTCTGGTCCCTTTATAACTCCTTGAGTAAGTGTATTGCAAATAAGCACATTTATCATTGAAGACTGTTAGTAAAGAATATGGTATTTATTCAGACGACTCAGAGACACAACATTTGAAGAGTTTTTAAATTGCTTATTTGGTTTAGAGCCATATTCACTTCTTGACCAAGATATTGTTAAGTGATGAAAGTTAGAAAGCTACATTTCACTGATCTCTGCCAGAGCCAATGAAAATATTAATTTTAAAGAAGTAAAATGTAGGAGTAGGGTATATGAATTTTAATAATGTTTCATGTTTAAATTATTAGAAAATTTAATAGAAAATAGATTCCTAAGGTTAATTTTAAAGACACTGCATTTCTTGAGTCAACATGTACATTATGAAGAGATTTCAGGATGAAAAATTAGTACAGAATGAAGCTCACTGTGAAGATTCACTAAGTACCAGCCATGATAATAACCTATTACAAGACATCTGGTTATACCATGGATGTGACCATGGAGGTCAAATCATGTTCTCTGTGTACATAGTGATGTGTGGTGCATCTTTTTTCTTGTAACTTGGAAAGCATACAATAAGGGGGCTCTGTGTGTTCACTGGCTCCTGCATTATAATAGGATTTTATGTAGTAAGGCCATTAAGACATTTATGAATGCATCAATGGCGACTTAGCTAGGAGATTGCAAAATGCTTGTGGGCAGAAAATTCTTGCTTACATATTTATTTGTTTAGGATTTTACCCTTATTGCCAAAAGGATATGAAGTGGCTTCTATACTTAGAGCAATGAAGTAAATATATTAAAACAAATATTAGCCTTTTAGACAAACATTTTCTCATTAGTCTTCTCTCTGTGAAGAGAATAAGGCTAAAAATGGTTTGAAGTTTCTTAAGTCATTATGTTCTGTGGCTTTTCTAAAATTAGAGTGTCACACTTTCAGTAACTGTGCTTGTATTTACATAATTTTATTAATTTTTATAACAGTTCAAAGCAAACAACCATTTTACCAATTGCCTTTTTGGAATTAGCATGTTATATCTTCACTTTGTTTTGGCTTTCAGTGAATACAGTAGCATCACATTTCATTAGCAAACACAAAATGGTATTTCCTGATGTAATTAGTCAAGTGTATTTGGTGTTTAACATAATGTTCATCTTCATTAGAGAGAGATATACTACTTATGAGTCTCAATTTTATCACTTTGAAAATTCTTCCTCCTTGAAAAATATCTCTGTGTAATTTTACTATTCCTGTTTGATTTTTGTGGGGCAGCATGTTACCTGGATCTGAGGATATAGTAAATTATCTTACCTTGTCTGGTGGAAGAATACAAGGATGTGTGTCTGTGTAAAATATAAAGAGAGCACATATGGAAAAATAACATAAAAATGATGGTTTGGATCTGAGAAAGTTTTTGGCGTCAGACCTGCATATTTGACTGGGTCCTTTCCCATTTTCTCAGGACAGAACTATTTTTGGACACTTCCTAGGTGGTTATGTAAGGCCCATTTTTGTGGAGGTTGATGGTAGTTCAGGGTTAAATAGAAGAGCATATGAACTAGTGCACAAACATCAGAGAAGCAGATTCTATAATGGCCATTTATCACTGTATCTCCTACTAAAAAGGAATAACATTCAATCTATTTTACTGAGTTATAGAATCAACAATGAATGCACTTTACACTTTCTTTTTAAAAAACAACAACAAAGAAACAAGAAAGTCAGTAATCATGTTGCTTATTGTCCTCCCCTTTTATTGGCAAAATGTGGACAATTAATATATTTCTATTTTTATCACCACTATGTGGTCAGCTTTAATTTGGAGTTTTATTTCATATGATAGTGTCCTTAACCAAAATGTCATTAGACATGCTGTTGACTATAAGTTTTATAGGATTAGGTACTAATTAGGATAATTTAAATTGATATTTGAAAGTATATAGAGATTGAATACTTGTGATATTTTCCATATATAAAAATGCTTGTGATATTTACTTAAATTTAGAACAGTCATTTTTTGGTGAGGTCTTCCTCCATGGTGGTTTTGAATTAAATTCTTAATTAAATGTTATCAAAGGATATTTGTGATTACCTCAAAAATTTAGTATGATAGGATAAAATATCATGTTCTTATTGCATTTAGTGTAATTGTCACATATATCTTTTAAAATATTTATTATACTTTATTTTCTCAAGGGATTTAAATTAATGTATAAAATACTGTAATTGCAAAATACAAAACATTAAAAATATGATTTGGAAAAATAAGGACTAGAACAAGAGTCAAGGTCAGAAATAAAATAGGACACATTTGAAATAGCTATGCTCCATATGAAGGTTTAAGCTTTCTGGTGGCCTAAGTGAAAAGGGAAAATTAGATAATTGTTTTAGGTGAGGAAACAAACAATTTCTATGGGACACTTAAAGCTTTTTTTTAAGCACAAAGCCCCCACCAAAAAATTTTCGTCATAGGCCCTCAATGGTGTTCTCAACAATGTTCCTAAAGCCAATACAATAAAGAGTTTCCAAAAACAAGGGTTTTCTCTTCCCCATTGATATGAATGAAAGCTAAGGGCAGGCTAGGAAAGAACAGTGTAGTATGAACAACTCCATAAGGTCAAGGCAATATGGTACTAATGAGAGTTTTTGATATCCACCTTGTTTCCTCTAGATAACGGCGAGGAATCTTTTTTTCTGCCAAGGGCCATTTAAATATTTATAACATCATTCGAAGGCCATACAAAATTATCATCTTAAAAGTTAGCCTGCTAGGAGGAACCAAGATGGTGGCATAAGGTATATACCTATACGTGCTGCCTCTCACAACCACACCAAAACTACAACTAAAAGACAAAACGACCATTGCCCAGAACCATGGGAAAGCTGGCGGAATGAAAGTTCTACATCTAGAAGGAAAGAAAAAAGTGCATTGAGACCTGGTAGGACATACAGAGGCTCAGAAAAGCAGAGGTACTGAGAGACTTGCTAATTGGGCTGGCGTGCGCTGTTTTTTTCAACTGGGAAGTAGTTACAATTCCCTACTGCTCTGAACTCCAGTTTCCAGCGAGATTCTGGGGACTCAGACTCATACAGGGAGAAACTGGACTGTCTGACATTAGATTGGAAAGCGAGGATGGCTCTCTCATAGAAGTGTGCACAGGAATCATTGTTTACTGGGCTTACTGGGCTGGGGTGTGGGACAGGGGACAGGACATAGAGAGGGCTGACTGGCAGTCAGTGCTGTTTGCCACATCCTAGCGATTCCCAGAAACTCTGCCTTGCCCAATTTACAAACCCATCCAGCTGTGCTCAGTGGCTTTTGCATATGAATGGCCTGCCCTCTAGTAGCTTTACCTAACAAATTGCAAATGGGCCAGACAACTCCAAAACCTCCAAACTTCAAGCAAAGAAGAGAAATCTGCAGGTCTCCCTGTAGCTCCTGCTGGGTGGCCTCAGACACTAGCTGACTTGCACCTCCTTGGAGATCCAGGAACCAGTGTACTTAGAGGTCAGTGCGAGATGACACCAGACTTCAACTCCTCACATATATAAGTGACACACACAAGAGGCAGACTCGGTGAGCACCAAAGCCCCACTGAAGCAAGTCCTGTCCATAGGGGTATCTCCAGCACAGCAGTTCTTCCGTTAATAAACACAGCTAATCCTCATAGTCAATTGGCCTGGAGGTCAATTCCTCCCAATGTACCAATAGCAATCAAGGCTTAACTACAACAAGACTGTGTATCCAGCCCACAAAGGGATGCACCAAGAGTGTCCACCTCAGGTGATTGAGGAGGCGGACTTACTGAGCCATAAAGGACACCTAGCACACAAAGCTACTCTGTCAACACAGGGAAGCAGGCAAAATGTGGAGACAAAGAAACATGTCATGAATGAAAGAAATGGAGGAAAGCAAACTACTGGATATAGAGTTCAAAACCACATTTATAAGGTTACTCAAGAATCTTCTACAAACTGCTGAGAAACTTAGTGAGACCTCTGAGAAACTTGTGAGACCTTCAAGTATCTTAATGAGAATGCAAAAAATTGGAAAAGGACTAGTCAGAAATTAAGCCTACACTGTCTAAAATAAAAAATAATATACAGAAATCCAACAGCAGACTAGAGGAGTCCAAGAATCAAACCAAAGATCTGAAAGTTGAGGAAGCAAAAAATTCCCAACCAGAAAAACAAAAAGAGTCCAAAAATGTGAAGATAGTGTAAGGAGCCTCTGGGACAACTGCAAGCATACCAACATCAGAAGAAGAGAGAAAGCAAGATACTGAAAACCTATTTGAAGAAATAATGACTGAAAACTTTCCCTGCCTGGTGAAAGAAATGGACTTACAAGTCCAGGAAGTACACAGAACCCCAAACAAAAGGAATCCAAAGAGGACCACATCAAGACACATCATAATTAAAATGCCAAGGGCAAAAGACAGAGCAAGAATCTTGAAAGCAGCAAGAGAAAAACAGTTAGTTACCTACAAACGAGTACCCATATGACTGTAAGCTGATTTCTCAACAGAAACTATGCAGGCCAGAAGGGAGTGGCAGGAAATATTCAAAGCGATGAATAGCAAGAACCTACAAACAAGAGTGCTCTACCCAGCAAAGCTATCATTCAGAATTGAAGGTCAGATAAAGAGCTTCACAGACAAGAAAAAGCTAAAGGAGATCATCACCACCAAATCAGGATTATATGAAATGCTGAAGGGTATTTGTTAAGAAGAGGAAGAAGAAGAAAAAGGTAAAGATAAAAATTATGAACAACAAAATGATAACAAATACATATTTATCAACAAGTGAACCTAAAAATCAACTGAATAAAAAATCTGATAAACAGAATAAACTGGTGAATATAATAGAATCAGGGGAATAGAAAGGGAATGGACTGACAATTCTCGGGGGGAAAGGGGGTGTGAGGGGTGCAGGAAGAGATTGGACAACAATCTTACACCTGTGGAGAAGGACAGTGGCAGGAATAAGGGTATGGGGTGGGGGTTGGGGAATCAGATGGCAGAGAGCTATGGGGGGTGGGGGAAGAGGAACATCTGTAATAAACTGAACAATAAAGATTTATTTTAAAAAAATTAGCCTGCTATATTTGGTCAAACATTTAGTTAACTCAGTCCTAACACTTGACAGGGCCAGACCAAATGATTTCACAGGTCTTATATGGCCTGCGGGCTGGCTGTTCCCCACCCCTGCTAGAAGAATAGATAGCTAGCAAGTCCTTCAAATTTGTCTCTTGGCTGGTAGACAGTTTGAGGCTGATTCTATGGGTAGGTATTCTGGCTTGTGCATTGAATCCACGAGTACACATGACATACCACATATGGTATGTGGTGCTTACCACTTTCCCAGAGTTCTGTTATGAGCAAGGAGTTCCTTGTATAAATATGCTCTGCTTTGTCATCTGCCCTTGCTATTCTGACCACCTTGCTACTCTTGGTTAAGATCATCTTCCAGGTTAGCATTTCAGTGGCCTGGGAAGATAATTACTTCCATTGTGGTTGCTCTAATCTGGGTAAGAAGTGATCACTCAAATGGCATCTTTGCTCTTATAGAGCATGACTTACAATAAACAAAAAGAAAGAGATGAAGACCAAAGAGTGGCTCTACAGTGAGGAGACACACTGAAAGGAGACAAGCAGAGGTTATAGGGTAGAGAGAGGAGAGGAAAACTGAGGCCCACAAAAGATAGATTCTTAGAGCTGCTGTTGAGTTTTGGGCATGCAGTGGATTTGTGAGTGATGTGTAGTTTCTTTTAAAAAATATGTATTTATTAAATTGATTGGGTGACATTGGTCAACATGAACATATAGGTTTCAGTTGTGGGTTTCTATGTTACAAGATCTGTATATTTCACCGTGTGCTCACCACCCAAAGTCAAATCTCCTGTCACCTTATATTAAGACCCCCTTCTTCCCTCACCCCCTTTCCTCAGGCAATCACCCCACTGCTATTTGTGTTCATAGGTTTCAGTTTTATATCCCACATATGAGTGAACATATAGTTCTTAGCTTTTTCTGACTGACTTATTTCACTTAGCATAATGTTCTCAAAGTCTATCCGTGTTGTTGCAAATGGCATTATTTCATACTTTCTTATGGTTGAACTGGAGGCCTGGTGTATGAAATTTGAGCACATAGAAGGAGGGGTTCCCTCAGCTCAGCCTGCACCCTCTCCAATTGGGGACCCTGTGGGATCAGGCCTAAACCAGAAGTTGGATATCTCTGTCACAATCTGGGACTGTTGCTCCTAACTGCTCACTTGCCTACCTGATTGCCCCTAACTGCCTCTGCCTGCCAGCCTGATTACCCATAACTGCCCTGCCTTCCTGGCCTGGTTTCCCGCAACTGCCCTCCCCTGCCGGCCTGATCTTGCCCCCAATGGCCTCCCCTGCCAGCCTGATCTTGCCCCCAACTGCCCTCCTCTGCAGGCCAATTGGTTCTGATTGGTTGGTTCTTATTCCAGTCAGCATTTCCAGACCTATCTCTGGGCCTGATCAGAGAGGTGGGGCTTAACAGCAACCCTGGTGAAGGCCAGGAGAGAAAGAAAAGTCCAGCTTCTGGTGAAGCTAAGAAGGAAAGACTGAGAGAAAGAGAGAGGCAAGTACTGATCAACAGCTGCCACTGAGGCTGTGGATCAGACCCTGCCTCTCTCTCTGGGTCTCAGCCTCCTGGACAGTCAGTGCTGTGTCACCCTGGCAATCCAGTGTGGACTGAAGGACTTCGGTTGTGATCAGTTGTTACAACCCTGGTCTTTTATATATTAGATAATGTGTGTATGTACCACATCTTCTTTATACAGTCTTCTATCATGGGGCACTTTGGTTGTTTCATGACTTGGCCACAGTGAATAATGCTGCAATGAACATAGGGTTGCTTATATCTTTGTGAATACATAATTTCAAAATTTTTAGGTATATACCCAGGAAAGGAATTGCTGGGTCATATGGTAGCTCTATTCTTAATTTTTTTGAAAATTCCCCAGACTGCTTTCTATTGTGGTTGTACCAATCTACATTCCCACTGGCTAAAAATGAAGGGTCCTTTTTTCTACAACCTCTCCAACACTTGTTACTGCTTATCTGGTTGATAATGACCACTCTAACAGGTATAATGTGGTATCTCATTGAAGTTTTGATTTTCATTTCCCTAATTGCCAGTGAGGTTGAACATCTTTTTATATATCTACTAGAGGCCCAATGCACAACATTTGTGCAAGAGTAGGCTTTCCTTCTCCCGGCTGCCAGCACTTGCTTCCCTCTGGCACCTAGGAACTGGGCTTCCCTCACAGCCCCGAAAGGACAGAAGGACATCTGGAAGTATATCCAGTCTAATTAACATATTATGCTTTTATTATTATAGATTGGCTGTTCATATGTCTTCTTGGAAGAGGTGTATTTTCCGGTCTTCTGCCCACTTTTTGATTGGACTGCTTGTTTTTTTGGTTTTGAGTTTTATGTTGACTTTTTATATAGTTTTGAAATTAAACCTTTGTCAGAGCTACTGTTTGCAAATATCATCTCCCATCTGGTTGGCTACCTGTTCCTTATAGATTCTATGAGGCTAATATAAAACTGATACCAAAACCTGGCAAAGATAACACACAAAAAGAGAAAACTACAGACCTCTAATGAATATAGACGCAAAAATTCTAAACAAAATACTAGCAAATAGAATACAACAGTGCATCCAGAAAATAATACATCATGATCAAGTGAGGTTCATTCCAGGGGCACAAGAATGGTTCAACGTATGCAAATCAATCAACATAATATATTGCAATAACAAAAAAATGATAAAAATCATATGATCTTATCAATAGGTACAGAATAAACATTTGATAAGTTACAACATGCATTTATGATTAAAATACTCAATATAATAGGAATCGAAGGAAAGTACCTCAGCATAATAAAGGCCATATATTATAAACCCTCACTAATACCACACTCAATTGTGAAAGACTGAAATGTTTTCCTCTAAGATCAGCAATAAGACAAGGGTGTCCACCCTCACCACTCTTATTCAACATAGTGCTGGAAGTCCTAGCCAGAGAAATAAGGCAAGAGAAAGAAATAAAAGTTATCCCAAATAGGAAGGGAAGAAGTCAGACTGAGGCTTCTTCATCAGTCTTACTTGAGAAAACTTTTTGTTCTTCCTTACTCTTTTAACATCCTTATGATAAAGCCCATTATGCAAGATAGTCTGCATATTTTTGTTCTTTTTAACGGAAAAAAGCCAAACACAAGCATTGACCCATGTAATCTGGAGATTAACTGACAGGATAGTTTATTATTTTTTTGATGGAATTAAGGATTCTAACAAAATTCTTACCAGGATGAATCACTATGTATGTTTGTCTTTTTGATATTAGTGATAAAAATATAGCAAGTAAAATTTATTTCTGTTGTAATTATAAGAAGTATTTATTGAAAATTATTGAGGCTTATATATTTGTTAAATCCATAAAAACATCTCAGAATTACACATAGAAACCTTATAATGCATTTTGTGGCAACAATAACTCTGGGATTAAAAATTGTGATGTTTTAAAACAGAGTAAGATCTTTTAACATATTGGTTCAAATGTTAAAGAGCACAATTTGGAAGATAAGGTTTTCTATGGTTAGCATGTCACAGGCCTGATATCTTTCATTATAATCAGAGCAAATAGGTGCACTGCTTTTTATGTGTTACTAGAGACCCGATGCACGAAATTCAGTCAAGAGGCTCAGCCCTCACAGCTGAGGCCCTCACAGCCTCAGCCTCTTCTGGAAGGTCATCCAGCGGTCGTTCCACTGTTCAGCCATCCGTTCTAATTAGCATATTACATTTTTATTATTATAGACATTTGTGTTTTGGGAAAACAATCTTATGGTGTGATTACCAGGCTGTTTCCAAGAGGAATATGGAATCTGGGACTTCCATGCTCTCTAATTGTCTCTTCTTACTATAAAATCAGGATATTGAGTAAAAGTGAGATAATTCTAATGAAGTGAAGTACATTCATCTTTTAGCTTCTTGAAGAGCACTCTGCTAATGTGGGCTTCTTTCTTTAACGATTCAGCCCAAATCAGTGATGACCTTTCTAATGAAACATAAAACCTATAATATGCAACCTTACTAATATATTCTAATGCAATTAGGTCACACAAAAGGCTTGTTAACTTTGTAATGTCTACTTTCACTTTCACTAGAATTTTTTTCTGTACCACTATAATTCTACTTCAAATAAAGAGGAGTTTTTTAAATAAAATAAATATCATTACTATGTAAAATATATTAAAGTGTTTGATGGTTAAAAATTATGAAAGGTAGTTAAAGTAATAACTTGTTTTACATTTTACTAACAGCCACATTATATATGATCATTTTTATATTTAAAAATGATTGTATGAATCTCAGAGGGAGGGAGAGAGGGTAAGGGAAGAGATTAACTAAATAAATTATATGCATATGTACATTACCCATGAACATAGGCAGTAGAGTGGTGAAGGCCTAGAGTGGGGCCAGAAATGGATGATGGGGGACAAGGGGGGAAAGGGAAGGCATTTGTAATACTCTCAACAATAAAGATTTAAAAAAAGAATTTAACAACAACAAAAAATGATCTTATGGCTCTGGCCAGGTGGCTCAGTTGGTTGGAGCATCCTCCCGTACACCAAAAAGTTGTGGATTTGATTCCAGGTCAGGGCACATATCTAGGTTGAGGTTTGATCCCCAGTAAGGGCACTTGTGGGAGGCAACAGAACGATGTTTGTCTCTCACATTGGTATTTCTCTCTCTCTCTTCCTACCTCTCTAAAAATCAATAAAAACCTATCCTCAAGTGAGGATTAAAAACAAAAAAGATTACATGTATTCTCAGACAATTTTATAAATGTATGAAGTAGTTTTCCATTTAAGAGTGTTTTGTAGTTGTCCCCATTAATTTTTCCCCCCATTAGGAATAATTGTTCTCTTTAGAGCTGCTGATGCTTGCAGGAATGTGGCCTTCCCAAATAAACATCCACAGCGATGCCAATGTCCCATGGTGGCCAGACCTGTGTTGTTTGAGCTGCTTGTTGAAAGGGACATTTCAGAGTAATACCCCAAGTTCTTTCTAAAATACATTAACCATTTGCCCTTTATAGGATTGTCTTATATGTAAAAACAAAACAAAACAAACAAACCCATCCACTGACCTCTTTTCTTTAAAAATATATTTTATTGATTTTTTACAGAGAGGAAGGGAGAGGGATAGAGAGTTAGAAACATTGATGAGAGAGAGACATCGATCAGCCGCCTCCTGCACGCCCCCTACTGGGGATGTGCCCGCAACCAGATACATGCCCTTGACCGGAGTCAAACCTGGGACCTGGGACCTTTCAGTCCGCAGGCCAATGCTCTATCCACGGAGCCAAACCGGTTTCAGCTCCACTGACCTCTTTAGGCAGAGTGGCTGTTTAAGTGAATGGATACGGGGGAGAAGGAAATCGAAGCGTGCGAGCACATCATTTCATTCTCTGATCTGACCCCACGCGGCCTCTTAGAAGCCGAAGTTCCTGGAGCTGCCGCCTGCGCAGTCCCCGGCTGGCCAGTGGTTCTCTAGAGAGCGGAGGATGCTCCCGTTCCGTGTGGAATTCATGCAACGCAGATGACTGCTGCTGAGAACTGAACTGAAGCCACGAAAGTTACTGAAGGAGTGAGATTAGATCCAGCCCCAGCCGAAGGCGATCCCAGAGGAGATCCCAGAGCGTGTTCCTGGGAGCAGCTCTGCAGAGGCGGCTCCCAGCGGCAGGACTGGGCTGGCTCTGCCACGCCAGCCAGCCGTCACCAGGGCTGCTGCTGCTGCAGGCACGGCAGAATCTCTTAATGTTCTGAAGAAGAAAGGCAACCACAGCGAAGAAAAACCAGGGGGAAACGTATAAAAAATTCACCACATAAATTAGCTGGGACGCTCGCTGCAAAAACTGACAATTTCATCTGCATGTGAATCCCGGGCCTCCTTCTTGGAGTGCCTGGAGGAACTGCATCACGTAATCTACAAGGTAATTATTAAAAGATGGTTGCGAAGGTACCAAAAAAAAAAAAAAAAAAAAGGAAACTTGTCTCCAGAAAAACATTAAAAAGCCCGCATATGTCAATGAATCGGAGTCTGTTTGCTTCTAACAGCTGCTATTTGGGAATTCCTCTGAGGATGTTTCAAGAGCAAGTTTTGTAGGTGGAGGTGGCTGCTCCATTGTCGTGGACAGTTGAAACCAGAGGAGGCTATTGAGGGGAGCTAACGGTTTTGGCACTGGTTTTGGGTGTTAAGTATCAACTAACATGTTTATGCCCGCCCTTCAGATGTCCACATACAAAGGCCTCTTTCTCTCCCGTCTGGCGAGAATCCAGGCCAATCTTGGAATGCTTGGTCCCACACCCATCATTAAGGGCACTGTGTTAATCGTGGGGCTTCATTTCAGAAGCACCCGGGAAAGGAATGCTCACTGACCCACAACATCCGCATTTCCACTTCTGTGGAAATTACATGCACATGAACCCATGGTTCTGAATCAGAACTAAGAAACATCAAGTTCAAGCTCACTTAAAAGTATCTAGAAATTTAATATTTTAGTCATGCTAATGGAGAGGTCATTGAATTGTTTCAACCATTTAAAAATAATCTGCCGAGACTGGTTTGGCTCAGTGGATAGAGCGTCGGCTTGCAGACTGAAAGGTCCCGGGTTCGATTCCTGTTGGGGGCATGTACCTCTCTTGCGGGCACATCTCCATAGTGGGGCGTGCAGGAGGTGGCTGATCGATGTCTCTCTCTCATCGATGTTTCTGACTTTCTATCTCTCTCTCCCTTCCTCTCTGTAAAAAAATCAATAAAAATATATTTAAAAATAATCTGTTAGATTGGAAATGTATGATATATTATATCTATATCTATGTCTAGAGGCCTGATGCACGAAATTCATGCAAGAGTAGGCCTTCCTTCCCCTGGCTGCCAACACCGGCTTCCCTCTGGCACCCAGGACCTGCTTTTCCTCGCAGCCCTGGCTTTGACTGGAAGGATGTCTGATCTAATTAGCATATTATACTTTTATTATTATATATTCTTTCTCACAATTATTTCTACAGAGAACACAGCATTTACTTATTTTATTCAACAACATGAAGGCTGAGTCTTAGTCTGCTACAAAGAAAACAGTTTGGTTTGAAATAATATGTTGAAGTTGGGTTTTGACAAATGGGATGATAAGCAGGCAGGCAGAGAAAACATTACATCCTTCCTTATATTTTTAAGTTGAGTGCTATAACTAAAAAAAAATTCTACTTTCTTTTGTGATCTATTTGGCTTTAAAATTATCTTGATGTTCTATCGGCATTGTTAAGTCTGAAGATTTTATGAGACTGATGCGCTACCTACTGTGCGAGGCATCTAAGACTGAAGATTTTGTTGTTGTTGTTAGGTTGTATAAATTCTCATATGTTTTGGATATTAATCTCTTATTCAAAACCTGGTTTGCAATCCCCGCCCCCACCATTCCATAGCCTATCTTTTCATTTTACTGATGATTTCTTTTACTGAACAGTAAAATAAATCATCAGTTTGATATAGTCCCACTTTTTAAAAAAGCTTTTGTTGTTTGGGGAGAAAATAAATTTGAATCATTCTACTAGTAAGCAATTTTCAGGATATTTTGTTTTGAAAATAAAAGAAAGGAGTAAATAGTTTCTTTTGTGAATATTGCAAAATATTTGTTATTTGGGGAAGGGGTTGAAATGAGCATGATCTTGTCCCTAAATCATCAGGGGTTTTTACATAATATAAATCAAAAGTGGGAAACCCTTTTTCTGCCAAGGGCCATTTGGATATTTATAAAATCATTTGTAGACCATACAAAATTATTAATTTAAAAATTAGCCTGCTATATTTGGTCAAACATTTAATTAACTCATCCCTAAAGCCTTGGCAGGGCCAGACCAAATGATTTCATAGGACTTATATGGTCCCAGGGTTGGATGTTCCTCACTCCTGCTATAAATTATTACTTTTTGACTTAAAACTGAGGCTTATTTGGGCTACAGGTATGATTATGATTCTTCTCATGTGCTTACTGTATTTGTCTTTAAGATTCAAAAGTGAGTCTGAATCTTGAGAAAAGCAGAAAAATTGCCCCCTACATGTCAGCTATTTTGCATATTTATGCTGTCCAATTTATATTTTTTCCTTCAAGATACTTGTGCAAGAAAAGAATAGTGAGAACTGGTATAATATGCTTACTTCTTAAGAAATGCCTCACACATTAGCTATTTTTTTTTATGACTTCCTAGTTACATTGCCAGTGTGGTGTCTTTTCCAGGCTAGCACAAGCATGATTCTTCACTCTTGAGGCTGGAATGCTGGTTTTAAAATCTTTGGAGACAAGGCCTGAGCCCTTGCCTGGTGGGACAGCATTTGTCCTGCTGGGTTCTGTGTGGCTGGCACATAGCTGGTGCTCAATAAATAGTTTTTGATGGAATGACTGGGTAACCTTCTGTGATTTTTGTGAGCACGAGGGGAAACATTATGTCTCTCTTTTTCTCTGTGTGTGCGTTATGCTGACACTATAGCATTGGACAGGCCTACATCCTGGATAGGGGTCACCTAGATTTCATGAATACAGACTATGATCAAGGGGGCCTTTTCTATTCTAGGTCTCTAGAGACCCAGCTGCTGTAGTAATCACCTCACCAAGTGAGTAATCAAACTTGCCCAGCCTTATGTCACTGTTGTCACTATGGAGGGTAAATGATTTCTATTGAGGGGGAGGGGAGAGCCAGGGAGGGCAAAGGTATCTATCTTTTGTTTTTAGTAGTCTCTTCCCCATTCATCTCTGTTTGCACTCTGATCCAATGCCCCATTGATTTTAAGGTAACACCCCATCTCTTTTTGATAGTTCCTTTCATTCTACATTAGTTACTATTTATTTCCCAAGTGCTATTATAGTTTTTCCTTTGGCATTACTTTAGATCTTGTATTCTATGAAGCTGCTTTCGTTCTGATATTTTAACATCCCATTTGCTGACCACAATCCATCATTTTCCCCTTTTTCACTCATTGCATCTCTCCCACAGCCTGATAAAAATCTCCAGGTCCTCCAACCCCTGCTTTCTAACTTTTCTCTTTCCTTTCCTACTTAGATTTTGTACTCCATCCTTTTCATGATTCTCTTGCCAACAATCTGTATAGTCAATGCCCACTGTCCCACATGCCTGTAGAATCTTTTAACCCTCATTTGGTCTAGCCCTTTGCTTTTTACATCCCTACAGCAGTCTACCCTAATAGAAAAAGACCACTTGTACCTCTCTATCATGTGCCCTGATCTGTGCTTCTTACCTAAAACCTCTTCAATATGTCCTTGTCTCATTTTGCCCACTGCCACATCCTTAGATCAGGCCACTATTACCTTTCATCTCCAAAGATGCACTAACTTGCTAACTGGTCTCACTGCCTTCATTCTTGTCTTCTTACATTGACCTGGGCAGCTTCATATTTTTTTCTGTCTGTTCCTATAGTGACCTCACCCAGTAGCTCCAGCAACAGATTTGACTATCAAGCTGACTGTGTCTGATTTTATTCATCTCTAAAACCTGGAATTATCATGCTTACTGAATTTCAAAAACAAGGCTTTCCTTAAATTTTAGACTCTTGGAATGACCCATCTACATAGGGTGACCTGAGGAGATGGCAGTCATGCCCCTTTTCAATAGGGAGCGGATTTTCAACCATCTTTACAAGTCAGAAAATAGAAGCTTGCAAAGGCCTAGTTATTTCTTCAGAGACACACATCAGTTACTACTGAAACCAGAAATAAACAAGCAGCACTCTTGAATTCATAGTAAAACATTACTGCAATATATCATCAGGAAAGAGAAACTCAAGTATGAGAACATAAAGTAGGTGTTCTTTTTGAAACTATAACCATGAATTTATGCTATGATCCAATTTTCTCATAAGGTGAAGAAAATTGATGAAAAGTCTTCCTTAGTCCTGGCCGGTGTGCCTCAGTTGGAGCATCATCCCAATACACAAAAAGGTTGTGGGTTTGATTTTGACCAAGGCACATACTCAGGTTTCAGGTTCAATCCCCGGTAGGGATGTGTGCAGGAGGCAACAAATCGATATTTCTCTTTCTCTTTCTCCCTTCTTCTCGATCTAAAATCAATAATAATATTCATCTTTGGGTGAAGATTAAAAAAAAAGTGGTCCTTAAGTGTGTGTACATATGAATATGTGTATATCTATATATACATATATAAACTATACAACCTGTGCAAATAAAATGAAGCATTGGAAAATACATTAGACAACTGTTGCTAAACCACTGCTAATTACTTTGGAGCCTGATTTTTGTTTAATTTTTAGTTTCTCTCTTATGACAAGTTAGGTGAAAATCTTTCACCTGTGTCCTTGTGGGCCTTGAGCCTTAATATTAGGTTTCACAATATGAACAGCACTTATTTTATTTTTTCCTTCTTTTCTTCTTTCTTTTTCCTTCCCTCCCTCCTTTCCCTCCTCCCTCCCTCCTTCCCTCCCTTCCTTCTTTCCTCTCTCCCCCCTCTCTCTCCCTCTCTTCCTTCCTTCCCTCCCTCCCTCCTTCCCTTCCTCCCCTTCCTTCCTTCCTTCCTTCCTTCCTTCCTTCCTTCTTCCTCTCTCTCCCTCTCTCCCTTCCTTCCTTCCTTCCTTCCTTCCTTCCTTCCTTCCTTCCTTCCTTTCTTTCTTTCTTTCTTTCTTTCTTTCTTTCTTTCTTTCTTTCTTT
>JAAGEH010000018.1:36207023-36219253 GCA_011751065.1 Lasiurus cinereus
TCCTTCCTTCCTTCCTTCCTTCCTTCCTTCCTTCCTTCCTTCCTTCCTTCCTTCCTTCCTTCCTTCCTTCTTGCCTGCCTGCCTGCTTGCCTGCTTGCCTGCCTGCCTGCCATCAAACTTCTACTAAGATGCACTCTTCAAACCAGACAATAATACTACTTTCTAATTAGGTCCTTGGTAATCTAACTTTTGGTCTTTTCACTCTATGTGCCTACAAATGTCCAAAGTCATCTGACATTTTTTTAGCTTTTATTCACCTTTAACTAACAGGACTCTCCTTTGATTTGCTCACCCTGCATTCTCCATACAGCATCCCAAGGTCCTTCAATCAGATCATGTTACTCAAGTGACTGCATCTTGCTGTGGCTGCAAAAACTACCTATTATTTGATTTGATGGAATCGACAGTGTGGCTTCATTTGTGTCTAAAAATTTAAGTTTGTTAAAAAATATAAGCTGAGAATTGATCCACTTATGAAGGAATTGGCATAGGTATCCATAGCACACCTAAGAGTTGATTATTTTATTAGAGAATTATATACTTTATAGGAACATAGAATTCATTTAAGTAGCAGGCACTTAAAATATTAGCTCACTTACCATAACTTATTGACACAACACTTTAAAGCAACATATTGATTAAATAATGTGAGGAACATTCATATTCACATATGGATAATGTATGCCTCTTAAGTTTTATTGTCCTATCAAAAAAACAAGTGAAAAATAATATCTCTTATGGTATTGAAATCTAACTAGTGGAAGAACAACTAACCGAAGAGTTCAGAAGTAAAATAACTAAGGGAGCTGTCATTATGGTTCCATGGTTCCGGCTTTTAAGCCCGTACTAGGTGTTTGGGATCAAATTAGCCAGCGCTGGCTATGAAACTCTAGAGCAGTGGTTCTCAACCTTCCTAATGCCGTGACCCTTTAAGACAGCTCCTCATGTGGTGGTGACCCCCAAGCATAAAATTATTTCCGTTGCTACTTCGTAACTAATTTTGCTACTGTTATGAACTGTAATGTAAATATCTGATATGCAGAATGTATTTTCTTTGTCACAAATTTAACATAATTAAAGCATAGTGATTATTCACAAAACAATATGTAATTATATATTGTGAAATATTTATTTCTAATTACAAATAAATGAAATTTTGTCTTGAATCGTGGTATAGCATGGGTAACAGTCTTAATATAACAACAGTAAACTACATTGCTACATCTTGCTACACCAAGGAGCGGTATGTTGGTTCCTAAGACCATGGGAAATAGGTGTTTTCCAATAGTCTTAGGCGACCCCTGTGAAAGGGTTGTTCAACCCCCAAAGGGGTCGCGACCCACAGGTTGAGAACCGCTGCTCTAGAGGATTGTTTGGGACTCAGGCACAGTTACTTGTTCAGGAAGCACAGGCTTGGATACTCAGTACAAGTCCTGCTTACTCTGACACAGTATTATGGTATGTAAAATTTTCTCATAAATATGCATTCATGTTTATGTCTTTGAAAGGTATTTCAAACAAAACCCAGTCATCTTTGAATTAGAAAATATGACTTTCAGCCCAGCCAATGTGATTCAGTGATTGAGCATCGACCCATGTACCAAGAGGTCACCTGTTAGATTCCTCATTAGAGCACATGCCTGGGTTATTGGCTAGATTTTCAATAGAGAATGTGCAGGAAGCAGCTGATGGATGCTGATGTTTCTCTTTCATTGATGTTTCTCTCTCTCTCTCTCCCTTATTCTCCCTCTCAAATCAATAAAAACATTAAAAAGGAAATTATGACTTTAAATGATTATCAATGATTTATCATCAATATAAATATTCATCTCTATTGTAATTAGTGAAGACAAGTTTTAAGCTGAGAATTGTTAAGTGTCAATGACTGCTTAGTTGGTGCAATTTTCATTTAACTGAAAAATATTTACCAATGCTAAAAAAAATTTAAAAATTCTATCATGAAATTACTGACTTTAATAGGTAATATGCTTCTTATAAGATCTCTTTGTTGGTTACTGAAAATAATATAGTGACTATTCAGCTATTAAAATAGTCATATTTTAAATAGTATTTAAATTAATGGGAGGGAGAAAAAGAAATATGAGGAAATTACAAGCCAAATCTCTGTCAGGAGTAAGATTATATTTCAGAAATTGAAGATGGTTAGATTCTTTATTTTGCTTAAAATTATCTTCTTTATTTCCCTTTTCCTTCCTCCCTCCTTTTTCTCCACAAAAGAATGTTTGTGGATTTTTCTTCCTCTTCTCAGTTCTTATGCCCAAGTGTTACGTCCTGCATGATTTGTTTTTCCATTTCTGCATGAAATTTATCATCTCACTTCCATGGCTTCCACCATGCCAATTATAATGATAAGCAAATCTATAGCTTCATCTCTCATCAATACCTGATCTGTATTTCTCAGAGTACCTCAAACTCAATATGTCCCAAAGTGAACTTACTGATATCCTTACCCAAACTTTCTTTTTTCACATTTCTACCTTCATTAATGCTTGATCAAGGGACTTACCATCTTTTCAGTAACTCAGTCATTCTGTACTCCAAATCTCCATCTCTCTCTACCTTCTGTTCCTGAGGTCACCAATTCCTATTAATGCTGCCACTATCTTTTTATTCTATTTCTTCCTGTGAAGATGCACCATCATGATTAAATTATCACCATCTCTTGCCTGTGCTTTTGCAACAAACTAAAAGGTCTTCTTGTCTCCAGTTTGCTTGTTTTCCAGTTTATCCTTTATGCTGCCACTAGAGTGACATCTCCATGACCCAAATCTGATTGTGTCATTACTCTGCCTTGAAACCATTGATGGTCACACTCTATCACTCTATTGCAGCATATATATATATATATATATACATATATATATATATATGCTGCAATATATATATCTTCACAACTTATCTTCCCATCTTCACAGGCAGTGTTTAGTACCTGTGCTATAGCATGATGATTACAGACAGTAATACTATATTATAAACTTCAGACTTGCTATAAGACTAAATTCTTATTGTTTCTACTACAAAAAAGAAATGGTAGATGAGTTAGCCAATGCTGCAATATTTTGGAGCTGATAGTTCAAGCTAAACATTATGGGCCTTTCACATTTCTGCCTTTGAACATGTAGCTATTAAATGACCTTCTCTCCCCACTACCCACCATCTCTCCTTCTCCTCCCTTGATTAAATTTAAAAATTTCAGTATGTAATGTGGTACACATGAAATTTATACAATATTGTATGTCAATTATATTTCAATGAAAAAAAAACTGTACTAGAGTCTGGCTGTTTGTATATTAATTTTGTCCAAATGAGACATTGGACACATTATCTACCTTATCTAAACCTCAGTTTTCTCATCTGTAAAATTTAGGTTATTTTGAAAGGCAATTAGTTTAAATGAATTAATACATATAAAGTGCTTGGAAGAGGAAATATTAACTAAATAATATTAAATAAATAAAAAACAACAACACCCTCTTCCTGCATATGGAATTGCAGACTGTTACCCAAACAGCCCTCCCATTGTCTTGCTTCTGGAAATTTGCACATGGCTTGTTCCCTTAGAAGGGAAGCAGCATAGGGAGGAAGTGGTGGGATTGGGTGGAGGTGGATAAAAAGCAGGGGAAAGGGAAATACTTGCAATTATGTCAACATTAAAAAAAAAAAAAAGCAGCAGCAGCAGCCTAAATGTTCTTTCTCTGAATTTCTCCTTGAGATAGTCAGTCTAAATGCACAATTTTCCTCCTGTATTTTCCAGTGGGACTTCATACAAACCTTTATTACAACCCCTGTTGAATTGTTTTGCAATTGTTTATGTATGTGTCTCCTCAAATAGACTATTGGAGCCAATGGTCTGATTCATCTTTTTATTTCCCTCAGTGCCTATCACATAAGAAGAGTTCAATAAACATTTGTTAAAGGAATGAATTAATTGTGGCACTCTCTATTCTTGGACTTATTGTTTTAATGCCATAAAAGATCTGTTTCCCTAGAAGACAATAGTATTCCAAAGGGAGATTTAATAGGTTTGTGACTATGTCTGCTGTTTGTTAGGGTGAACATTTCTTCTTCTCTGGGAAATTCTAACCTGCTGATATGAGCAAAATGAATACAGTACTACTCTGACTGAAATTAGCCCAGATTAGGCTTCATTTGATTTTTACTTGGAAAATCTGAACTATCAAGACAAAACATTTAAAAATAAAATTCATTCTCTTCTCTTGTATAATTTTTCGATGCATTATTGCCCTTTACATTGAAAATTTGTGGATTACCAGGAAAGTTGTCCTTTGTCATAGATATTGTGAGAATTTTTTATCTGTTTTTGCACATATCAGTACAAGAACTGGAACGAAACTGTCAAAGTAGGTGAAGTTTGGGTTTAGAGCCTCCTCCCTCACTCTCTGCTCTTTCTTGGGGATGTACCTGACTCTTGCTCCAGCCCTAATGCCAGCAGCCCTTCTCAGAACTCCTGAACTCCTGCTTTCCTAGCCCTTCCTCTCCGTTGAAGCTTAGTGATAGTTCCACTCAATTCAAAATGGAACTGTTTTTTCTGGTCCCATCTCAGACAAACTGTCTCACTGAAGAAGCATCTAAAAAACAAGGCTTTGACCCAAAGTGCTGGCAATACCATAGCTTTTACCAGGACAGGGCAGGAGACATTTCATGAATGAATAGCCCCTTGGGATCACTCTGCTGGGGGTGAAGGAGATCCCGAGCGTCAGTGCTCTCAACTGCCATTGGAAACCAGAATGCAATGATTCCTTCATTCATTGTGATGTAGTAAAAGGGGACCAGACTACGAGGTCAGGAAGGCCTGGAATTTAAATATCTTCCACAGAGTCCTGTTATTGTGTTATTGCACAATTTCTTTCTGAATTTCAGTTTCCAGCTATGCAACAGGAATGATGCCACTTATCTAGGTGGCAATGCTGTCAAGGTTAAATGAGATAAGTTGGACAACTGCTTTGAAATGGGCTGGGTACCCAAAAGCATATCATCAATAAAAGATATAAAAACTAATTTCTAAGACCTTAACTGATGGCCAACTTCATCCTGAGTATTGTGTCAATTGCTGAGCCTATAAGTAATCTCATATCTTTGTTTTAGCCTAAACTTTTGTGCTTATCAGCACTGAAATCTTTTAGAAACTTTCCCCCAATAACTTTCCTCTTTATGGTTAGTCTCAATTCTCCTTGGGAAGTGAATAAAGGATGTGAATGGAAAGGAGAAGACTGTCAGTGGAACACAAAATTAACACCCTGTCCCAGAATGCAATTTGCCTCCATGAAAATGATTTAGAGACTGTAGGATCTGTGCAAGTTAATCAAGGAGTATTAACAGCTCATTGAAATCCCTTATATTTAATCAGGGGAGGAGAAGATGAGATGGGGGGGTGGTGGGGAGGAAAGGAGGCCATTTAGTAGCTAATGTTCAAAGGCAGAAATGTGATAGCTGGACTATCAGCTCCAAAGATACTGTGAGTTGTCTTTACATTTGATGTTGATTCCTTTTCCTCTTGAGTAGCTCACCTGAATTACTTTTTAAAAAGTATTCAAGGTTCAGAATGAAGATTAAGAATTTTCAACTCAGACCACAAATAGCTACTGTGCAACCATACTGGAATGCTGACTCATTTGAAAACAAAACCAGGATCATGAACATATCACCCTTAGACATTATTTTTTCATTGATTAAGAATAGCTGATAACTCAGAGTCACTGGAAGAATATTTGCTTCATTTTCTACACAATTTCAGTGGCTTATTATGTTGTACATATTAGGAGCACATATTTCTCCTAAAGATTCTGTAAGTGGAATCTTTTGGAGCCACTTATATAGACCTTTGATTAACTCTCAGTTACTTGAGGTTATAACTCAAGGATTATTCAGGGACTTAGTCACCTTCCAAAGACTGAGAAGACTTCACATGGAAAACCTGTTAAGTTTCTTATTTGGATGAATTTCTTAAGCAAAGATTTCTTGAGCCATACTGATGGAAAATTGCATTACTGTTCTCCATTTATTTCACTTTTTAACCAACAAACATCTCTTCCTGAAACAAACTCTACAGTATAAATTTTGTTACATCCCTTTGTCTTTATAAGTGTGATGATCAAGCTGTATGCACTAAAGGTCTTATTCATGCTGATGGGATCAGTTACATGCAAGTGCAACTTTTAATTTATCACAATTACTTCATTTGAGTTAACCTATAATTGGAAAGTTGTGTATTATATAAAGCAAAAATTTATATCCTTGTACAAACAGTATTTAATGTGAAAATGTAATATAATAGTGAATAATGAATTGTTAATGAATGCTTCCAAATTTTAGGTAGGATTTTTTAAAAATAAATCTTTATTGTTCATTTTATTACAGATGTTCCTCTTTTTTCTTTTGCCTCATAGCTCCCCTGCACCTGATTCCCCAACTCCTACCCCATGCCCTTACCCACTGCCGCTGTCCTCATCCATAGGTGTAAGATTTTTGTCTAATCTCTTCCCGCACCCCTCACACCCCCTTCCCTCCAAGAATTGTTAGTCCATTACCTTTCTATGTCCCTAATTCTATTATATTCACCAGTTTGTTCTGGTCATAGGACTTTTTATTCACTTGATTTTTAGATTCATTTGTTGATAGATATGTATTTGTTTATCACTTTGTTGTTCATAATTCTTATCTTTACCTTTTTCTTCTTCTTCCTCTTCTTAAAGAATACCCTTCAGCATTTCATATAATCCTGGTTTGGTGGTGATTAACTCCTGTAGCTTTTTCTTGTCTGTGAAGCTCTTTATCTGACCTTCAATTCTGAATGATAGCTTTGCTGGGTAGAGTAATGTTGGCTGTAAGTTCTTGCTATTTATCACTTTGAATATTTCCTGCCACTCCCTTCTGGCCTGCATAGTTTCTGTTGAGAAATCAGCTGACATCGTATGGGTACTCTCTTGTAGGTAACTAACTGTTTTACTCTTGCTGCTTTCAAGATTCTCTCTTTGTCTTTTGCCTTTCACATTTTATTTTATTAAATATTTTTTTAATGTATTTTATTGAATTTTTACAGAGAGGAAGGGAGAGGGATAGCAAGTTAGAAACATTGATGAGAGACATCGATCAGCTGCCTCCTGCACGCCCCCTACTGGAGATGTGCCCGCAACCAAGGTACATGCCCTTGACCAGAATCGAACCTGTGACCTTTCAGTCTGCAGACCAATGCGCTATCCACTGTGCCAAACCGGTTCCGGCATGCCTTTGGCATTTTAACTATGATGTGTCTTGGTGTGGTCCTCTTTGGATTCTTTTTGTTTGGGGTTCTGTGTGCTTCCTGGACTTGTAAGTCCATTTCTTTCACCAGGTAGGGAAAGTTTTCAGTCATTATTTCTTCAAATAGATTTTCAGTATCTTGTTCTCTTTCTTTGGGCACCCCCAAATTCTGATGTTGGTATGCTTGCAGTTGTCCCAGAAGCTCCTTACACTATCTTCACATTTTTGGACTCTTTGCTTTTCCTTTTTCTGGTTGGGTGTTTTTTGCTTCCTCATATTTCAGATCTTTGGTTTGATTCTTGGGGTCCTCTAGTCTGCTGTTGGATTTCTGTATATTATTCTTTATTTTAGATGGTGTAGTCTTAATTTCTGACTAGTCCTTTTCCAATTTTTTGCATTCTCATTAAGATACTTGAAGGTCTCACAAGTTTCTCAGAGGTCTCACTAAGTTTCTCAGCAGTTTGTAGAAGATTCTTGAGTAACCTTATAAATGTGGTTTTGAACTCTATGTCCAGTCGTTTGCTTTTCTCCATTTCTTTCATTCATGACAAGTTTCTTTGTCTCCACATTTTGGCTGCTTCCCTGTGTTGATGGAGTGGCTTTGTGTACTAGGTGTCCTTTATTGCCCAGTAACTCCGCCTCCTCAATCACCTGAGGTGGACACTCTTGGTGCATCCCTTTGTGGGCTGGATACACAGTCTTGTTGTAATTAAGCCTTGATTGCTATTGGTACATTGGGAGGAATTGACCTCCAGGCCAATTGACTGTGAGGATTAGCTGTGTTTATTAATGGAAGAACTGCTGTGCTGGAGATACCCCTATGGGCAGGACTTGCTTCAGTGGGGCTTTGGTGCTCACCGAGTCTGCCTCTTGTGTGTGTCACTTATGTACGTGAGGAGTTGAAGTCTGGTGTCATCTTGCACTGATCTCTAGGTACACTGGTTCCTGGATCTCCAAGGAGGTGCAAGTCAGCTAGTGTCTGAGGCCACCCAGCAGGAGCTACAGGGAGACCTGCAGATTTCTCTTCTTTGCTTAAAGTTTAGAGGTTTTGGAGTTGTCTGGCCCATTTGCAATTTGTTAGGTAAAGCTACTGGAGGGCAGGCCATTCATATGCAAAAGCCACCGAGCACATCTGGATGGGTTTGTAAATTGGGCAGGGCAGGGTTTCTGGGAATCGCTAGGGTGTGGCAAACAGCACTGGCTGCCAGTCAGCCCTCTCTGTGTCCCCATGTCCCATTTCCTGCGTCCTGCGCCCCAGCGAAGTAAACAGTGATTCCTGTGCACACCTCTGTGAGAGAGCCACCCTCTCTTTCCGATCTGATGTCATACAGTCCAGTTTCTCCCTGTAGGAGTCTGGGTCCCCAGAATCTCGCTGGAAACTGAAGTTCAGAGCAGTCAGGAACTTGTAACTCCCTCCTAATTGAAAAAAAACAAACAAAAAAAAAACAGCTCACGCCAGTCGGATTCATGCATGTCTCCGTACCTCTGCCTTTCTGAGCCTCTGCACATCCTATCAGGTCTGGATGCACTTTTTTCTTTCCTTCTAGTTGTAGAACTTCCACTCCACCAGCTTTCCCATGATTCTGGGGGATAGTTGTTTTGTCTTTTAGTTGTAGTTTTGGTGTGGTTATGAGAGGCAGCACGTATAGGTGTATACCTTATGCTGCCATCTTGGTTCTCCTCAGGTAAGATTTTAACTTCAGTTTAAGCAAACCATTTTGTACTACATAAAATAAATTGTATTTAGCTTGAACCAATTGTTTTAATTATTAATCTTTTTTTTTTAAACAAATTATCTGGAACAGTCGTTTTCACACTTAAGCATGAAATCACTTGGAGGGCTTGTTAAAATATTGCTGGTTCTCACTTATACCCCTCCCTTCCCTGCCCAACCCATAACTTCCTTGGTTTTTGATTCACTGGGTTTGGGGTGGGGCCTCAGAATTTGCATTTATTACATGTTCCCAGATGTGGCAGCTGTTGCTAGCTGAGAACCATACTTTGAGAACCATCCATCCAGAGATTGTGGTGTAAGAGAAAGAAGAGATTCTCAGGAAACAGTATCAGTGGCTTCTCCACATACAAGATGTATAATCTTAAATGATTTTTTTTGTGATGGGCTTACATTTTCTTTATAAGACAAGGATAAGAATGCTTGTCTTGCCCACTTCCCATAGATAGGAAGACCAAAGACTACACCCTGGGCATATACAGGAGAGGATCCGCATTGTCACAGGATATAGAGAATGCTTTACTGAAACCACTGCGCTTCTCAGGCTACATAAGGGGGCTTGGAATTAATCGAGAAGACCTGTGTTATAAAGTGGGAATGCAAACCTCTCAGTTTTCGAAGAGTTGTCTGAAGTTGTGTGCTGCATACATAGTAATATTTGTAGAGAACCTCAGGACTCCAATATGTAATCAGGTCAGAGGAGCTGATTGTAGAGGCAGTAAATTAATTTTGTTTTAGTACGAATTAGTGTGGAAGCTTGGTTCTGAGTCTGCATTTACTTAAGAAGACCTACATCTTCTACTTATTGATTTTTTTTCTTTCTCTCCCAGAAAGCATTATTGAGGGCCCACTGTGTGTTGGGTACTGTGCGTGGGAAGTGCATTTATAGAGATGGTTTTATTATGCTCACAGTCTATAACGATACTTATAATTCACAATAATAATTGTTACATAGAGGAATGTGCTATGCTGTGCGGGAACACAGAGGAGGGAAGACCAGATTCTGCCTGAAGGGGTCAGGGAAGCCTTCCAGTTAATGTTGTTGCTCTTTAAAAAGTGAATGCAGAGAGATCTTTGAGGCAGTTCCAAAGGCTCAAATATGCCACTCTTGTAATCCAAAGGAAAGAGGAGAAGACTAGAAAGGAATCAGTGTTTACTTAAGAAAAACAAATACCTAATTGCAACATATATAATTCCTTCCCTCTTACATAGTTTTGCTCCTTACGCAGTCTCTATATTATCACCCAATATCTATATCCAAACACTTCAGGAGCTTTTCAGAGCACTTAAAATAAAACCCAGAATGATTGTCATGGCTGATAAGGTCACACAGACAATGGCCATAATATGACCTAATATTGTCACATCCTTTCTTACCTCCTGACACTTTCCCTCCATGCTCTCTTGAGCCACATGAAACTCTCTGGCTTCTTGTTTCTATTGTTTAACCACTCTGCTTATCACCTCAATGCCCTTGCATTTGCTGTTTCTTTCACCTGGCTGTTTGCATGGCTAGCTCTTCTCATCTTTCTGGTCTCAATGCTTTTGTGTCCTCCTGAAGATATTTTTTCTGCCCATTAAATCTAAGCTCTGGCCCCTCACTCCCATAACCCTTTATCAGACCACTCTGTTCTGTTTCACTGTAGCATTTCTCAGGTGTACATGATACATTGGTTTGCTACTTGCTTATTATCTGCCTTTATTCTGTTTTGTCTCCACTGTCAATCACAATGCTTTGTACAAATGAGGTTTTTTAATACCCATTTGTGAAATGAATAAATATTTTTAGAATACTTGCCAAAAAAGTGATTGTTAGTACCAGGCCTGAGCTGAAGCTGAGAATTTTTTTGGGTGTGTGTGTGTGTGGAGGGCTGGATTGCACAAGTAAGAGTAAGCTAGATGGGATCCACAAAGGCGCAGTCTTCTGAATAGTGAGACTGGGGTTTCTGAGCTTCTTCCCAGCCAGAGCAAATGGGAATCTGCCTGCAGGCAGCATAACCAGGGCATCTAGGTTCACCCCTCCTGTCACTAAGCAGTACTGCTCCTCCAGTAAGGGTGCCACTGTAGATTTGGGCAGGTAGTCTAGAGGGATCATGAGGGTCATACCTACATAGAAACTTTTCTCTCTGGCTAGCCAATCAGCAAAAATTTATTGGGTATTTATAAGGCATAGCATTAGAATAAGCAGGTAGATAGGTTATTATTATTATTATTATTATTATTTTTTAAAGAAAATGTCTTGTACTTAGTATTAGCCTGGGAGGCAATGAAAAGGAATAAAGACTTTTGATAGGTAGTCCTTGTTCTTAAGAAGCTTCTAGCTTAGTTGGGAGACATCAAAATGTGAAGCAGTTTGTAACTGCAGGAGGGATTTGAATGCTTTAGGACTAAATATTATATTATTATAAAATTGCTTTATCTCTATTGTTCTTTTATAAAGTCTCTGATATAAAAGAACTCATAATATGAGGCAGTGTTGCCTGATAGAACTTACTGCAATAATCAAGATGTTTTATAATCAGGCAGCCACTAATCACATGTGGTTTTTGAGCACTTGAATGTGGCTAGTATGACTGGGGACTGAGATTTTAATTTAACCTAAGTCCAATTGAAATAGGCACATATGGCTAGTGGTCACTATATGGAACAGTGCAGGTCTATCAGGAAGAACAGAATTTGTGTCTATTGGAAGTTTCAGCAGAATCAGTGGTAAGTCTATGTATAACACAAGTTCTTATTATCAGAAAGTAAACTACCAGGAATAGCATTGTGCATAATATGTGTTTGTTATCATCATAAAATAATAATTCAGAATAATAAATTTGGACCATCTGTATTACCTTTAAAATGAGGTGGCTTAAAGGAATGTTTGTTTCTATTTATAAACTGTGTATTTTTGAAAATACTCCACTTCTTGAGTTTGCAAACTTTGGTGCTGAGACCTTTATAATTTTCAAATGATTGTGATGACAGAAGGAAAAAAGTAATTGGAATTATAGTTGAAGTGGGTACTCTGCAGAATTTTCTTTCACTAATTTAAATAAATCAACATCTTTCCTTGTATGTAAAATTTTTGAAATAAATGCAAAATTGTCTAAAGAAAGGGCTCATAAATATCCATGTACTTTTGGGATATCATTTAGTTAAAGGGAATGAGAGAGGAAAAGGAGGAGAGAGAGAGAGAGAGAGAGAGAGAGAGAGAGAGAGAGAGAGAGAG
>JAAGEH010000018.1:36219263-36248705 GCA_011751065.1 Lasiurus cinereus
GAGAGAGAGAGAGAGAGAGAGAGAGAGAGAGAGAGAGAGAGAGAGAGGGAGTAGGAAAGAAGTTACAGAGAAAAGAGCTTTTTGGTTAAAACTAGGGGTTAATCTCTAAAGTTGGAGGACTGTCAAAGATATAGTTTACATAATCCATTTATCACAATTCATCCAAGTACAGTCCAGATCAATAACCTACCAGAATCTAATCAATCACCCAAAGGACATAATCATTCACCATCCCTGCCCATCTCACTCCACCAACATTTTCTTTTTTCCCCCATTTTTTATTAATGTATTGCATGTGTGCATATCTTTCCATTGCCCCTCCTCTCCACTCCCATAGCCCACCAATATTTTCTTGCCTATCTTGCTTCAACTGGTTCACAATATTGAGGAACCCTGATTCATTCCTGAAAAGTATCAATGCACAAAATTGGGAATCTTAAAAAAATGTAAAAGCTTTTGACAAACAAAAATCCCAGCCAACCCACCAAGCAAAACCTGCCTGGCACTGTAAGTCAAAATTGCTTTTTGAGAAAATGCAGACAGTTTTATTTGGACAAATTAGGATAACATTCCTCCTGTTTTGTAGAAAAGGAGCAATGAGATGTTGAAGAATGATCCTAATTGTGATTATAATAAGTGGTCTGCTTTGTCTGACTGCTCTTGATCACTAGCTTTTTAATGTTGTTGTTTTTAGATTTGTCTGCAACAAGGGTCCTTCATGAGGTCTTACTGAATTCATTTGAAAGTAACAGGAAAACACAATAGGACTTCATGCTCTTTGTAGGATTATTTTGTTTCGGGGGTAGAATAGTCTTTTAGCACTTCTTTAAATAATTACCAGAGAGCATTCATTTGATTTTTAAAAATTGAATAGAAAAGTCAGAAGAAATGGAAAAAGTTTATCAAAAGATAAAAGCTGGTCAGGGCACAATCACAAAGAAATTAAACATAAGAGATCCTATAAACTCCAAAACAGAATCTCTGAGTTTCCTGAATGTGCCTGGAATGCGCACAGATGGTGATGTGAGCAGGTTGGGAGGTTTCAGAGAGTATGTCCTCCTCAGAGCTGCCCTACACCAGTGAATAGATATACTGGTGACCAAGAAGAAAAGTCTCTTCAGAGAATAAGCTTACCTGAAAGATGTAGGGTTTTTTTCTTTAATAAAGCGGTGAATATCCCAAATACCTTGGATCAGCTTGTCTTCCCCACCTACTAGAGTAGAAGGTTCTTAACCTGGTGGTTTGTGTGAGTGGGTTTTTATGGCTGGTGATGGAGAGTGTCAGAATGTGTTCAGTAGCTATTTGGTGAAGGCTGTTTTTAGGTGGTGATTGTTAAGTGTCTTAGTGGGTATAATATGGACAAGTTTAGGTGTTTAATTGGGGACCTTGGACAGCTGTCACAATCCTGCCTGGAACATGGAGGACAAAAATGTAAATGATGAAATTCACATAGAAAATTAAACTAGTGTGTGTGTTGGAGATCATTACTTATATGAATTACAAAATGAATATTTTATGTTTGACAGCTAAATTGGTTACTTTTTTTTTAAATAGAGGGTTTGAATCAATTATAGAAGTATAAATTTCATCAAATTTTTTTTCCAGGAGCTTGTTAACACTTCTTATCCCCAAATGCATGCAACTCTCATATATTGTGGAAACACCAGGCTATTGATGAATCATAAATGGTGAGCCAACTGAAACCTGGATTTTAACTCATCTCACATGTAATGGGTTTACTTCCTCGACCCCCTCAGCCTCATTGGTGTACTTAAATCAATATATTCTTCTAAAAAAACCCTCAGTTTGAAGTTCTTTGTTAGATCAGACTCACCCTGTGGCTGGAAGGTGGAAGTATATGGAGCATGTCTCTCAGGAGACCTCGGAGAAGCAGAACGGCTGAGTGGGCCACTTTGCATATTGTCAACACCAATGGGCTTGGTTTGAGAAACAGAGTTGTGTTTTCGGATATGGATACTAGTGTCAGTTTAAAACAGGACGTGCAAGTTTCCTTCAATAGCCATTGATCTTTTCCTGGTTTGGGGATCTACCAGATAAAGCAGATAAAACGATTGTCCAGGATCCCAGTTCAGTGCTCAGGGAGGATGAGCTGGAAACTTCAGAGCAACAGGGAAGGAGCCTTTAAATATGCCTAGAATAACATTTGGAGGGTTATAATAGCCCCCATTTTGATGAGCAATAGTTTCATTATATGAAGGGTTGTCAAGTGCTTTCACAGGACATTGAAATGGAAAATGTGAATTTGCACAGTGTATGTCTTTCAGAATCTGACACCAGTCTAAATAATTTCTACCCCTTGGGAAACTTTGTCAAAGACTCAGACGGCACAATCGCAAGTGCTTTACTGGTATGAAAAGCCTTTGTGCTTGTGGCTATTTGTATTTATCTTAGGTGAAGAGAATATTTAGAAGAGGGAAGGAGTAGATATTCTGGGGGACACATTTAGAGCCACCAATGTGCTGAGGGGGAGTACTGTCTAGTTTAGAAAAGGAAAGTTTAGGGTATGCAGAGGTCTAGGAGAAATATGTGAACTACCCTGTAGCAGCTGCAGCCCAAAGCACACAGGCTGTGGAGCCAGACACGCAAGTCCAAGTCCCCTCATGGCCACCAGGCAGCATCTCTGCTATGGGAATCCTAGCCTCACTAGATTATCATGAAGATTAAATTACCAGTAACTAGTAAAATGCTTTCAATAAGGCCCACTACTGGTAATATATGTTCAATAAATAAATACATTCAGACTTGGAGTGGCATGGCATTTTAATATTTAGACTACAACTGGTTTTCAGGGCATAAGTGGGAAGATGGTAAGATTCTTCTTGTGTTATGCTGCCCAGCACTGCATGCACACATACCTTTCTCCAGAGCATAGATTGAAGTACAGTCGGCAACTTGTCCCTGGTGGCTCCCCCAGGTGGGGGTTGTGGAGATACAGGTCCTACACACCTAGGACAGGCTTCCTGAAGAAGCCACCTTTAAAACACACACACACACACACACACACACACACACACACACACACAGATTTTAGAGAGGAGGGGAGAAGGAGAAAGAGATTGAAATATCAATGATGAGAGAGAATCATTAATCAGCTGCCTCCTGCACACCCCCTCCTGGGGATCAAGCCTACAACTTGGGTATGTGTCCTGACTGGGAATTGAACCATGACCTCCTGGTTTATAGGTGGATGCTCACCCACTGAGCCATGCCAGTCAGGCAAGAAGCCATCTTTTGAAACCAAGAGAGTGAAAGGCTGCCTGTTCTACATCTGAGAAGTGTGACTATCAAATAATCAAGCAAGGAGCACAACCTGGGAATAAGCGTTAGTTCAGGTCAGCCCATGTAAAGCAAAGCGAAGTCATGTGCTACGTCTGAAATGAAAGCCAATACTGTTTGGGACAGTTACCCTCCTATGATTAAGGGTACATCGTAGCTCTGTTTCCGGAAGCACTGAGAGATGTATTGGGGAGTCAAGCCGCATTTCCTTCTGATAAACTGCCAAGTTTAATTCTCTATTCCTGGGCTTGGTGAGGATAAATCACCAGCAGATCAGAACTGCTATATTCCGATGTCGAGATCTATTTTTCCCTGAGGGAGAAGGCTTGGATTGGAAGAGTATCATTTTGACAAACTATGTAAAATATCTCCGATTCAGCAACATTTTAGTGCCATGACAACTGAAATAAAGATGAACTAGGGCAGACTTTTACCTTTTCATTTTGAGGAAGTAATCCTGAAGTTTCACCTTTATTCCCAGACAGGTGGAAACCCTTAAAGAGCCAAGTGCCCCAAAGCTGTGTTGGGTGCACTGTGGGGCCTGGGCAGAGCAAAGCTTAGCAGAGTTTTATGGTGTCCTGACAGGAGCTGGTGTCTGTAGGGGGCATTTTATTCCTTATGAAAGGCAATATCTCTTCTCAGAAGGGGTCTGAAAACTGTAAAGCAGCATTTTAAAACTTCAGTGGCAGCGGGTGCAGTTCATGAATGCTGTGGTTGGTGAGTAACCGGAATGCAGAGGAGTCGGTCTATTGTGTAAAAATGAAGCAATAAAAATGGAAAAGAGGCTTTCCCCAGGTCATTTGGTATTTGTAGGCACAAGGAATAGTAAATCAAAAACCCTGTCCCTAGGAATGGGTTATGTCTTGGAAGGCAGGTGTAGTGGGCTTTCCTTCCTGCAGCCTAAGATGACTCACCTTAACTGGTCTCAGGCACCACTTAGAGGTGCCCTGAAAAGCAGCTGTGCCCACATGTCTCTGCAAGGTCATCTCTAATGAGACCCTTGTCTCCCTCCTCCCCCATTTTTGCTTTATGAGGGACAGAGATGAGCAGAACCAAACCGGCACCATTCTCTGTGTAACCTGCAGAAGTGGGAGAAAAGGATGGTCTTCGACCTTGACAGAAAACCCTGAGAGGTGCATCAAACATAGTATCCTTTCTCTTTTCTCCCAACTTGCTTTAATCCTCTCATTTGCCAGAGCAGAAACCACATGGATCTTCTACATTTTACATTGTTTTCAAGAAATCTGCTCCTTAGTGTTGTGGGTGTCTAAATCAACCTCAAAATGATCAAAGATGCCTCTAAATGATCTGGTTAGTGGATCACTAAACAGTTTGAACTTCCCATTCTCCGCATCCTTTCTGAAATACCCCGAGGCAGGGTCTCAGCTAATGCTAAGCACCCGGAGGCCTCTGGGGGGATGAAAGTGTCGAGGATTGCTGGTGCTTGAGGAGCTTTATAAGTGGCTCCCATCCCCACTACATTCATGCGTAACTGAGAGAAAGGCAAAGGAGTCAGGCAGAAGATTCAAACTCCAGCTTTATTCCTGATGGAGCTGTGAGAGAGCACAGGTGGGGGGTGTGGGCAATGAAGGAATTCCTAAAACCAAGCCCAGTGTGGGACCAAGCTAACTTCCTCCTTCCAGGCAGCATAGGAGAATCACAAGCAGGATGGAGAGGCAGAGCTGAAAAGAAACTTCTTTCTTGTGGTGAAGGCGGATCCCAAAGGGAGCTGATGGAGTGGCCAAGACACAAATGCCCAGTTCTTTCTCCTTAAATGGGTGGTTCTCAAAGTATGGTCCCAGGTTCCCTGAAGTCAAAACTATTTTCATAGTAATAGTAAGATATTATTTGCATTATCACTCTTTCTCTCAAGAGTGTACAATGGAGTTTTCTGGAGCCTACATACATGTGATATCACAAAAGATTGATAGGAGAATTCATCTACCTTCTCTAAAGTCAGACATTAAAGAGATTTGCAAAAATCTCTTTGTAAAAGCATTGATATTTTTCTTACTACAATTTTGTTTGGCAAATATATTCTTTCATAAAATATTTATGCTAAATTATGATGAATTTGTCACTATATTTTTAAAATGACCTTTAAAGTCTTGTTTTAATTTCTAATCTAGTAAACATCAACAAATATAACCCTCATAACTAAAAGGTCTTAGTTTTGGATTCCGAGATGAGAAAGTTCGAGGATTATTGTCTTAATCAGATGTAACCTGAACGAGGGGAGAAGAGAAGCCAGAAGGTGCTAAGTCCCTGAATGTCCCACCACAGAGGTGCCCTCATCCTCCATTTCACTAGTTATCCTTCAGATATCCAGGGAAGCAGCTAATGAAGATCATTGTTCTGATGTTTGTGAATAATGATGCCAGTGGAAAATAGGGCAAAACCCTTTCCACTTCAAATGTAGTGATATGACATTCTTTGACATTTCTGTGGATGGGGAATGGCTATCAGCTATGCATGCTACCCTGGATTTTGAGACAGGGCACTGTCTCTGAGTCTAGAAAATCTGTGCAGGCTAAAGGGCAGCTTAAGAAAGACCATGCAGATAATGTGGTAGACCACGAAAATAGCTGATTCTGCAGCTTATCTCCTGACCAGCAATGGCTGGGGCACCCTCAAACGCATATCAACTTTTTGCATATTTTCTCTCTTACCTCTGAGGAAAGACCACCTCTATATACCTGAGGGGATAGTGATCAGTATCTATTCTTGCACGAATATAGAGGACATTTTTTTTTTGCATTAATGTTCTCTTCTTATTTGGTATTTCTTCTTTATAATCTCAGGAGTGTTGGGAAAAAGAGAGAATATGCTTCAGACAGAGTAAACTAATGCATGTGCTTTTATTAAATCCAGACTGGATTTGGGAACCACTTGCTAGAGATATGAAGAAATGCCATTTTATTATGTCCAATAGCCTGATCCTGGAGGTAGCAGCACTCAAACATCACAGGAGTCAGTATTTGTTACATAAACGACACACTCTGAGCTTTGGTGTCAAAATTTTAATATCTAAGATGATTTCAAAACCCCGCTCTCCTCAAATGTGGGTTTTTATAAACTGTGAATAATTAAATAAGAATGATTAGATCAATGATAATGATTGAAATAAATGTTTCAAATTAAGTTTTTATTATTCTCTCTGAAAGGACAAGCACAGTAGCTAACACTCTGATCACCTGCGAGGAGGCAGGAATGGTTTTGTTACAGAAGACCAAAGACAACCAAGGGTGCTTCAAAGAAGTGGAGGGACACTGTTTAATACACTGGTGGACTCAGGGAACAGCCTTCCAAATCTGAGTGAAGAAACATACATGGGGCTTTCCTTTATATCTCCTTGTGGTCTTTGTCCTGCAAATATGGATTATGCTTCCTGTCTTTTTCTTGGGCCTTGCAAGAAGGTCCCCAGGTGTTGGAGGTCTCCAAGCCATATCTGATGGTCTGGCCTGGCACCAGCTTTAATAAACCTCCCTCTGAGGCAGTGCACTGTTCACAGCCCCATGGCCTCTGTAACCGGTTCTGCAAGACCAGTATCTGGGAAGGAGGTAGTGATTTAATTATAGGTTATCAAGAATGTAAACTGAACTTGCTGGCATGGATTCAGATCACTAGCCCCAAATATCAGGGTTAAATTGGAATTAGCCCTTCTTAGCTTTCTCAGTTTTAAGAACTGTACATTGACTTTTAATCCTCACAACTACTCTCTATAGCAGGTTATATTATTCTGCTCGCTATACATATTAAGAAATGAAAAACTCTGAGTGGTAAGAACAGGATCCAAATCCTGGCAGCCTGACTCCTGTGCCCAACACTAGTCTGTCCAGTCAGCCCTCACAGCTAGGGGCTGAGTGTCTTGAAATCGACTTCTCTTCTTACACGCAAGAAATATGAATTCAATCCCTTTACATTACTATGTTCACTCAGGGGGACCAGTTAGCAGGTTAAGTTTGGAACAGTTCTTGCAGGTCTTCTGCCACCTGACATCAGTGAGAGCCTGTGAGGTCAAATCTTCCACGTCAGTTAGTTCCGCTCTGGTCCGTGTAAGTCTTCACTGGAGTGTCTCAACCCAGAGGGGTGAGCTGTATCAGAGCCAAGGAATATTCCATGTGATTAAGGAAAACTCCTGCATGTTTCTTCTTTTTCATCCACAATGAAAATGGCATTATTTTGCCCTCTCAATCATTTTCTTGATACATTCTCACTGAAAAAAAAAATTGAAACAATATAAAACAATTATAAGCAAGAAAAATAAAAATAAATTCTAATCCTACCTCGTTGAGGTGGTAGTTTTATTATTTTGCTGAACATCCTTGCAGGTATCTCTTTATATATCCACTAGAGGCCTGATACATGAAATTCATGCAAGAGTAGGCCTTTCTTCCCCTGGCTGCTGGAACTGGCTTTCCTCTGGCACCCAGGACCCAGGCTGCACCTGCAGCCCCGGCTTTGTCCGGAAGGTTTTCTGAAAGGACGTCCGGTCTAATTAGCGCATTACCCTTTTATTATGATAGATACAAACACTTAATAGCACTTTACACAAATGGGATCATCACATGTTATGACTTTAAATGACATTTTATTTTTTCTTATTTCTCCTTCCTCCTCATATATCTCTCCCACTATAAATCATTTTCCTTTGCCTAAAGAAACCTATGTTAATAACCTGTTGTATTTTTTGTGCTTTCTTCAAACTTAAAATAATATAAAATATATGTAACTTAACACATAGATCATTACTTTGTATTTTATAAAATGTATGCATGTTCTTATAAAGATTTTGCCATCAAATCCACAGTATGCTATAATCTTGTTTTTCTCATTTAACAAAACCTCATGAAAATTTCTTAGATGGCATATATTGAATACATTCTTTTAATGACAATATTATAGCCCATGAACTGAAGATAGCTAATACCTTTTCAACCATACCTTACTGATGGGCATTCACTTTTGTTTTCCTTTTTCCTAAATTAATTTTAAGGTTCCCCCCCCAGCAACCTAGAGATCTCAATAATTTTGCCTTTTATGAAAAACAAGAGGAAGCTATTTCGTATTTGATGTTTTTGATATTGATTGAAAAACATCTTCAATATTATCAATTTATAGCAAACAAATGATGCAAAATTTAGTATATAGTATTACTCCTGACAAAGAAAATCTCTTTCTTTGACCCAGAAACTATATAATTTAACTGAAAAGTTTTAGTAGCATTGATTACTGGACTCCTTAATAAATCATACAATTAGGAAAAATAGGTGAATAAAGATTATTGCATGATTAAAAAAATAAGTGTGCAACAGAGTACAAGGCTCTGTGGACCTAGGCTTCAGGACTGTGCTGGCCCTTAAGAACTAAGTTTGCCTCTGAGGGGCTTGGCTCAACTGTTCTGGGTTAGGTTGAGGAGATAATGTTAAACTGAGGTCTGAAGAGCTAAAGCTAGTCCCCAAGACACTAGCCCTAAGACCTCAACCTAACCTATACTAGGTTCTTGGGGTTAAATTCCAACCTTTAAAAAAAACATCTAAGTGGTTCCTAATGGCCGGCAAAATTGAATTTCTTATGAATGGACTGTTTTACAAAGCAGACCAGGTAAGGCAGGCCAGATGCTTGTAGCTCTGATATAGGATTGCTTTCTCATTCAAGGTGTGCAATGGGCAATAAGGAGGAGAAATCATACCGGCCTGGGTATTGTGTGTGATCTCACTGTGTTTGGGATCAGGATGAAACAAGACAGAGCAGAAACAAGTGAAGTTTGGAGTGACCTGTTTTAATAGAATGCAGAAATTATTTAGAATAGATGAGGACCCGATGAAAGAAAAATAAGACTGGTCAGGCCATGAAATCTCTCTGAAAGTCATGACAATGCCCAAGTAAATTAGCCAATGACAATTTAAGAATTATAGTGGAAATAAGATAGATAAAGGGAATAAAGAATAAAGAATAATGTAGTAGAGAGAGAAAGATTGAAAGAGATTAATTTTAATTAAAGATTAAAAGAGAGCCCAATAAGATTATTAGTGGCTGAAGACTGTAAAGGGAGAAAGTAAAAACAGAATAAAACAAAATATAGTGAAAATAGGTGCCTGGATTCCCCGCCCCCACTCCAGACACAAACAGGAAGTTAGTGATAGAAAACTTTTTGGTATGGAGATTGCTGGTGTAAGTGAAGGTTGCATTTTGGAAACTGGGGATTTATTTTCTCAAAGGAAAGAGGAAACAAGCAAAGCACCTAAGAGACTGATGTCAGACTCAAGGAAATTGGTGAGAGAAGAGAAAAGGGGGTGGGGGGGGGAAGAGAGAGAGAGAGAGAGAGAGAGAGAGAGAGAGAGAGAGAGATTTTGGATAATAAAGACAGAGTAGAGAGAGATTTTGAATAATAAAAGACAGAGTGTGACCCAGCCAGCATGGTTTAATGGTTGAGCATCAACCTATGAACCAGGAGGTCACAGTTCGATTCTCCATCAGGGCCTATTCCTGGGTTTCAGGGTTGATCCCCAGTGTAGGGTGTGCAGGAGGCAGCCATAATGATTCTCTTATCATTGATGTTTCTCTCTCTCTCTCTCTCTCTCTCTCTCTCTCTCTCTCTCTCTCTCCCTCCCTCTCCCTTCCTCTCTCAAATTAAGAAAAAAAGGTGATAGAAAAGAAAAAAAAAAGGACAGAGTGTGTCCATTCAGTGTTTCTTTAAAGGTCACCTAAGGTCTAACAGAGAAAAACAATCTGAGGTCTTTGTTGATGGACATTTAGGCTGTTTCTGTATCTTGGTTATTGTGAATAACGCTGTTATCCCTTTGTGATGCTCATTTCCAATTTTTAAAAAATAAGTATCCAGAAATTAGATTGCTGAATTATTGGGTAGTTTTATTTTTTAATTTTTGAGGAACATTCATATTGCCTTCTATAGTGGCTGTACCAAGATTATCCCAGGATTTCTGTTTTCCACATCCCGAAAACACTTCTTGTCTTTGTTTTTCTGAAAACAGGTGTGAGGTGAAATCTCATTACAATGAAACACTTATCATTCAGCCTTTAAAAGCAAAAGAATTCTGTACTATTCAACAATATGTGAATCGTAAGACCTCATGTGACATAAGCAAATCACAGAAAAATTAACTGCATGATTTCACTTACTTGAGGTATCTAAAATAATTAGTCAAGCTTATCAATTAAACTATGATTTTTTTTTTTACTTTTTGGAATACTATGGTGTTATTTTCTTAAACAATTAAAATATTTAAACATTAAAACATTTAAAAAATTAAAATGATATGTATATCTTTGATTTTCAGGCTTATGAAAAACAAAAATAAAAGAAATTGAGAGCTATAACTACATATACAAAATGCAACATTCATGTTCAGTTTTATTTAACCTTGTGAAATCTGCCTGAATTGCTCCTGAAAGTTGAGAATGGCTTGTAATAATTTTTCAACTGTTCTAGAAACAAGTAAACAGGAGTATACATCTTAAATACAAAACCTGAGGTAACATTAAAGATGACAGTTGTAGAAAGAAAATGACACAGCTTTTGTATAAATATGTTAGCATGTAATTTTCAGCACACAATCCATATAATCAAAAGGCTTGAGATGACCTTGAGAGGTCTTCAGGTCCATCCTGCATTATAGGGAACAGTTAACATAAGGCACTATGCAATGATAGGCATACGCAAGTGAGCTGAGGGCAATGGCTGCCTTATCTAAAAATAACATAATTTTCTTTTGAATTTCAGTGTAATGAAAGGCTTTCTAGCAACTACATAGCTCTTTTGGAACTTGCTAAATCCTGCATGGTAAATAATTTTTATCCAATTGCATTTAGCTTTATAAATTGCACTTGCATCATCATGAAGTATAAAGAAATGGTTTTATGTAGTCATCAAGGATATGTATTGGAAAAAATGACATTTTTCAGTGACAATAATTTTAGAATTAGTGCTATGGCTTAGACAAACTTTGTAAATGGCCCTTGGTTCTAAATTTGATTATATTCTGCCCTGGCTTTTACTTTAGATTAAATTATGAGTCTGCTCTGCAACTTTGGACAGCTTTTCTTTGAACATATTTTCAAAGAAGAGTTTCCTCTTGAATGAAGTCATCTGGGTTCTGGAGATACAGGTGGCAGAATAGAGGATTACAAACAGTTCTCTTCCCAAAGCTTAAAAACATTGTAAAGATCTCTCCACCTTACTCCCACCTTCCCTGACCTTCCTTCTGAGGTTTGACTGTCTGATTGATGCTTCTCTATCTCTGGATTTGTTTTTGTTTATCAGTTTATGTTGTTCTCATTATATTCCATAAATCAATGAGATCATGTGATATTTATCTTTCTCTGATTGGCTTATTTCACTTAGCATGCATACAAGTCTAACCAATGGACACAAACAACTGGGTGGAAGGGCAATGGGGGGATAAGGACACATATGTAATAGCTTAATCAATAAAGAAATAAAAAATAACTATATTTGACATAAAAACAAAACAAAACAAAAACATTGTAAAGAATTTGGACCCAAATTTCTAATAGCAGTCAAGTGAGGAAAAGGGTATGCTTTCTTTTAATACATTACAAAAAGTGATGGTGAGAGAAAATGATGGAAAGTTCTAGTGCAGAGATGTGTTAATCCTTACTTTGCTCCCTGTTTTTAGAAGCAGTGCAGAAAATAGAAGGCAAGTAGGGGGGCGGGGGAGATAAGAAGAAAAGGAAAACAAAACCGAATCTCCCTAATATCTTAGAAAAGTGTACTGAATGCAGTTTTTGATAGATCCTCCCTTCCCCCAACTGGTGGACAGAGTATGACATAACCTGCATCTGCAGCCTGGACATTCCTGAGCACCTAACCAGGCACCTTATATGGACTATACATTGAACCACCAATCAGCACCTGTCAAACACCCTAATCCCTTGATTCCTAAGTACCCAAGTTCCTAATTATGTGCCTTATATGAAATCACCAATCAGCACTTGCTGGGTACCCTAAGCCCCATCCCTTCCCATTCTGCCCCTCAGAAGGTGTGTTCACCTCTGCACATGTTGCTGTTCTCCCAGTGCAAGATAGCCCGGTAGGGTTCTTCTCCTATAGTCCTGATTTTTTGGCCTCTCTTTCATACTTTCAGTTTTTCTTAATAAAGTCAATAAAAAAATCACCTAAAGCAGAAAACTTATAGAGATAAAAAGAGTAAGAAGCCAGCCCTTGCCACTTTCCATGGCATTGAGAGGGTTGGATACACTTGACTATAGAGAGTAACTATGAATGACAGTGGTTATTTAATGGGAATCATTAAAAGAACCCAGAACCCAGATTTTTCAGCAAAAGTTATATTCAACCCCAGTAAGTGTTGAGCATTCCTTTAGGTGATGATTGCTTTTATGTCAACTTGGCTAAACCATGATACACAGATATTTGGTCAAACATTATTGTAGAGGTTTCTATGATTGTATTTTTTTAGATGACATTAATATTTACATCATCAAACTTTGAAGAGAACAGTTTACTTTAAAAAATGTAGGGAAACCATACAACTATGAAGAACTGTATAGCAAAATGATTGTCCTCCCAGGGGAAGAGGAAATTCTTCTATCAGATTGCCTTCAGCCTTAAGTTGCCAAATCAAAGTTTCCCTAGATTTCCAGCCTGCCTTCCTACCCATAAAATTTTGGACTTGCCAGCTTCCACAATTGAGTGACCCAATTCCTCAACATCCATCTCTCTCTCTCTATCTCCTTTCCTTCCTCTCTTCTTCCTCTCCCCTCTCAATCCTATCTAATAAATGAGTAATATGCAAATTGACAATCACTCCAACACACAAGATGACTGCCCTCATGTGGACACAAGATGATTGCCACAAGATGGCCAGTAAGGGAGGGCATTTGGGAACGACCAAGCCTGCAAGGGAGGGAAGCGGGGGGGGGGGGGGGCAGCGGGGCCGGCGGGGAAAGGAAGTTGGGGGAGACCCCCGTCTCTGTCGGAGAGCGCATGGGGGGGGGGAGACCAGGCCTGCAGAGGAAGGCAGTTAGGGGCAAACAGGCTGGCAGGAGAGCAGTTAGGCATCAATCAGACTGGCAGGGGAGTGGTTAGGGGGTGATCAGGCTGGCAGGCAGAATTGGTTAGAAGCAATCAGGAAGGCAGGCAGGCAAGCATTTGGGAGCCAGCAGTCCTGGAGTGTGAAAGGGCAGTCAGACATGCCTCGAGGGGTCCTAGATTGGAGAGGGTGCAGGTTGGGCTAAGGGACACCTCCCATGCACAAATTTTGTGCACTGGGCCTCTAGTGTGTGTGTGTGTGTGTGTGTGTGTGTGTGTGTATGTGTATATATATCTTAACAAATTTCTTAATCTCTCCATGCCTCACATGTAAATGAGTTTAATAGTAGCATCAATTCCATAGGTAAATGTTAAATAAAAAGGTAAATGTAAAATATTAGTACAGGATATGCTAAGTGCTCAGTATTATTTATACATTACCTGTACCCCCTTTTAGCATCTGGCAGAGTAGATTCTCAATGAGTTTTAATTTGGTAAATAAATGAGATAATATTTTAAATACTTAGTCCTAATGTCATGTAAATTAAATTTCTTTGGCCTTAACTTGTAATTTAATCTTTATATTTAACCTATTATTATTGTTTCTTGACAGTAACACAATTTCATTACACTAATTTTATGGGTGAGAATGTTGTTGGACAAAGAGATAGAACAAAGAAAGAGTACATATTTAGCTTATGGTGAATATCTTAAACTCCTTGAACTTCATATATATGTAAGTAAGGTTTTTCTAAGTACAGTGGTACCTCAAGATATGAGTTTAATTTGTTCTGTAACCTGGAGGCTTGGCAAACTATGAGAGCGCTCGAGTCGCGGTAAACTGGTGGGTCATGTGCAGCCGGCCGATCGGCAGGATTACTCCTATCTCAAATGTTGCTCGTATTTCAAAGCAAAAATCGCTCGCTCGATGGCTTGTATCTCAAAAATCTCGTATGTTAGGGCACTCGTATCTTGAGGTACCACTGTACTATATTAGTCAGAAGACATAATAATGCTATTTTTGATATCATTTAATTTTGACCAATTCTTCCACATAAATTTATTTTCAAATAATATAGTTCACTATCCCACAAACAGTAAAAATTTGGCATAGACTAAAAAATAGGCAAACAAAATAAAAAATTAGAGTCTAAGAGGACATGAAACATGTATTAATAAAAGTTCACTTAATTTTTTTAATTTAATAAATATTTATTGTTCAGATTATTACAATTGTTCCTCTTTTTTCCCCATAGTGCCCCTCCATCCAGTTTCCACCTACCCTCTGCCCTTATCCTCCCTTCCCCACCCTACTGTCCTCATCCATAGGTGTACAATTTTTGTCCAGTCTCTTCTCACAACCCCACACCTCTTTCCCCCAAGAATTGTCAGTCCACTCCCTTTCTATGCCCCTGATTCTATTATATTCACCAGTTTATTCTGTTGATCAAATTTTTAATTTACTTAATTTTTAGATTCACTTGTTGATAGATATGTATTGGTTGTTCATAATTTTTATCTTTACCTTTTCTTCTTTTTCCTCTTCTTAAAGAATACCTTTCAGCATTTCATATAATACTGGTTTGGTGGTGATGAACTCCTTTAACTTTTTCTTATCTGTGAAGCTCTTCCTCTGCCCTTCAATTTTGAATGATAGATTTACTGGGTAGGGTAATCTTGGTTGTAGTTTCTTGCTATTCATCACTTTGAATATTTTTTGCCACTCTCGTCTGGCCTGCATAGTTTTTGTTGAGAAAATCCCTGACAGTCATATGGGTACTCCCTTGTAGGTAACTAACTGTTCTCCTCTTGCTGCTTTTAATATTCTCTCTGTTTTTGCTCTTAGTATTTTAATTATGATGTATCTTTGTGTGGTCTTCTTTGGATTCCTTTTGTTTGGGATTCTGTGTACTTTCTGGACTTGTAAGTCTATTTCTTTTACCAGGTGGGAAAGTTTTCAGTCATTATTTCTTCAAATAGGTTTTCAGTATCTTGCTCTCTTTCTTCTGGCATCCCCATAATTCGGATGTTGGTACACTTGAAGTTGTCCCAGAGGCTCCTTACACTATCTTCATATTTTTGGATTCTTTTTTCTTTTTGCTTTTCTAGTTGAGTGTTTTTTGCTTCTTTGTATTTAAAATCTTTGAGTTGATTCTTGCAATTTTCTAGTCCAGTTGTTGGCAAACTGTATCTTGTGAGCTGTGGTTTGCTGCTCTGTTGACTAATGAGTTTGCCAACCACTGGAATAGGAGCTTAATCACCAGAAACAACAATAACCTGTAATTATTGGAATTTAGAGTCTAGGTCAGTGGTCGGCAAACCTATTAGTTAGCAGAGCGGCAAACTGCGCTCATGAGCTGCATGTGGCTTGCGAGCCACAGTTTGCTGACCACTGCTCTAGTCTGCTGTTAGAACTCTGTATAATATATTTTATTTCAGTCAGTGTATGATTAATTTCTAGTTGGTTCTTTTTCATATCCTTGAAGGTCTTGCTAAATTTATTGGACTTTTCTAAAAAATTCTTGAAAAACCTTATAACTATGGGTTTGAACTCTATATCCAGTTGTTTGCTTTCCTCTATTTCTTTCATTTGTGATCTGTTTCTTTGTCTCCACATTTTGGCTGTTTCCCTTAGTTAATAGAGTGGCTTTGTGTGCTAGGTGTTCTATAGGGCCCAGTGGCTCTGCCTCCCCAGTTATCTGAGGTGGACACTCTTGGTGCACCCCTTTGTGGGCTGCGTGTACAGTCTTGATTGTTGGTGTCACTGAGAGGAATTGACCTCCAGGCCAATTGTCTGTGTCTACACTGGGAGAACTTCTGTGATGGAGACATACTTATGAGATAAGACTTACAAAAGCTTCTGTGCTCAGCTTGGATGGGGTGGAATCTCAGGGCGGAGCAGACAGCATTGGTTTCCCATCAGCCCTGCCCTAATAGGTTCTGGTGTCTCAGTGTCCCGTGGTAGTCGCTGCCAGCATCTCTGAGTGAAAGCTACCCTTGAGTTCTGCCTGCTTCCAGAAGTCCAGTTTCTTCACGAATGAGGCTGGGTCCCCAGAGTCTCACCAGGAACTGGAGTTCAGAGCAATCAGGAGCTTTTTCTCCCTCCTGCTTGAGAAAGCCAGCCATGTAATCAGTTGCCAGTCCTCTCTGTACATGTGCACATCTCAGTACTTCTGCCTCCTGCAGCTCCTCTGAGTCTCAGTGTGCTTTTCTCTTTTCTTCTAGTTGTAGAATTTCTACTCTGCCATCATTACTGTGGTCCTGGATGATGTCTGTTTTGTCTTTTAATTGTAGTTTTGAAATTGTTGTGCGAAGCAGCAGTTTAGGTGTTTACTTATGCCACCATCTTGGTTTCTCAGTTCATTAATTTTTTAAAATGAAATTTAAGTTAGTTTATGAATAGACAAATTGTGATATATACATAGAATCTAATATTGTATATCAGTGGGGAAAAATGGGCTATATCTGTGCATACAATATTGATGAACTTCACATTATAACAGTGAGAAAACAGACACTAAAGAATACCCATTGTATGATTCCATTAATGTGAAGTCAAAACCAGGCAAAATTAACCTATGGTTCTAGAGGTTAGGTTAGTACTTACCTTTGGGGGGTGTTGCCTGGGAAGGGCTATAGGGAGCTTTCTGGGATACTGAACATATTTTATATTACTCTCTGTATAGTAGTTACTCAGATGTATTTGTATGAAAAATATAATTGAGTTGTGGACTTGGTATACATGGCCTTTTCTGTATTGAAGTTATATTTCAATAAAAGTTTTAACATTTTAATTAAAAACATTAAATTATAATGTAAACATGTAAATATGCAGCATTAAAAAATTTAAGAAGATATAAATGATTTTTTTTGGTGCAGTTGAAAAAAATAAGTTATCTTAAAAAATCATATCACAAGTTGACTGAAACACAAGAAAAAAATAAAAGAATTTCCAGTTATAGCTATTGGAACAGAAGCCTCGTGTAAATAAATGACACAGCTAATAAGACAATGGATGTTTTCAAATAACAAATAATATATACTGATTATTTCAAATTATTTTGGAAGTAATGTATGTAGGCAATGATCACCAATGGCTGTTGAAAATTTTAGAAGAAAGACTAACAGGAAACTCTGTATTTGACAGGAAAGTCTGATGACAGTTGAACCCACTTATAAAGCTTTAATAACAAAAAGAAAATCATTCATTTTAGGCTTCCTGATGAAATATATAAGATGTACACAGCAGCCCCAGGAAGCATTGTTGCCAGAAAATTGGATCTGAACCTGATCTAAGCCTCTGGGTCTAACTGCCTGTTTTTAGGAAATTTGGGGATATGAGCCCATATTAACATTGTGGAATGTAATCAGCAAAAACCTGAATGTGGTTGAGAATCCAAGATGGCGGCATAGGTAAACACCTACACTGCTGCCTTACACAACAATTTCAAAACTACAACTAAAAGACAGAATGGACATCATCCAGAACCACAGGAAAGCTGGCTGAGTGGAAATTCTACCACTAGAAGGAAAGAGAGGGGCTCACAGAGACCCAGAGGAGCTGCAAAAAGCTGAGGTGCAGAGATACGCGCATGGAGAGAGCAGATGCCAGAGAACCTGGCTGGCTTTCTCTGGCGGGAGGGAGATGGAGACTCTCAAAGGCATTGAACTCCTTATCCTATGATACTAAACCCCAGATCCAGCTGAAACTCATATGGGGGGAGTTTGGACTGTGAAGGGGGAGAAGTACATGGAAATTTAGGGGAGTTGCAAAAGATCAGAAGTCTGGTGGTGCACATGGCACTGCATGCAGAGGACGGACTGCTGATTGTGCCACTGGCTTTCACGAGTGGGCGGGAGACAGATCCTCCCAACTGTGCCACTTCTAACTCCACTAAACCTCAGTTTCAGGTGAAACCCTGAGGGCCCAGACTTGTGTGGTCCCAGAGCGCTGGGGAGCCGGAGGGGCACCAGTCTAGAAGCACTGTGAGGGCGAGTGGGAGCACAGGGACCGCTCCAGCGATTACCCAGTCACGTGAGACTCAGGGGCCGTGGAGGGCGGGGCTGACTGGAAGGCAAAGTGATCTGTTAAACCCTGAGACTCCATCTATCCTAAGCTTAACAGAGAGGCTTTTGCAGTTTTGCAGCTCTTATATCATAAGGCTGAATCCAACACAGAAGTTCTCCTGGCATAGTGAAAATGCCAAGACAAGGGAAGGGATCACAAACAAAAGAAATGGAGGAAAACAAATGAATGGATATAGAGTTCAAAACCACACTTATAAGGTTTTTCAAGAATATCCTAGAAAAGTTGGATAAAGTTAGCGAGACCGAAGAGGAGATGACAAAGGACCAACTAGAGATGGAAAAGATCCAACTAGAGATGGAAAAGGACCAACTAGAAATTAAACATACACTGATGTTGCTAGGCAGGCCTGCAATAGACCTGGAACCCTTGGGTGGCATCTGGTTCTGCCCACCCCACCTCCCTGGCTCAATGGACTGGTACCTTGTGAGCAGTGTCTGGCGTTGCCCGCCTAACCTCCCCCATCCTCAATGAACCCGGACCCCCAGGAGCGGGCCATAGATGGCCTGCCCTGCCTGCATATGCAAATTAACTTCCATCTTTGTTGGGTTAATTTGCATACTCACTCTGATTGGCTGTGTGCGTAGCAGAGGAATGATCAATTTACATGTTTATTATTAGGTAAGATTTATATATATTTAATATACAGCATTATCTTCTATGAGGCTGGGTGTCATTCAGTTTACACTTATCTTCAATAAATTTACACCATTAATTTATCAGAAAAGATAAAAATGATTCAAATATAAGTTTAAAATATTGAATTCCTTTATAACACTGGGAGGGTCATTTTTATATTTTATAAGCTCTTCTAATAATTCATATTATTTATTATTGTGAGACTACTGATACATTTATTTGGCATTTATTACAGGTATATTCCAAATAAAGAATTTCTTGTCTTAAATATTCTATTAGAATTTATGTGGCAATGTGTACAGTGGCTTCTCAGTATATGAATTCTAATCTGCCCAACAGCATTTTAGTAGGTACTGGTTTTATATTTGAAAACCAATCTGTATATCCACAAGGCAATCAGTTAGCTTGGTAATCCTCCACTGATGTGTGTGTGCTCCACAATATCCTCCTCAGCTTTGGGCAGATCCAGTTTGGACTGTACAATATGTGTCTGCTTATAGGATGCGCTGGACTTGAGATGTTGAAGCTGAACTTGTTCCCAGAATGTTGTTGCTGCCTCCGCCTTTCAAACATTCACACAACATAGCTGTAGTTGTGCAGCAGTGGTGGCTTCATGGAGGATTATGAAAAAGAAATGTTCTTCATTGCCTTCTCCTTCTCTCTGATCTATTGAGTCAGGGCTAGAAACTTGCATCATGTCATGGAGATGCCAGTTTCTACAAAGGGCTGATTCGTTTGGGTATATCAATAAGTAGCATAAAATAATTTGAAAAAAATCTGGCTTTTTCCCCCATTACATGCTTCCTTTCACTAAGAAATGAAATCTTTATATTAATAACAGCTCATTAAATTTCTTCAGGCAGGTGTAAATTTTAAAATGTTCTTTTGCATCAGGATGTAGCATTAATGTGTGAATTTGCGTTTTAGCCCAATTAGTCCATTTTTAGAAATATTACTTTAAAATTCATATCGTAGGCTTATTTTTTATATCATCCAAATATGCAGAAAGAAAATATTGAGTAGTATTTCCTCGTTTAATGGATAATCACAAACTGGAATTGTTAGTGAAACTGCATTACTACGTGTAGTCTCAAATTACTTTTAAAATATGCAGGAACAAAGGACTAAAGATATAAATAGCTTTGATTATGGGTCAAATTCTGCATAATCTTGTTATTTTGTAATTTGATATTTTGAAGGGGAAAACTTTTAAGTTTAATGGACCAGGCCAAAAATAATGAGACTGGTATTTTTTAACAAGCATTTAAGATCTTAAATGTTTACCCAAGCATTATTTTTCTTCTAAATAGCCATCTTTATTTTACTTAATAATATTTGCTCAAAATATATTAGGAGATCTTTCATAATAGTCATTTTCAAGTCACACTCAAAAATGAATCTCAATCTATATTATTTTTGAACAAAATAGTATTAATCAGCTCATTCAAACTTCTTATTCACAAGATTCAGCACTGAATAAATTTTATTTCCCCCAATCAAATCTTCTCTTTAAGAACAAAGGATATAGATCTCCCACAGTTAAAAATAGTCAAATGAATGTGCTGCTAGCTTTTGAAGTCCAAATATTTAGGTCAGTGGCAGCAGTTTTGTAGGATAGCATCACCTTGGAAGGGGGCAGTGGATACTTGGGTAGATACTTTTGATGAGCTGGTTAAGACTGCCAAGTAAATTTTCAATCACATGTTCTTAACTTTTTATGTGAGTAACTTCTTATGCCAAGTTTGTTAGTGGACTATGTCATGCCTCCCTATGTTTTAGAGTGGAAGGGGTCAGTGTGGTACTAATTTTTATTTCCTTATGTTGGTCCTTGTCTCCATTTTTGAAATAATTCCATGTCCTTAGAGATACAGGTGACATATATTTATTTATATGTCTTAGGAAGGAGATTGTGGAGTCAAAGGCACAGCCAGTATGGACAATTTAGCCTGTCACTCTGCACATATAGGTAGCAAGTGCCAATCAGATGAATTGCGTTGGGAATTTGGACGTTGTACTGCAATCACATCACTGCTGTTTACACAAGTTTGTTGGGTTCATGGAAAAGAGAGGAAATATATACCATTTTACTTAGGACTCTAGGTTGCAAGTGACAAAAATTGATTATTAGCTGAATTAAACCAAAAAGCTCTTATTGGTTCACGTAACAACATGGTCGAGGGATACTATTTTTCAATCATGTCTCAAAGAGGGCGATCACAAATGGTTTCTATCTTTTGGTGTTGCTTTCCTTCTCAAACTTCAGGTGGAGTAAATATGGCAGTAGAAGTTCCATTCTACATGCTTCAAGGTTCAAGTCCATCTGGGAAGAGTCTTTTCATCTGCCTCCAAAGTCTCAGCAAAAGTCTCATTGGTTCTGATTGGGTCACTGCTTATCTCCAAACACTTAGCAAGAAATGAAATGTGCTAATTGGTTTAGACCAATCAGGATATATCTTTGGAATTGGCAGTGGGTTAATTCTGCCCAAACACATGGTTTCAGAGTAGATTTATGATGGTTTCCCAAGGTCAATTTGGAGAATGGATGCTGGAAGGCGGAACCGACAGATGTCCCCCACAAACATGCACATCTGTTAATTTCTACTTTTCTCACAGGTAGTCTGCTAGTGCTTTACATACATTACTTTATGTAGTGCATAGCATGTTTTTTTTTTTTTTTTTGGTGATCCTGTGTCATCTGTAGGCTAGCCCTGGAGTGTGTGTGTGTGTATGTGTGTGTGTGTGAGTGAAGTGGGAAAGTTGTGCCCAACCTTACTTAAGTTGATTCTTGGAAAAAAATGCTTTATAACATGATTGTGTGAATTAATGACCCAAAGAAACAAATAGAGCTCAGTAACATTGGATGTAGGTGGAACAAGATAGCTCTCACCTTCTTTATCCTGTCTTTTCCCATCAACTGCAGGAAATGAATGACACTATTTTTAAGTTATGTATGTGTCATACGCTATTCAAATATAAGGAAAAATAATTATTTTGTATCCCATCTACTGTCTAGCATAGAGCCAGGCACCAAATAGAGTAATAATTGTTGACCAATGTTTCAAAATGTTGATGTCTAATTTCTGATTTATAAGCCTGACTTCAGGCTGCTACTCAACAGCCAGAATGGAGTTTGTGGAGGATAAAGGAAAGATTTTCTGTAAAGATATGGTCTTTTGTGGCTGAGTCAGGTTTGGCAGAGGAGAGAGACATCTAGTTACTGAGCAAAGCCCCTCTTCCTTGTTGTCCTGACTTAAAAAACCCACATGTCTTCCCACTCCTTCAGGTCAGTCTCCTTAGGACAGTCAGAAAGAAGTAGAAGGGATGCAATTTTGTCCCAGTATGTATACAGAATTAACCAACAGGTAATATTTTGATAACTATGTATGGTGCCAGGTCAGTACTAAAAAGATTATGGGGAACACTTTGTAAATTACATGTTTGTCTGACCACCATGAAACACCTGAAATTAATAAAAAATAATATTAAAGTGCTAATAAGCATTAGTCTTTTTGCTAGATTAAATCTATTTAGTTTTTAACATCTTCTAAAAAAATTAACCAAGAATTAACATCCGCATTAAAAAAGAATTAACCAGGATAATTAAATAGTGGCCAAGGAAAAATTATACTTGTTGCATCAAACAATTTATTCCATTAAAAAACTTTTAGAAAACTTTATGATCATATCATGTGATATCTGCATTCAGATAACTACATGCTACAGAAATTAGTGCAGCTTTCACATTTCTATAGTTTCCCCAAATTCCATGGCTTTGGCATTATTCTAACAGTACCTGTGCTGTGGCTGTAATGTGGCTTCTATGAAATCAAGCCCTCTCGGCCCCTGGACACACATTCAGTCCAGGAGGCAGCCAGTCTCTGAGAGAGTGAAGTTTTCTTTCAGGGTTATAAAGCAGCCAAAATTTACAAAAAGGAAGCTTTAAATTTCGACATTGGGAAAGGAGTTGTTAAAACTGGCTTTTAGAGTGATGAAGCTGCAATTTGGTATTCTGAATACATTCTCTGTTATCCTTTGCCTCCCTCTACTCTGTCAGTCTGAGCACTTGCATTTAGAAACTGGTAGAACTGTTGTCTACGCTAACATTGCCTCTTTTCTCCATTGATTTTTGTTGTGAATAGGCTTCGTTGAATTCATGGTCATCTGCATCTTTAGGGTTCCCCTAAGGGATATTGGATTTCCTGCTTGGAGGACTAATCAGAACCATTAATCAGCCACGAAAATAAGCACTGGCTTATAAACTGAAAGCATAAAGAAAATCAGGGCTGGCTTATTGAAAATTAGGCAGTAGGTATAGAAAATTACATTTAGTTATGAATACTGTATAGATTCATAGGGACTTGAAGTGGTGAAAAATTTTTTCGTTCTTTTTTTAAAAATTGAATTTATTGGGGTGACATTGGTTAATAAAACCATACAGATTTCAAGTGCACACAACATCTGTACATGGCATTGTTCACTTATTACTTGAGTCAAGTCTCTTTCTGCCACCATTTATCCCTCCTTTGCCCTCTTCCACCTCTGCCCACCCCCCTTTCTCTCTGGCAATCACCCAGTGTCTGGCTGTGTCTATTTTTTTTAATCCCTTCACCTTTTTCACCTAGCCCCCTCTAATAGCTGTCAGTCTGTTCTTGGTATCTATGAGTCTGTTTTTATTTTATTTGTTAATTGTATTCATTGGAATCCACATGTAGGTGAAATCATCTGGTATTTGTCTTTTTCTGACTGGCTTATTTGATTTGGCTTAATACTCTCCAGGTTCATCCATGCTGTCACAAAAGGTAAGATTTCCTTCCCTTTTTATGACCAAGTAGTATTTTGTTGTGTAAATGTACCACAGTATTTTTATTCTGTGTAAATGTACCACAGTATTTTTGTTTTTATCTATTAATGGGCACTTCAGTTGCTTCCAAAATCTTGGCTGTTGTAAATGGCACTGCTATGAACATAGGGTGCATAGATTCTTTTGAATTAGTGTTTTGGATTTCTTTGGATATATTCCTCCCCGCACTCCCCCCCCCCCCCAAAAAAAGTAGAATTACCTTGTTCTAAGGCAGTTCCATTTTTAATTTTTTGAGGATATTCCATACTGCTTTCTACAGTGGCTGCATCAATCTACATTTCCATCAACAGTGCATGAAGGTTCCCTTTCCCCCACATCCTTACCAACACTTGTTTGTTGATTTATTGATGATAGCTATACTGACAGGCATGAGGTGATGTTGCATTGAGGCTTTACTTTGCATTTATCTGATGATTCATGATGTTGAGCATCTTTTCATCTGTCTATTGGCCATTTGTATGTATGTCATTTTTGGAGAAGTGTATTTCAGGTATTTTGCCTATTTTTGAATTGGATTATTTGTTTTCTTGGTGTTGAGTTATATAGTTCTTTGTAAGTTTTGAAAACTAACTCTTATGAGATGTATCATTGGCCCATATATTCTCCCATTCAATGGCTTGTCTTTTAATTTTGTGTATGGTTTCCTTTGCTGTGAAAAAGCTTTTTAGTTCATTGTAGTCCTATTTGTTTATTTTTTTCTTTTGTTTCCGGTGCCTGAGGAGACATATCAGAAAAAATATTATTATCAGAAATGTCTGTCTCTGATCCATCATGTTTGGGCCTTATTTGTTTTTTAAGAATAATGAACAATCAATGGTCCTATATGTCTGATCAAATGGATAAAGGTAAATTCCCAGAGCTACTTTTCATGAATCATTTATTAAGTCTCTGATATTAATTTTTCTACTAATGAGGAAAATGGCATCTACTTAGATTATTTATATGAGTATGTGTGTGTTTGCGTGTGTATATACGTACATGCATGCATGCTGTATATGTGTGCACATCTTTTTCTTCCTAAGCTACAACAGCACTTTTTCATCTTATGAACATTATCATTGATTTGCTGGTTTGTTCTCCATCTCTCTTCCCCTGTGTCATAGCCTCCTGGAAATCCAACATATGCCTTATTTTGCTTGTTTTCCCAGCTTTGAGCATAACTTTGGGGATCACAAGGGTCAACATATCTTTTTGAATAAATAAATAAATATATTTTCCCTGGCCTATGTATCATCATTTATGCTTTTCTTCTATTAACCCAATGTGTTCTATTTTAGCTACTCCAATTTATTTATAAAGGAAATATTTTTTACCTTCCCCCAAGGCTTGCTTTATAACATGCCGTTCCATTTTGCTTTTCCCCATCCCAGACTTCTCACACCCTCCCAAACCCTGCCAGTTCACATGGATTTACACCCTTCTCCCGTGACTTCCTGACTCAAGTCTCTTTTGCTTCCTGCCAACTCTCTCTGCCTGTGGTAGATTACACTAATGCTCACTTATTCTGATTGTTGAGGTTGCTATTCGTAGCCTTGAACTTCAGGGCCATTTCATTTGATATCTTTTTGTGTTCCTCTTTATTTGAAATGCTTGCTCTATTTCTGCTGTTGACTGCTCTCTCCTACTCTCCCCTCCTAAAGAGTCTTACTCCACTCACCTTTGTCACCATTTTCTTCCATTCACTCCCCACTTACTTCCTGTCAATGTCGTTACCTTCATCTTCACCTTGTCCTTAGGTGTGTTCCCACGCCTATAACTCTTTGGATTCTTCTGACTCATGGTTTCCTTTTCTTCATGACCTGCATGACTCTCCTTTGCCATTTGACATCAGCTACCTAGTGGCATATCCATCCTGGATCTCTGGATATCAAGGCAGCATTCCACCTCCGCCAAGATAACTTCAGTCTAGCAGGCCGAATCTAAGGTTGTAAATTCATTCCTGAACATAATTTCTACTTTAAATTTTTCTTTTCCATCTGGTGGAGTCTAATCATTCCCACCCATCTTTTCCTACCCAGTTCCTTCCCTTTCAGCACCCCTTTTCCAGTATAGGAATATTTTACCTGACTACAGGGTGCTAGCCTAGTTCTTTCTCTTTAGGTCTTCTCTCCCAATTTTGTGTTTATATCCCAAGTTCCATCAGAATTGAGGCTTTTGAAATGCAAAGCCATTTTTTCTGTTTTATATGATAACATCCCTTCCCCATGTAACGAATGCAATGGTGTGGTGTGTGTTGGGTGAAGGAAACCTAAGAGAGAGGGAAAAGATTATAGAAAGAGAAAAAAGTTAGTATTTTAAATATTTTGTTCAATGCTCTATCCTTATTCTCTTTGATCACAACTGTCTACGTGTCCTTCCATTCATCTGCTTCAGCTCTCACAGCTGTTCCTATTACTTAAAATTGAAAGTTATCATTTAAAAAAAAGAAAAATAAGCTTAAAAATAAACTATAACATTTATGTACTATTTTTCTCCAGTTCACTAAAAAAATTCAGATTGCTGCATTGGGCAAGGCAGATTCTATTGGCTGAGCATAGTAGATGAAAGATAAAAAAGTCAGCCAGCCATCAAGGCATTTATGAGTCTCTGAAAAAACAGTAAGGAAAAGGGATTTTCTTAAGTTGCCTCAGTAATTCATTGACCATTAAAAGTACTTGATATCCTGGGATTAAAAAATATAGGATATAAGTAGGAAATACTTTTAAAAATTGTTTAAAAGGTTTTGGAAATAATATAAAGACTTCAAGGTGTTCTATTAACTATTGGTTAGCAAAAGACTGATATCTCTTTGATTGTCTGTTCTAAATATCAATTGTTTGTATTTTTAAGTTGGAATTTTAAAGACTAAGCAGTGTTACATTCAGCATACTTATTATAATTATTTACTTCTTCTACCCTTGGAATTTCAATACATTTTGGTTAAAAAATCCAACATGATATCTCCAGACAGTATATAGCTGAGAACAAAATTAGCAATATTAATCTGAAATTTTAACATAAAAATAGAAAGAAAAAAACTAAAGCATTCTTTGAATCTGTAATTTGAGATTTGAATCTTGATCTTAAGTTTGCAGAGTGCAGAGAGCATTCTCCAACGCTACCATCAGATCCCTCTTCTCAGTCAATTTTATTTATGTAGAATCTTTCATCAAAAGATCACAAAGAGCTGTCTAACCAGCTATAAAGAAACATAAATCAAACAGAAAATGAAATGCTCAAACAATAAAATTATACATTAGAGGCCCATTTAAAGCAGAGCATTTTAAGATGAGAGAAAAGTCTTGGCTGGAGTATATAGGACATAAGTTATAATGGGAAGCTATTTCATAATTTGGTGAAAAATGAAAGAGGCCCACTTCTGATAGTGGAGAGCCTATTAATAGGAATGATCACTTGCATACCAGTGCTTTAATGAAGGGGGTGAAGAGCACAATAACGTGAAGTGGAATTGACAAAGTATGGTGGCACTATTCTTGCTGCTCCGGGGAGGAAAAGAATTTTTGTTTTATTCCACAGATGGGCATTGTGCCCAAGTATCATGCTCCTTAGCATGCCTATTGCTGATTGCTATTGTGCCTTTCTCAGAAGGCTCTATGCTCAAGTCCCACAGTACATATATAATATACATATCATATGTATGATATATATCCACCACATAGGGGTCTCAAGGAAGCCATGGTGATCTTTCAATCTCTGCTGTCATCTTTACTTGCTTCTTCAGCATAGATTAATTCAGTGCTCCCCGAGTCTCAGGGTTTCCAATTTATGGTAAGAAAATATTTATTTTAATGTCCCTACACATAGGGAAAATATAAGAATCTTATAATACTATTGCTTTAACAAAAACCAGCAGAAGTTCTTTTAAACTTGCTTATATAAAAGAAGCTAAAAAAATTTGAGACATCAATCTTATGTTTTATTGGCATTATAATAAATATCAAAAAATGTTCTTTGGCATAAAGTTTATAACATTCAGATTAAATCCTACATTCTGAGTTTTAGAATTTCAAATATCTCTAAGTTTTCAGTTTCTGTTTGTTCAAAGATGACTCTTCAGATAATTTATCTTATGGCTTGAGGATTATGCCTGACATGTGGGAATAAAATTTACACAAAGTGTGATATTTACACCTTTGTTAATGTTAAACTTCATGTTCAAATGATAAACATTCTGCATGCAATATATGCTGAGTTTACATGGTAATAGTACATATATACAATTTTAGTTTTTTCTTCATTTTATGATCTTAAGAATCTGTGGTTTATTGTTTGTATGCTCCCCAGAAATTAAGAATTGGCAAGTATTGGACTAATATGCAAGTGAAGGAAGAAGAGGAAACAAGGAGGATGCAACATGGGCATAGGATTATGTCTACCACACAGGGCCATCTCTCCGCATTAGTGACATTTGAAGGAAGACTTAAAACAAGAAGAGGATCGAGCCATGTAAGTAGGGAAGAAAGAGCTCTCAGCAGAGGGAACAGAATGTACAAAGAAGGAAAGAGATGAAAATGTTTGAGAAACTGAAAAAGTTCAATGAACCTGACAGCAGTCAACATAAGGGAGAGAGAGTTGGTGAAAATAAAGATTCATAAGCCAGGTACCAGTTGCAAATAACAGAAAGCAGTCCTAGCTATCCTAAGCAGCAAGGAATTCATTGTAATGTAGTGGTTAGCTTCCTTGTGAAAAACATGGGGAAACAGGCTTGAAAAATGAGCAAGAACTAAGGAAGGGTAAAAGGAGAAACTGCCTCTTTAGGATAATGCTGGTGTTTACCTCCACTGCTAATGGGTGTCATAAGGAAGAATTTCTTGCCTATCTCCCTAGCTTTATGGCCTTCTCTTGAGATTTGGAATCCCACCTGGAGAGAACCAACTGGCCAAGCATTGCTGTGTGCCTCAGCTGGGTGGGAGGGGGGGTTGGGTGGGTGCGGTGGTGAAGAAGAAATACATGGACCCTTGGCTTCAGGAAGACTCCCAAATTGGGATCTACTACCACATAGGATGGGAATTTAGTTGGTGGGCAGCCAAATGGCTCCAACCTATGGGAAGGAATTTAGATTTTGTTTATGTGCAATGGGAGGTCAATAACAGTTTTTGGTAGCATAGTTCTGTTTTATCTAAAGATCACTTTTGTTGTCTTGAACATGTCTTGAGTTAAATGAAGTAACTCTTTAATCTTAACCATAAAGAAGAAAAATATCAACACTAGATAATTTAAACATAAAGTCAATAGAAGGATAATCCCTTCTTTCAAATAGTAACTAGAATTTAAAACTTGATCAATAAGTATAAGTGTTTTGAATATTTTCATTCTTACAGTTTTAACTGCCTCTAGCTTCTCATCCTTTAAAGTCAGGATTGAGGAGGGTTTAGTTCCAACCTCTGCTATAACTCTGGAGGACTAAAGCAGGAGATCAAAGAACAAAACAGATACTATATAAAGCAATGAAGCCTGCACCAAGAACTTGGTAAGGTTTCAGTAAAACTCAGAAATGAAACTGGATATATTTTTCCTCTTCCTTCC